>OY288251.1:55935393-56535393 GCA_958450325.1 Agrostemma githago | reverse complement strand
ATTTACATTGGACAAAGTCCATCCTTTACATATAGTACGTCAAACATAAAAACATTTTAACCCACCAAACATCATTTACACATTGTACGTTCATCCTAAAGCAAATATTTTATCTCACATAAACACACAAGAGCTTAACGATGGTCTCCGGTACGTGCGCAATAATACATTGTCCAATTACATGCGTGGTCGGTCGTTGTATCTTCCACGACCTTCTTCTTCCCACCTCCCCTTTTACCAACATTCCTCTTTCCACCAACTATTTCGCTGCAACAAAACACACAATCAATCTAAATCACACAACACAACTGAATATATGACTACAATGACTCTACAACTGCATGATTGTACAGCATAATGAGTGTGACTATACAACTTTAACTGTGTGACTATACGAATCAGAGCAAATTATTTAAACATTCATTAAATATTCAACTTTCTTTCATCCATATTCAACCTTCATTTTTTTTGTGAATAATGAAGATAAATAATATTATAAATACCAAAAAAAAGAAGGAATGAAAAATAAAACAAGCATGAGGATGAAGATGATTAATTATTTTAAAGATGCTCTAAAAAGATAAAAACAAATACCTAAAAATCATCGAGGTTCGGAAGTAGAGATTTGACGAACGTGGAAACTTGAATGTAGATAAAAAAAAGACCTGAAAAAAGTCACACAATTTAAGTTGTATAGTCACATACTTTAAGTTGTACAGTCACACTCAGTATGTTGCATAGTCATACTCATTATGTTGTAGAATCACGCAGCTGTAGAATGGGATTAGGGTATCATGCGTTTAACCATCTTCATTTTCATGCTTGTTTTATTTTTCATACCTTTTTTTTGTATTTATAAAATTATTCATCTTCACTATCCAAAAAAAATGAAAGTTGAATATATATGGATGAATGAACGACTATGACTTTAAAAAAATGAAAATATCTAAACATTCATTAAATATTCAACATCCATTCATCCATATTCAACCTTCATTTTTTTTTTGGATAATGAAGATGAATAATTTTATAAATACAAAAAAAAAGTATGAAAAATAAAACAAGCATGAAGAAGAAGATGATTCAACAAATGATACCTTAATCCCAAGGTATTCTACAGCTGCGTGATTCTACAACATAGCGAGTGTGACTATACAGCATAATGAGTATGACTATACAACTGAATATGTGACTACAATGAGTGTACATTTGCGTGATTCTACAACATAATGAGTGTGACTGTACAACATAATGAGTGTGACTTTGCAATTCTGCAAAAACATTACGCACTAAATGACTTGTTCATCTTCATCTTCAAGCTCCATTCATCCCACAAAAAAAGAACAACTTCATCTTCAAACTTCATCTGAAAGATGAAGTTGTTCTTTTTTTTTTTTTAGATAATGAAGATGAATAATTTTATAAATACCAAAAAAAATATGAAAAATAAAAAAAAAGTTTGAAGAAGATGAAGATGATCGAAGATGAAGATGAGGATGAAGAAGAAGCTAAAAAATGAAGATGATCAAAGTTTATGCATAAACATACCTTGGTATAATTATCCGTCATGTTGTGTTAAAAATGGAGTATGATCGGAGTTGTTGACGGAGTATGGTCGGAGTTATTAATGGAGCTTATTTGATGGAGTTTTGTTAGGGAAAGATGAATTGAATTAGGGAAATGAATTGAAAGGGAGAGGAGGGAAGTAATGAAGAAGGAGAGTTTGATTGAGAAGGAGAGGATGCTCCCCTCTCTCCACTGCTGCGAAGTGTGATTGAGGGGAGGGTTGCTTCCCTCTCTCCACTGCTGCTTGTCAGTTTCTTGTCTCCTTTTCTTTTTTTTTACACATCATTCATCTAAGTCATCCATTCAACCCAAGATCAAGGGCCAAAAACACAACTTCTCAACTTCCCACTTTTCACCAAACTCCCTTGATCCCTTTTCTATATATATATATATATATATATATATAGAGAGAGAGAGAGAGAGAGAGAGAGAGAGAGTAGAGATCAAATAAGGTCACCATGTCTCAGTAAGTCTATATTAAAGTTACAGATGACATACGATAAAGTTGGATTTGTTTAAAATTGATATGTAACTATAACATTCAGCTCTTTTATCACTTCAAATGATAAAGTGAAACTTCATCACTCATCTCGTGTAACTTTAAGCACTTTTTGTATAACTTTAACACTGGAACTTATGACCTTAAAATAAATGTAGACCTTATTTGAACCTACCTCTATATATATATATATATATATATTATGACCTTAAAATAAATGTAGACCTTATTTGATATATATATATATATATATATATATATATATATATATATATATATATATATATATAGAGAGAGAGTAAGGCTCTTATGAGTCCTTCTCTATATATGAGTCCATGAGTCCTCATCTCATCCATTGGATGAGATGAGGATGGATGGACAAGATGCGTTGCATTAAAAAAAAAAAAAAAAGGGAAGATTTACGTTCCTAAAATAATTCACAAGAATTTAGGAAACAATAACTTCCTATCATTCACGTTCATTATCACAATTTTCATTCCACGTTCATTCACACCTAAAAAAAAAAAAACTCTGATTCATTCACGCTCATTCATCGATTTTGAACTCGAAATTCTGCTACAATGGATTCAATGACCGCATCATCGTCTTCAACGGTTGATATGCAACTAATCGAGTATAACAATGGTGAGTTTCAGTGTTTCATTCACGTTTTTATTTGTTTTTTCTTCATGGATTTCAATAGTCATATGGCTTTCAATTTGCGTTTTCATATCAATGTTTTATCGCGTCGAATTGCGTTTTTTTTTACGTCGATCTTCATGTTTATAGTGCTTTCATTGTCATTCCGTATCACAGTTCGTATCAATTTGCGTTGTTTTGATGTCATTGCGTTTTGATATCACAGTTTCGTATCAATGGTATTTTGATATCTCGATCTCTATAGATTACAGGTCTTTATGCTTTTTATTAAGATTTTTCTTGATATCCATTGATTCTATTTTTTTGATTTCAGTTAACGCAGATTCGTCGTTGAAGTAACATGCCTTCTGAGTTAAAGTAACACTTCATTGCAATTACAGTAACACAAATGAACGTTCAGGAAAAAGGTTTTTTGATATGCTAGAGTAACGTATTGTACACGTTAGGGTAACACCACTTATGAATTACAGTGACACATTATTTGCATTGATGTAACGTTGTTTGATGATATGCAGAAACGTCATTGAAGTAACATACCTTCTGAGTTACAGTAACACTTAATTGCAATTACAGTAACACACTGAACGTTTAGAAAAAAGGGTTTGATGATGATGATGTTAAAGTAACATAGTGTAATAGTTAGAGTAACACAACTTATGAATTGATATAACCGTCAATTTTAATGTTGATATTGCTTTCATTGTTATTTCATTCATCATAGTTTCCTATCAATGGTTAGTTGCTTTATCGATCTTTATAGATTCCAGGGTTTTATGTTTCTTATTTAGGTTTTCCATAATATACACTGATACTATTGTTTTGTTTTATATTAACGCAGAAACGTCATTGAAGTAACATACCTCCTGAGTTACAGTAACGTAAGCTTCACTGATATTATTGTTTTGTTTTTTGTTGAAGCAGACACAGCACTAAAGCTTCATTGATACAGACTTCTAAGGGCAAAAGACAAGGCAAATGTGAAAAGCTTGTGCGGATTAATTTTCATGTTGAAAAGCTTGTGCGGATTAATTCGGGAGTTCAGGTTGCAGAGACAGTCCGTTTCTGGGGGGGGGTTTGGCAAAACACAGGAACTGGATTTTGTACACATTTTTTTACACATAGCGCTGTGCTACGTTGCAATTAACTATATATATTTATTTAATACATGTGTATTTGGTTAGAGTAACATCTCATGTCTATTGGAGTAACACCATTCGTTAGTTACAGTAACAGACATAATGCATGAAGGTAACTGAGGACAGCAACGTTGTTTAAACAATTCATTACCAAAGTAACTGAGGATAACTTGGATTAGAACCATTCATTACCAAAGTAACAACATTCACTTTTTAAAGAACCATATATAATGCGTCATTGATAATAACATTGTTTAACTATGAGACAAAGAATAACATCATTAATGACTTAGAGTAACATCATTTGTTCATTAAAGTAACAGTTATAATGCGTCAATGTAACACAATGATTATGAGACCACATTTGTATATTGGGTAAACTTCATTCATTCCCATAGTAACACCGGTCATTAATTAGAGTGACAAGAACAATTAGTCAGGGTAACAGAGTTTAACAGCGTTGTTCCATTGGTGATAATCAAAATACTAATGTACATAACAAGTTTCGAAAACGATACAAAGCATTATTCGTAATTAGAAAAAGATGACATAATTCGTTAGGCACGTTATTTTTTTCGACCCTTTGTTGGCTTGCTCTTGGGACCATCGATGATCTTTTGCCTAGTGTCCACATACTTATCTACGTTATCCAACAACCGCAATCGCACCTTGATTTGTCTCCTCCTTTTGCCATCTGAAAAGTACAATAATTATGTACAACTATTGTTACAGTTTAATATGAATTATAAAATTAAAGTACAACTGATACGAGTGAAAGAAATACCATATGTAAAGCTGATACGCGTTAAAGTAACACAAAGAAAGTGTTAGAGTAACATAGAGTGCAAATTAGAGTAACACGTCTACACAATTAAATGTACCAGATTACTAGCATTCAAAGTAATGCAAAGATGGGAGTAAAAGTAACATGTCTTGTACATTACAGTAACACATGGTCGTCTTTAAAATAACATCATTCATGTGTAATACTAACTGAACAACCCCTTACAGTAACACCTCAAGTTTATTACAGTAACCCATAAGAGCATGAGAGTAACATTCAATATATGTTAGACTAAGTATGAAGAGTAGAAGCATAGTAGAAGCATAATATGAAGTAGGTGAATTCAATTAAACTCTACAGATTCATACCCAGATACCGCAACAATCTTTAGCGAAACCAATTAATTATAGGGCACAAACGCAGCAAAGTAAATCAATCAATAATTAGCGAGAAAATTAATGAAATCAGATACGAATATAAACTAAACCTAGTTCTTTAGTACAACAATCGAGTATTAATTAGCGAGTTACCTTGTATTATGCCGCCTGAAGATTATCTTTGCTGAAGTTAGAGAGTTGCTTCAATGTAGCCTTGCTTGAGTTGAAGACGGGAGGATGCGCGGGTGTGTTTTGAAAAGAAACAGAAGTCGAGCGATTGTGTTTGGGATGATGAAGGTGAAGGGTTTCAGTTAGGATGTGAATGAAAAAATTGAATGTGAGGAAAAAATTGAATGTGAGGACAAAATTGAATGTGAGGAAGTAACGTGTATTGGTTGGAGATAATTAAGGGAGGAGAGAGGATTTGATTTTATTTTTACCAAAATATGCTATTTATTGCCTTAATTACTGGAATCAATCACCACCATCCATCTCACTCAGATCAATGGTTGTAGATAGGACTCATGTACTCAAAAAAAATAAAAGGACTCACTTGATCGTTACTCTATATATATATATATTCCATCACCTCATCATAATACTCGTGTAAGATTATTTTTTCCCACACAAATTTTTATATATTCTTTATTTAAATAAATTAAAATATATATTAAAACTATAATAATTATTAATAAATATTGACTAAGCGTTTTAATTTTAAATTGTATAATCATTATTTAAAAAATTCAAATCCAAATTTTATATATTTTTAGGGTGAATAAATCAATATTAAAACAATTATCAAACATAATTGACTAAGCGTTTCACACTGTCACTGTCCAATTTTTGTTGCCTTATGAGGTGATAATCGTTGGTTTATATAGTGATAATTTTTTATTCTTAAATGGAATAGGATTGTTTTTTCCTATACAAATTCTTATATTCTTTATTTAATTTTTTTTATTTAAATCGAGTCTGAGGTGGAGTTGATTTTTTTTTCATATACAAATTTTTTATATTCTTTATTTAATTTAAAAAATATATTAAAAAAACTTCGACCAATCATATTGCTTGAAAAGTTTCTACTTTATGATATAGAATTTCACCACCTCATCATAATTTTTCGATGTGGGATAATTTTAATTACTTGAACTCTTTTTATGACTCAAAAGATTTATGATTGACGGACGAATATTTTTATTTATATAATTTTGATCATCTTATTATAATTTTTCGATGTGGAATAATTTTACTTCAATTTATAGCCTTAAGACTTAAGAGTTGTTATAAGACTCAAAAGATATTTCGTTAATATCTAAAATGAATGATTTTTCTTATAGTATAAAATTTCATAAGCTCATCATAATTTTTCGATATGTGTTAATTCAACTTTAAGTTTATAATTTTAAGATGGACTCAAAAGATTTCTAATTGATATCTAAATAAAGATGATGATTACTTTTATTTATATAATAGAATTTCTTCACCTTATTATAATTTTTTTATGTGGGATAATTTTATTACTTCTATGGAGTGCAAAATAAATTCATCACTTTTTTCTCGAGAAAATAATATGAATCTGGTTTATAATATATATATATATATATATATATATATATATATATATATATATATATATATATATATATATATATATATATATATATATATATATATATATATATATATATATATATATGAATTTCATTACATCATAATTTGATGAATGACTACTCTTATTTGTAATAGAGAATTTCATCACCTCATCATACATTTTCGATGTGGATAATTTTTATTTAAGTTTTTAATGTTAGGAACTTTTTTAAGATTTAAAATATTGTTGATTAGTATCTAAGAACGAATTATTACTCTTATTTACATAGAATTTCATCACCTCATCATAATACTCGTGTAGGATTATTAAAACAATAATCAAACATATATTAATTTTATATTTTTTTAGGGTAAATAAATAAATATTAAAACAATAATCAAACAAAATTGATTAAATGTTTCACGTTGTCGCGGTCCAATTTTTGTTGCCTTATGAGGTGATAATCGTCGGTTTATATAGTGATAATTTTTAGAGTCTTAAATGGGGTAGGATTGTTTTTTCCTATACAAATTCTTATATTGTTTGTTTTAAAAAATCGAGTTTCAGGTGGAGTAGGATTTTTCATACGATTTTTTATATTATTTATTAACTTAAAAAAATATATTAAAAGAAGAATGGGTGATCAGCATAATGTGTCAACCCACCCTAAATGTGCCAAGTTTAGGTTAACTCATCTGATATTTGCTGACGACTTGATGGTGTTTACTCGAGGTGATGTTCCCTCTCTGTTGGCTGTAAAAAAGACTTTGACGAAATTTGCAGCTTGGTCGGGACTTTGCATTAACGAAGACAAATATGAAATATTTTTTGGGGGGGTAAAACAGGTGGTTAAGGATGCTATCTTACTTCAGTCTGGCTTTGTTGAAGGGGTATTTCCTTGCAAGTATTTAGGGATGCCCCTTAACACCTTCAGGAATAGTGTCGAGCACTATGGGGGGCTGATAACGAGGATACAAAAGTCTATTATGCAGTGGTCGAATAGTTTCCTCTCTTATGCAGGCAAGATTGAGCTAATCAACTCCCTTATATTTGGTCTCACAAATTACTGGTGTGCCTTAGCCTTAATTCCAATGCACATTATCAAGCTTATCCGTAAAATGTGCAAGGATTACTTCTGGTCTGACTCAAATACGCAAAGGAAGATGGTTTTTAAAAGTTGGGTCAGTATATGCAGCCCTTGGCAAGAAGGGGGTTTCAAAAGTGAAGGAGATTTTTGCTTGGAATAAAGCAATGGTGGTTAAATGGTTATGGCAAATTGAAACAGCACATGAGAGTCTTTGGATGGGATGGTTGAAATACTATGTTCTGAAAGGAGAATCAATTTGGACCCTGAAATGCATTGACTGTCATTCGGATGTTATACGAAGTATCATAAAAGTGAAGGATGAGATATTGCAGGGGCTAGGTAGTATTAGTCAGGGGAAAACCATGATCTGCAGTTGGACAAAAGGGGGTTGTTTCAATGTTCAGGCGGCATATAATTGGTTTAGAGTCAAACACAGAAAATTGGATTGGATTTCTGCTGTAAAACGAGAGATGGCTATTCCTAAGCAGGAAAAGAGATTTGTTCCCTTGCTGCACAGGAAAAACTTGCTACACTGGATCTCATCCAGAGTAGAGGGATTATGTTCCCAAACTGGTGTGTATTGTGTAAAGCAAATATGGAGAGTCATCCCCATCTATTTTTTCGCTGCTCATACTCTGCAGCTATTTGGAGAGCTATAATGCTATGGTTGAATGATAATGGAGGGCAGTTGGATTTGGTCAAGGAATTAAGGAGGATGAAGTACTCTCATACAAGAAGCATACTGAAGAAAGACTGGAAATGTGCAGCGGTTTGTGCTGTGGTATACCACATATGGAATGAAAGAAATAAACAAATTTTTAAGGATCAGGTGCTCACTGTTGAGCATAGGGGTTAATTGATTAAGGCTGACGTTAATATTAGACTAGCTTTTAAGTTTAGTCCAACAATTGTTATTAGCCCTTAACTTCTCATTGCTTTACAATTTACATGATATACTTGTAAGTATCAAAATTTCTTATTTGCCCTATATGGATGAATAAGAGATATAAACATTCTTACAAAAAAAATATATTAAAAAATTTGGATCAATCATATCGCTCGAAAAGTTAATGACATTGTTAATATATTAAAAATATATTAAAAAACACGAGTGCACGACCGCTTGTTAATGACGTTGATAAGAACACTAAGTTGATCGATTACATAATTAATGGATAATTTCGGGTTTGGGTAGGGAAAAACAATTCATAAATTTCCAAAAACGGGTAAGTACACTGATGATGTACGCATGTTATTCCCATAAATATTTTTGTAAGAATGAATGATTATTCTCATTCATATAATAGGATTTCATCACCTGATCTTATTATAATTTCTCGATGTGAGATAATTTTAATTAAATTTATAGCCTTAAGAGCTGTAGTAAAACTCAAAAGAATTTTTTGTTAATATCTAAAGACGATTGATTTCTTTTATTTATGATATAAAATTTCATCAACTCGTCATAATTTTTCGATGTGAGATAATTTTAGTTAAGTTTATAGTCCTAAGAACTCTCTCTACAACTCAAAAGATTTCTAGTTAATATCTAAAGACGAATGATTACTTTTATTTACCTAATAGAATTTCATCACGTTATTATACTCTCAAAAGATTTTTGGTTTATATCTAAAAATGAATGATTTATCTTATTTATGATAAAGAATTTCATCACCTTGACATAATTTATGTTTGCTATTAGATACTTATTTATATTTTTGTTCCCACCTCGAAAGAATGTATTAGGATAATAATAAAAATTTATTTTTATTATTAATTATTTTAAAATTTAATTTCATGTTTTTAGAATTTCTAAAGAATTAATTACTCCCTCCGAGTTCCTAGACCCATTTACTTTTGGGGTGAAAAATAAAAGAGAAAATGAGTGGTTGAAAAAAAAAGAAATTGATAGGTAAATGTGAAGCACACATTTCTGTTCTAAAATGAAAAGTGGATAAAAGATCAAACTTAGTTCAAAAAGAAATATGTGTCAATGATAGGAACTTGGTGGGAGTATAAGATTTTTTGGTTTATAGGCTTAAAAATTCTTTTTAAATTCATTTTATGACTCAAAAGATTTTTTATTAATATTTAATAATGAATTATTACTCTTATCTATATAATAGAAATTTATGACCTCATTATAATTTTTCAATGTGAGATAATTTTATTTAACTTTATAGTCTGAAGACTCGAAAGATATTTGGTTAATATCAAAAAATGAATGATTATTAATCTTATTTATATAATAAAATTCTATCACATTTTATTATAATTTTTCAATGTGAGACAATTTAACTTAAGTTTATATTCATAAGATCGCTTTTTTAAAGACTCAAAATATTTTTAGTTGATATACAAGGACGAATGATTGGTCTTAAGCTTTTTTTTAAGACTCAAAAGATTGTTGGTTGATATCTAAGAACGAATGATTGATTTTATTTATATAAAAATTCATCACTTCATCATAATTTTTCGATGTGAAATAATTTTTACTTAAATTTGTAATTGGCTGATATCTCAAAACGAATTGCTCTTATTTATATAAAATTTCATCACCTCATTATAATACCCGTGTAGGATTATTTTTTCCCTACACAAATTTCTATATATTCTTTATTTAAATAAAAAACTATAATAATATTATTAATAATTATTTAAAAAAATTAAAATTAAAATTTTATACTTTTTGTGGGTGAATAATAAATAAATATTAAAACAATTATCTAACAGAATTGACTAAGCGTTACACACTGTCGTTTTCCAATTTTTGTTGCCTTATGAGGTGATAATCATCGGTTTATATAGTGATAATTTTTTGAGTCTTAGATTATTTTTTTCCTATACAAATTTCTATATGTTTTATTTAAATTTAAAAAAATCGAGTCTTAGGTGGAGTAGGATTTTTTTTTCCATATACAAAATTTTATATTCTTTGTTTAACAAAAAAATATATTAAAAAAATTTGGACCAATCGTATCGCTCGAAAAGTTCATGTTTTATTAATATATATTGATTGATTGATGGATGGATTGATTGATTGAATTGCTTGTGTTATACCATATATACGCATATATGGTAATATACCGCATGTAGGTTAATATATTTATATATCGTAATAACTCATGAGTAAATTTCTTCCTTCAATGTAGTACTAGTATAGGCCCCGTGCATAAATGCACGGTATACATAAAATTTACTTTGTAGCATACTAATTAAAGATTTTAAATTAGAGGTATATTAAAGTTTACCTTCCTCAATTTTGAGAAAATAATTTCAAATTGATAAGCAATCAAGGTAATGAGTAAAATTAATAAATGTACGTTTAGATGAAAATATTATATCTACAAAGTATATTTTTATTTATGTTATTCTCATATTTCGAGACAATTGATTCCCTCATATATATATATATATATATATATATATATATATATATATATATATATATATATATATATATAGAGAGAGAGAGAGAGAGAGAGAGAGAGAGAGAGAGAGAGAGAGAGAGAGAGAGAGAGAGAGAGAGAGAGAGAGAGAGAGAGAGAGAGAGAGAGAGAGAGAGAGAGAGAGAGAGAGAGAGAGTGAGAGAGAGAGAGAGAGAGAGAGAGAGAGAGAGAGAGAGAGAGAGAGAGAGAGAGAGAGAGAGAGAGAGAGAGAGAGAGAGAGAGAGAGAGAGAGAGAGAGAGAGAAGAGTTCTCATAACTCTTGGATGATGATAAATGAAGGGATAAGATTTGATGTGTAGTGGAGGATGTTCAATGCAACAAAAAAAAAGATAAAGAAAAAAAACATCTAACATTTAAGGAACTTCCTTTTCCCAATTGCCTAAATATTGATTATGTAGTTTTTTTTGGTAAACCAAAATACATTTATTAATGTTCAAAAGGTAGTCAATATTTTGTTAATTTTACCTAGTATTATATTAAACTTAACCAAAATACATATATTATTGTTCAAAGTTAGTCAATATTTTGTTACTTTTACCTAGTATTATATTAAACTAACTCGGTAGGTTGTTAATAAGTTACTAAAGTTACACAAAATGTGATTGAAATTACACAATAAATTATAATAATTTATTGTATTTTTTCGTGTGCTTCAAAAATCACGTGTAAATAAAGTCGGTTCATTAGATTTTTTTTAATGTAAAGTTATAAAACATGATTGAAGTTACAATATATGATCTGTGTTGGACTTGATGCTTCAAAAGAAGGAAATAATAGGATTAGTCTTGGAACGTAGTTCCAAACTAATTGTGCGCTTTTCATTCTTGACTCATGTGGTCTCCCGTAATTGATTGTGTAGTCTCCCACATACATCATTTATATGTTGAAATCGTGATTTACTATGCTTATTTCACCACTATATAAACCAATACCCCAAAACTCTAAGACACACAACAACCCACATCTCTATCTTCTTCTATCTACATTTTCACTCTATATCTCTATTGTTCCAACAATCTAAAGTCGAATTTGTTTTGGGTTGGAATAGAAATAAAGTATAGAAATGCGAGTACATAATAATTCCGTTATCTAATTGTACCTATACGCGGTTTGATGGTTACTTTTATGATTATGCTATATTTCAAGTCGTGATTTTTGTTTAGATAATGCGCAATATGTATTGAACTATGGTTGATAGGTATGTATTTCAGTCTTCTTTTCGAAGATTTGCAAAATATGAGCTGAAAATTTGTCATGTAATGAGTTCTTATTCAAGTAATTCTGATTTGATGTGAGTTAATTATTTTTTCAGTGATGATGAGGTGTATGACATTTTAATGTTGCTATTTCATTGGTAAGCTTTCAGTTTCTTTGTTAAGTACTCAGTATGCGATGTCAAATGGGTCTAGTTTGCAAGTTGAGCGTTTTGCTTATTTTTAGAGATGATAGTATCATGTGATAATTATCTAAGTGATAATAAAGTGTTGATAAGAATGTTTTGTGTGTGAACAATTTGAAGACACCACTTTCTTAATTTATTGTCGTGCATATTGAACGTTTTGTGATGAGTAGTTGAGTAGTCTTGTTTATTTATTTTTTTAGTTAGTATTATTATGCAACAATTACCATGCATGCACTACGTATTATTCTGTATATACTAATACGTGACTATAAGCAGTATGTTTGTTGTTTGTTGATTGTTGATATTTTGCTTGCAAGCCACTGCACACGTACCATATTGTATGATTTATATAATAGTCAATTCCATCAAATATGAGTAAATAGAAGTTGTTTAAATGAACTATAATTATTTTTCAACTTTTCATTGCTTATTTCTAGACGTCTCTTTCACTATACTTTCATTGCATTCCCACTATTTATATGGAGTACTAGTACTAGATATTAGACATGATCCTAGAAGTTATTATGCGATGAGATCTTGCATGGGTTCGATGAATATGCTATCTAATAAGTTTAAAATTTGTTTGAAAGAGTTTTCAAACTTTGAAAGAGTGGAATGAATTTGTATTATAAATGTTTGTTATATGGAGCTATGATTGATCAATAGTGTGATTAAGAGTCGTATCAAAGAGTTTAGCCCCACCTGAGATTTGAGCACCACCATACGTTTTGAGCCCTACAAATTCAAAGACTCAAAGAGTTTAAACTCCTCAAAGGTACGTCTCAAATGTTTAATCCTCTCGCTACTTAAGTTTTTGTTAATGTTAAAATTTTCACATGGTGTAAAATGTATGAAGTATGTTATTATTAATGACATTATATATTTGTGAGATTAATACGGAGTAGTATATATGAATGTCTATAAGTCAAATATTTTTGAGAAATGGTTTGCTTGAGTTCAAAGTTATCTTTAATTACTAAGCCGTTATACTTTTATATAATGGCCATTTGCATTTGGTTCACTTAGTAGTCGTTAAATTCGCACATTAGACAAAAGAATACAATTGAGATGGAAATATTTGTCTGATTTACACGACTTGAGCCTCCTACCTATATTTCATCATCATATGACAATGAATTTAGGAGTATTTTGCACTATTATGATTATTTATAACTTTGAGTTATAATTTTTTTTTAATTGGTTATGAAAATTTTGTGTTAACGAGTAACCAATAGTTGTGGGGGTTGAATATGATGTTTTTTTTTGTAATAAAGATGTGTGTACGTATATAATAACTTCCTGAAGTGATGAGTTTATCATTTATGCCTTTAGTTGTTATGTTGTCACTTTTGTATGACGTGCCAACATGTGGGGGAACTGATAAAATCGTTGAATAAATACATAAATTCATGTCCAATGAATTACGTGATGGTTTATAAAACACAATTTGCAATTGATTGTGTGGGTTCATATTTGAGAAAGTCAAGTATGTGTATGAGTTATTTGTTGATTATCTCTTCTTTTATGGACATGAGTCTAATAAGAATTATGAGAATGATATTTGTCAGATGAGTTAGTTTTGAGCATGAAAAATTTGATAGCACTTGTTTCATGCGTAGTTTATGTCATTGGTTTTTTGGTATTCATGATCATGTGATATTTGGTATATATGTCTAATAAGTTTGCATTGATATTTATCATTAGCAATTTAAAGTATGATATTAGTATACGACTCTTACTCAAATAGAAGTTGTATGATAAATGACTACTAAAATTTGGGTAGATCTTGATTTTTGGCATTCATGTTCATGAATGTGGCTTTTAAAGGGTTTCACAAGTGTCTCATGAAATCACTTATTACAATTGTGCTAATATATCATATGCATGTTGATAATATTTGTTGGTTATTGATCAACGTTTATGGATAATGGTCAATTGTAAAGAAGTGAAGGTTGATTGTGACAAATTTATGTCTATCATTAAATTGAGAGACATGATGTGATCAGGATGATGAAGTTTCTTCAATTTACTTAAGCAAGTTAATTGAATACGGTTTTTTGCTTGTGTGCAACTATCTTGAATCATGAGATGGATTCAGACGTAGTTATGTCCTTATGATTGAGATTCCATGATTTGTTTAAGATTTGCATGGAAATTGGGTATTGAGTTAGTATAAAGTGTAGTATTAATATAGTGCCAAGATTGGGTTGTTATTGATTGCTACACCATATTTGTATATTAAAGTATAATGATATCTAAGCCTGAAATTGCTTAAATTGTCAGGTGAATGAGCTGAGTGGCGAGGATGTCGTTCAGTAAATTTTCTTTGTGGAGGAGATACAAACTCCATCATACTTATCAAAGGCTACATTGAGGTAGCGAATTGTCAAATGTTGAGGCTTTGTGAAACAGTGATCATCGATGTGTGCGATATCACAAGAGTATATGGTTTCTCGAGAACATGTTAAATCGAGAGGATATTGAGATCCTCTCGTCAATGGCCATTGTTTGAGTTGTGCTGGTGACAGCATCAGGAATGGGTTAGAAAAAGCCAGTTAAAGAGTGAAGTGTGATGGATACCCAACTTAGTACCGCTAAGTTCAATGCGGTCAAACGAAGTCACATGGATCTCGAAGTGTAGTGCTACGAACCATTCCTGTTAGTAAAATGTTGCTTGTCGTAGCATTGATTGATTGTGTACTGTCACACGTGTAAGGTTGAGCCTATGGCTCTTAACAAGTTCATAGTCCATTCGTGGGTGGTTTGAGTGACAGTCAAACTTGATGAACTTGCCTATGTGAGTGTGGGGGGTTTTGCCCACCCCCTATGAGGGGCCTTTGGCTTAGGACCTCTAGAGCACTCATGAAGTACCAGGAAAATGTGGGGGCACTTGGACAAGTCCAGGTAAAAGATAATGACCAATTTGCGTTCATAGAGAAATGAGCGTAGTCGCGAACACTTGCCTTGATTTGGGGTTAAGTAAGTGAGCAACGACCTCTCACCAACTTCATCTATGGTTCAAGGTGAAAGATTCCACCTAAGATGACGGTTTGAGGGAAATTGTATTCACTGGGTGTTAATTCAAGTCCGAAAGACATTAACATCTTAACGCTAAACCCCCGTTGCCAACTATCTTCTCTTCCAAAATTCTTCTTTTGAATCATGTGGGGGATTGTTGGACTTGATGCTTCAAAAGAAGGAAATAATAGGATTAGTCTTGGAACTTAGTTCCAAACTAATTGTGCGCTTTTCATTCTTGACTCATGTGGTCTCCCGTAATTGATTGTGTAGTCTCCCACATACATCATTTATATGTTGAAATCGTGATTTACTATGCTTAATTCACCACTATATAAACCAATACCCCAAAACTCTAAGACACACAACAACCCACATCTCTATCTTCTTCTATCTACATTTTCACTCTATATCTCTATTGTTCCAACAATCTGAAGTTACAAAATACATGAACTGAAGTTACATGATATATAAACTGAAGTTATAAAAATATGTAAAGTTATATGAACTGATTAGAATTGAAGTTACAGTATACGATCTGAAGTTACAAAATATGTGAACTGAAGTTACAAATATATGGACTGAAGTTACAATGTACAATCTGAAGTTATAAAATATTTGAACTGAAGTTACAAAATATGTGAACTGAAGTTACAAAATATGTGAACTGAAATTACAAATATATGGACTGAAGTTACAATGTACGAACTGAAGTTACAAAATATGTGAACTGAAGTTACAAAATATGTGAACTTAAGTTACAAATATATGGACTGAAGTTACAATGTACGATCTAAAGTTATAAAATATGTGAACTAAAGTTACAAAATATGTGAACTGAAGTTACAAATATATATAAAAAACAACTCATTTACAAAGCTCGTTCGGTCTTCAACTCTTCATCTCCATTTTTAATTCTTCCTCTTCGTCTTCATCTCCATTTTTAATTCTTAATCGTTGTCAAAAATCTGCAATTATTAATTGAAAAAACATATACTATATTAATTGAAAAATATTTAATTAAAAAATGAAGACGGAAACAATTTAAATGACAAAAAAAAAGAAAAATGAGTAAACGCACTACTACAAAATTTGGATTAGAGAATTGTTCAAATACCCCATAGAGAACGTCAATAATTAATACAAAATTCAAATCTATTTTTATATTAATATTACCAAACAAAGTTTATACAGATACGAATACAAAATACAAGTATACATTCACCAATACAATTACTTACTGTATATCAATGCAACTATTAATACAATTTTGGACATCTATTAGAACATTACCAATTTACCATGAAGATTACTTCCTTCAGATGCAAGTTGAAGCTCAGCAAATCAAAACCTGGGTTCGAATTATTTGTAACTGAGAGACTGATACTTCTAAAATTACTCCGTAACTTTTTGAGATTTGATACTTGCACAAGATCTACGTTTTGGTCGAATATCAACTCATGATTCTGGCGTCTTACATGCCAAATTGGAGCTTGAATTGTAGACGTCGCCATCTTTCAAATTAGTTTATTAAGACCTACTCACAAGTCACAAGTCACAATTCAGATTCACTTCCCACCAAATGAGTAAAACATAGGCCAAATCAGTGAAAATGTAACAAAAAAAGGACCAAATCAGGAATAAAATAGAAACTCACCAGTCAATTAGATCCAAGCACCAGCGTCGACTTCACCTTCCTCCACGCTTTCAACCCCAGAAACACGATCAACCACCAATTCAGCCCCTCCGCTCCTCCCTAACCACCCCAACACTGACATAATTCCAAGAACCCTAAATCCGAACTGTATCAAAAATTCGGTGACTGAAGGAGTACTTAATCAAATAATAAAAAATGGTGAAATTAATTGTGTTTTAAGTTGATTTTAATTGAAAGAAGGGGAAAACAGGATGAACAAAGAAACAGGAGGAAGGTGAATGACAGGTGAGAGTAGAAATGGAAGAAAAGAAATGAAATTAAGATGAATATTTGTGTCAGTAATTAAAATAGTGGGTGGGAAGAGTAAATATGGTGGGAATATAGAGGGTGGGGAAAAAGAGGTCAATTTAATAGGTACATCTGATTTTATTTTTTTTATGAAAAATATATAAATTCAATTAATCTCAACCATCCATTACTTTTTAATCTAAGGATTAGAAGTGGAACTTATGGACTTATAAGGAGAAAAGACCCTTATATGATCTCTTCTATATATATAAATATTACTTTTTTTATGAAATAGAAATTGGACTATTTTTACATTTTTATAAAAATTAATGTTTAGAGATTCAACTCGAAAAACAAAAAAATTATTTAGAAAAAAGAATCGAATATAATTTTCAAGTGTGAAGCTAAGAATGGCCAGGCCCGTCAAAGGGCGTGTCCACCCAGTTCATGGAACCGGGGCCCACTCCATGGGAGGGCCTCCATAGCTTATAATCATATATTAAATATATATAGCAGTGGTGAAATAAGTAATGGTGAATGTGGTGCAGCGGTAACTTTTGTTTTTTAATTTTTGCCCCTCCTTTCCCTATTTTCTCCTTTTCTTAAAGCTTATTCGTTATTATTTCTCTTCCGTGTTTTGTTTCTTTGAGTCTTTAATATTTTTGCGCTTTTCTAAATTTGAAAATAAATTATATGAATAGTAATTATATTTAAAAATTATATTTTTGCGCTTACGGAGTAGTAATTATATTTAAAAATTTGAAAACAAATTTTAATTTATCTATTACTCCTTCCGTCTCATCAATTTATTTTGTCAGAAGTATTATATCAAAGGTAAACAAACGATTGAGACAAAAATGGTATAATATCAATTTTCAAAATAATCTAAAAATATATGAGACGGTGTTTAGTATCGGGCCTCCCGAAGATATTTGACACCGGGCCTCCGAATATCATTTGACGGCCCTGAGAATGGCTATCCTATAAATTTACCATTTTGATGATTTTATCATCATTCATGAAATGTAACGGATTTTTTGAGGGAAAATTTTGGAAAGTTGTTATTCTTTTAGTATATAGAGAATGCATAATGCATACGGAGTATATTTGCATTTATTCTTTCAAGTTCACATTCATGATATCATCTATTTTGCTTCACAGCTTCCCCCACCCTCCTGGTTTCATATACAAAAATGTACTCTGCAGCATTGTCCTCGACTAAAGTCGCTGACAAAGCTCAACAAACCCGCACGAAGTAGGCAAACAATAATTCACATAAACTTGTACAAGGTTTTAAATTGAGACCCAACCATTAACCCTATACACAAGATTATAAGAGTATGAATGGGACTCCAATTTGAAACCATCTCGTACAAGACACAAAATACAACCTTTCAAGTTGCTGGAATCAGTGAGTTCTACTGGAATCATGCAGTGATAAAGATTCAACGAAATGTGTGAGGATGGACAGATGGATAGGAACAATACGAAGCATTGCTCAGGGTAACTTGAAAGGAGAATATTACCTCATCTTTCTTGTGGTAAAAATTCATAAAAGAACACAAAACAGAACACAGTCTTAATCCCTTTTAACCAAGATGATAACACCATTAACAATTTCCACTTTACAATACACACATACACCAAAAGAAAAAAAAAAGGGGGTTAAAACGATTATAAGAACTAAAACCATGAAGCAAACGGATTATACAAAGGTAACAGCAGCACTGAAACCACATGAAGAATCTCCAGCATGATGACTCGCAGTGTATATTACAGATCACAATGAACAGAAGACATGAAAACCTGTACCATGCACACAAGCTCTAATGACACAGTACAACTAAGTATGAGAATCAGTTGCACATTGGATTTAAAGCTTGCTCTAGCCTTGTTTCAAAAGGAGTAGAATGCCATTTCACCTTTTGATCCTGTAGATTAGCAATTTGAATAATCTATATCAGTTATCTCGAAGTTCCAGGTCTAAAATGATCCGACAATTTTAATTTCAAGCATACCTCTCTGTATTTGCTAGTGGTATTGGGTATCCCTTTAAATGAAGAGGCCGGACTAGAGCCTTCAGCAGGAGTCCGATCATTTTCATCACTCCCGTATATTCCGACAGTGCCCACTAATGGTTTCACATTTGGGCTTCCACTAGGCGATCTTCTCAGAGAAGACGAGGCAGAAAATTGCTCAAGCTTCTCCATATTTAAGGCGCCCAATACTGGTCTTTCTTCATGAGATCTCACTGAATTAGACCCGTGTGAAGACATGCTAGCCGGAGATGACATGTGTTCCAGTCCGAATGGTATACCCTTGGTAGGAAGTATTTTTTTAGAGGAACCCAACCATGTAGATAAACTGGCATCTACTGCAACTCCATAGGTATTCTCTGGACCATCAGGTATACATTTCAACTTGGAAGAATAATGTTTTTCACCCAGATCCATTTGAAAAATCTCTTTTTGAGGCTTTAACTGAGGAGTTGGTTTAGCTTTCAGAATTTTCCACGGAGCAGTATTATCAACCAGATTTAGCACTGAATGAACATAACCAGCCCTATCTCGAGCACCACGGTGGAATCCTGGTTGAGTGATTGTTTCTTTATGAAAGGGTTCTTCATCCCTTTCAGAATTTTTACAGGACGACCTTGTTGAGATTCCAGGCAATTGTCTTGAATAGTATTCATTGTCGCTATATTCATCGTAGGCCTCTTCATTTTCATCTTCATCCTCATCCAAATCACTAACTTCGCAACATAGCTCGTCATCACTTTCTCTGCAGTTTTGGTACCTGTGATTCAGAGGGAATGATCCTAAGCTTGAGAAGGAGGAAGCACATTCAGATGAATTGGCAGGTTTTGTGAAATCACCCCCTTTTTGATCACTCTCCTCTAAAATCTCATCACAATGGACATGCTTGTACTCTTTGACATTTGAATCAAAGGTCACCTTCTTTTGTGCTCCTAAGCGCAACTCTTCCTCTTCCTCTTGCTTCCCCCTAAAAGCAAAATTATAAAACTCACTTTGGAACCAATAAAAAAACAACAAGGGCACCTATAAGTTAGTGAAGAGAATGCCAAAGACATACTAGTGATTATTAGTCAAGTTTGATTTCTCTTGCTGTCTCGCAAAACGGAGATTAACTATGCGCACAGATACAGTTGCAGACAGCAAGAGAAATAAGCAGAAAATGCCTAAAATAGCGAAAACCAAAACAGAATTCAGAGACGATGTAGAGAGGGAGTACATAAGGTTTCATAAGTGTTGGGTGGGTGTTTAGGCAGGCATGTTTGGTTGCAGTCTTAGACCATCCCCAAACAAGGTCGGTCATGGAGGAGATCATGACCTTGTTGGATCAAATTAATTAGCAATTAGAGGTCACTTAGTGACCTGACCTAGGTCATGACCATGTGACCTTGTATGTGTCTTTATGTCATTGGTTGGGCACAAAAATAAATGTGAGAAAAAAAAAATTGATTGAAATAAATAATACTCATATAGAATAAGAATAAATTAATTAGAAATTTATAAATAATAGGATTTGTGACTTAGGTCATGACCGTGGGAGAGTACCGGTGGATCAATATAAATAAGGTGGTATTAAGAGAAAAAGGGACAGTGAGTCCGTGACCCAATTAACTTGATCTTTACTTAGAGATGGTCTAGGATTAAGAGCCCCAACCCCAGCACTCCACTGAGTCCACTCCACTAAATGAAGAATGGATCCAAAAAAGGCAAGTAATTGGAACAAATTCATAATAAGAAGATTAGAAGTTGTATGTATGTACCTCCAAGTTTCAAGGATTGTCGGCTTGATAGATTCCTCCTCCTCCTCTAACAAGTCTTGCTTTGAAGCTACAATTTCATCTACTGCTACTTTGACTGGGCTGTACTGCTTCCTGTAACTCTACACCACCAAAATTACTGGATAAATTCTCTACTACAGTTGAAAACCAGAAGAAACACATACATAATTCAAAAAAAAAAAAAGATACTGGATTGGGATGAGGAACATAAGGCAGCTCGGAGTTTATATGGCGCTTCTTGGTCGAACCAAAACACCACTGAAGACACCCCATTTTCAAGAGGGAACCAATATGTGGGTTTATTTTCAAATACTCTGAAAAAGGGTGGGATGTTTTTATGTATGTGCGCGTTTTTGTCCTTTTTGAATGTTTTCTTCTTTTTTTCAACTAGTTGCGGGGCTGCACGCGATGCGCACGGTTTTTGAGGCGGTATCGAGTTATTGAAATCGTGAAATTGGAGTTTTTTTCCCTCACGTGAACCGTTTAGGTACAGTGCGCTTTGGTGATTAGGTCTATGTCTCTTCCAGTGTGTTCTTATCGCAATCTGTTGGGTTGGGTCTCTTGTACTATATTGGACGGTTCTTTGGTTCCTTTTTTAACAAATTACAAGAAACTTGCTCGATTGTTATATCTAATTTTGTGTGTCAGTATAAGCATAGATGGTAGGGTGACATGTTTGTCAAGGAAATTGTATTCAGGAACTGCAATGTAATCTCGAGGAAATTGTCAAGGAACTGTTAACCGTGATTAGCACCCGTCTCAGAAATTAGAAAACTTTGATAAAATAAAATTAAAACAATTAAAAGGGAGTATGGAAATACCTGTTTTTTCAAGAATTAATTGCAAAATGATGGAAGTAATTAGATCAAGAAAATAATACAGAGTACTATGGAAAGTGATCAATTTGCCACATGTTGATTTTAATTTGTGCGGGTCCACAGAGTTGACCATTTCCCACGTGTCGGAAGCACAACCTAAATTAAGGTTGCTCCTCCATTTATGCTTTTCTCTTCTACTAAGGTTACTCCTGCATATCCCATATTTCATTCTCCTTCATCTCCTCATTATCTAAGATTATCCTTAATTTGATTTGTTTTTGTCAACTACTTCAACGAGGGTGTGTTATCCATTCAACTTCCTTTACTCACACAATCTTCACCCTCTCCTCCTAATGCTTCTCCTCTTCCCTCTTCCTCCCTCTGCTTCTCCTTCACCTCATTATCATCATCATCAAAGATTGTTTCTTAAATATAACTTACTTTTGAGATCTAGTTCAGTGAGGGTATCGATCTTTCAGATGTTTGTGCTCATCTCATTCTTCTCGCTCTTTCTCTTCTTATGTCTCTTTCTTATATACCAAAATCAATTTTCCTTCTCTTCCTCCTCCATATGCCCCCTTTCCCTTCTTTTTAATCTCCTCGATTATACTCATCTAAATCAATTCTTAAATATAACCTACTTTTGTCATCTCTTCACCTTTTCCTTCTTCTCCCCTTCTTCCCCTTAATCTTCTTCTCTTCGTATACCTCTTTTCCTCGTCTACTTAGATAAGTTCTACTCCTCTACACCCACTTCTCCAGTTCTCCTTCCTTCCTTCCCCTAATGTCTCCCTTCTTTTTTTACTTCTCTTTTTATTTCCTAAGTTCATTTTCCTTCTCTTCCTTCTCCCACACATGATCTTTCCCTGACCTCCTCATCATCAATGACAACGACTTTTCAAATTTAGCACACTTCCTCTACTTTAATCCCAAAAACACAATGACCTAAACAAGGTGCAATTATATCATGTAGTCCCCTTTATTCTTCCTCCCCCTCTCCTATATTGGTCATCCTCTTCGATATTCCTCCCTTTTATTCTAATCTACTAAGAACAATTATCATGTTCCTCCACCTCCTCTATATCCCATTCTCATTTCCCTTCCCCTCACCATCCTTCCTTGTCGCCTCTCATTATGACTCTCATTGGTTTGATCTATTTTACCGAACTTTAGTATCGTTACTTCAATACACCTCACCTCCTCCACATTCCCTCCTCCTCATTCTTTTCTCCCTCTCGGCCTCCTCATCATAGATTTATCCTTAAATATGGCTTTCTTTTTCTCGTCTAGTTCACTGAGCGTGTTGTCCCTTTATCTCCTTTTACTCGGCCTCCTCAAGCACTTCCCTTCTCCTTCCCCTCTAATGCTCATTCTCTTCATGTTTCTCCTTGATTGATTCATAGATGTAGAAGATGATTGACAAAATCCTCTCCTTGTTGAGAGGTAGGACACTTCAACGATTTTAACCAACGTTTCCAAATTTCCTCGAGTATCCATAACCCTAAGAGTCCAAAGTCATCAAGCACGAATTCTAGCATGTTACTTATTGAGAATACATGTAACACGTATTTTTAAAAAATAAATTTAAAAATCAGTAAGAGAGTATTCATACCGAATTATATCATATACCCTTACATAAATTTGCATTTAATTATAACGTAATTATATCGAATCATACCGAGTAATGTTCATGCCTGATATCTACGAGACAGGGAAAAAATTATGACACCTTGTTTTTCCCGTTACAGGTTTGTCAGGTTAGGATAAGAGAACGGATAAAAAAAAAATAATGACGCCTTATTTTTTTCCCGTTATGGGTGAGTCGAGTTCGAATAAAAAAGTTTAGGACACCTTTTTTTGTCCGTTACGGGTGAGTCGGGTTAGGATAAAAGAACGGATAAGAAAAATATGAAAAAAAAAGTTCCCGTTACGGGTGAGTCCGGCTAGGATAAGAAAACGGGTAAAAAAATGACGCCTTTTTTTCTTCCCATTACGAATGAGTTGGGTTAGGATAAGACCCCGTTCTTTTGGACTTATATTCGCATTTTCAGTTCACTTCATTTTAATTTAGTTCAGACACATTCAGTCTAGCTCTTTTATGTCTTGATTTTTTTTTCGTCGCGGGTGAGTCAATTCAGATAAGAAAGCAAATTAAAAAAAGTATTCATTTTTTTTACCAATTTTAAAGCTAAAAATATACTTGTTATATTTAAGGGAGTCAAAAAATAATAATTGTAACTACAAGCAATTGTAAATTCCATACCTGCAACGGGTGTAGAAGGAAGCTCAAACTTTTTTTCTTGTAAGAAGGAAGGTCATTGATGTACTACTCGTAACATTTTGACACTTATATCATCTTGCCTCCTTCTTTTCCTTCTCATTTTTTTATCCAAACAATCTTCCCTCGTTCCCCTTCCTTCCCCTCCTTCCCCCTCTCCTCCCTTTCCTTCCTATTTTGTTATCCAAACGGATCCTAAACATATATCTGGGTTGAAATGATTTGTATGGTTAGGCGACTAATAAAACATGTAGAGAAAGCAAATTTCTTGACAAGCAAAATGTAAATCATTCATTTAGTAATCTAAATTAGCAGGAAACAAGGTAATGTTCAACAAGGAAAATGATATCAAATTTGCTATTTCTAATAGTTGGCCTAATCACACGGAAAATGATCTGTTGTTGTTTTCCCAGTTGATGGGTGGACCAGAGAGTATTCAGTAACTCCCTCGGCTCAACACTCTATCCATTTGCATCTTGTAAATTCCACCTACACATACAAAGCGTCTCATATAAGAATTTGAACCAAACCGTAATCATTCTGTTTTGAAATTTAACGGGTTTATAGAATCATAGGTGCTGACCGTTTGCACCCCAGAGAATCAGGCATCGACAAAAATGAATCATATCAAAAGATCTAGGAGCATAAGGGAGCTTTATGGTTCCTAGAACACCGATAACATGAGGCACTCATCTCTCGAGAGCGAATTGAACGTGTGCTTCATATGAGTCTCTTGGTGCAAATGACATTGCTTATACGTTTTTCTTGAACAAATACGCTCCCTAACTCACTACATGCATACAATATATTCTTGCATAAGACAGACTCGACTGTAATGTCTACCCTTCGACCAAAACTTTGTCACAAGAACGAAAAGTTCAACTATACGTTTGACTTACTCTATTCACGGCTGAAAATAGAAACTTCCTCAGCTTGTCTTCCAAGCAATTGCCCAAATTATTAAGGTGGAATAAATATGAAATCAAAAATTAGTGTAACCACTAAATTGGTAAAATTGATCTTTGTTGTTGACATTTCATTAAAAATTGTGCAATTTAAAAGTGAAAAACCGTTTCTTTATTCAGTTATCTATACGTGAATCTAAACAGCGTTCCTTTATTCAGTATCATGTTTAAACAGTCTGTTAGCTTGTGTAACACCTGAGTTTTATCCGAGCTCAAAGTAATAAATTTTCCCATAAGGGAAAAGACTTTGAAGTGTCATACACAAAAGACGTGGAACCTGGAAGTATGATGCATAAAATATGTAGTCCTTTCACATTAGGGATGGATAGGTCACAAAAAACTTGGACCAAGTTTCAACCCATCAGAGAAACTTTGGTTTCGAATGAACTTATGCCAGCTTCAGCTTTGTCCAGCATCTTCCATATGCTTGCCTACTTCGCTTTCGATGTTGGATTAGATGGACTTGAATAAATATAATGCTACATTTGAAAGAAAAAAAAAACTTAATCCACGGAAATCACCAATCTCCCATGGATAACAATACGATTAGGTCCGCCGCTAAACTGAAAGGATGTCAGAACTCAGAAGATTATTGAAACCAAGTTATCTTCCAGAGAAAATCCGCTACTAAACTAATACTTAAATGTACTCGTGAATCTTATACTAAAATGAAGACCACGCAAAAATTTGGATCTGTCTATACTCTATAATTAACTGTCTCTGACTCATAGAAAGTTCAATGTACGAAAAGGTTCGAACCTAACATCATGCAACAATAATGCAGAAAGACATAGCATACAAGTGAACGTAAGAGAAAATTCAGAACATGAAAAAATCACAAATTTTAGCAAAATACTAACAAAATAAACTAAAAAAATGCAGGGAACCCAGATGATTATGATTAGATTACAATCATACAGTAGATTAGAACCAAGCTAAAAAACTTTAGTGTTCGAACTGTAAGAACTTACAGAATAATACAAGAAAAGGGCTAAACAAAAGGGTTGCGGAGTATATTACAACACTAACAAAGATTCGAGCTCGGCTAACATGAATTGATATTTGACGTCGTCAAGTCATCATCCCAAAGATGGAATAAAACGAAATAAAATGGAAGGCGAACAACACAATAAAGTAATGTAATAAAAAATACAGGTTCAAACGTCAAATTAAACCAAAAGTATTAATAATAAGTTTTAAAAAATGGTTATATTGTCAACAAAACATTATAGTACGACGACGCAGAGGCAGTAGCATAGAGTTGGAAAATAATTTAAACAACTTACTTGTGAAACGAGTCCGACAACAATAATGTGCGGACTGCAACGAACAGTATAGACAGCAGACCGAAACCTCAGAACATGAACATAGTTATGAGACCTCAAGGAATAAAAGCGAACAGTCGTAGGAGAACTGACCAGATTCCCTGCGTGGGAATCGGTAAGACCGTCTCTCCTACTTTGAGACGAATCTTGAGTTTGAGTTTCCTCTCTTGTGGCAACCAATAGCAAAGGGTGTGACGTCCTGAATCCCTCGCAGTTTTCATGAGGGGTAGGGTAGGGTTGTATTTGCAGGAATGTACAATGGCTGTCGCGTCTTGAAACGAGTTCGTTGACTGTGGAGGCATCGTCCACGTCCAAGACTTGGAATCCGTTGATGTGACCTAAAAAAATCACACGAAATGTGACTTAAAAAAATCACACGAAATCCTTAATTCACTTTAATAAGTCCTCAAATCCACAACAAAAACTCAAAAACATGATATCATATCATATAATCTGGGTAAATCACAAAACAACAATGAAAACAGAAACACTAACCGGGGTATCTCTACTCCATCAGGAACAACATTTGCGATATGAAGAGGATCAAGATTGCTGACAGTATGCTCCAACAGCCTGCCAGTCTGCCAATAGCAAAAGACATTCGTGTCGGATATAAAAAAATGTGAAAAATCGGTGCTCTTGACAGAATAAATACATCATTTACCATTCCAGGCCTCTGCGTAGATTGTTTGATCAATTCTTCCCAGATATCATCGTCATTTTGCATGCTGGTGAATTCTAAAGCCTGCAAACAACAACCACTATTGAGTGTATCACATATCATCGTCATTTTGACCGTTTTTTGGTTACTGATTTGATTAATACTGATATTTAATCCCGAATAGGGGTTCTCAACCAAAAAAAAACGTGAATTAATTATGTGAATCGGTTTGTTTGTCTACATATGGGATTTGTTTGTTTGCCTCTAATTCATGGGAATTGGAACATCACATGAATCGGTGTTTTATGAGCTTGTTCGGTTACCCAAAATAGAGGAATTACACTTTCCACATGAATTACACTTCCCACATTCATGTAGGAGAACCAAACACTTTTTGCTTATTTTCCGTGAATTGCATATAGGAATTAAATTCATAGGAATTTTATCGTATTCCATGAATTCAGCTCCAATATGAAAACAAACAACCCAATAGTCTCGTTGATAATCCAGAAACTGCAATAACGGGTAGAAGGAACGACTACCTCTTCCATATCACCCAAATCATTGATGATAACAGTAAGGGCTTGTTTTGTATTTCCCATTCGTCCAAGAATAAATGCTTGCTCTTTCGGAAAACCTTTTTTCACACAAATCTCGTAAGCCTGCAATCAATGACGATTTAAAGAATGATCAAAACTCATTCTGATACAACACACAAAATAAATAAATAAATAAATAAATAAATAAAATAGCAACGTATATACGAACCTTCTCCAGCGTATAATGCTGACTGCTACGTAGGAAGGGAAGTAACATCTTCTGATCATAATCTGCATATAGCTCCACCTATTAGCATAAATAAAACGGATATTTCCCACGGTACCCTCGAACTTTGACACATTACACATGGTACCCCTCATTTTAAGTTTGTTCTTATGGTAACCTTGTGTTTTGTGTTTAGTGTCCATAGTACCCCTGATCAATTTTTTGTCATAAGGACGTTAAAAGTTAGTTAGTTAAAGTGATTAATTTGTTTCATAGGAAAAATTAGTTAGAACAATTAACGAACTTCTAATTAAAATAATTAAAAATTAAGGGAATGTCCATAATACTCCTGTGTTTTCAATGTTTTAGCCATGGTACCCTTAAATTTTAAATTCTTTGCCCATGGTACCCTTGTGGTTACAATTCATTCAGGGGTACCATGGACAAATAATTGAAATCACAAGGGTACCATGGACAAAAAATTTAAAATACAATGGTACCATGGTTAAAATACTGAAAACACAGGGTACCATGGGCATTTCCTCAATTTTCAACTATTTAATTTGAATTTCATTAATTTTCTAACTAATTTCACCGAAAAAAATAAAATTAATCACTTTAACTAAACTAACTTTTAACGCCGTTATAACGGAAAATTGATCAGGGGTACCATGGGCACTAAACGCAAAATACAAGGTTACCATAGGAACAAACTTAAAATGAGGGATACCATGTGTAATGTGTCAAAGTTCGAGGGTACCGTGGGAAATATCCCTAAATAAAAAAAGGAAAAAAAAAAGAGCACACAATTGAGAAGTAGTAAGCGGGTAATTGACGTGTTATTAGTCCGTCAAGAAAAGCTGGACTTAGTTAGTTTTTTTTAAAAAAAAGTTAGGCTTATGATATGAGACAAGACACCAACAAATTAGTACGGCTTCAAAGGGTTGTATCAATAAGCAGGGTTAAGAGACGGCCACATAAAGCTAACCAAATCTCTGCGGTATATTTAGTGACGATGCCTGTTTAAAGTAGTTTAGTTCAAAAACAAAATTGCCAAGGTCACGATATTGCTCTGAGACGTAGAGAAAACGTCTCGTTTAATGCGAACAATAACTTTTGTGTCGTGGTTGTGGTTGCCGCCTAGCTTAGCCCACCCGAAAAAAAACACAAACTTGATGAGGAAGAACATTCGTCTGGCCATCTTTCTCTGGTTTAAATTTCAAGAACGAGAAACAAAGATAAATCATTCAACGACATGAACCATTTGTGCTCGAATACGTTGCGTAAATAAATTTGATGATTTGTAGCTGAATATCGAGGAACTGTGTCCAATTAACTCTAAAATGAGGAGATTCCAATTCTTTCATACCTCGAAATTCAGCTACAAATCCATCAACAAGTTGACCTTCCAAATAAATCGGATCAACAGCTAATGCATTATCTACCCCTGTAAATATTTTTAGTAAGAGGCGATAAATCATGATCGAAGAGAGACAAGAGATAAACTTTTGAAAAGTACATACAATCGTCGAATGGAGGCAGACCCCATATTTCGGGCTGGAACTCCAAAAGTGAATTGAGCGACAAATCTGCCATGACTGCTGCGTCAGGCTCAGTTTCCGACGGTACGAGTACCACCTTCATTCCAGCAGCTTTTCCCGCTTTCACTCCGACCCTGTTGATTTGATAAATACTCGTAAAACAACAAACCTTCAAAATATAACAAAAAATTAAGTCTATGAAAGATCATTGATGTTCCAACCTACAAGGAGTCTTCTATCACCAAATTATCGGTGTTTGCTGTCAATTGTTTCGCAGGCTCCAGAATTCTGCCGTCAAGTAAATAATATGAGAAAAAGAGGGTGTCGACAAAAAAAAAACAGCGTATTACATAACACGTATAACAAATTTATAAACATTTAAATTGATACGACATCATTTGTGTACTCAGATCATAAAAGTCTTGTGCTGGTTTCCCTGACTGAACTTGATCACTTCCGATGATGACAGAAAAACATTCCTAGTATATTTTTTCGAGTATTCATTTTAAATAGAGAAAATCGGACAGACATTTATGATTTACCCAATGTTCTACTTCAAACTACATTCTTGTTAATCATGTAGACTAAGGATCCTAAATAAACCGTAGAGATACCTTGATAGAGTAAATGCAATCGATTAAAATTGGGTGCCACAATCTAATGATACCTACATATCATGGAAGTCCCTTCATGCATGAGGACTGGCCCCAAACAGAGCGTATAAGTACAGATACAAGAAAAACTGAGCAATGATGACACCGGGGAGGTTTAAGCCAGTTACACTTTCAACAAAACCGGACTCTTAAATGAGATGGGTCACCCGTTTGCACTCCAGTGTACTCCGAGACATTTAACGGGGAAGTCTCATCCCTCTCTTCATCTATTAAGGCCTCCAATTAGGTGGCACGCCCCCAGGATCAGTAAAAACAAGTGAAAAGTAACTCCAGAGGAGCACAACTAACTACAATTAAAGCAGTTAACACTCCTTTCATTAGTCTTGGCTCACATCTTGTCCTCGCCAACTTCACAGGTTTCTTCAAGTAAAGAAGCACTTTTCAATAAAGGGTCTTAGCCCGAACCCTCCTTTCTCTTACGAAATTGAGCTAGTATATACGGAGTTTCACTTCCTTAAATGTGCTCAATGTCTGTATTTATATGATAATCAATCTTTTGCTTAAACTTCTACAGGGATGATCTGACGGTGAAGCTGCAAACCAGATTGGGTACCTTCCAGGAGTTTTACCTAGATTTCTGGGTCATTTGGGTCGTTTCTATTACTATTTCGGGAAACCAACTGATACAGCGGGTATGACCCTACCTCATGACGGCGCCGGCGAGGCATGATCTGGGTTCAAGCCAAAAACAAAGGAAATTTCCCAAATCAAATTACAGCCATAAACAATAACCAAAACCGAAACCCTAAAACTCCGAGAACGTAAACCCAAAATCGAACAATTCCCAGGAAAAAAAGGCAGATAATTAAACCCCAAAGAGCTCAAATCGAAGGAAGACGAGAACGAAGAAGACCCACATAACAAAATACAAGAAATCATCAACAAAAGCAGAAAACAGAAGCAGACTAAATCAGATTAGATAAGGGTAGATGCAAACAAACTTACATTGCAAATAAACTTACATCATAATTGAACTGAATCGATCAATTCACCTGAAATCGATCACTCTACCTGAAATGAAAGGTTAAAAAAAAAACATCAGCACGAACACAAAGAAAATCAACCAAGCAAACAAAAAACATGCATTCCTAAACCAAAAACCCGTCACCAAAATCCAATTCAAGATCACAATAAATCAATGAACACAACTCAAAAAGTGTAGATGAAGAGCATAAAGATAACACAAGCACAAAACGACCAACAAAATCAAACAAAGCACCAACAAGTGAATAGCAAACAAAAACCCTAAAAAATCAAAGAGAATAGATCTAGATCTAGAAACATACCTGAAACGAAAGGAAAAAAAACATCACTACGAGGAAAAAAATGTAAAACGAAGCCAAGATGAGGACAATCTACCTGCATCGATCAAGCTACTTGAATCGATCACCTTACCTGAAATGAAAGGAAGAAAAAAATTAAAAACGAAGCCAAGACGAGGAAACTCTACCTGAATCGATCACCTTACCTGAAACGAAACAAAAAAACAGCAACATCAATACCAGAAAAGAAATTAAAAATGAAGCCAAGATGAGCTCATCCTCATCAGAATCTCCTTCAACTAAAACATCATCACATCATTCAAAAAAAAAAAAAATAACACAAATCAGCAACACCCATATCACAAAACTACAAATAATAATCAAGCAAACAGAAAAGACCCAAACTTTGAAACCAAAAATAGATTTTCAATTGATTACCTGGAGAAAATCGATCGATAATCTGCAATAAACACTACTTGGGAAACACCTCGAGGATTATCAGAAATGGCCAGTTGGCCACCCGACAATCAGGAACCCTAAAAAAGGGAAAAAAAAAAGAAAAATACCTGGATCATCCAAATCCCTTGAGAAAACTAAACCTTGTGATCGATCAGTCCACCCCAAAGAACTAAAATAAAAACGAGAACGAAGAAGACCCACATCAGAAAAGTACAGACAAAAAAAAAAAACACAAATCAGCAACACCCATATCACAAAACTATAAATAATAATCAAGCAAACAGAAAAGACCCAAACTTTGAAACCAAAAATAGATTTTCGACTGATTACCTGGAGAAAATCGATCGATAATCTGCAATAAACACTACTCGGGAAACACCTCGAGGATTATCAGAAATGGCCACCCGACAATCAGGAACCCTAAAAAAGGGAAAAAAAAACAATAATACCTGGATCATCCAAATCCCTTGAGAAAATTAAACCTTGCGATCGATCAGTCCACCCCCAAAGAACTGAAATAAAAACGAGAACGAAAAAGACCCACATCAGAAAAGTACACGAAATCATCAACAAAAGCAGAAAAGCAACAAAAACCCAAAAAAATAGAAGAACATATCTAGATCTACAAATATAGAGAGAAGGAGAGTAAAAAGGAAGACAAATTGAAGAAGAAATACGTCGAGGATTTTAAAAAATGGCGGTCCGACAATCAGAAACCCAAAAAAATGGGAAAAACAATAATACCTGGATCATCCGAATCCGTTGAGAAAACCAAGCCCTGCGATCGATCAGCCCACCTGAAACGAAAGGGGAAGAAGCAATATAAATACGAGAAACCAAAAAAAGAAACAACCCAATATGAGGGTTAAAGAGAGAAGGAAGCAGGAAGAGTAGAGAGAGAAAGGGAAAATGGCGGGCGAGGGCAAGGGGAAGGGGAGCACACAAAGAAGGGAGAAGGATACACCATTTGCAACTGAAGCTAAGCACAGTACACAAAACACTGTAGCTAAGCACAGTGTTTTGTGTTTCTCTCTTTTTAAAGGGTAATTGATTCGTTTAAGGCCATGTTCTCTTGGACTGAAACTGACTGAACTGAATTGAATGTGTTTGAACTAAACTAAACTGAACTGAATGAGTCTGAACTTAACTTAACTTAACTGGAAAAATAAATAATAATAAAAATAATAATAATGATAACCTTGTCCGGGACACTCCGCATTTTGCCTGCTAGTGTCTATAGCAATTTCCAACAAAACACCCGATGATGATAGGACGTAACCTTGTCCGGGAAACTCTTATGGATATCTGTTTCCATTATGGGGTCTCGGCAGGCAAGGAGGTCGATATTGGCCTGATCGACGATCATGACAGATCCTTGCGTCCCGCAGATTTGTTGCTTTATTCGTGGGATAAGGGACGTGACGTATGCATGGATCTTACTGGGTCTTCTCCTTTGACTCAGTCCAAGCTCTCAGAATTCATGTCAGGTCGTGTTGTGGTCGATGTTGCTCGACGCAAGTGCACTAAGTACCGGGACCTATGCGCGAGGCTTGGATATGGGTTCTTGCCTTTTTCCATTTCTTCGATGGGGGAATTGGAGGCGGATGCTATCGACTTGCTCAAAAGGGTTCAAAAATTTTCGATTGCACAGGATGTCGGAGCACGTGCTGCTCCATTTATTTTTACTCGGCTTAGCATTGCTATAGCCAAGGGGGTGGGGGCCCAGATGGTATCTCGGCTGTCCACCAATTTTTTGTAAACTTCGTTCTGATTTATCAATAAAATTCTCCTTTTATAATTTTTTTTAAAAAAAAATAATAATAAAAATAATTAACAATAAATGTTATTATTATTATTATTATAATACAAAATATTATTATTAATGATAAATAATAATAATAATAATAATAATAATAATATTAATATTAATATTAATATTAATAATAAAATGATTAATATTAATTGTTCCGGTATGGAAACAATCACACCCGAATCGGATTCGGATTTTGAACTAAGCCTTGGTTCCTTGTGGATGTAGCTTGATTTCTAAGCCTCACTTTCCTCTCCTCTAGCGGTCGGACTTTCCTGGCGAAAGGGTCTATCACCTGCACACGGGGAGCGCACAGGGCCTCGGAGGTGTCCGAGGGAACCTCTCCGATGCCTAAGTAAGTCCGTGAAAGCACTTGACGAACCTTACTCGTGAGGAGTAAGGTGGCGTTTTCTAGAGTGAGATTCTAGTGAGAGAAAGTAAAATTGCCCTTTATTGTGGGAAATAAAGAGGTATTTATAGGTTCCCACAAGAGAGAGTAAGACCCTGTTCTTTTGGACTTATATTCAGTCAGTTTCAGTTCAGTTTAGTTCAGCTCCAGGAGGCATATTTTGTAATCCCCTAGAAAATCTAACGCGATACAGTGGCGGAAACACTGTAGAGTCGGGATTAAAACACACTGTAACTATGTCTTAGAAAATTAAAATGGTAAAGTCAAACAATAGGCCTAAAATAAAAATGGCCAAAATTTAAAACAATCCACAAAAGGGGTTGAACAATCCATAAGACATAATTATTAAAATAAACAAGCAGGATCCACACTGCTCGCTAGCCCACACCCGGAACACGTATACCTGCCATGTTAAAACATAACAGCCACAATCAGTGGGGAACAACGCCAACGTTCTCCCAGCCGTATAACAGGATTTTAAAACTGTAATTACTATTATAGAAAAATAGTAAGAAAAAAAAACAGTAAAACATCATATTAAAATAGGCTTTTAGCGTAAAATGAAATAATCAAAAGGGTTTCCGAGGAAACATAAAAATATTTGCCAACCTGCAAACCAATTTATATCGATAATAAATAAAATAATCAAAATGGCGTTATGGATAGAGTTAGTGTCGACGGCTAGACTTTCACTAGGAGAATACTAAAACTAGCTTCGAGAACTTAGTTCAAACAAATCAAACTTCGGTCTCTAACTAGGCTACTCAACCATAATAGGACGGCGACTTATAAATGCGTGGCCCTAGTTTAAGATGATATGTACACCCCTCCCGAGCACCATAAATACTCAGTTCAACCCGACGGCGTCTTACACTGCGAGGCACGAGCTTAAGAAAATATACACACACTCCCGAACACCATATATGCTCGGTTCAACAACCAGTGTGCCCCATAAAGACACACCAGCCTTATAGTTGATGGCAAAAACGTAAACCCTAGAATATATTACTCTAACCTCACGCTTGTCCTTATTCCATAACTTCAAAACAAAGCCATTATCGATATTCAAAAGATATAATCATTATAAATAATAAGAGAACAAAAAGAAAAGGATCACTTTCCAAAAGAGGGAACTTTCTAATTTAGGAAACTTCTATTTTTTTTGAAACTTTACCAAAAATAGCATCATATCAAAATAGCAAAAATATTAGTTTATACTAATACAACATTTTTAGTATACGATATATAGATTTATAAAACTAATACTTTCGGCCTTAACGATATTAATTTCTAAAACGAGAACAATTGGGTTTATGAAATTATTAAAATATCGTACAAGTGTTTATAAAATGATTAAAAATGTCTTAAACATTTTATTACTACTAATTAGGGTGTTTCCAAAATTTATAAAATTAAAATTCCCTAATTATTAATAGTTTCGACAATACGAACATAAATAGGATTTTACGGCAAATGTCAAATTAAATCTTTTAACGTCTTTTATTTAATTAAACCATTGAATACATTAAGAGTATGTTAAGGGATGATTTAACTCACAAAGTTTCAGGTTTAAATACTTTCAAAATGGCTGGAAAAATAATTCTTTTGGGTAAGATGAAGCATTTTAACGATAAATCATAATTTGTCCAAAACCAATACTTATTAATTAAAGACTTTAATAAATAGTACAAAATTACGTAAAATAGCTAAAATATATTTATGGACATTCTGTCCAGAAAAGAAAATTTTCCAGAATGCTTAGTCTCGGTTTTTAAAGGGTTTTCTCGTTAATCGTCTAATCTCGACAATAACGATTAATAAAAATAGTAATTACAAAACGATTTAAGTATTAATGTCCAAAAATTATTATTAAACTTAAAAATCATCATTTTCCAGAATATAATAATTTTCCAGATTTTCCAAAGTTTCAGATTTACCAAATTCCAATAAAACCGTCATTTAATACCCGTTTTCACAATTCACGATTCCATTAATAAAACTTATCGTCCTAACATTTTATTAAAGCACAAAAAATCATAAAATTACATTTTATTATGAAATCATAAAAACCATATTTTTTTTTCCAGATTTAATCCAAAGACCAAAAATTGGGAATTTAAACAACAAACGCGGTTTTAACGATAAACGATGATTTAAAGTGATTAATTAATTCATCCACTTAACAATTCCGAAAAATTATGAATAAAATCAGAAAATTCTATTTTACCATAAAGTTTCACCACGTCAAAAATCAGATTAAAATAAAATGTTTAAGTACTAGAAATAAAAATCGGCTTTTAATCGTTTTTGTCCGGTAACGGTAATAATTCAGTAATCGATATCAAAAATATCAGAAAAATACCAAATTATTAAAAATCATCAAAAATCTCATTTTTACAGAATAAAGTCATATATTACAAGTTTAGGTCGAATATTACGATTTTACAAATTAATATGACGATTTAATCGTTAATCACGTAAAAGCGATACAAATTATCGAAACATGCAAATTCCAACTTTTAAAATTTTTCCAGATTTTATGACATACATATATTGCCAAAAATAAAATTATAATTATATACATGCAATTACACAAATAAAATCAAGTAATACCGAGTAACATCGACGTTACCTCAAGTCCAAATCGGAATCGATAATATACTCGTCGGCCTCGGGATCGTCCACAAATCCTTAATACATGAAAATCATGGCAGAAAAATACCATGAGAAAAACTAAGAAAATCAAGGAGAATAACGATCGAAAACAACATCGATTATTACCTTAACGAAGGGAAAAGAAAGACGATTAATTTGGAGATGGAAAAGGGACGATCAAAACTCGATTTAAGACCAAACATGGCTGGAAAATACTGCTGGAATTCATGGCCAAAGAAGAGGAAATAGAGAGTATTTGCCTTGATTATTTTTGTGTAAAAATGAATGAATAACCAAGTGAAAAGTTTAGGCTTAAATGATAATTAAAATTTGATAAAAACAATGCTATGCATAGGCAGCCAAAATATATGAGAAAGGGAGTGTGAAGAGTTTTGGTCAATTCATCACAATAAATAAGAAGAAATAAAATATCTAAGGCTTAATTTATTTGTAAAATAAAAAATGTATACAAAATTGTAGTGTAAAAATGTGACATAGGTGTGTCACGGTCCAAAACATGGGGAAAATGTCCCAAATAATTTCTAAGTTGATAAAAAGATGAATCGTAAAATTATTAAAGGTATTTCAAATCAGTTCGAGTAAACCGCGCATTGGAAAATAATTATTTACGAAACTTCGTAATAAAATCATTAAAGGTCAAATATTCTTAAATAAAAATATTTCTTAGTTGGAAATATCATATAAACGTGTTTTGATATTTAGGAAAAATAAATAACTCAATTCCAAGCTTAAAACGTTAGTTCGTCAAAAAATAGAACTTCACGCGCAAAAATAAATAGTTTGCAATGAAAATCAAATAAATAGGTTTAAAAGAATTAAATTCTTTTAAAATAAAAATAAATATTATTTGACTCAAAAATAATAAGAATTCAGAAAGATAAAGAAAATAGAAGACAAAATTGACATAGAGTCATGACGGAGTCACAACAGAATAATTAACGGCACTAGGAAAATAGTGGGTGTTACAATCCTCCCCACTAAAACAAAGTTTCGTCCTCGAAACTAAGAATAAGCAGAAAGGAAACAAGATTACCCCACTCAAAACGGTGAGGATACAAATCTCGCATAAAAATTTTGCTGTAAAAGAAAATTTTACAACTTTTAAAGTGAAATGAAATCAAATGCAAATATTTATTCCGAGAGGAATTGGGCTAAGCTACCTGGAGTTTAAAATTTTTTTAATTAGCAAAATCGTAAAGTAAAGTTATTTGGTAAAATAATGACGTCAAATAACATTTGTAAACAAACTCGAAGGAAATAGGATAACCAAAATATTTTGAAAACAAAAGTAAAATATTTTGATTAAGAAATTCGATATTATTCCTTTTTTTGATGAAACAAAATTTAGTTTGGAGAAATCAAATTTTGTAGTTAGTAAAAATCGTACTAGCCGTCAAACATTTTCAATAACAGATTCAAAAGTCCACCAACAATAAAATGAAAATCAATTTTCAAAACGTTAAAATTTCAAAAATGTTATCAAAGTAATTGTGAAAGTTTTCAAAAATGTTATCAGACTTGAACATACAAAATAATTTCGACAATGTTAAAACGTTTTACATAACAATCCTATACAAATTGAAGTACTTGGAAATATAAAAGTCTTCATAAAATTTTGATCGCTTGAAAATCAAAAATTAAAATTAATTTCGAAATAATTTAAAATAAATTGAAATAATTTCGAAATAATTTAAAATAAATTATTAAGGCATTTTGAAATAGATCTAAATATAAATATCAACCAAATATAAAACAAAGTGAAGTATATAGTTCTTAAATTATAAATAAATAAAAAATGTTAAATTTCACGATAACCCAAAATGTTAAATTGCTCAAAGTTTTTACAAAATGGGGAGTTTGAAAATTTGAAATTATACTTCAAAATGTTAAAATTTCATGAAAATCAAAAATTTTAAATTAGTCAAGCTTTTTACAAAACGGGCAAATTCACAATTAGAAATTATAACTCAAAATGTTAAAATTTTACGATAATCCATTTTTTTTAAACAAGTCAAACTTTTTATAAAATAGGAAGTTTGAAAAATGGTTAACGGGTAAATAGAACAAGGATAAATAAATTAAAAATAAGAGCTTTCAAAATCGATGAAGGTCGAAGGGATTGGCAGCAGATGCGGTAACAGAATTCAATAGAAGCAGAAAGAAGACGAAGTTGAGAGTCAGAAAGAGCCCTCAAGGATTATAGAAGAAATTAACCATCTCGAGATTCCTAGCACGACTCTCACAAACACGGGCTCGTAATTGGCCTATCAAATAACGCTAAGTCCAATATCGGTACAGAGTGGTCCTACTCAATCTACCACCTCCAAAATTAATAAATTATCAACTGTCACCGCCTCCAAAATTAAGTCTTACATACTTATAAATCTTTCAATTAGTACAGTAAGAATTCACAAATAATTTATACTAATCCATTAATTAAGATTCCAACAGTCATCAGAACATACCCAAACTCGTAATCACTAAGGCTCATAAATTCAAAGCTCATAAGGTCTGAACTCGAAGTATACTTCAAATTTCTCGGGTAAGGAATACTAAATAAAATTCACCAATTAACAATGTTCAGACACAAAAACTTCAAAAAATGATCATCAACATATTCTTAACATCATCAATAGACAGAGGTTAACAAAGTACGCCAAACCTTAAACACACTCAGCCTGACATTTAATGACAGATACTCACATTCTCGAACACGTCATTCGACTAAGGTTTCTGAGAATTCCATCCAATTTCATCGTAACAGCGAAACCACCAAAATATTTATTAACTCAACGAAGTCGCAATTTCGTTGGTCTAAGGATTCTGAACTATAAATCCATCAAGATGATTGACATTAAGTATTCCCCAAAACAACGCGATAAAACCAACCTTTAATTATGCAATATGTTTTTCTTCTTCAAGGTTAACAACGATCTATCCAAGATTTAGGTCTGTAGACACCCACATTTTGACCGCCAGGTGTCTATAGCAGTTTCCGACAAACACCCGATGATGATCGGACGCTAACGTGCCTTGACGTACTCGAAAATGGGCTCGAAATGATGGATATTGGGCCTAGACATTTTAAGGAGTACAAATCTCACCAAACCAACCTCAAATTCAAGCCCAGTGGGTCGTTTCGAGTCAAATAACACTAATTTGGGTCGAATCCGTCACCAGGGGTAAAACCGTCTTTTAGCGACCGAGTCAAAACCCGGTCAAAGATATTTCCCGTAACCTCCGGACTGACCGTGACACCTCACGTGTCCAGTCCACACTCCAACTCTACAAAATCAGCCATACAAAAATAATAAACAATTCCGTTTAAGGTAGAATCTGATCCCGAGTAGGAATCCTATCCGAGAACCGACTCAGACACTCAACCGAGTGCAACCACTCGGCCAAGTAGCACAACCAACCGGTTTTTTCCTCTCTTCTTCTCTTACAAGAAAACGGAATTCTCGTTCTCCTCAGCTTCTTACCCAAGCGGTAATTCTAGCTCAAACAGGAGTCCTATTCCAAAACCGATTCGAGCATCCGACCGAGTGTAGAACACTCGGTCGAAACAGCCCAAAACCAGCCGGTTTGCCTTTCTTCCTCCACAAGAAAGCGGAATTCTTATTTCCCTCAAATTCCCTCGTTTCCTATCCTAAGCGGTAGTCAAACTCTCCCAAACCAAGGTCGGGAACTCCCTATAAATAGGACCTCCCATCCAACATCAAACAGACATCAGAAAATACCAAAAAATATACAATTCATAGACACACACACGATATTTTCAGCAATAATTTTCTGTCATCCCGACACACATCGAGAAGCCGACATTACGTCCAAAACCCGAAGGAAACCGGTACCGATATTCGACACCCTTCACACACCCGTCAAAACCGTACCACCCTAACCCAACCGACGTTGCCTCGACACTCCCGTGCCTAGCCACATTCCTACGAGTCCCGATCCGAGTCAACAAGAGCATGTAGGTTGAGGGTGTAATCAAACCCGATTTCTTCCTTTCTCTCCCTTTCTCCTCTTCGTCCGTTTCTTATGGGTCAAGAGTCGTTTTTTTTATTTTTCTAATATCGTTATTAACGAAAAACTATTTTCATAACGAATATTCTTAAACATACGATATCGATTTTTCTATAATCGAATATCGTATCAAAAAGAATTATATTAAGATTTCGACGATATCAGAAATCGTCACATCTTTTTTTGTCAGAATTCTTTTCTTTTACTTTTCGTTCAAAATAACAAATTTTCGAACAAAAATATAAAAACGGACAGACCCGCACGCGAGTCGCGCCATGCCCAGGCGACTCGCGCGCAGGCCTGGAATCCGGGACTTTTTTTTTCTACGTTTTCGTTCGTTTTATTATTTATTCTTCGGAACGATTTCTAAAATTTACATCTTTTCTAAAACTATTCCAAGTATTTGATATTGATTTCGTAGTCAACTATCGAATATAACGAATATCGAAAATATTAAGTCGAGTACGAATCATGCAATATTCATACGCGATTTAATACGAACTTCGAGTTTTCGAAAACCGGACCCGAAACAGGCCACCACGCGACCCGCCGGCATCCCGGGCGAGTCGCGCGGCCGGCTGTTATGCCGCGGCCTTTTCTGTCCTTTTTATTATTTTTTGAACTTCGTTTTTTATACAAAACAACGTTCTTTTCAACAATATTTTTCAGATTTCGATTAATATTTGTTTTCTCAATCTCGTATATTTTATTTGCTATATTATTATTTACAAATCGATACTAACCCGTTTGTTCATCTTTTGTAGCAAATTCATCCTTTTTATTTCATTTGTTTTATTATACTAAAACGAATCTCACATGCTAAAATTCAACTTTGACGTTAATCAATTTTCATGCATTAAATTGACTTAGCAACCCATTCAATTTTTCACATGTTTAGAAAACAATGTTTGCATAATCATTCATCGTATTACTAACGCGCGCATTAAAACATCATTCGATATCCTAGTAGAGGCCGCTAATGTGCGGGCGGGGTTGGGTGTTCTTAGTGAACTTCCCAACACGTACCCTCACCCCTTACTCAGAACCGTGGTTTCCGGATGTCCGAAACCATTGTCAACGAGAGTCATTCAATATACGATTAACCGCTCAAGTCGGCATCTATATCGATATGCAAAGGGACGAGCCCAATAAACTCTGACATCGGAAATGGGCCGTATTTTGTACACGGCCCACTACGACATAGAGTGGGCTCGAACGGTTCCGAATAACCATAAAATTCGGTGGCGACTCCGACTTCGATTTAAATTTCCATTTGACCATCTCATGGAGATTCATTCGCCTCCCCAAACCCGCGCGTGGCCGCGTCGGGGTGGACCTATGTCATGTCCACAAGGTCATTCAACTCCAAAGTTCGTAGGTTACAACCTTGAACAACGATCAATGATCTGATCCTTAAGAAATGCAGGTAATCTATGTCAACCAAAAATTTCTAACGACATTAATGAAAACCTTTAATGTTACCACAACACTCAGGCTAACACTTTAAACATTACTCTATGATCTCAAATATTCACGATGCATCCATCAAATAAGCATTAGGTAAGAATCTCAAAGTAATAATATTATCAGTTACACCTAGTTTGGTTCTAGGTTAGGTACTAGGTATCCATCAAATATGACATACTCTCACTACTCCAAAATATATTCAACTCTAAGTACTCCAAAATAATCAAAGTAACCTATAACCCAAGGTTTAGTGTCTAAAGTATCATCCTAATTCCATCAATCAACAATTTATCATTCAAATTGTTCCTCAAAAGCTTACTAAGATAGATAACAGGGTATAACTCACAACCCTCAAGCCATAGGTAACAAGGGTTTACTAAACCTCAAACATCTATATCCTTTCACGGGGTTCACTGAGATGGAAATCGGTCTAGCCAAAGAATCTCAAGAGAAAGATGGTAGAGTAGAAGAATTAACAAGGATTCACCAAGCGGATGAAGAAGAGAATATAAAAGAGAAGAATTAGAAGAAGTAGAGGAAGGAAGAAAAGAGTCGATGATAAAATATTACTAAGTTCTTGAACCAGAGGAGAATCTTCGGGCCTCCAGAGTTCACGCGGGATCCAAATGGCTTACTTCATCTTCGTGTAGAGGAACGAGCACGTAAGTATTGGGTCGCTCCATCTCGATCTACTGCGACATCATGGAACAGGAATCTACTCTTGATCATCTGGCCTGTAGCTTAAGTAAACTGAATCGGCATCTTTCTTGGAGCACCAAGTTGTCCACTCGAGTCAGCAGGCGTTGAGAGTTCTAAGCAGGTCTTGCCCCGATCTGGAGCAGCATCCTATCAATATCTTGTTCATTGGTCTTCTTCCCACAAAAGCAACAAATATTCAATGCTAATCATTGAGTTCAGGAACAGATAATCTTAACAGTAAAGTCCTTATTTGTTTCTACCCATCTCTAATAATATTTTTATTTACTGTTTAAATAATTTACTGGTATTTTCCCTAATTTCAGGTGTAAGCGTTGGGAGCAGTGATGCTCTGATACCAACTGTAATCCCCTAGAAAATCTAACGCGATACAGTGGCGGAAACACTGTAGAGTCGGGATTAAAACACACTGTAACTATGTCTTAGAAAATTAAAATGGTAAAGTCAAACAATAGGCCTAAAATAAAAAAGGCCAAAATTTAAAACAATCCACAAAAGGGGTTGAACAATCCATAAGACATAATTATTAAAATAAACAAGCAGGATCCACACTGCTCGCTAGCCCACACCCGGAACACGTATACCTGCCATGTTAAAACATAACAGCCACAATCAGTGGGGAACAACGCCAACGTTCTCCCAGCCGTATAACAGGATTTTAAAACTGTAATTACTATTATAGAAAAATAGTAAGAAAAAAAAACAGTAAAACATCATATTAAAATAGGCTTTTAGCGTAAAATGAAATAATCAAAAGGGTTTCCGAGGAAACATAAAAATATTTGCCAACCTGCAAACCAATTTATATCGATAATAAATAAAATAATCAAAATGGCGTTATGGATAGAGTTAGTGTCGACGGCTAGACTTTCACTAGGAGAATACTAAAACTAGCTTCGAGAACTTAGTTCAAACAAATCAAACTTCGGTCTCTAACTAGGCTACTCAACCATAATAGGACGACGACTTATAAATGCGTGGCCCTAGTTTAAGATGATATGTACACCCCTCCCGAGCACCATAAATACTCAGTTCAACCCGACGGCGTCTTACACTGCGAGGCACGAGCTTAAGAAAATATACACACTCCCGAACACCATATATGCTCGGTTCAACAACCAGTGTGCCCCATAAAGACACACCAGCCTTATAGTTGATGGCAAAAACGTAAACCCTAGAATATATTACTCTAACCTCACGCTTGTCCTTATTCCATAACTTCAAAACAAAGCCATTATCGATATTCAAAAGATATAATCATTATAAATAATAAGAGAACAAAAAGAAAAGGATCACTTTCCAAAAGAGGGAACTTTCTAATTTAGGAAACTTCTATTTTTTTGAAACTTTACCAAAAATAGCATCATATCAAAATAGCAAAAATATTAGTTTATACTAATACAACATTTTTAGTATACGATATATAGATTTATAAAACTAATACTTTCGGCCTTAACGATATTAATTTCTAAAACGAGAACAATTGGGTTTATGAAATTATTAAAATATCGTACAAGTGTTTATAAAATGATTAAAAATATCTTAAACATTTTATTACTACTAATTAGGGTGTTTCCAAAATTTATAAAATTAAGATTCCCTAATTATTAATAGTTTCGACAATACGAACATAAATAGGATTTTACGGCAAATGTCAAATTAAATCTTTTAACGTCTTTTATTTAATTAAACCATTGAATACATTAAGAGTATGTTAAGGGATGATTTAACTCACAAAGTTTCAGGTTTAAATACTTTCAAAATGGCTGGAAAAATAATTCTTTTGGGTAAGATGAAGCATTTTAACGATAAATCATAATTTGTCCAAAACCAATACTTATTAATTAAAGACTTTAATAAATAGTACAAAAATTACGTAAAATAGCTAAAATATATTTATGGACATTCTGTCCAGAAAAGAAAATTTTCCAGAATGCTTAGTCTCGGTTTTTAAAGGGTTTTCTCGTTAATCGTCTAATCTCGACAATAACGATTAATAAAAATAGTAATTACAAAACGATTTAAGTATTAATGTCCAAAAATTATTATTAAACTTAAAAATCATCATTTTCCAGAATATAATAATTTTCCAGATTTTCCAAAGTTTCAGATTTACCAAATTCCAATAAAACCGTCATTTAATACCCGTTTTCACAATTCACGATTCCATTAATAAAACTTATCGTCCTAACATTTTATTAAAGCACAAAAAATCATAAAATTACATTTTATTATGAAATCATAAAAACCATATTTTTTTTTCCAGGTTTAATCCAAAGACCAAAAATTGGGAATTTAAACAACAAACGCGGTTTTAACGATAAACGATGATTTAAAGTGATTAATTAATTCATCCACTTAACAATTCCGAAAAATTATGAATAAAATCAGAAAATTATATTTTACCATAAAGTTTCACCACGTCAAAAATCAGATTAAAATAAAATGTTTAAGTACTAGAAATAAAAATCGGTTTTTAATCATTTTTGTCCGGTAACGGTAATAATTCAGTAATCGATATCAAAAATATCAGAAAAATACCAAATTATTAAAAATCATCAAAAATCTCATTTTTACAGAATAAAGTCATATATTACAAGTTTAGGCCGAATATTACGATTTTACAAATTAATATGACGATTTAATCGTTAATCACGTAAAAGCGATACAAATTATCGAAACATGCAAATTCCAACTTTTAAAATTTTTCCAGATTTTATGACATACATATATTGTCAAAAATAAAATTATAATTATATACATGCAATTACACAAATAAAATCAAGTAATACCGAGTAACATCGACCTTACCTCAAGTCCAAATAGGAATCGATAATATACTCGTCGGCCTCGGGATCGTCCACAAATCCTTAATACACGAAAATCATGGCAGAAAAATACCATGAGAAAAACTAAGAAAATCAAGGAGAATAACGATCGAAAACAACATCGATTATTACCTTAACGAAGGGAAAAGAAAGACGGTTAATTTGGAGATGGAAAAGGGACGATCAAAACTCGATTTAAGACCAAACATGGCTGGAAAATACTGCTGGAATTCATGGCCAAAGAAGAGGAAATAGAGAGTATTTGCCTTGATTATTTTTGTGTAAAAATGAATGAATAACCAAGTGAAAAGTTTAGGCTTAAATGATAATTAAAATTTGATAAAAACAATGCTATGCATAGGCAGCCAAAATATATGAGAAAGGGAGTGTGAAGAGTTTTGGTCAATTCATCACAATAAATAAGAAGAAATAAAATATCTAAGGCTTAATTTATTTGTAAAATAAAAAATGTATACAAAATTGTAGTGTAAAAATGTGACATAGGTGTGTCACGGTCCAAAACATGGGGAAAATGTCCCAAATAATTTCTAAGTTGATAAAAAGATGAATCGTAAAATTATTAAAGGTATTTCAAATCAGTTCGAGTAAACCGCGCATTGGAAAATAATTATTTACGAAACTTCGTAATAAAATCATTAAAGGTCAAATATTCTTAAATAAAAATATTTATTAGTTGGAAATATCATATAAACGTGTTTTGATATTTAGGAAAAATAAATAACTCAATTCCAAGCTTAAAACGTTAGTTCGTCAAAAAATAGAACTTCACGCGCAAAAATAAATAGTTTACAATGAAAATCAAATAAATAGGTTTAAAAGAATTAAATTCTTTTAAAATAAAAATAAATATTATTTGACTCAAAAATAATAAGAATTCAGAAAGATGAAGAAAATAGAAGAAAATAGAGTCACAACAGAATAATTAACGGCACTAGGAAAATAGTGGGTGTTACATATTTTGTCTCTATATTTCAGTCAGTTTCAGTTAAATTAAGTTCAGTTAAGTTAAGTTCAGTCAGTTTCAGTCCAAAAGAACAGGGCCTAAGAGAAAGAGAGAGAAAGAGGGACACGTGGAAGTATGCTCTCCACTTATCCCCTTTTACCTTAGGCTTGGTCAAGAGAGTTCTTCCTGCTCTACCTGGGCTCGGCAAGGTAAGGTGTCCGGACGTCTGGAGAGTAGGAGGGATTCCCTTCCTCTTCCAGCGATTACGGGAGCGGCCAGACCTCGACGAGCAAGAGGCTGAGCTCCGGGTTTAGAGCTCTGCAGGGCGCTTCATGGATGCCCCAATGGGCTGCCTTGAGAGGCCTGCTGAGCAGCCTGTTAGGTGGCCTGCATGGCAGCCTGCCCCATGACTCGGGTCGGGTCGGGTCGCCTCCAGGCTCAACCGACCCCATCAATTGCCCCTCGCCAGCAGGGGGAGTAGGGCTTCTTTCAGCTGGTGATCTTCAATCAGACTGGTGGAAGGTTGACTTTTGATCTTTCCTCGCATTTAATGTTGCGCATATTCCCTAGGAGGAATGTCCTAATGACTCAGGCATGCAAAGAGTCAAGAGGTTCTCCTTCATGATTACTCCTCACAGGAAATCCCTCGAGCCTTGTGCTTAGATGACATTTGGCTTCCTCTGCTAGGGTGGTTGGAGCACCATTTAATGCTCGACCCTTTTGTCCTTGTGCTTATAAAGAGCTGGGGATTTTTGTTCGACTCTTTCTTGCAAACTCGTTTCATCTTTCTCCTCATAATGCGCCAGATAAAAGATAAAGTCTTCAAGCGAGGGGTCCATGTTGATATCTTTAAGTGTACGAGATGTACTAAGAAATTCAGATACCTTAAATTTGTGCGAACGATAATCCATCATTGTAAATTGACCGCCCTTCGGTCTCCTTATGCCCCTGAGGCAAATGTTTTACCAAAGGCCTTTCGTCGCCCTAGGAAGGCTCCATCCTTTAAGAGGCAGAGGCCTCTCCCCTACACGCGGGTAGGCGGTTGTTCCAACCGTGGCTGCCACCGGTGTTTTCCCTGGCTGCAGCTGGAGAACGTTGACCCGGACATCCCGGATTCTGGGCCTTCTCCTCCTACACCCCAGAGGCGGGGAGATAATTTCGGCTATCCTACAGGCGCCAGGGTGGCTCGTTTTTGGGAGGACTGGGATGTCAGCAGCCCAGACTCTGGAGACAGCATGAGCAAGGGTTAATTCATCAGGCTGTGAGAGGTTGGGAAGTGAAGAGGAGGGGGATGACAACCCCATGAATGCCCCTGGCGGATGGGACTGGGGGTCTGACGATGAGGGTTGTAGCAACCCCGGAGGTTACTTTCCAGGCTCTGATGAGGATTAGGACTAGCAACGCCTCCTGGTTGGCCGAGTTGAGCTCCAGGCCTCTTTTGTCTGTGACTGTCTAGGAGTGCTTACCTATTTTCTGTTTTTGAGTTTCACCCCCTGATTTGTAATTCTGGCCTCCGGGTAATGGGTTTGGTTTTTATTTGTTGTTGCTGTTTTGCTTTTTTTTTGAACCACTTCTTGGGTGACGTATTACAATCATTCCCCCGCTGCCCTTTTATGTTTTCGAAGTCCTTGGGAAGTGATGGATGAGTAGGTTGAAATGTGTGACACATGTGGGGGTTTTATGGGGAAGGTATTTGACAGAATAGCCTACGGACTCTTCATCTCCCTCTCCCAATAAAAGACTTTCTTCCCTCCTCACTTCCCCTTTTCACACTTTCAAACCTTCAAAAAACTCCATCTCTTTTACACTCTCCACTTTGTCGAGCGATTTAGACCGAGGATTTCTTCGGTATCCGTCTCCGGCGTCATCTGAAGGATCTGACTAGGTTAGAACCTCAATCCTTGACTTCCTCTTTTTTCTACTATTCCTACCTTTTTATTTTTCTGACCAACATGACGCAAAAGCGCCGTCGAATTTTATCTTTCACCGAACCATCCATCGAAATCCCAGCTGAGGATATGGATGAAGTTGACACTGATCTCTCCTCCTCCCATGTTGGGCTAGGGGTTACGGTGGCCAGGGGGCCGCCCTCAGAGGATAGCGGGGGCGCTAATTCCCCAGACCCTGCCCTGGTTGATGTCCTTGACACGGACAACAAGGCGTTGGAGGTTGACCCTTTCTCTATTGTCGGCAACCTGATACCTAGGGCGCCGGGGCGTGTTTACTACTTAGATAGAGGCAAATATAGGGTTCCTCTGCACACATACCCTGAGTCGGGGCCGCGAGAGATGATACTGGCAAAGAATGCCGCTGAGGCCATTGCCAATTTCTACAACTTTGGGGCTGGCTATACAATTGTTATCCCAGAGAAGAAGGATACTGTATGCAACCCCGGTGAAAACTGTATTGTTGTCTATCGTAAATGCTTGGAATTTGGTCTCCGCTTCCCCCTTCACCCCTTCTTTGAAGATCTTTAGGCGTATGAATGTCGCCATTGCGCAGCTGACAGTCGTGTCTGTCAGGTCGTTGGTGGCCTTCACTTGGGTCTATCTATTTATCGAGGACCAACCTTCAATAGACGTTCTTAGGTTTATGATTGGCCTGCAAATGGTCGCCTCTCCGGAAGGGCCTTCAGGATATATTTCTATACTTAGGCAGAAGGGCTTTTCACCAGTTTGGCCGTCCATGAACAGTCTTAAGCATTGGAAGAACAACTTCCTGTACGTTCATAGTGAGAGGGGTTGGTCTATCCTCCGACATTTCAGGAACCACGTTCATACTTGATGTGCAGGCGTCGCGACCCGCACGATCAAACAATATTTATAAACATCGACAAACCTAACTAATGTACTAGTGGTAGGTCGGGATCGATCCAAGGGACGGTCTTCGTAAAGCCGATCAAGTCTAAGTCGATAAGTGTTTGGGTTCTAAGGGGGGTTTTAGATGGTCACGAACTAAACTAAAGATAACGAGACTAGAATAACTAAGAGAAATCAAATAAAGGAAATGTGTTAGGATGAGTCGGGGAATCGGAAACGAGATACATAAAACAAAGAATCAAGAAAACGACACACGATCGATAAGGGATGGGTCACCTTTCGGTCTCTACACCCAACCTCACTAAGACTCGCTTTCGCGACGAAGAAGCTAGATCACTAAGTCGCAATTACCCAATCCCCAAGTTTCCCCATATTGACGAGGGTGAATACGAGTCAACTAAATTGATCAAGTAAAGTCAACAAGCATACAACAATTCCAAAATAGACAAATCAATCCAAGTGCATTCAATCACAAAATTCCTTAATCCATGTTACCCAAATCCATCCTCCCCTAATCCCCTAACAAAGATCTACTCACTAATCATGGTAAAACTAACAAGAACAACTAACAAAGAAATTAGGCAAAAACAATCCATACTAACAAAAAGAGGGGAAATTAATCTAACACAAGTGAGAGAAAAAATAAAACCAAGAACAAATACTACTAGGAAAAACAATAACAAAGCAAGAAAAACAATAAACTAGAGGAAAAAGTAGAGAACAAACTAATTAGAGAGGAGAGAGAGGAGAAGAAAGTACCAACAATGGAGGAAAAACTCAAAGGAAGAAGATGAAGATTAACATAAAAGGGATGAAGCTTGAAGAAAAAAATACAAGAACTTGTCACTAATCCTTGCAAAAACTCTTCAATCTCCCTAACTAGATCTAAAACTACACTACTAAAACATAAGAAGATGGAGTGTGTGATGGAGTGTGGTGGTAGAAATCTAGGGTTAACTATATATACAAAGCCTTAATGGATCACTTAAAACAAAGCCCAATTCTAATCTTTGCCCATGAATGAAACTTTGCCCTTGAATGAAACTTTGCCCTTGAATGAAACTTTGCCCTTTGAGTGAGACTTTTGCCCAATGAGTCTTCATAGGATGAAGTTTTGCCCTGCGGATTCTCTCCAATATGGCCAAAATATCGTCGGGCAAAGTTTCGCCAGGTCAAAATCTCATAGAATGAAATTTCACCCTATGAACTTTTTTGTCCGAAATGGCAATCTAGGGGGAATACCGTCGGGCGAAGTTTCGCCGGGTCAAAATCTCATAGGGTAAAACTTCGCCCTGTGACTTCAAAGGGCCATAACTCTCTTGTTTGATCTCCGATTGGGGCGTGTAATATGTCGTTGGAAATCTAAGAAGATAGGCTTTCACCTCCAACTAAATCGCTTCAATCCGAGATCTAGAACTTTAGATATATTCATTTGAAGTTCGACCTCTCCGGTGAAAATGCCCAATCGACTATAGTTTTTCCTTTTTGCTCAAGATTTCACTTCTTCGGTATGGACTTTGGACTTTAAGTTGTGTGCTTTGCTTTTCGGACGGTATTCCCCTCTCGTGTGCATGTAGAAGCTCGATCATGCTTTCGGCGCCAAATCCTATCAAAATTGATAGAAAAACTACCAAAAATGTGTAAAACGCACAAGAGGGACGCTAATGCGAGAAATACTCAAAATAAGGCGATAATCGCACTCAAATCTCGTAAAACGAGGGAAAAATGGGTCTAAATGAGAGGAAAAACGGTCTAAATTTAGCACACAACAATACTCGTTTGGAGACCCATGATGAATATCATCCTGAGGTCAGTTGGAGGGCCTTGGAAGTGAAATTGAGTAAGAGGGAGAATTCCCTGGTTAAGCAGTTTGCTTGGGCAAAGAATGAGAAGGGTGAATTCGGCCCCACTAATTGGCTCCCCCAGCAGACCTTATAACGACTGACGAGTTCTTGACCCCAGTGGGGTTAAATCCTGGTCTTTCCTAAGGTAGTTCAGGGGTTCGGCACTAGCGTGCTCCTTTTAGGGTATTTTGCTGTGTGCTTACTTAGTTAATTTTTCGTCTTTTGCAGATATTTGCTGAAATTCTTGGACGAAGCAGCAGTTGAAGGCTCTTGGACTGGGTAAGGATTACAAGCCTCTCACTCCTCGTCCTGCTACTCCCCCTGGTTTCAAGAAGGTGACTCTCATGAGGCATGTGAAGAGCATCTCAGCAAGTAAGACCAGGCTTCCTCCTCCTCACAAACCAGCTTCTAAGCGCACTGCTCCTTCTACTCCTGTATCTAAAGTAGCAGAGGTGGGGGGGGCAACCAGAGGCCGCCCCTTCTTAAGCTTTTAGGCGTGAGAGCACTTCGCCTCGCTCCCGTCCTTCTGCAGCTGCAATGCCTTTTCCTTTTGTGGAGACAGGGGAGAGCGCCCCCCTCCTTCACAGAAAAAGGAAGGACAAGGAGCCCGTGAATGCTGAGCAGGTGATTTGGAGGCAGAAATCAGCACTTCCCAGCCCAAGCGTCATGCCCCAACCTCCCAGAGACTTTGTTCACTGAGGGAAACGTTGAGTTCAACTTTTCTGCTGAGAGTATTGATGTTTCCGCTCTTTTCTCAGACTCCAGCTCTGCTTCCCTAGACCAGGCTGCCAAGGCCTTGACACATAACAGTGCTCAGGCCACCCAGCTCCTCTACCGCTGCTCTCTGGTCTTTTAAGCTTCTACAGAATTGGTAGTCCTTAATCGATTGAGTGATGAGGTATTAACCATTACTCCTGGGTCCTCTCTCTCTGACCGTATAACGGTGGTCGAGAGGGATGCTGCTCTCATCAGCAATTTGAGGCTCCAGTTGTCCAAGTGTGAGGGTGAGCTGGAGGAGGCTAAATGTCAGGCTGCCACCTGGAAGAGCCAGGGGGAGCAGGCTGTGAAAGAGGCATCTGATATGGAGGTGGAGTTAGGGCAGGTCAGGAAGAGTGCAGCTGAGCTGGAGGGACGTCTTGAGGAGTATGCTACTAGCCTAACCAAGGCTGATTATGACCTTCAAGCAGCTCAAAGAGAGTTGAAGGTTCAAGAGGATAAGTGGCTGAAGAAGAAGGAGGACATCGTACAGGAAGCCAATAAGGAGGTGCAGAAGGCCTTTGCTGCAGAAGCTACTTCTTCCTCTGAGTTTTGCTTGGAGGTTATCCGGGAGATGATGTCGGGTTTTGATGAAGATGCCTTCGGAACTCTTTATGCAGTTAAGAACGAGGCCAGGTCCAACAAGTCTCCTCATGATGGCCCTGAGGGATCTCCTGACCCTAGTCAGGATGCACCCCCTACATAGGGCCTAGGGCAGTCGTCTTCTGAGGGCTCATGTCCTTATCCTCCAGCGCCTTTGCTTCCTCGTTAATCATTTAATCTTTTGCGCGTCGAGCCCAAATGTGGCCGGCTGCCGGTCTTGTAATTTTATTTTCTTGCTCCTGAACCTTCACTGTTCGTTCAGTAAGCTTTTCTCTTTAACTCTATGTTAATCTTGTGGACTCGCATCCTCTTCTTAACTCTCTATTCTACTAAGTTGCTTTTTTGATTGTGCAACCATTTCTTGATCCCTTCGCTGGAATCAGGGGGCCTGCCCCCTGCCTGCCTGAAGGCATGGAGGGGGACTTGGAGTTTTTTTGTAAAAGGTTGAGCGTCTCTCAATCCTTGTTAGTTCGGCATTAATGCCCAACCAGACCCTGACTTCCGGATGAAGTCAGAGGGCCTGCCCCCTACCTGCCTGGAGGTAGGAAGGGGGACTTAGGGTCCTTTATACAAGGTTGAACGTCTATCAATCCTTGTTAGTTCGGCTCTTGAGGCCCGGCCTGACCCTGACTTCAAGATGAAGTTAGAGGGCCTACCCCCTGCCTGCCTGGAGGTAAGAATGGGGACTTAGCGTTTTTTATACAAGTTTGAATGTCTATCAATCCTTGTTAGTTCGGCTCTTGAGGCCCAGCCTGACCCTGACTTCTGGATGAAGTCAGACGGCCTTCCCCCTGCCTGCCTGGAGTCAGGGAGGGAGACTTGGAGTTTTTTATACAAGGTTGAGTGTCTATCAATCCTTGTTAGTTCGGCATTAGTGTCCGACCTTACCCTGACTTTCGCATGAAGTCATAGGGCCTGCCCTCTGCCTGCCTGGAGGTAGGAAGGGGGACTTAGCGTCTTTTATACAAGGTTGAATGTCTATCAATCCTTGTTAGTTCGGCTCTTGAGGCCCGGCCTGACCCTGACTTCTGGATGAAGTCAGAGGGCCTGCCCCTGCCTGCCTGGAGGTAGGAAGGGGGACTTAGCATTTTTTATACAAGGTTGAATGTCTATCAATCCTTGTTAGTTCGGATCTTGAGGCCCAGCCTGACCCTGACTTCTGGATGAAGTCAGAGGGCCTGCCCCCTGCCTGCCTGGAGGTGGGAAGGGGGACTTAACATTTTTTATACAAGGTTGAATGTCTATCAATCCTTGTTAGTTCGGCTCTTGAAGCCCGGCCTGACTTCTGGATGAAGTCAAAGGGCCTGCCTCCTGCCTGTTTGGAGGTAGGAATGGGGACTTAGCGCTTTTTTATACAAGGTTGAATGTCAATCCTTGTTAGTTCGGCTCTTGAGGCTCGGCCTGACCCTGACTTCTGACTGAAGTCAGAGGGCCTGCCCCCTGCTTGCCTGGAGGTAGGAAGGGGGACTTAGCGCTTTTGTTGGGGGTCTATTTTCCCTAGGTTTTGCAACAGGGGGGCCCTCCTCCTATTGCCCCCTGCTCGTTTGTGTGTGAAGTGCGAATCTGAACAGACAACGAGTATGAGTAAGAGAGTCTTTCATTTCTTGAAATAACACTTAACACCTCGGTCGGAGCCGTCGACATTTTAGCATGATCGTCCTCCGCCGGTTTTTCGGGAAGAAGAAAAAAAACTGCGATTCTAATTTAAACATAGAATTTCTTCAAAGTATCGGTATTCCAATGGGCTGCAAGTTCTTGGCCTTCTGTGTTGGCGAGCCTGTACGTTCCTGGTCCCATGATTTGGGTAACCTAGTATGGGCCTTCCCAGTTCGCGCTTAGCTTGCCATGCTCTCTTGCTTTCCCAACTGCCTGAGTTTTACGCAAGACTAGGTCGCCTACCTGAAAACTCCTTGTGTTCACTTTCCTGTTGTAGACCCTTCTCATTCTCTGTTGATAGGCCGTGATGTTGGAGCAGGCTTCCTGTCTTACTTCGCTAACCAGGTCGAGGGCTTCTGTCATTGCTACTTTGTTGCTGGTTTTGTCGAACTGTTGAGATCTCAATGTAGGGATGCGTGCCTCAATGGGTAGTAAGTCTTCAGCCCCATAGACTAGCCCAAAGGAGGTCTGTCCCGTGGATTCTTTCCTGGTGGTTCTGATTGACCACAGGACGCTCGGGAGTTCGTCTGCCCACCTGCCCTTGAGCTCATCCACCATCTTCTTAAGTCCATTCAGAATTTGTTTATTCACCGCTTCGGCCTGTCCATTAGTTTGAGGATGGCAGACAGCAGAGTAGGCGACAGTGACTTCGTGCCCCTCTAGCCAGGTCCTTAGCGGGTCATCGTCGAACTGCCTGCCGTGGTTGAAAACTAGCACCTTTGGCAGGCCGTACCTTGTGATTATATTCCTCCAGATGATCTTCCGGACTGCTGGCTCTGTTATGTTTGGGACAGCTTCGACCTCAATCCACTTGTTAAAGTAATCAATTGCCACTATGAGGAACATCCTGCACCCAGTCGCTACAGTGAACGGACCCAGAATGTCCATTCCCCATTCAACGAAAGCGATGGGGGACAGGATTGGCCTGAGATCTTGCGCTGGAGCGTGTATCATAGAGGCGAAAAGTTGGCATTTCTTGCATTTCAGGGTTAGACTCCTGGCGTCTGCTAGCATGGTTGGCCAATAGTACCCTGCCCTTAGGGCCTTGTGTGCCAGCGTCCTCCCTCTAATGTAGTGTCCACAGATTCCCGAGTGTATGTCGTCTAACACCTCTGGTGCCTGCTCTGCCCCCAGGCACTTGAGTAAGGGTGCGGAGAACGACTTCCTGTACAGCTCCCCCTTGATTAGTATGTACCATGCGACCCTTGATTGCATTCTTTTTTGTTGGGTGAGGTCTTGTGGCAGGGTGCCATCTTTCTTGAACTGGATGATTCAGCTAACGCGGTGGATTCTGTGGTGTGTACAGATCCATCCCTCTGTTGAGGCGACTGCTCCTGGGCGTTGGTCACGAGGCGCTTCTTTGCCTGAACGTACCCCCGGGCCGCTTTCTTTGCTTTCCTCTGGATATTCCTGGTGGCGGTTCGCTTCGTGCCCCCAGCACCGTCAGTGCCTGAGAAGCGCAGGTGTCTGAGAGTTGTCGTTATTCCGCCTACCAGGTCCTCTGGTGTAACCTGCTAGTCAAGCATCGCCGAAAAGAACGCGACAGCCTGCTTGGCCTGGGCGGGAGTGAGTCCTAGATTTAGACCCTGCTCTGTCTCCTGCTCAGCTGCGGTCGCCGCTCCTTTACTTGACGTTCCCTGGAGGGTAGTCTGCCCAACCCCTCGGATTGTGGCAGCAGGGGTTACTTCCCTGGGTGTAAGGGGCATGCCGTACCGGGGGACGATTACCTGTCCCGCCGGGCCGGCATCCGCTTCCACTTCTTCGATTTAATGCATCTTTTGGTGGCTTTTTGTTTTTTGAGGAATCTTAACTCGTAAGTCCCCACAGACGGCGCCAAATTGTTCCGGTATGGAAACAATCACACCCGAATCGGATTCAGATTTTAAACTAAGCCTTGGTTCCTTGTAGATGTAGCTTGACTTCTAAGCCTCACTTTCCTCTCCTCTAGCGGTTGGACTTTCCTAGCGAAAGGGCTTGTCACCTACACACAGGGAGCGCACAGGGCCTCAGAGGTGTCCGAGGGAACCCTCTCCGATGCCTAAGTCAGTCCGTGAAAGCACTTGACGAACCTTACTCGTGAGAAGTAAGGTGGCGTTTTCTAGAGTGAGATTCTAGTGAGAGAAAGTAAAGTTGCCCTCTCTTGTGGCAAATAAAGAGGTATTTATAGGTTCCCACAAGAGAGAGTAAAAGGAAGAGAGAGAAAGAGGGACACGTGGAAGTATGCTCTCCACTTATCCCCTTTTACCTTAGGCTTGATCAGGAGAGTTTTTCCTGCTCTACCTGGGCTCGGCAGGGTAAGGTGCCCTGACGTCTGGAGAGTAGGAGGGATCCTCTTCCTCTTCCTGCGATTACGGGAGCGGCCTGACCTCAACGAGCATGGGGCTGAGCTCCGGGTTTAGAGCTCAGCAGGGCGCTTCAGAATGCCCCAATGGGCTGCCTTGAGAGGCTTGCTGAGCAGCCTGTTGGTTGGCCTGCATGGCAGGCTGCCCCATGACTCGGGTCGGGTCGCCCCCAGGCTCAACTGGCGGGCGGCGCAGAGTAGGCGACCGACCCCATCATTAATAAAAATAATTAATAAAAGTAATAAATAATATAAATAACTAATAATAGAAATAAGGGTTTTTCTATGGGATACCCCTTAACTATTGTTTTTTCCAAGTGGTACCCCCGCCTTTTTCGAATTACATTGTGTATCCCTAAACTTTACTTATCACTCCATAACATAACCAAAGTGATAAGTGTATTACAATTTTTTTTTTAAAATGACTAATTAACATATTAATCAATCCAATTTGATGCTACAAACCACCTCTTTTTCTTTACCATTCACCAAGGCATCAAATGCCCATCAAAACGCACTCTGTTGTCGGCCGACATCGACCTATCTCCCTCACTCTTTTAAATCCTTCAACCTCAATCCCTCCGTCACCCCCACGTTGTAGTGTGGTGGAATGAATTTTTTCGAGTAAAGGACGAAAATTGAAGAAATATATCATGGTTGATGAAAGTAAAATGGAGAATAATCACTATTTATATCATCAATTGAAAATTTTTTGTTGGAAAATTATAACTTTGGTTACAATATAGACTAATTTACAAAGTTTAGGGATACATTTTGTAATTCGAAAAGGGGGGGGGGGGGTACCACTTGGAAAAGCCGATAGTTGAGGGGTACCCCATAGAAAATCCCTAGAAATAATTAATAATAAATATAATAATATTAATTAGTAATAATATTAATAATTAATATTAATAATAATAATTATTAATAATAATTATTAATTATTAATGATTACTATTATTAATATTAAATAATAAATAACATTAATAACATTAATATTTTATAATAAAAATAATAATAGTGAAATTAATTACTTAATATTAATATTAATTAATAATGATAATGATTAATAATAATAATAATAATATTAATAATAATAATTGTTTGGGTGTCAAACAATCACAGACCTCCAGCCGGGTAGGGCCGACGATCTTCTTCTTCGTCCCCGGTGAGCTCTGAGCTCCTGACCTGCACAAGGAGCACACAAGGGCCTCAGAGGGTGTCCGAGGTTGCCTCTCCGACGCTCTAGTCAGTCACGTGGGCTAAGAAGTCGATCTAGGGTTATGGAGGATATAACTTAACTTTTAGAGAGATGATGTCTTGTCTATCTTTTTGTGTCCCCTTTCTTGTGGTGGCTCTCTTGGTATTTATAGGACTGGAGTCGTACGGATTGTATCGTCGGCGTCTCCTCCGCCACGGGGAGCCGGCGCGATTCGATCGCTGGGTGAAGTGTGCCCCTGATTTGCCGGCTACCGGCTACCTGTGGTGCCGACCCCCATCAATTGCCCCATTGCTGGCTGCCTGCCAAGGATTATCATAGGCTGGCCCCAGTGATCAGTGCCAGGGCGAGGCGGCACAAGGTTGCTGGCGTTTTGCAGAGAGTCCGTTCGCCTTCCCTATCCGTGGCTAGGGTGTCTTTAGAGGTAATGATGACCTTTACTCTTCCCTAGATTGTTGGGTAGTTGTGCATTTAATGTGGTGCATGCATGGCATGTAGTTACTATATAATACCCTCAATTTTTTGCCATTTCTGGCATCATTCCCTCATTTCATTCTTCCCAAACTTTGCTCAGTTATGTCTTCTTCCTCTGGCAGCAACTCTCCCCCGTCCACTGTGGAGCATCCCCGTACTCCCATCATGCATCGGAAGCGCTCTCCTTCCCCGGAGACTTCCAAACCCGTGTTCGGGCGCTGGGTGTTCCGTGGGTCCCCGTCACGTCTACCGGCATCTGCCGTCACAGCCCTTTCTTCCCCTCTTCCTGCTGGGGGGCTGTCGGATGTTCTCACGGTGGTGATCGTAGCCGCCGCCGCCGGAGGGCCAGGGTGCACTTCGGAGTTTCTGAGCCAGACGTTGACTCGGATTGTCCATCCTCGGGTGACTCCTCCGGCTCCTATTCTTCGAGCAGCCGCTCATCCGGACCGTCGTGGATGGCCGGACCCTTATGCCCTAGCGATTCCTCGGGCGAAATGGCGGAGGGTTTTGATATCCTTCATGGGATTCGTGCCCCTCCTCCTTCTCCCGCCTCCTCGTGTTCTACTGCCAGCTCGGCTTCCTCTCTTCCTCAGGAGGATACTAATGGGGAAGAAATTTATTAGGGCCCCCCTACTTGGTCGGACCTCGTTTTGCCGGTTGAGGTCAGTAGATGGGGAAGGTGGTCTACTTTTGGCAGTGTGGTCATGTCGGTGGTGCTTCGCGGGTGGTCCTCAGCTTTCATTCTGTCGCCCTTTTGCTTATTTTAGGTATTTTTCTAGTCGGATTCTGTAGTTTGGGGGTTGTCGGCCCTCTTTGATTTTGTTTTTCAAGTACCGGCCTTGTATTATTGGGATGGCGGTTCCCTTTGGCTGCGGTTGTTATGGCGCCTGGGTGTAAGTTGACTATTTATTGAATGTGGACCCTTGTGTTTTGTGCCAAAATTACGCTTTTCAATTTGTCTGCCCTCTTTCCTTGTGTTGTCTTTTCGTATTCTGCACTCTTCAAGTTGCATTGAATGCCATCTGTCTCCTGTCAGGTTTTCTGTGGGTAGCCCTAGGGAGCCCCCTTTGTATAAATAGGTGCCCTTTCCCTCATTTGCCCTCATTTGCACTTCATATTCTCTCACTAAGAGCAAAGCATATCCCCCTTTCTGCCCTTTTCACTTCTTGTTTTTGTTAGGTCATCGTCTTCTGCCGCGGAAGTTCTAGTTTTGCCGGCGTGTCTAGGTTAGTCTCCTATCCCTTCTTGTCTTTTGTTTATTTCTTTGCTTCCGCATCATGTCCACCCGTTCCCGTCATGTTCTTTTTGAGGAGGAGGGTGACGAGGCGATGTCGGCGTACGACGGAGTTCAGGTCAGTGGATCTGGGGAAGATGCCGGCGACGCGTCCTCTGACGCGTCTGTGGAGGTGGTGGAGCCCTTATTCCCGGTCCCTCTTCGAACTTTGCGTATTTCTGCTTGTGAGCCCCGTCGAGGGGGGGTGACCTCCAATCCTGTGGGGGGCGGCGAAGAAGTGCCATCCTCTGGCGTTTCTTGGGGAGATGTGGCTGGGGGTAGTTCGATGATTTTACGTCGTCGCCTTCGGAAAGGCGCCCCTCGTAGGGAGGATTCTTCTGAGGTGGATGGCCATCCCACTGCCGCCCGACTTCCACTTCTGGGCCGGCAGAAGGGTGGTTAGAGAATATTGAGAGTGGTGGCCGTTTTCCTCGTCATGCCCATACTTTGGTGGATGATGATTGGCGCCAAAAGGTACTCAACACTGATGGTCTTGACGCCGCCAAGGAGCTCTATCCTCTGGGGGAGGGTTATGACTATATGCTGCCGGAACCGGGCCAGTCGGTTTGCTCTCCTCCTGAGGGCTATGTGGGGGTGTCGGTGGAGTCTCTGAAGTTTGGCTTGCGTTTTCCCCTTGACCCCTTTGTGGAGGAGGTGTTCAGTCGTATGAACCTGGCATTGGGTCAGCTGACTCCTCAGGATTTTTGTGCCATCATCTCATATTGTTGGGTGTGCCGGTTTAGGAAGTGGAGGCCCTCGGTGGAGGCGTTCAGGTTTATGGCGCACCTCAAAGTAGTGTCGTCCTCTTCTTATTGGGCTCTGGGTCGGCGAGGTAAGTACGTTACTTCTTACCCCATACTTTCAAACTGTCATAAATGGAAGGGTGCCTTCCTGTATGTGCGCTCGACTTGGCAATGGGTTGTTCCTCGGTTGTTTCAGTCGGATGTTCGTGTCAACATGGAGAGTGATGAGGAGGTGGGGCACTGTCTGGATTTGAGGGAATCCAGCCTGGGACTGTCAGATAGGGAGATTGTTGGCGCCTTCCCCGCTGTTATGAAGTGGGTTGGTAAGGAGAGGGTGGCCAAACCTTCAATCTGGCTGCCTCATTTTGACCTAATTTTGAGGAACGATTACTTGGAACGGGTGGGCATGAGCGTCTCTGTCGCCGGCCCAAGTATCTGGCGACTAACCTACTCACTTGTGCCGTCCACTTTTTTTGATAGCAAGCAGACTCTCAATCCTTTGCCCATTTTTCTGCCTAATTTTGCAGGCAGCAGGTCGGCAACCTCTTGGATATCTGAGGAGCTTGACTTGCTTGGATTAGATCCTTCCCTTCGCCCGCTCATCACTACGCCGTCGTCTCCTCCGCTGGACCGCCCGGCAATCATGACCTTCCGGAAGTCAAGATTCGCCAGGGCGAGGAGGAATGCTGCTACTCAAGAATTCGAGGATATCCCTACTCCGAAGAGGCAAGCCGTGAGGGCGCCTTCTGTCATTCATGAGGCGGCTATGAGCATGGCCGGCGTACAGGCCGATGTTGGGGCCTCTGAGGTTGTCACCTCTCCAAGGACGACAGGCTCTCCGGTTGTTACTGTGGCCGCTTTCCCTGGTCCGCCGGGGGCTATTGAGCCGCCCTCCGATCAGGGGGACAGGGTCATCCGCTTGGAGGCTTCTCAAGATCGGGATACTATGCGGGACGTGGCCGCCGCCGTTGACACGCCCCTCCCAACTCTGTCTGAGCTTTCCCTCTTTAGGATGCTGGAGGGGGATATTTCGTCCGTCGATCGGATTCAGACCCCTGCTCAGTTGGAGACCGTCTATCGCGACGTGGGAGAGGATTTTTCTAGGTCTATTCAAGCCATTATCAAGATCAAGAAGGAGGCGGAAGAGGGCGCAAGGTTGATGTTTCGTTTGCAGGAGGCGGAGCTAAAGTTGGAGACGGAAAAGCAGATAAGGCTGGAGGCTGAGGAGAAAGAGGCGGCTGGTCGTGTGGAGTTGGAGGCTCTCCAAGGGGTCCACTCCTCTTGCGAGCCGTCCAGGAAGGTTCTGGAGGGGCAATTGGAGGCTGCCCGCGCCGAGATGGCGTCTACCCGTGCCGAGATGGAGTCCCTTCAGTCGAAGCTGGTGGCGGCTGAGCAAGACATGGCGGGAAAGTCTAAAGAAATTTCTGATTTGGAAAGGGACGGTAGTGAGGCTTATACGGAGGGGATGAATGCTGTCGTCGCCTTGACGTCCAGAGCTCTTCTTGAGTACGACCCCAACTTTGATTTTGGTCGGTACAATCCGATATACAAGCGCCTTCAAGCTGAGGAGGAGGAAGATGAGGATGGGTCGCCGGAGGCGGCACCTCCGTCTTCCTCGAAATAGGAACTCGGGCCGTCGTCCTTCTGTGCCTCATGTACCCTCAGGGAGGGAGAGGAAGGGGCGGCAGAAGAGCCGGCTGATACCGCTCACTCTTCTGCCCCCTCTTGAGGCTTTTTGTGGATCTCCTCGCACCTACCCTTTGAGGTTCAGGCATAGGCTTGCCCTCCATGCTTCATCGTTCTTTCCCCTTTTTGTCGTGTTTGTAGGAGGCGCTTGATCCTTTGGGGACGGCTGCCGAACTTGTAATAGTCGTAGCCCTATTTTGACTTTTTGTTGTAACCAACATTTGGCGCTTCTGACGCCCTTTATCTTCCATTTCGATTATGTTTTAAGTCTTCTTATGTTGCTGCTTGGTGCTTTTGTTACGGGGTATTTCAAGTCCTCTCATGTTGACGCCCTTCGTTCTAATTTCATGCCCCCACACTTTAGGTGGGGGGGGGGGGGGAATTTGGCCAGAGGGCCGGCTGTGGTTATGACCACAGGCAGTTCGTGGCTTATGCCCCCGCACTTTGGGTGGGGGAGATTTGGCCAGGGGGCCGGCTGTGGTTATGACCACAGGCGGTTCCTGGCTTATGCCCCCGCACTTTGGGTGGGGGAGATTTGGCCAGGGGGTCGGCTGTGGTTATGACCACAGGCGGTTCCTGGCTTATGCCCCCACACTTTGGGTGAGGGAGATTTCGCCAGGGAGCCGGCTGTGGTGATGACCAGAGGCGGTTCCTGACTTATGCCCCCACACTTTGGGTGGGAGAGATTTGGCCAGGGGGCCGGCTGTGGTGATGACCATAGGCGGTTCCTGACTTATGCCCTCACACTTTGGGTGGGGGAGATTTGGCCAGGAGGCCTGCTGTGGTGATGACCACAGGCGGTTCCTGACATATGCCCCCACACTTTGGGTGGGGGAGATTTGGCCAGGGGGCCGGATGTGGTTATGACCACAGGCGGTTCCTGACTTATGCCCCCACACTTCGGGTGGGGGAGATTTGGCCAGGGGGCTGGCTGTGGTTATGACCACAGGCGGTTCCTGACTTATGCCCCCACACTTTGGGTGGGGTGTCCATTCTTCGTGGTAGGCAAATAGGGGCTCCCCCCCTTATTGCCCCCTGCTTGTTGCTCGAGAAAGTACGGAACGGGGAGCAAGTAGATTTAGCAAAGAAAAGGCCTTCCTTATTAAAATTTTTACAAGCTTCTGGGGGTAGGGTCGTCTATAGGTCCGATGGTACCCAGCCGGTAATTGGGACAACAGTTTGTCTACTTGTTGCTTAGACGTAGTATCTTCTGATGGTGTCTGCGTTTCAGTGTGACGGCAGGTCTCGCCTTTCTCCGTCTTTCAGCCTGTAAGTACTCGGTCCTACTACCTTGGTGACTTCATATGGTCCCTCCCAGTTGGCGCTAAGCTTTCCGTGTTCGTTTGCTTTGCCGACCGCCGTGGATTTCCTGAGGACCAAATCCCCTATCTGGAATCTTCGGTGGTTGACCATTTGGTTGTACGCCTTTCTCATGCGCTGTTGGTATGCCACCAGGTTTATATGTGCTTCCTCCCTGGTTTCTTCTACTATGTCTAGGGCTTCCTCCATGGCGGCTTCATTCGTGTTGCCCTTGTAATACTTGCTACGGGCAGAGGGAATGTGCACCTCTATGGCGAGGAGGGCTTCTGCCCCATATACGAGGCCAAACGGTGAGTGTCTTGTCGCGGCCTTTTGCGTTGTTCTTAGGGACCAGAGCACACTTGGTAATTCGTCCGCCCACCTTCCTTTGAGGTCCTCCCGCATTTTCCGTAGCCCATTGAGGATTTGCTTGTTGGCCGCCTCGGCTTGGCCGTTGGTTTGGGGGTGGCAGACAGCTGAATATGCTACGGCGATTCCCAATCCTTCTAGCCATTCTCTTATGGGAGGGTTGTCGAATTGTCGGCCGTGATCGAAGACCAGTACTTTGGGCACGCCGAACCGGGTCACGACATTGCGCCAGATTACCTTACGCACGGCCGGCTCGGTGATGTTTGGGACGGCTTCCGCCTCTATACATTTTGTGAAATAGTCTACTGCTACTATTACGAACTTCCTGCCCCCGGTCGCCGTAGGGAAGGGTCCCAGGATGTCCATCCCCCACTGGGCAAAGGGGATGGGGCTCAGGATGGGTTGAAGATCTCTTGCCGGTGCGTGTATTACTGGCGCGTGGATCTGGCAGTTCCGACACTTTTTGGTTATTTCCCGAGCGTCGTGTAGGGCGGTCGGCCAATAGTAGCCGGCTCGGACCGCCTTATGCGCTAGATTCCTGCCGCCTATATGGTGTCCGCACATCCCCGAGTGGATGTCGTCCAACACCTCCACTGCCTCTCTTGGACTCAGGCATCTTAGTATTGGTGTCGCGGTTCCTCTCTTGTAGAGCCGGTCTTCTATTATTATGTACCTTGAGGCGGTTGTCGGCATTCGCTTCGCTTTGGCGGGATCCTTCGGTAATCGCTTGTAGAGGATGTACTCGATGATAGGCGCCCGCCAATCGCTGTCGCTCTCGTGCTCTATATTGTGGATTTCGTCCTGGATGTCCTCATTCGCCACGATGCTCTTCCTTTGTCTGACGTCTACCCAGACCGACCGTCTGATATCTTGTAAGCTTGAGCTTGCTAGTTTTGACAACGCGTCCGCCCGGTTATTCTGTGATCTGGGCACTTGCTTGATCTCATATGACTGGAGCAGGGACAGCTCCTCCTTTACCCTTTTCAGGTAGAGCGCCATTGAGGGTTCTCTGGCCTCGTATTCCCCGTTGATTTGATTCGTCACCAGCTGCGAATCTGTTGACAATACGATTCGTTCGGCGCCGGCGGCCCTGGCTAGATGAATGCCGGCCAAGACGGCCTCATATTCGGCTTCATTATTGGATGTCTGAAAGGTGAATCTTAGGGCGTGATCGAATTCTTCGCCGTCGGGACTTGTCAGGACAATCCCGGCTCCCGAACCGTTGCTGGTGGCCGACCCGTCCGTAAAGACCTCCCACACTCCTGATGGTGGATCATCTTCCTCTGAGTGGGAACACTTGGCTATGAAGTCTGCCAACGCCTGAGCTTTTATCGCCATTCTTGACTGGTATGTTATTCCCAGGCCACTCAGTTCGACGGCCCACTTCAACATTCGCCCCGACTTCTCGAATTTTTCCAAGGCTTTTTCAAGAGGCATGTTTGTGAGGACGGTCATTGGGTGTGCGTCGAAGTATGGGCGCAGCTTTTGGGCGGCCACGACTACGGCGTACGCCGCTTTTTCTACCATTGGGTAGTTCTTTTCTGCCGGTCCCATCACGTGGCTGACGAAGTATATCGGCCGTTGGGTTTTTTCCTCTTCTCTAAGGATGACGACGCTTATTGTGACGTTGGTGACTGCTATGTAAACATACAGCCTCTCGCCGTCTGTCGGTCGCGCCAGCGTTGGTAGGGACTTCAAGTGCTCTTTCAGGTCGGCAAATGCCGTCTTCTGCTCTTCCTCCCACTTGAAGTGCTTATTCCCTTTGAGGACCCCGAAGAAAGGGGTCGATTTATCCGCTGCCCTTGAGATAAACCGTGCCAGGGCCGCCATCCTCCCTCTGAGTCTTTGTATATCTCTGATTGGTTCTCAGCTCCGGTAGGTCCTGGATGGCTTGAACCTTCTCAGGGTTGGCGTCTATTCCCCTGACGCTTACTAGAAAACCTAAGAATTTCCCGGACTTTATTCCGAACGTACACTTTTGGGGGTTGAGTTTCATCTTGTATTTTCTTAATGACTGGAATGTTTCCTCTAGGTCGGTGAGATATTGGTCGTCCGCTTTGCTTTTTACGATCGCGTCGTCCACATATATTTCCATGTTTCTGCCTCTCTGACCTTTGAAGATCTTGTCCAGGCGCCTACGCTTTTTAGTCCGAATGACATCATTTTGTACATGAATGTCCCAGCGCTGGTGATGAACGCGCATTTGACCTTGTCGGCCCCCACAGGAAGACTTGGTGGTATCCAGAGAAGGCGTCTAGGAAGCTCAGCATGGTGTGTCCGCTGGTGGCGTCTACGAATTGGTCGATCCTGGGGAGGGGGTAGCAGTCTTTCGGGCATGCTTTGGTGAGGTTGGTGAAGTCGACACACATGCGCCAGGCGCCCGAGGAATTTTTCACCATTACCACGTTCGCCAGCCAGTGAGGGTAGTTGCAAGTTTCTATGAAGCCGGCTTTTAGCAATTTTTCAACTTCACATCGGATGGCATCGTCTTTTTCTGCCGACATAGTTCTCTTCTTCTGCCTTACTGTGCGAAAGGTGGGGTCGACGTTTAGCCTGTGTACCGTCACCTTCGGGTCTACTCCCGTCATTTCGTCTGCTGAGTATGCGAACACATCGGTGTTGTCTCTCAGAAGGCTGACAAGGCGTCCCTGGTAATCTGGCTCTAGACCGGTCCTTATGAGAACAGATCGGCCCGGCTCCAGATCTACCGTCATACTTTCCCCGCCAGGCTCGAGGCGCTCGGAGTTGGGGTTTGTAGCTTCCCCTATCCTGAGGGCTTTGGGGGCCACCGGGCACTCTTCGGTGGCGTGGGCGACTTTCCGCTTCCCCTTCATTTCTTCCTGGGATCGCCTGAGGGCTACCGAGTTGCAGTTTCTGGCGAAGCCCTGGTCGCCCTATAGCTTTCCTTCAGTGTTCCTGTTGGTGACGTAGGCCAGTGTCAGTGCTCGTATGGATACTAGGGCGTGCACCCCGTCCAGGGTTATTCGGCCTATTAGAGCATTGTAGGCGGACTTGGCGTTTACTACCACGAACTGGGCCGTCGTCATTTTCGCGTCCTCTCCCTCTCCGAATGTGACCGGCAGGTCGATCGTTCCCATGGGTACAACTCCGGTTCCCGAAAAATCGTATAAAGCGCCGGCCGTCGGCTTGAGGTGTCGTTTGTCGAACCCCATTTGTTCTAAAGCTTCCTTGTATAGCAAGTTCGTGTAGGCGCCTATGTCTATCATGCATCTTTTGACCGTGTGATCGCCTATTTTGATGGCCAACACCAAAGGGTCACTGTGGGGGTATGTCACCCGTCTGTAATCCTTTGCCGTGACGCTGAGGGTCGGGATGACGTCTTTCTTGGATTCGTCGGCGTAGCATATGTGCTGGGTCAGCTCTCTTAGATGGCACTTGATCTGCCTCCGGCTGGTCCCCGCTCCGTGCTCTTTTTCGTATGTCATGTTAATGACATTCTACTCCTTCCTCATCTCGGCTCAGTCCCTGATGTTACCGGTTGCCAAGCCGCGGCTATTGTTGTTGTTGTTGCTCTTGTTGTTGTTGGTACGCAGGGTTCTGGCCTCATATGCCGCCAATGAACCGTGCCGTATGAGGCTTTCAATTTCGTCTTTTAGGTTCCTGCATTCTTCCGTCGTATGTCCCGTCTGGTCGTGGAACGTGCAGTATTTCTTTGGGTCGGTATGGGGCCCGGGCCTGATGGGCCGGAGAGTCCCCCATTTTCCGTTGTTCTTTTCTATGTCGAAGATCTCAGCCCTGGGTCGGGTCAGGGCAGTGTAGCGGTCGAATCTTTCCCTACGAATTCCCTCCGGCCTTTTCTCTACGCGGCCTCTGTTCATCATTCTGGGAGGTTCCCTCTAACCCGCTGGGCTCGAGGCTCTTTCCAAGGATGGGCGCCGGGCCCTTGGCGGTGAGGGGTCCTCGCGCCGTGTTTTGTAGTCTTCCTCGTTCATATATCCTTCCGCTATTCGCCGAGCCTCGACCAGGGAGGTTGGCCTCTATCTGAGTAAGTGGCTCTTTAGGGGGTCCTCTGTCATCGTATGGGTCAGGGCGCAGGCGGCCGTTGACGCGCCGATTCTTCTGATTTGTTGACATTCTAGGTCGAACCTCTTGACGTACTCTCTAATGCTCTCCTTTGGCCTTTATCGCATGGTCGCCAGGTCCACTGTAACAATTCGCTCTCGTCCTCTTCTTGGTTGGTGGGCGCGTTCCTCCTGGACCGGCATGTTACGAATGTTTCCTGCTCGGGGGACCTTTCCCGGTGGGCGTGCTCATCCCCCCGGTCGCTGTTATTCGTCAGTCGGGTAAAGATCGAGCCTCGCTCTTCGGGGTCGGTAGGCGTCCTTCCGTGATCCCTGGTGCCCAGTCGGTCTCTCAAGGTTTTTACGGGTCTTCCCTCTCACTCCCTCTGGCCCAGGCGGTGGTGAACTGTTCTCTGGGGACTGTGGCTTCTTCTGGCTTTACTGGTGCCCGGGCCCAGCCGATGGCGCATTGTGGGGGTGTGGCTTCTGCTCCTTTCGCGTTGTCTCTCGATTGGTGGGGACTCGTCGTCTCCCCTCATGCTTATGATCGGTGATAGGGCCTCCAGGCCTATCTCGGGGCGATATGGCGAGTGCCCTCTGGTCCGGTACTTCTGTCTTCTTTGGTGCAGCTCGATCCTTTCCTTATCCAGGCGTCTGCCTTTCTCTAGGTACCGGCGTTTTCTTTCTTCCAGCGTTAGCATCTCCGGCCGCTCGGGAAAAAGTTCTCTGGGGAGACGTTGGCTCTTTGGTGGGCTCCGACTGTTTGTTCAGGAGGCTCTCCTGCTCGCGGCACCGTTAAGGCTGACGGGGGGGTCGTCCTTAAGAGGGCGGCGAGGAAAAGTTGGGCGGCGGTCATTTGCTCAGGGGTGAAAGTGTCTGCTGGGACGCTGGCAGGGGGTATTCTTGCTGGGGTGGACGCCGAGGCCATGAGACCCTTACCCCTATCCGCGCTCCGGGCTTGGTCTTCTGGGGAGGAGGTCTCCACGACCTCGAGTTCGGCACTCCTCTCCACCGCCGCGGCGACATCCGTGGCGTCGCGAGCTGCCATATCTCTGAGTATACAAATCTCCCCACAGATGGCGCCAAATTGTTTGGGTGTCAAACAATCACAGACCTCCAGCCGGGTAGGGCCGGCGATCTCCTTCTTCGTCTCCGGTGAGCTCCGAGCTCCTGACCTGTACAAGGAGCACACAAGGGCCTCGGAGAGTGTCTGAGGTTGCCTCTCCGACGCTCTAGTCAGTCACGTGGGCTAAGAAGTCGATCTAGGGTTATGGAGGATATAACTTAACTTTTAGAGAGATGATGTCTTGTCTATCTTTTTGTGTCCCCTTTCTTGTGGTGGCTCTCTTGGTATTTATAGGACTGGAGTCGTACGGATTGTACCGCCGACGTTTCCCTCTGCCACGGGGAGCCGACGCGATTCGATCGCTGGGTGAAGTGTGCCCCTAACTTGCCGGCTACCGGCTACCTGTGGTGCCGACCCCCATCAATAATAATAATAATAATAATAATAATAATAATAATAATTATAATAATAATAATAACCAAGGTTGGAGCTTACTTGGTTGGCCCATCTTTAGGGGGCTATTTTGAGGGCCTTCAATTCGGAGTAGGTGTTTCTAGCGGGGGTGAGGCTATTCTGCATTCCTTGAACCGCCTTGTTGAGGATCGTGGTGCTGATGTGGGTCTCTCCATGTTACTTGTCGATTTCCAGAATGCCTTTAACTTGGTTGATAGGGAGATTATGCTAGGGGAGGTTCGCCGTCAGTGCCCTGCCCTCTCCCATTGGGTTGAGTTTTGCTACTCCAGTCCTGCTAGGCTCTACTATGGGGAGCACTGCCTCCGCTCTTGCCAGGGTGTCCACCAGGGTGACCCCTTAGGCCCCCTCCTTTTCTCCCTGGTTCTACATCCCCTGGTTTGTAGGATCAGGGACTTCTTTGATCTTTGCTTCCAAGCTTGGTACCTCGATGATGGTACCATCGTTGGGGATACACTTGTTGTGGGGAAGGTTCTCCAGATGATTATGGATGAGGGTCCCCGTTCTGGCCTCCATCTCAACGTTACTAAATCGGAGGTTTTCTGGCCTACCAAAGACCCGAGGAGTAGGGTTGCTGGTGTTTTCCCCACCACTATTGCCAGACCCTTGGATGGTGTTAAGGTCCTGGGGGGCCGGTCAGCGTGTGTCCTTCTTTCAGCGGTGCTCTTGTCTCAAAGAGGGTTGCCCGTACTATAGAGCTTATGTACTTGGTTGCTACGATTGAGGACCCCCAGTGTGAGTTACTTCTTCTCCGGGCGTGCACAGGTATTTCTAAGTTATACTTTTCTTTACGCACTTGCTCTCCCCGTGCTTTTGGGTCGGCCCACCTTTCTTTCGACATTGCGCTCCGATCTAGTCTTGAGCGTATTGTCACGGCGTCCGGACCCGGTTTCGGGGATTGGCAGTGGCGGCTGGCCACCCTCCCCTTTTCCCTAGGGGGGCTCGGTGTCTTTGCCGCCGCGGATGCTCTGCACTTTGCCTTCCTTGCTTTTCGTCTCCAGTCTGCCGATTTACAAGCTAAGTTGCTTCGTCCCTCCGAGATCGCCTCTCCTGGATTTGCCTTTGAGTCTGCCTTAAGTGGGTTTGTTGAGGCTACCGGTTCTGACTTCTTGGGTAACCCCTCTGAGATCGCTGCCCCAAAACTTATGAAGAAATTGGCAGATATATATTTCACGAGGGTTGCTTCAGCGGCGGAATCTGTTTTCTCCTTGACTCCTCGACAGGTTGCCCTGTGGAAATCTCAGCAGGGGGGCCATTCTTCTGACTGGTTGAGGGTTGTCCCTATTACTGGGCTTGGACAAACCATGAACGGTCGGACATATCACAGTGTGCTTAGTTACCGCCTGGGATTCCCCTTGTTTCCGCTATCCGGGACTTGCTCTTCCTGCTCCAAAGCCATCAGAGAGGATATTTTTGGGGATCACGCGGTGTCCTGTGCTGGTACTGTGGGGATTAAACATCGCCATAACCTTGTCCGTGACACACTGTTGGATATTTGCTTCCGGACGGGGATCTCTGCAGGCAAGGAGGTGGACATTGGCCTTTGCGACGATAACGACAAGCCCTTGCGACCTGCCGATCTTCTGCTCTACTCGTGGGACAGGGGGAGTGATGTTTGTATCGATCTGACTGGGTCCTCTCCTTTGACCCAGTCCGGCTTGACTTCTTTTGAGCCTGGACGGGTCGTTGCTGATGCTGCTCGCCGTAAGTGTGCCAAGTATCAGGCACGCTGCACGGCCATTGGGTATGGTTTCCTTCCCTTCTCCTTCTCCTCTCTCGGTGAGCTCGACACGGATGTTGTTTCTCTGCTCCAGCGGATTTGTAAATTCGCTATATCTCAGGATGCTGGAGCGCGTGCCGCAGTTCATATTTTCACTAGAATTAGTTTCGCGATCGCTAAGGGAGTGGGGCCCCAGATAGTATCTCGGCTTCCCTCTAACTTCTTGTAATTTGTTCTGGTGTTAATGAAAGTTCGGTTTTTTTTAAATAATAATAATAATAATAATAATAATAATAATAATAATAATTGTTTGGGGTACAAACATGGTTCCCGGCTCGAGCAGCGGTTCGGCTCTCCTCAGGATCCGGATGCGAGTCGTCGGCGTTCCTGCAAGGTGAACTCCGGTCCCAAGGGATTGCCCTCGGGGCGGAGCCTCCGACGCCCAAGTCAGTATATTGTGTATATTTATATATATTTATGGATATTAGCGGATAAGTCGTCTCAAAGGTGGAAGCCAAATAGTGGAGGGAGTAGTAATGGATTTTTCCCCCCCTTTCCTCTCTACCAAAATGAGGTATTTATAGAGGAGGGGAGAGGTGGTGACCTCACTTGGGTGATGTCGCCTTGGTGATGTCGTCCTTGGTGATGTCACCTTAGTGATGTCACGAGAGGTCTGTTCCGAGTCAACTAGTGGCGACTCGTGAGGATGGTCAGCCGGTACGAGGATCCGACCGACACGAGGTCCGACCGGCACGAGGGTCCGGCCGACCCGGACTTGGGCGACCCGGGGTTGGGCTGACACGGGGTCTAACCAACCCGGAGTTTGACCTACGGGGGTCCGGCCGACCCGGAGCCTAGCCTACGCGGGGGTCGGCTACATGTCTAAAGACGGCCCATATGCCTGGGGGTCGGGCCTATATATCTATATAAGTTGGCCTACATGTCTGGGGGATTTATCCCCCATCAATTTGCCCTCAGCAGAGTCGGATACTAGTGTCCGGGTCTAGTGCCGAGTGTGGCCGACCTACGAGATGAATGGTGTACCTGACCTCACTTTGAGTAATATCAAGTGTTTAGCCTTATAAATCCGGTAGGAGTCGTCGAAGCTTTTTGCCCGGTTTTGGATGATCAATAATCGAGAATCGTTTCTTCAATTTGCTCAAATAAAGAGCTCGGCCCTGTGCGCAGCGGTAGCCGAAGGATGCATGATGAATAACCTCTTCACGGACCGGAGCTGCTTGGGGCGTCGCGATTTTACTCGGAAGACGGTAATACTCAGAGGGACGTAACCCATGCCCGGTAGACAATACGATAACGTCGTGAATGGAACGACTGATATAACTCGGAGGGACGTAACTCATACCCGGTAAATAATACGATAGCGTCGTGAAGGAAACGACTGATATAACTCGGAGGGACGTAACCCATACCCGGTAGACAATATGATAACGTCGTGAAGGGAACGACTGATATAACTCGGAGGGACGTAACCCATACCCGGTAAATGATAAATGATCCCCGAAAGGGACAAACCACGGCCAATACAACTCGGAGGGACGAAACCTCTGCTTGAAGATACGCCAGAGGTCTCGGAGGCCGATGCCCTCACTTGGGGGCCGACGTCGTCGCCCATCACTTGGGGGCCGACATCATCGCCTACCACTTGGGGGCCGACGTCGTCACCTACTTGGAGGCCAACGTCGTCGCCTACTACTGGGGGGGGCGACGTCGTCGCCCACTAGGGGGCCGACGTTGTCGCCTAGTACTTGGGGGGTGGTGTCATCGCCTACTACTTGGGGGCCGACGTCGTCGCCTACTACTGGGGGGCGGCGGCGTCGCCTACTAGGGGGCCGACGTTGTCGCCTACCACTTGGGGGGCGGCGTCGTCGTCTACTAGGGGGCCGAGGTCATCGCCTACTTGGAGGCCGACGTCGCCGCCTACCACTGGGGGGGTGGCGTCGTCGCCTACTAGAGGGCCGACGTTGTCGCCTACTACTTGGGGGCCGACGTCGTTACCTACCAATTGGGGGCCGACGTCGTCGCCTACTACTAGGGGGCCGACGTTGTCGCCTACTTGGGGACGGACGTCGTCGCCTACCACTTGGGGGCCGACGTCGTCGCCTATCACCTGGGGGGGCGGCGTCGTCGCCTACTACTTGGGGGGCGGCGTCATTGCCCACCACTTGGGGGCCGACGTCGTTGCCTACTACTTGGGGGCCGACGTCGTCGCCTACTACTAGGGGGCCGACGTCGTCGCTTACTTGGGGGCGGACGTCGTCGCCTACCACTTGGAGGCCGTCGTCGTCGCCTACCACTTGGGGGGCAACGGCGTCGCCTACTCGAGGCCGACGTCGTCGCCTACTACTTGGAGGGTGGCGTCGTCGCCTACTTGGAGGCTGACGTCGTCGCCTACTTGGGAGGCCGCCATCTACGGTTAAGACCTATTGACGAACTTGTTGAGGGCCTATGCCCCTACTCTATGGATGGGGGTCAATGACCGGCGTCGCCACTTGGGAGCCGATGCCGTTGCCTACTTGGAGGCTGCCATCATCGCCTACTTTGGAGGCCGCCGTCTACAGTTAAGACCTATAGACGGACTTGTTGAGGGCCTATGCCCCCACTCTATGGATGGGGGTCAATGACCGGCGTCGCCACTTAGGGGCCGACGCCGTCGCCTACTTGGAGGCTGCCATCATCGCCTACTTTGGAGGCCTCCGTCTACGGTTAAGATTTATAGACGGACTTGTTGAGGGCCTATACCCCCACTTTATGGATGGTGGTCAATGACCGGCGTCGCTACTTGGGGGCCGACGTCGTCGCCTACTTGGAGGCTACCATCATCGCCTACTTTGGAGGCCTCCGTCTACGGTTAAGACCTATAGACGGACTTGTTGAGGGCCTATACCCCCACTTTATGGATAGGGGTCAATGACCGGCGTCGCCACTTGGGGGCCGACGTCGTCGCCTATTTAGAGGCTGCCATCATCGCCTACTTTGGAGGCCGCCGTCTACGGTTAAGACCTATAGACGGATTTGTTGAGGGCCTATGCCCCCACTCTATGGATGGGGGTCAATGACCGGCGTTGCCCACTTGGGGGCCGACGCCGTCGCCTACTTGGAGGCTGCCATCATAGCCTACTTTGGAGGCCGCCGTCTACGGTTAAGACCTATAGACGGACGTGTTGAGGGCCTATGCCCCCACTTTAAGGATGGGGGTCAATGACCGGCGTCGCCACTTGGGGGCCGATGTCTATGTTTAAGACTTACAGGCGGTCCTGACTTATGCCCCCACATTGTGGGTGAAGGAGATTTGGCCAAGGAGCCGGCTGTGGATGGCCATAGGCGATCCTGACTTATGCCCCCACACTTTGGGGGGGGAGATTTGGCCAGGGGGCCGGCTGTGAGTGGCCACAACCGGTTCCTGACTTATGCCCCCACACTTTGGGTGGAGGAGATTTGGCCAGGGGGCCGGCTGTGGTTATGGCCACAGGCGGTTCCCGACTTATGCCCCCACACATTGGGTGAGGGAGATTTGGCCAGGGGGCCAGGTGTGGTTATGACCACAGGCGGTTCCCGACTTCATGCCCCCACACTTTGGGTGGGGGAGGTTTGGTCAGGTGGCCGGCTGTGGTTATGACCACAGGCGGTTCCCAACTTCATGCCCCCACACTTTGGGTGGGGGAGATTTGGTCAGGTGGCCGGCTGTGGTTATGACCACAGGCGGTTCCCGACTTCATGCCCCCACACTTTGGATGGGGGAGATTTGATCAGGTGGCCGGCTGTGGTTGTGACCACAGGCGGTTCCCGACTTCATGCCCCCTTACTTTGGGTGAGGGAGGTTTGGTCAAGTGGCCGGCTGTGGTTATGACCACAGGCGGTTCCCAACTTCATGCCCCCACACTTTGGGTGGGGGAGATTTGGTCAGGTGGTCGGCAGTGGTTATGACCACAGGCGGTTCCCGACTTCATGCCCCCACACTTTGGATGGGGGAGATTGGTCAGGTGGCCGGCTGTGGTTGTGACCACAGGCGGTTCCCGACTTCATGCCCCCACACTTTGGATGAGGGAGGTTTGGTCAAGTGGTCGGCTGTGGTTGTGACCACAGGCGGTTCCCGACTTCATGCCCCCACACTTTGGGTGGGGGAGGTTTGGTCAGGTGGCTTGCTGTGGTTATGACCACAGGCGGTTCCCGACTTCATGCCCCCACACTTTGGGTGGGGGAGGTTTAGTCATGTGGCCGGCTGTGGTTATGACCACTGGCGGTTCCCGACTTCATGCCCCCACACTTTGGGTGTGGGAGGTTTGGTCAGGTGGCCGGCTGTGGTTATGACCACAGGCGGTTCCCGACTGCATGCCCCCACACTTTGGGTGGGGGAGGTTTGGTCAGGTGGACGGCTGTGGTTATGACCACAGGCGGTTCCCGACTTCATGCCCCCACACTTTGGGTGGGGTGTCCATTCCTTGTTGTTGGTGAATAGGGGCTCCTCCCCTTATTGCCCCCTGCCCATTACCTGTGAGAGGAATGAACAGGTGATGGTAGATATCGCGCTTTTTCCGCTGCTCAAAATTGTCGGCCGCCATTTTTCTTTTCCTTCTGTTACGAGGCCGAGGATGATATTTATCGGTTAGCCAAACCCGTCAGTTTAAGTGGTCGACTCAAGTGTGTGGTCGATGGTCGAGCTTGTCGGCGTTGAATATGGCTTGTGCGATAGAACTGAGTCGGCTCTAGGGTGGCCGGTGGTAGTGTCGACGAGGCCGAGACATTGATTTGTCGTCAACTCGTCAAAGTTGTTGGTTCGTCCGTTGACCGGGACGACGCTTGGTCGATGGTAGTGACGACGAGGCCGAGATGTTCATCGGATCCTCAACTCGTTAAAGTTGTTGGTTCGTCCGTTGACTGGGACGACGCTTGATCGGTGAGAGCGACGACGAGACCAAGATGTTGATCGGGTCATCAACTCGTCAAAGTTGTTGGTTCGTTCGTTGACCGGAACGATGCTTGATCGGGGTTCTCCTCATTTGAATCTAGTGGTCTTGAATATAGTGGCCCACAAGTTGTATCCATTTGAAATTTGGGCTCTTGCCACTTCACCATTTTATTGGCCCGAATGCCAAGGGTGGATAATTTTCCTCCTCAATTAGCTCTCTTAACCCAAGTAGCCGACCCCCTTTAGCCTAGTGGCCAACTTCTAAGATATTAAAGTTTTGCCGGCCATTTATTGTAGGATAGAAGCAACTTGTTCATTTGAGAAGATTGATCATCTTTTGCCATCTTTCTTCGAACCGACCGTCACCTTATTCTTCATCTTTTTTTTTTAATTTGACCATATGCTCCAATCTCGGCTTGTTTTCTGCGGTCTAGTCTCCTAGGCCGACCCAAGTTTTTGACTGCTATGCAATGGTTTGGCGTGCGCTTACTTTTTCGAGGCCTGGTGGGTGAAGTTATATATATCTGCAACCATCTTCATCCCTTTTTGGGTCTGAGGCCGACCTTGACAGGCTGATACCGGCGGCCGACTCGGGTCCGCCGTTTGCCGGCTCGGGTGGTTTACGAGGTTGTCTCCGGGACGAACCTGAGTCAACCGGCCAATTAACTTCGGGGCGACTTTGAGCCGGGTTGAGAAGTCTATCTGGCAATGTCATACACTTCTGATGTCGGAACCAGGGCGTTTGACTAGGACGACGCCGGAGATGATGGCCAGCCGAGGTGGTGGGCCTGACCGACAAATCTTTCGACGCCAGTTTGCCGAGGTCGGCCATCTTGGTCAAATGGATCGTTTTTTGGTGCTTGGCCGATGAAGATGGGGTCGTTTGCCGCCGAAACGGCTAGGCGCCGGCTGGTCGTCAACTCAGAGACCGGAGCGCCTGCTGAGTGCCGGCTCAAAGGTGAGTACATTACTATGGTCGACAAAGATAGAGTCGAGCTGGGTGGCCTGCTAGACCGGTCCTTGCGACGTGAGTCGGTATTGAGACCGCGATGCTGGTGGCCGGCATAGTTTGTCCGTTTTCAGTCTCATCGACCGCGTCGGCTAGGGGTGTTCAAAAAGTGACCCGGACCGGCAAATCCGACCGACCCGGACCGTACGGTCCGGTCCAGTCCGCGGGTCTCCAAAAACTTGGTTGCTGGTCCGCGGTCCGGTCCGGTCCAGTTCACACTTAAAAAAATTAATCAAATTTAGTGTATTTTGCCGATCCGGTCCGGTCTTAAGAGGGTTTGGTCCGATCCGGTCCGGGTTTCTTTGTAACCGGTCCGGTCCGCGGGTTTGAATTTTTTGGGTTTCCGGTCTGCGGGTCAAGCCGGTCCGGTCCGGGTTTGGACCGGTGAACACCCCTAGCATCGGCTCTTCTGTTATGTTAATCGTCGGCCATGTCGGCTCTTCTGCCGGGCTGGCCTGTTTCTGAGGCCCATGAAGATGTTCCGGGTCATTCTCTCCTTCTTCATGATGAATAAGGTCATCTCAACTTTTAGTTTTCTCAACCAAGTCTTAACTTCCCTGGGCTGGGTTTCAGCGGAACAACTTATGCATACAAAATGACTATTTTTCTTCCAGCTTTACAAAAGTGAACATTTATCTTCTTAATTCTCAATTCTTTGTCGAAATTAGGATTGGATCTTAGGTAGACTATTATTGACAGTTGATTTTTTTTTGTGGATCGTTCTTCGAGACGGAATACTAGATCCGAAAATTTTATTCTTAGGAGGCTGATTTTTGTGAATCATTCTTCAAGACGGAATACTAGACCCGAGAAATTGGATTTTTAGGAGGTCGACTTTTGTGGGTTTTTGGTTTTTCCGTCTCGACCGACGAGCTCTGAGGCTAAGCCCGGGACGAACTTCAGTTGGCCGGCCGGTGACTCCCGAGGCTGAACATAGCTTTTCTAAGTTTTGTAGAAGGTTGACGATGACAGCATTTCGTGGGTTTTTGGCTATTTGATGGTGTTTATAATAATGGGTATTTTAATAAATTTGTGAGTGAAGCGGAATACTTAGATTTTGTGGCATATCCTTCTGCCTCTACTCCAATAATATTTATTTTTCATGTTTTGTTTTAGATTTGCACTAGGCGTGAAGTACGATGTTTTGGGTGGTTGGTTTTTTTTGTGTGGATCGTTCTTCGAGATGGAATACTAGATCCAAAAAAATTGATATTTTGAGAGTAGGCAACTTTTTTGTTCAAGTTCTCTCAGACGGCGCCAATTGTTTGGCGTACAAACATGGTTCCCGGCTCGAGCAGCGGTTCGGCTCTCCTCGGGATCCGGATGCGAGTCGTCGGTGTTCCTGCAAGGTGAACTCCGACCCCAAGGGATTGCCCTCGGGGCGGAGGCTCCGACGCCCAATTCAGTATATTGTGTATATTTATAGATATTTATGGATATTAGCGGATAAGTCGTCTCAAAGGTGGAAGCGAGATAGTGGAGGGAGTAGTAATGGATTTTCCCCCCCTTTCCTCTCTACCAAAATGAGGTATTTATAGAGGAGGGGAAAGGTGGTGACCTCACTCGGGTGATGTCGCCTTGGTGATGTCGTCCTCGGTGATGTCACCTTAGTGATGTCACGAGAAGTCTGTTCCGAGTCAACTAGTGGTGACTCGTGAGGATGGTCAGCCGGTACGAGGATCCGACCGACACGAGGTCCGACCGACACGAGGTCCGACCGGCACGAGGGTCCGGCCGACCCGGACTTGGGCGACCCGGGGTTGGGCTGACACGGGGTCTAACCAACCCGGAGTTCGACCTACGGGGGTCCGGCCGACCCGGAGCCTAGCCTACGCGGGGGTCGGCTACATGTCTAAAGACGGCCCATATGCCTGGGGTCGGGCCTATATATCTATATAAGTCGGCCAACATGTCTGAGGGATTTATCCCCCATCAATAATAATAATAATAATAATAATAATAAGAAGAAGAAGAAGAAGAAGAATAACATTTAATAATATTAATATTATTATAAATATTAAGTATTAAAAATAATATTATTATCAATTATTAATTATTATAATTAACAATGTTAATATTAATATTAATATTAATATTATATGATAGTATTAATATTATATATTATCATAAATAATAATAATATAATAATATTTTTATTTTTATTATTATTATAAATATTAGTTAACAATAATAATATTATTAATTATAATAATATTAATAATAATAATAATTATTATTATTAGTATTAATGTGTTTAAACTGAACTGAACTGAATGAGTCTGAATTGAACTGAACTGAAATTGTCTGTATATAAGTCCAAGAGAACAGGGCCTAAGTCTTCTTACCAGAGATTAGACCTGACAACGGGTCAACTGTATCGGACCGGGTCGTCCAACTTCGGGTTATAGAAATCGGGTTGACTTTGCATTGGGCCGGATCATTTTAGATTCGGGTTGTTTTTGAGATTACTATTTTCAACATTTTAAGAGATATCAATTCATTTTCTATAATAATAGCCGGGTCAATTCGAGTTACAGGTCAAAATCGGGTCTTCAGTTTAGGTGTCGGATTGGGTTCCGATTGGCTTATTCTGATCGGGTCAGTTTTGCCATGTCTACAAGAGATAGATTGATGCACTTTGGGATTCGCACATCCGACCCATGCTGCTTTTGTGGGGGTGCGCTTGAGAATAGAAAGCACCTCTTCTAGGAGTGTGCTTATACTTAACTTGTCTGTAACTCAATTGTTGGTAGGCTGATGATCCGCTATTCTCGTGACGATATTTCGGTGAGATATTGACCGGAAAAAAAGAAGTTTAATTTCACATATTGGAAAAGGTAAGGGGGTTAATTACTACAATTAAGAGTTAAAGACTTGATAAACAACTAAGCAGAGTCAGGGTCAGCCAATGATATGGTGAGACCTTGTTCAAAATTTTCATTTGGGACCCCATATTAATAGAATTGAAATCAAGACAACATAAAATTTAATGAATCACAAAGATAGAAATCAAACTAACATGTTTACAAAAAAATACAGTATATAATATCGACAATTCAGTATTCACTCCCCGACCAACAAAATTACTGAACAATCTTCAATTATTATTTTATAATCAACGGAACCAAAAATTAATCAATACGTATTTCATTTTTTTGATGAAATACAATATGACCACGGAACAATTGATGTAATGAAAGACTTGTTAATGAAATTATATTTTGAAGTTGATTAAAGAAAGACAAACAAATGTTGGATTTGCATTTGATAAAACTGATAAGTATCAAATCTTTATTTTTTTGTTAAGTATTTTTATGAGAAAGATAAATTAAAGATGGAAGGTTATCAACTAATCTAGGGAGTTGTTTTGATTAATTAAGAGTAATTTGAGCATTAAATATTTCTCCTTACTCCTATCCCATTTAAGGGCTGTTTGGTTCACGGTTCACCTTGTATGAGTATGAGGTATGGGTTTTAAATGACCAAATCCTATACCTATGTTTGTTTGTGTCTATTTTTGTTTTTACTAGTATAACACCCGTGACACGTCACGGGGTTGTAAAGGAAGCGTCCTACGGCAAAGAAAGCATATTCGATATATATACACACCAACTGAACTTTCTTCTGTAATAGAAAATTAGGGCTATTATAGCACAAATAATGTCGAAGAAGAAGATGTATGTTAAAGAAAGGAAGATAACACAACGTATCAAGAAATACTACAAATCGGAGTTTAGCAGCCACATTAATTAAAGTTGTTTTACCTTATTATAAAAGAAAAGGGATGGGGTATAAAGCACCTAATTTTTAGTACAAATGTCGGGAATATAATGTACAGAAAATACGGGAAGATTAAATGTAGCGACGTACATGATTTTTTGACACATGAAATCATAATTTTTTTCAACAATGTAAACTTGTAGTAGAGAACGCCGAGATGAGATATATAACCGAGTACTTTACTATATATCTCAAAATTAGACATGAATTATCCTTGACACGAAAATGTTATGTCTACAGAACACAACACCCAGCCATCACATTGAACAACACTTCTTCTGTCAGTCTACATTGGAATGCTGCAGTTGAATTGATCGGGCAAACGGAAATTGTCGATATATACACATTTTCGACTGAGAATTACGTGAAATTGGCGAAATTAGGGAAGAAGAGCTGGAATAGATTGCATCGTGAGATGGTAATTTACATATTTTTACATATTTTCTAGCAGCAATATGCATTGATGTAGATAGCTTGCTTGCAGTATAAACCTTCACACAACACTTGGTGAGATTGTTGTATTTAGATTTGACAATTGAATACCCCTTTCTTCAAATCTGCAAGCAATTGGGGCTTCCCTTTTACTGTTTGTAGACGGGTCTATCAACATGTGGTAAGAATAGATAAGGGTGGGATGTATAGCAAATGTTTACACTGTATAAATCTTGTTTGAGAAGCAGTCAGCAAATGAGCAAACCATTTCTACATCTAACATTCTAATAAGAAAAAATGCCTACTGCATATTCCTATCCTCCCATGGTTATAATCCACAATCTTCCTTATGAAACGCAGCGTAATAGAGTGACATTGAGTAACAGTTTCAGTTCGCTCCGTGATCATTTAAGCGGCCTTGGCTACCCCATAACACAGCAGCGACCTATTTGGAATGGTGAGACAGACTGCTTTATGAGAGCAGTGGTGATGGAGTTTGAGCCTGACATGGACAGGTACAGGCAGGCCTTCAAGCTTCAGCGAGCTTTTGAGAGGGCTGGTAAAGGAAAGGCGGACTACGAAAAACAACTGTATTCAACAGCGGGGCCGCACGCATGGGTTGTAACTGCAGATGACTACGCCTACACGAAAGAGAAAACGTTTTACTCGTTGGTAGCAAATGATCTCATAGCTGGTGGATACTCTGACGCTGATAACGATACAGTGTCGACTTATGCATCTGTTATGAGGCTGCTTGCAAAGAATTACCCAAGGTTCTACGGCAGAACTCCTGTGGAAGGAACGTCTCGTAACTTTTAATTTAAGACTGCATGATGTAGTAATCGAAGATTTGTGTATATATGAATGTTTTCGATTTTCATGTGAATCAACTGTGTGGGTTGTTGTCGGATGTAACGAATAATCAAAGAATACTACGATTTTCATAAGTCGTAGTATTCTTTGATCTGATCAACTTCGCCGGTTTTCCCTCTGACTGATGCACCCACGGTCACCCTATCATAACCCTTGTTTATATATTTGAAAAGGTACTTAATAGACCTACCTTGATTACACCATTCGACGTTAATGTGTGCACGGTAACGCATCATTAAGTCAGGATTGTATGGAACAACAAATCCGTTGTGAATCGGGACGCCACCCTTAACCACGGTAACACCATTGTCTGGCCTCTTGTAGATTGGATAACCTTCGCCATCGACAGTGGTGCGGTCACTGAATGGCCTCGGGAACCTCTTGGTGCATACCCCATCTTTCATACAAACTGCGTTGGGATTTGCAGCACCACATGGACCACGTATCATCAACTCAGAAACTGCGTTGAATAGGACGGGGTTCTCATCTTTATCCGGTAATTCAGCACTGATGATGCCGTCTACATCCTCTGCGACAGGGAACTTATCCTCACGGTGTAGAAATAACAATATATGAGCGTGAGGAAGACCACGCTTCTGAAATTCAACGGTGTAGACAACTGTGACAAAGATAGATACGTAAAATTCTTGTAAATATGACATGTGTTACCATATAGCGTGAAAAAAGGTTATGGTTCAGTACAACATTGTTCGCACAAGCTAGCATTCAGGTGACTTGTAAGAAAGACCGTCTTATTTTCTATAGTTGGGTACTTATTGTATGGCATATAAAAGAAACTTTTGATTGGTACTTGTAAGAAAAAATGCTAGTGAGAACATAATTATGGGATTGTGGCGTTACCTGCCCTTGTTCTACCGAATATTAGTCCGTCTTTGCAGTCCCTGATCAATTGCTCGAGTTTCATCTTAAAGACTCTGCTAAGGATATCAGGCCTGTGTTCGCTACGTGATCCCTTCGACTTCACAAATCTGGTGATTTCTGGCCACTTGGGATTACAGGTGAATGTGATAAATAAATTCGGGTAACCACACCACCTACATATGGCCATGGTATCCTGATAAGTCTCCCTCATATACCCTTTTCCCCAGAGAAAACTTGACGGAACAATATAACGTGCGCCAGACGACCCAGGTTCTGTAACGCCGCTTTCGACGGACGCGGCCAGACGTTTGTAATTTTCTGATCTCAATTTAGGTTGATTAAGCCTAAAAAATAGGAGTCTTTGAGCTTCGACCATAGTGTAACCGTCGACGCAGAACTGCTGGAATAGATTGGCTGCGTTTAATATCGTCGGTGGCTCAACGTCAGCAGGCCTATCCATGATACGAAATGCAAACGTGTATGAGTCTTTAAGAAAATGTGTGAATAAATAATTAGTAAAACAATTTTGAATATGTATATTGGTTATGCAAATGAATAGGCATGTACCGATGTAGTGAGTAGTGGACACACGACCGTTGATGATGTCCTCGAAATCAGCAAATCGAAATCCATAGAGAGGTATGGAAAGGTTTCCATCGTAAGGAACGACTTTGCTCGAGTACTCGAAGTGAAGGCGAATGTTGCTCGGGGTTGCCCTATCGTAGCCGGTATTCGAACTGATAGTTAGGTTACGAATAATATATACACCTCCAACGGCAAGCGTGTCAGTGTTGGTGTATTTGCTCAGAATCTGCTTACGGACAGTGCCCTGAACGATTTCATTCTGCAAAAACATCAAGAAGGTTTTAACATGATAAAGACGATGCGACCAATTGATTTGACAGAGACGCAAAGGAATTCTACTGCAAAATGTAAACGAAGAAAAAAGAAAGAGTCATCGAATAAACGGGAAACGTAATACGTAATTGGATAGATATAAACAACTATCAATACATACGGCCGAAATAAAAAGTACATGAGAACATATACGAACACAAATTTGACGGTAACACGAATATGTAACACAAAGTGGTCATACTACATACGGGATAAATTCTTCATAAAAACGTATAAGGGAATACAACAATGTACAAAATATAACGAAAATAAATATCTTATAAAATATAGACAAAATACGAAAGATTATAGACAAAATACGAAAGATTTACGTAAAAAAAATTTGGACGTAATACCTCAGAATCAATCATGAGAACCTCGATAGAATCGACCTTGCTTCGTTCCTTCAAAACCGGTCGGGTCCAACGGTGGACGACCCTCACGACCATTTCTTTGAGCCGCTTCCCTTGCTCCAATTTTGATATGTTCGTCATATCGGTGCTCGACATATTGTGCGAATAGGAAGATTGTTATGAGATGAATGATATATGAATAGTTTTAAAAAGAAATCTGTGATGAACAATAATATGAGAACATACGTATGTATAACACACTGTATCGGAGGTATAGTGTTTTACTTAGAATGGAATACTTAGGCAGTTATGTGATGAATGAGTGGTTAAGGAATAAGCGAATAACGAATATGTATCATATGGGGGACGGATACATAATAATAAGATTATAGTAACAACAATATAGTAAATATATATACCAAATAAATACTAATATATACTAATATATATATCCGGAGATTTGCAACCATAAGATATACTAAATATAATAAATATATATACCAATTATATACTAAATATATATTAAAATATACTAAAATATATATATATATATATATATATATATATATATATATATATATATATATATATATACTAATAACGATAATATATATAGTAATATATACTAATAATAATAATCCGTGATTACATCCGTAAGATTCGCGATCCGGATTAGCAACCGTAAGATTCTATATTTCCGGAGATTTGCAACCATATTTAACATATACACGAATTATAATAATTATAATAAGATAATAAATATATATACCAAATATATACTAAATTTATATTAAAATATACTAAATATATCTTATATATACTAATAACGATAATATATATACTAATATATACTAATAATAATAATCCGTGATTATAAGCATAAGATTCGCGATCCGGATTAGCAACCGTAAGATTCTATATTTTCGGAGATTTGCAACCATATTTAACATATACACGAATTATAATAACTATAATAAGATAATAAATATATATACCAAATATATACTAAATATATATTAAAATATACTAAATATATATATATATACTAATAACGATAATATATATACTAATATATACTAATAATAATAATCCGTGATTATAAGCATAAGATTCGCGATCCGGATTTGCAACCGTAAGATTCTATATATCCGGAGATTTGCAACCATATTTAACATATACACGAATTATTAAATATAAGTATAAGTAATATAGTAATTATTAGGTATATCGGTGATTATATTATACTAAATTTAGATTTAGATAAGACAATAATATCATAAATCATAAATATCATATAATATCAATACATATTAGCTACTTCAATATACTACAATATATGATACTAATAATATGTATACTTCAATATATTTTTTTATAACATAATAGTTTTTTATACGAATAATAGGTACATTTTAAATATTAAATAGATAAAGTACGTACTAAATATTAAATATGATAAATACGAAATTCCAAGAAATTAAAAAAAAGACCGACAGTATACGGGAAGGGAATATACAGTATATGAAATGTATACGGGTCGAGATAATATATATACTGTTTAGGGAATGTATTTAGGATTTATGTACGAAAATTATACACATGAGAAATTGACGGATTTGCCCCTGGAATAAAGAAGAGGTTGAGAGTACATTAAGTGATTGGACGATTTTGTCCAATTTACGTGAGAGCTCTGAGTGATGTTTCCTGCGATCTTAGATGTGCCACGTAAGCTGTGCTGGTGCCTTCTTTAAGGTAATTAAGATACCCATACCTCAAGCAGGTATGGGTTTCTCATACCCATGGGTTGGGTGGGTATAAGAGTTGATGTCTTGGTATCAAATCAATAAAAGTTCTTTTTTTGTTTCGAGAACATATTTTTTGGAATTTTTTTTGCATTTTTATTGTTATTCAAACTAACACTTATTTTTTTCAATGATGAAAATGTACATAAAATAATTCTACTCAAAAATAATACGGAGTATTGATTTTTGGTTAAAGCATTTTTTCTCAAGATGACAAACATTAAAAAAAACATTATTGTTTAATCAAGTGAAAATGTGTAAAAAATAATATTCTATCACAATAATAATAGAGTTTTTAATTAAAAACATTTTTTTCATTAAATTGCAAACATTTTTTCCCCGGAGATTACTCATACCAGAAATGAACCAAACACAGGTATCAGGAATGAAGTTTCAAACCTACACCACCCTGGTATGATTCTTCATTTCATACCAATACCTTTGTGCGAACCGAACGGCCCTTTAGTGCTTGTGGTAGATAACTAAAGAACAATTAAAAAATAGTATTGTATTACTCAGCAAACAATAGAATTTGGGGTCCTCTACTTCTTGGGCCCCAGTTCATCGAACTGAATGAAACAATGCATGGGTCGGCCCTGAGCAGAGTTAAGGGTTCAATCACCACTTTTGTGGAAACAACTTAACATCAAATATAGTGAAATATATTAGTCTTTTATCAGGATTTGTTATAAATATATTTGTATGAACAATAAAGTAGAGCAAGTCGAGAGATTATATTGTTATTAGATCGTATGTATTACATCAACTTTGTCATCTATATATAGTGACTGATACAAAGAGATGTGTTGCTTTGTGAACGGATGTGTCCTTTGGTGATAATGACATCCATATTATAACACCCCCCCTTAGATGTACATTATCCAAAAAATAATATTTACGAAGCGAATGAACTACTGCCTCATTAAAACCTTACCAGGAAAACTCAGTGGGAAAAAATCATGGTTAAGGAAAAAGAGTACAACTTGCATTACTCTCCCTCTCATGATTACATAACTTAATACATGTTGAAATGATACATAATTTTGGCGAAACTTTTGATCATCGATGTAGATTCCAATGTCATTGATAAACTTTATATCTTCGATTAATAAAACTTCGTGATATACTTGTAATCATCATGTGTCTTCAAAACTCATAATATTAATGAGTCACCTACCACTCATTTCTAGTATTATATACTGTTTTGTGGTATCTTCGTGAGATAACTTGTTCACGATAATTATCATGTCAACAACATAAAAGACATACATCTACCTCATTAAAAACCTTGCTAGGTAAAACTCAGTGAGACAAAACCCTAGTCGAAGGGAAAAAGAGTGTAGAAGTTATCTATCCATTTTGATCTCTTCAGAAGAATCAATCTGATCATCAAATAAGTTGTCATAATTTTCAATCTTTATGGTATTTTTAAACCACAAATTATTTTATATACTTTGCAAGATTTTCTTTCTTCTATTAACTCTCATATGCTTAAACTTCTGGTTAAGATGATGTTACGCTCAAACTTTTGGTTGACAATATTGAATTACTCAAATGAACTCTTCAAGAGCCTCAATATTTCTCTTTTAACTCGATCAAGGTAACTTCACATCATAATGAAGAAGTTATACATAATCATAAAATAATCAATCCATTCATTACTCTCAATTTCATGATCATTCAAACACAAGCTCCTTCAAGGAGTAATAAATCATGGCAACATTTATAATTCTAATATTTATCCTGCAATAAAACATTTAACAACAATAATAATGTCCTAAGCTAATAATGATGATAAATGATAAATGATACAAATATGAAAAGATGAAATTCTATTTACTAGCACTTGAGGCAAAATGCAAATTAATATTATCCTTTATCAATATTCATAATTTGATCGACTTTGGGTCAATACGTGGACTTCATGTCCATGAGCTCATTTTAACCATAAATTATATGTCGACAATCTAGATGGACTTTTATATAAGATCCCCACTAGTGTCCATTATACATTGCGCACAAATATTATTCGGTTCCAAAAACTAAATATTGATATAATTTCTTATATTATCAGTACTGCTTGATATCTGAGTTCATATATTTTTTATAGGCCATCTATTTTCTTTCAGATATCTATGTCACTTGTGGAACATTTATTTTTCTCCAAACTTTAGTACCAACTGCACACATACTTGCCAATTTCTTACTTATAATATATGAACCGAATATGGCACATCATGTGTGATTAATTCATGATTTTGGCAAGGTTATTACATAACTAGATTAGACCCCGTGCAATTGCACGGTTTTTGAGTTAATATGTTTATTGCATATTTTTTGAGTCAAGATGTTTATATAGGCAATTAATACGGAGTACTACGTATCACTTACATTTTTATTACTGTACCTATTTTTTCATAATAGGTATTTTGATGTTTGGTATGTTATTTGTAATGATTATTTTTAATAAGATGTCCAAAATTAGTGGCCTTTGATAGAAATTAAAATAAAAAGTATCGTGTACTATAATCCTTATTTTGTGTAATATACTTGACTAAAATCATCGGTTTCTCCATATTGACTAATTTTATTTTTCTCCATATTTGTCAATTTTAGGAATATCTCTATAATATCGTTCAATATTTTTATTAGGAATATATATTTGGTTATTTTTTTCTATTATATCCTTATATTATTTGGTGATACATCTTATAGCTAGTAATATATACTATTTGGTGATATTATAACCCATTTATTGTGTAATATACTAAAAATATTATATAATATATTTTTTTTAGCGGAAAAACTTTCATTCTCGTGATGACACGTAAGCTCAATTCTAATTTCTCTTATGCTTTTAGTATACGCGGGTTAAACTAAGTCAAATAATATCAAAGTAAATATTTGCAATTTTAAAAAAATACTTTTCAATTTTTATAATTTATCAAAAAAGATAATTGGTACGATTAGAATTTTATAAAATATATGAGTTAAATTATTATTTTTAGCCTAAATTATTTGTTTTTAAAATTGAGAAATTGAAACTTTTGGAGGAATTTTTTTTAAATTTTAACGAATTACTCTAAGTTATATTATATTCAGAGATATACATAATTATTATAATATTATTATTTGACTGAAATAAATATTTCATTTATCAATGAGTATTAGGTATATTCCTTTAGTATCAATGAGTATATTCGTGAAATAACAGTATATCCTATCAATGAGTATTATTCCCATTATTTTCATAAGTCATTATATTAGGGAATGATACTACGATATATTTTAAAAGAGGAAGGAAATGAGATTAAGAGGGTGGATGAAACAGGCGGGAAAAAATTGAATGAGAAGCTGACACGTGTCCCATTTTTTAGAATTCCCTATTCTTTTAGTAGAAGAGGGATTGTTTATACTCCCCCTGTTTCATTGTAAGCTTCCACTTTTCCTTTTTCGTAAATTTCTTTGATAGCTTCCATCTTCTTTTTTGGTATAACTTTTCACTCTTACCTAGGTGGCCCACCTACTTTACACTCTCTCTACTTTTGAATATTTTATTATTATCCTTAAAAAATGTGTCATTTTTTAGGTGGAAGCTTTCATTGAAACAGAGGGTATTTTTTATATACTCGGTTTATAAATCTCACATATCGAGATACCCACTTCTCTCTTTAACATACCATAAAATACATAAATATTTATCAAAAATTGTATAATCATGTACTTTTTTTAATGGTTAGCACGCCGTGATACGTTCTCTTTGTGTAAAAAAACTATACAGTTTTCCATTAGAAAATTAAAAAATAAATTAAAAATGGACTGTCTCAGGTGTAAGACTTATATTATGTAATTTGTTTTATATGGATTTTAATAGTATAATCCGTATTTTGTAGTCTCCCCTACCAAAATAATCATTCTATATGATAATTATAATCCTAACATTTGAATAAATGAGAAGATCTTAGTGGTATCGAGTGAGTATGTATTCCTTCCGTCCCGATGAATTGTTTGCCTTTACTTTTGACACAAAGGGGAAAATGTCCAATGATGAAGTGACATGTGAGGCCAAATTCATGAGGAGGTTAAATTACACATACACACACACATATATATATATATAAAACATTCCTAAAATAGAAAGGCAAAGAACTAATTGAGACGCCCCAATATGGAATAGACAAAGAATTCATTGGGACGTGGAGAGTATATCTTTGTAAAAGTTAAAGTAGATAGCTCATTTCAAAAATAATTTTTTTAGATAACTGATTTTTTTCTCAAGGTTAATGACATCATATCTTAAAATTTATCTAATTATTTTCATAAAAAGAAGTTTTTTTGTCAATTTCTTTAACATTAATGAAAATGAATAGTTTGCGAATTTATTAGTGAAATGTTCTTTTACTTCTCAATTTAAATTAGTGTATTTTTGAGAAAAATGTTAGTAACTGTTATTGTCTTAGAGTACTCCCTCCAACCCACTATGATTTACCCATTTATTATTTTAATCCCTCACATTTGAATAAAAGTGGGTAAATCATTGTGGGGTGGAGGGATTAGTATATAGAGAATTTTCGGTGAGTTTGTACTATGTATCAGGCTTTGTAAGAGCAATTAGAATATATATTCCATTTTTATATAGTTACTAAATTTTATATCGATGTTAAGAATATGATTTTCGAATATGATCAAAAAGATATACAATAATAATCATAACTATTTTATATTTTATGTAAAATATTGTATGGGATAGTGCAATCTCCTATTAACAAAAATAATGCAAATATTTGGTTAAAACGGAATACAATAAGTTCATACTTTTTTTATAAAATTTGATCATACATTCCATATTAAATATTATATGTGATATCTTCCATGTAAAACATGTGATTTTCGTAATCAAAGTAATCAATCAAATTTCCTTAATTACATACTTTCTGTGTTGTATAGCTTTATGTGTGATGTAGTGATATTTAAATCAGTAAGATGTTAGAGTGTAGTTGGAGAAGAGAAGGGTGACACACATGAGGTCAAGGGTTCAATTCGGGCCTAGCTCATTTGGTCTATTTTTTAATTTTTGTTGTGGATAGCTTTAGGCGGGAAAATATATGAGTTGAGTTATTTGGTTAGTGGAAAGAGGGATTACAAATCTTGATAAGAAAATGCAATCAAACTGGTATACTATACATCATCTTAACTAAATTATCATTCTTATTTCTTGAACCTCTAGCTGATGTATTCACATTTAAATAAGTCACTGAACTTTGAGTTCAGTTAGGGATCAATATTACTTGTTTGTTCTTTTTACCAGCTTGTCCTTGTCAATCTCCTCTTAAGGTGGTAAAAACTATCATTACCTGATAGATTTTAAGGGCAATAATATCCACCTTAGCTAGAAATTATTTCATATTTCATAAACTTTTAATCAATTGTTTCTTTTCAATTGAATAATATATTGGGGAGCTAGATTTAATGCAGTTGATTTTCCACGTGCTGACTGAAAAATTGCCCATTTTGGAGATCACTGTGTTCACATAATACTAAAATTGTGAACTTTGATTACACGAATTACTCGTAAAATTCTGTATGAAAATTGCCCATTTTGGAGATCACTGTGTTCACATAATACTAAAATTGTGAACTTTGATTACACGAATTACTCGTAAAATTCTGTATGACTACAGGTCACATAATTAAACCGTACATAAACGTTCATTTTCATTATCCAACTACGAGTAGTATTCAAATCTCCAACATAATTATCCATCTCAGTGTATTGTCTTGCCTCAAATAATATTTCATTGATACACGAGAGAAGTTCAGCACTATTATATTTCTTTCAAGATAAACTACGGGTTTATCAAAACGGGTGTAACAAGAACCCGGATGACCTCAATTTTATCACATCTTTAATATTTATCCTGCTAAACTTCTAGGTAGTTATATTCTATCGTATGTGCACAATAATTTTATTCTATCATATGGCCAAAGCAAAATGATGATAGATGTGACATGTCACAACTGGTGTTTCATATAAATAGGCAAGACCCGTCAATTTTCCTTCAGGGAATATGACTATATTATACTTTCTTTGAGTATTTTAAACAGCGTAATTTATCCATTTTACGCGTATATTGAGTATGTTACGTCACACTTGGCGGTTGATTAATATTATATTCTCGCGAACTTCAGGTTACAAAATAAATTAGCAAAATTGCCAAAAGATTAATATATAATACTTCATAACGATGAACTATACATAATAATATTAAAAGTTATATATCATGTCCATAAAATAATTAAACACCATAAAAACATATATGGATTAATAATCATAAAATCCTAATTTTTATGAAATACATAGTATAAATACAAATATCAAATATGGTAATAAGTCTGATGTCATCTTAAAAACATAGTAATATTATCATTATTTAATTATTCCTTTCAGGTATCGGAAAGAAATCGGCCTCATCAAAGTGAGTTGTATCATCAGAATCAAAGTCACCTTCATCATCGTCTATCACCATGTTTGTTTCAACATTCTTTCTCTTTTGCTTTATTGATTGTTGATAGAGATCTATTAGGTGCTTTGGTGTGCGACAAACCCGAGACCAATGATCTTTCTCACCACATCGGAAACATATATTGGTCATATTCTCATGTTTGTCGTCCACATTTTGTTCTTCTTTTTTGTTCCACTGCAGGTGGGATTGTGTTCTTTTGAAATAACTTCCACGACCTCTAACATATCCACTGTAACCACGTCCACGACCTCACCATGGTCCTCGCCCACGACCACAACCTCGCCCACGGCCACTATTACTAGCATCATCTCTATTATAATAATATGTCGCATTTGCTTCCGTAAATGGAGTAGAGCCAGTAGAACGTGATTCATGATTTTTCATCAACAACTCGTTATTTTGTCCCGCCACCAATAAACAAGATATTAGTTTTTTTTGTTCATCGAAGAACGCACTTAGTCGCATTACAATATAGGGGAGGGGGGATTCGAACCTGGAACCTACTGTTCCAAAGCACCTAGTCTTAACCACTAGGTTAAGACATTTTCGGTATAAACAAGATATTAGTTCAGAATATTTTTTAAATCCCTTTTCACGATATTGTGTCTGCAGGACTATATTATTAGCATGAAAAGTAGAGTATGTTTTTTCAATCATATCTCCATCAGTAATTTTCTCACCACATAATTTCAACTGAGAAGTAATTCTGAACATGACGGAGTTATACTCGCTTACAGATTTAAAATCTTGCAAACGTAAATGCAACCAATCATAACGAGCGTGTGGTAATATAACGGCTTTCTGGTGGTCATACCGTTCCTTCAGATCACTCCAAAGAATTTGTGGGTCTTTAACCATCAAATACTCATTTTTAAGACCGTCATGGAGGTGATGTCGTAGGAATATCATGCCTTTGGCCTTTTCTTGGCATGTCGTCTTATTTTCTTCTTTTATAGTTTCACCTAGTGCTTCGGCATTTAGATGCATTTTGGCATCTAATACCCATGACAAATAATTCTTTCCGGAAATATCAAGGGCCTCAAACTTGAGTTTTGTAAAATTCAACATAGTTCACTATATAAATTATCGTATAAAACAAAATAAATAAATAACTAGTAAACAAGTTAACTTTATATAATTAGACGAAAGAAGAAAATGAAAAAGAAAGTAGAGTAGGCATAAATTTTGAATTAAGGTATAGATTATGAAATAAATAGACTCATGCCCGTCAAACGGGCTGTTCAGACTGATCTGGGAACATGGGCCCAAAAATATTAGGGCCCAATATCACTTGTTTTCATATTTAAAAAAAAACTAAACTACAGTAACGTATTACGTATATTCTGGGAAGTGGGAAACGACTCTTCATTCTTCTCCAGTGAGTTCTCCAGATTCAATGGAACCTTGGAATTATGTCTCTTGTTGGAAATTGGTAGGTTCTAATCTCAAAACTCATTACTTCTATCATTATTATGTTTAATTTTTATCTCTTTATTTTCCATCACTTCATCAGTTATTATAAGAATGCTTTCATAGTCTGATTTATTCATTCACATCTGATTACTCTAATCTCAACTTTCTTTCATCTTTTTGATTAGATTTTTCTTATTTTCATCTAAATAATTTCCCCTAAATTTTGATCAATATTCATAGAATATTGTACTGTCAGTCTGCCACTCTATCTCAATCTTCAAATTATCAAATAGATCCGTGACCGTGAGTTGTCTGATTTGTTCTTAGTGTTACTTTTTACTGTTGTTTTATTTATTTATTTTGAAAATTAATTGATTTAAAGGTTGATTTTTTTTTGCTTAAGCTTTTAATTGACTCTGATTTTACTATTTTTAATTGACTCTGTTTTTACTTTTTACTGTTCTTAGTATGATTTTTTTTGTTCTAATTGACTCTGCTTTTAATTTGTTTTAAGGCTTGTCGTTTTCGGGCATTTGTCGAAAGATTTTTACAATTGAGGGGTCCAGATAATGAATTTCGCCTTTTGATTATACACTGCATCAGGTTATTTCGTTCTTTAATATCTACTATTCTGTTACGTATTGTGCGTTATGTCTTCGGGAGTTAGAAAACAAGAGTCTGGTTATGCAAAAAGAATGAAAAGGAAAAGAATAGAGGAGTTTAACCAATCTCAAAAAGGAGCTCTTGAAAATTTTTTAACAAAAAAACAAAATAATTCTAGTCAAAATGAGAACGTAGAAGAGAATGTGACATAGGTTGGTGATGTGCTAGTTGATAATGTTACTGCAGAAGAACCTATTGTTCCGGAATGTAATAAAAACAATGATAATCGTGTTTTAAGTGATAATGAAAATGATGAGCCCTGTAACTCTAGAGAAAAATTTCAATTAGATATATTTGATCCTAGAAATTGGGATAATCTAACTCCTTGGATGATTGATTCTTTAGTTAAGCAAGGTCTTAAAAGAGACATGACAATAGAATATGGGCCACGATATAGTCATAATAAATTTTTTTTCTAAGACATATTATACAAGAGTTTTATCTAATGGAGAGAAATGTCACCGAGGTTAGCTGGTATATTCTAAAGAGCTTGATAAAGTCTTTTGTCTTTGTTGTAAAGTATTTAGTAAAGCAAGACGAGGTCAATTAGTCATTGAAGGTTGTAATGATTGGATACATCTTAGCCAAAGATTGAAAGAGCATGAAACAAGTTTAGAGCATATAAAAAACATGGCTAATTGGCATGAATTGAGATGAAGGCTCCAAAATAATCAAAGATTGATGAGTTAAATAAAAAACAAATTAGAAAAGAAAGAGATCATTGGACTAAAATGTGTCTAGAATTATTTTTATAGTTAAGTTTCTTGCAAAAAATAATCGGTCAAATGATCATATTGGTAAATAAAATGGAGGTTTGATGACAGATTGGTAAAAAAAAGACTTACATGACAATTTGGTAAAAAAAGTAGTGGGTAAGTGCCATTTTGGTTAAAAAAAAAAATTCATGCCACAAATTGACCCAAAAAAATAATTACTCTTCAAAATTTGTCAGGTTTGGGTCGAGTCAAGTCGGGTCGGCTCATATCGAGTTCGGGTCAACATCTCTTTCGAGACGGGTTCGGGTCGGGTCGCTATTGGGTCCGATCATTTTTGGTCAGTTGGTCTGACAAGCCAGATTGGTTTTGAATTGAGTCATTATCGGGTCTAATTAATTACATTATCATATTATTTTAATATTTGCCTAATAAGTTTAGTTTTTTCCTATCGGGTCGGATTTGGGTCACTGATTAACGAGTATGGGGTCTCAAGTCACAAGCGCATTGGGTTAGGCTAAAGCTGACAAACTCTGACTCGACCCGTTTAAATCCGAAAAATTAGTCACCCAAAATCGACCCGACCTTATTCGCTTTTGACTCGAGCCCCAATACGTTAATCAGTGACCTGAACTCAACTCGATCCGACCCGACCCGATTTGTGCCTCAACTAATAAGATTGTGACCAAAAAACTACTACTACTAATCTTTTAAATTAATCGAAATAAAAACGATTTAGTGTTTAACTTGATATGTTAGATTTAATGGCAAAATAATTAAACAAAATGTAATACATTAAAATTTTAAAAACTAAACTTATTAGGAAAATATTAAAATAATATGATAAAGTAACTAACTAGACCCGATAATGATGACCTAATCCAAACCCGATCTGGTCCGTCAAACCAATTGACCAAAAATGACCGGACCCAATAGCGACCCGACCCAAACTTATCTCGAAAAAAATGTTGACCCGAACTCGATATGAGCCGACCCAACTTGACTCGACCCAAACCCGACAATTTTTGAAGAGTAATTATTTTTTTGGGGGTCAATTTGTGACATGAGATTTTTTTTACCAAAATGACACTTACCCACAACTTTTTTTTACCAAATTGTCATGTAAGTATTTTTTTTACCAATATGTCATCAAGCCTCCATTTTATTTACTAATATGGTCATTTGGCCAAAAATAATCTTGCTTTTTGAGGTAGTAATGCACGTTTATTTGAAAGCGGCAATGGAAATTTTTTGCAGTTGATTGAAATGTTAGGAGAATTTGACCCTATTGTTCAAGAGCATATTCGGAAGATTAAAAATGACGACATTCATTTTCATTATCTTGGTCCTAGCATTCAAAATGAGTTGATCATTCTACTTGCATCTCGTATTTAGACTGAAATCATAAAAAATATAAAAGAAGCTAAATATTTCTCGGTGATACTAGATTGTACCCCTGATATTTCCCACCAAGAGCAAATGTCATTGATAATAAGGTATGTGGATGTAACTTCAAATTCTGTTATCATTGAAGAGTCATTTTTAGGTTTCCTAATGTTGATGATACTAGCGGTCAAGGATTATTCGATGTTTTGAAAAATGAGCTAAACAAGTTGGGTCTTGATATTGATGATGTAAGAGGACAAGGCTGTGACAATGGAGCAAATATGAAAGGAAAAAATCAAGTAGTTCTGTAGACACCCGCATTTTGCCTGCTAGTGTCTATAGCAGTTTCCAACAAAACGCCCGATGATGATCGGACGTAAACATGACTTAATACGCTCAATTTTGGACTCGGAATCAATAGTATTTGCCGCGAGCTTTTAGCGGAGTAAAAATCTCACCAAAATGAGCTCAAATTCAGGCCCAGTGGGTCGTTTCCAATAAAATAAGACTAATTTGGGTCAAAACCGACACTAGAAATAAAACCGTCTTTTAGCGACCGGGTCAAACCCCGGTCAAAGCTATTTCCGAGACGCAAATGAGCCACACAAAGCCATAAGAGTCCGACTCGAAGTCAAAAACCACAAACTATCAGTTACATGCAAAATCTCTTCAATTTAGGATAGGATTTCTTTCCTAAAATCTATCCAAAAATCGAATACTTTTTCCTATAAATACATCCCTTTTGCAACACAAATTTACACACAATTAACAACCCAAAATTTCAGCAATCCTAGGCAAACTATACACCCGCGCAATCCCGACTTTTCCACTAGAAATCCTTTAGGAAACCCGAGAAAACCGATCCTACAAACAAACACCATAACTCTTCCTATATCCTCGATACTCCCGCGCAAACGCCGCTACTACGAGTCCATAACCGAGGCCGAAATTAGCATGTAGATTTAGGGTGTTACAAAATCCCACTTTCTCTCTTTTCCTTCTTCTCCTTCTCATCTTTCTCGTCCGTCCGTCAATCTCGTCTCCTTTTTCGTTCTTCTTCTTCTTCTTCTTTCGTTTCTAATATCGATATTATTATTACTACTATCTAATTAACGTTAAAACATCGCACATACATCGATTTACAAAGCGATCTCGAATCGAATACGTTTAATGTTGAATTTCGCATAAGACCCCTTTAATCCCTTTAAGAGTTGTACAGTGGTGGAGTCCTCTCGAGGAGTCCCACCCTAAACACTCAAGGGCATGATGGGATCGTGAATATTCCATGTTAAACGTTTTCGATTCTCTTTTTCAAAAAAAGTTAGAACGAAACCTGTTGATGCAAATCGAACATCACAAAATCCGTAAGGATTATTAACGATGTCGTGACGCGGAGAGAATCGACTTTCGCTCTAATCAAATAAATAAAAAACGTTATTCCAAAGATGCGATACCGACTCTGTAGTCAAATATCATGTCAAAAAGAATTAATCAATAAACCATACTAGTACAAACCCGTTGACGCCGAAATAATTGTTACATAGTCCGAAAGGATTAATTACGACATTATAACGCTGAGAGAATTATTTCGTCCTAGTTCAATTTAAAACGACTGATAGTGTCTTTTCTAAAATTCACTCTAAATATTGGATATTGGTTTCGTAATCAAAAATCGAATATGACGAGTATCGAAAATTAAGTCGAGTATAAATTATACAATATTTTTACGCAGCTTAATGAATCATCGATTTAAGACTAAAGCAAATTCGAGACCGACGCTGTCCGAAGCGAACTGCTGTTCGCACAGGGGGCACTCGACCGAGTGCCTAGCCCACTCGGTCGAGTGACACCCCAAAATCGAGGCAGAGGGCTTTTTAGAGAGGCACTCGATCGAGTCTCTCCCATGACTTGATCGAGTGACCTCTGTCACGTCAAACCGTGAGCCCTCCACATACTTCAAGCCTCGATAAACTTTTTTTAACGACTTCGGTCAACACGTGTCAAGTCCATCACGTGTCTTACTCTTTTCAAAATCGTGCATCATGTCTTCTTATTTCATCCTATATATTTACATTCCGTTATTGTTGCGATTGTTATATTTTGTTTGCCGTATTGTATTTCCGGGTTGTATTCCGCCCGCGCATTTGTAATCTTTTGTTTTAAGTTTTATTTTCATTGTTTTTTTTATTGTACTAAAACGAACCTCGCATGCTAAAACAACTTTGACATAATTCAAAGATGCATTAAACAACGTAGATCAAACATATTTCGCATGTTTAGCCAAAAAACGTTGTTTGCGTAACATTCAACTGTCAAACTAGCACGCGTACTCGAAAAACGAACAATATCTAAGTAGAGGCCGCTAAGTGCGGGCGGGGTTGGGTGTCCTTTGTGGGCTTCCCAACACGTACCTTCACCCCTTACTCAGATCCATGGTTTCCGGATGTCTGAAACCGTTGGCACATGAGAGTCATTCAATACACGATTCCCGATAACTCGGCATCGGTACCGTAATGCAAAGGGACGAACCCCTAAATTCTAGCATTGAAAGCGGGTCATGCTTTGTGCACGATACGCCTAAATGTAGAGTGGGTTCGAACAGGTCCGAATTCCCACAAAATTCGGTGGCGACTCCTAATTAGATTTAAATTTCAACTCGAGATCCATCTCACATGAGATTCATTCGCCTCCCCAAACCCGCGCGTGGCCGCGTCGGGGTGGACCTATGTCATGTCCACAAGTTCAAAGAAATATGTTAGATATTGTAGACACCCACATTTTGACCGCCAGGTGTCTATAGCAGTTTCCGACAAACACCCGATGATGATCGGACGCAAACATGCTTTAACGTACTCGGAAATGGGCTCGAAACATGGATATTTAGCTTGGGCTTTTTAAAGAGTACAAATTTCACAAAACCAACCTCAAATTCAGGCCCAGTGGGTCGTTTCGAGTCAAATAACACTAATTTGGGTCGAATCCGACACCAGGGGTAAAACCGTCTTTTAGCGACCGAGTCAAAACCCGGTCAAAGATATTTCCCGAGACTTGTGGACCGACCGTGATGTCTCACGTGTCCTGATCGGACTCCAACTCCACAAAAATCAGCCACATCAAATATTAAACAAGTTCGTTTAAGGGTAGAATTCGATCTCAAGTAGGAATCCTATCCGAAAACCGATTCAAACATCCAACCGAGTGCAAAACACTCGGCCGAGTAGCATGAACCAGCCGAGACTCCTTTTCTTCCCTTACAAGAAAACGGAATTCTCGTTCTCCTCAGCTTCTTACCCAAGCGGTAATTCTAGTACAAGCACATCTCTCCTAAGTCAAGGTCGGGAACCCCTATAAATAAGACCTCCCATTCAACACTTTAGGGACACGAATTATTAGCAATACACACACATTGATTATCGACATCAAATATTAACATCAGAAATACACAACTTTTTCATCAATCATCCTTACACTTAGCATCGAGAAACCGATATCACAAACCCGAAGGAAACCGGTCCTATATCCGACACCCTTCACCTATCTCGTCCAAACCGTACCCCCTAGCCGAACCGAACATCACTCGACGCTCCCGTGCCTAGCCACATTCCGACGAGCCCCGATCCGAGTCAACAAAAGCATGTAGGTTGAGGGTGTACCAAACCCGATTTCTCCTTTCTTCTCTTCTCTTCTCCTCGTCGTCCGTTTCTTATGGGTCAAGAGTCATTTTTTTATTATTTTTCTAATATCGTTATTAACGAAAAATCTATTTTCATAACGAACATTCTGAAAAATACAATATCGATTTTTCTATAATCGAATATTGTATCGAAAAGAATTATATTAAGATCTCAACGATATTAAAAATCGTTACATTTTTTTTTTCGTTCAAAATTCTTTTCTTTTACTTTTCGTTAAAAACAGACAATTTTACAAAACCTTTTTTTAATTCATTCCGAACATCCGATATCGATTTCATAATCGAATATCGGATACGACGAATATCGAAAACGTGAATCGAATACAAATTAATTCATAGCTTGTACGCGATTCATCAAAATAACAATTTTCGAACAACGAGCGAAACGGGACAGGCCCGCACGCGAGTCGCGCCTCTCACATGCGACTCGCGTACGAGTCTGAAACCCGCGCTCCCTTTTTCAACTTTTTTTCGTTCGTTTTATTTTATTATTCTACGAAACGATTTCTAAAATTCACATCTTTTCTAAAACTATTCCGAGTATTTGATATTGATTTCGTAGTCAATTATCGAATATAACGAATATCGAGAATATTAAGTCGAGTACGAATTAGGCAATATTCGTACGCGATTTAATAAAAAATCGAGTTTTCAGAAAACCGCGTCCAAAACCAGACCGACACGCGACTCGCCGGCGACCCGGGCGAGCCGCGCGGCCGGCTGTCCCGACGCACCCTTTTCGTTCTTTTTTTTATTTTTTTTCTCGAACATCGTTTTTTATACAAAACAACGTCTTTCCAACAATATTTTTCAGATTTCGATTAATATTTATTTTTTCGATCTCGTATTTTTGCTATATTATTTTGCAAATCGATACTAACTCGTTTGTTCATCTTTTGTAGCAAATTCATTCTTTTTTATCGTTTGTTTTATTATACTAAAACGAATCTCACATGCTAAATTCAACTTCGACATTAATTGTTCATGCATTAAACCGACTTAGCAACCCATTCAATTCCTCACATGATTAGGAAAACAATGTTTGCATATCATTCATCGTATTACTAACGCGCGCATTAAAACGTCATTCGATATCCTAGTAGAGGCCGCTAATGTGCGGGCGGGGTTGGGTGTTCTTAGTGAACTTCCCAACACGTACCCTCACCCCTTACTCAGAACCGTGGTTTCCGGATGTCCGAAACCATTGGCAACGAGAGTCATTCAATATACGATTAACCGCTCAAGTCGGCATCTGTATCGATATGCAAAAGGGACGAGCCCAATAAACTCTAACATCGGAAATGGGCCGTATTTTGTACACGGCCCACTACGACATTGAGTGGGCTCGAACGGTTCCGAATAACCATAAAATTCGGTGGCGACTCCAACTTCGATTTAAATTTCCATTTGACCATCTCATGGAGATTCATTCGCCTCCCCAAACCCGCGCGTGACCGCGTCGGGGTGGACCTATGTCATGTCCACAATTTGGCGACTCCGCTGGGGATTTACTGATGAGTTAATAACCTTCGGTATCCTCAGAGTGAGACTCGAATAGAAATCGTTTGACTAGTACAATGCGCGTTTTAGTTTTACGGTTCATGCATAACCCCATTTTTCCCGGGCCGGTACTCGTGACCGACGTCCCACTATACCATTGATATAGTCCAAACTGGTTATGTCAAAGGTGTCCATTAGCCGATCCGTATGGGTTTTACGACATGTCCTAATCTCAACTCGAGTTAGGGAGTCCGCCCCGATTCTCGATATGCTATGTACACTGGTATAGACCCTTATAGACTGACCGAGACTTAGCTTAAGAGCATGCATGGCGTCATTATACTGTTTCCATGACTACGTGCTACTTGATCCACATCTTTTTCAAAAACCGTCATTTTTCAAAAAAATTGCATCTTTTTCAAAATATCCCATTTCAAAACCCCGGACATATACCGAATTTAGGACTTATGATTTTACTCAAAATAGCCTTTTCTAGCCGGTATTATGCCCAATTCAAAACTCGAAATTATTTTCGAACTTTCAAACCGTCACCCGGCCCATCTTTTCCGTTTTTCTCAAAACGGGCCGGTCCTCCCCGATTTTTTCGGGCCTTTTCAAAAAAAATCACATTTCAAAACTTCCTCTTCTTAGCACTTCCCGTATTTAGCAGTGTCGGGTCGTGTCATAAGTCGTTGAAGTCTCTAGCGTCGAAACTCCGTCGATCTTACATCACGGATTTTCCCCCCTATCCTAGTCCGCCTTATTTTTACTAAGGCAAGGCCCACCTACGTAGGACATACTCCTACAAAGGTTGGCCCAGTTTACACAATCGAGTCTAAAGTTTGGGAATGTCTCACGTGAACCTTCCTTCGAACAGGGCCCAACCCACATAATTGGATCCTGAGGAAGGCCCACCTTTTCACAAGTCACCCGTCTAAGTGTCTTTTCCGAGTCAACCTTTTACAAGGCATAGCCCTATAACAAAAGGTTCACGGTCCTTACGTCTAAGGGTCACTCACTCGAGTCTTAACAAAGTCTTCAATCCCACTTGGGGGGCTACCCTTCAGCAAAGCGATCAATCACGGTTGCTCTAAGGGTCATGTCTTGCACGCATGTCTCACATACCCCACTTTCGAGTCACTTAGGCGCCACACCATCTGGGTCCTATCAAAGTCCTTAGTCTCACTTGGGGGCTATTCTCCGACGGAGTGATTAAATCACAGTCACTACGAGAATCGTACCCTACACATTTGTCTTAGGAGAGTCAAACCCAAGTCAAACTGGATTCGTCCTTCCTCTCGCGCTATTTTCTATGCCTTGGTGAAATTGAGTTCCGACGCAACTTCTCTGATTACGCGGTATTCTTACAGACAAGCCACCGGTAACTAGACGCCAGAAAATGCAAGAAACTTTGGACCAATTGACAACCTCTCTAGCTGAGCTTGAAGCCCAATTGACGGTTATCAGGGCCGAACAAACGACCATTGCCACCCGTTTGAGTGCCGTGGAGCAAAGGACTCTTAAGGTCAGGAATGAAACTACTGGGCCCATAGCTGAACTGGTCAGCGCCGTTCGCAAACTTGAAGAACAGGTCCACTCGACCACCAGAAACACCATCCTCACGGAAAATGCCCGTACCTACTCGCCCTTGACCGATGAACTGCCCGCTAACCTCAACTTAACGGGCTTACTAATGTTTGACGGGACGGAAGACCCGGTACTCCATATTCGGGCTTTCAAGGACTTTATGGCTGTTAAGGGGGTCAAATCGACCATGTTCAAGCATCTCTTCGCTTCCTCTCTGGAAAAGCACCCGAAAGCCTGGTACTACAGGCTTGATCTCAAGAAATACAGAACCTGGGACGATGTCGCAACGGAATTCGCGCGAAACTACGCGGATAATGCTGAGATCCAGATTACCATGCGTACTCTGGAGGTTATGGCCCAAGAGCCTAAGGAAGGTTTCACCAAATACCTTCAAAGGTGGAGAGCCGAAAGTGTGAAGTTGGTAGACAAGCCCAACGAGAAGACACTAGTGGAGGCGTTCATCAACAACCTCCTCCCTTCCTACCGCGTCCATCTTAGGTATGCCGGCATTTCAAACTTTGCAGTGCTTACCGAAATGGGCATTAGGATTGAAGATGATCTTCGACAAAATGAAGATCTGGGTGAAGCGTCTATTGGAGGCTATACTGGACATCAACTTGAGTCCTTAGAAGCTGAATTGACAACACTATCCGAGAGTCTAGATTTGGTTTAAGTCCGAGTCTGAGTCCGAGTCTAGGATGTTCTATTTCTTTCAATTTCAAAGTCAGAGTCAGTTGTACTCTGTCCTCTTTTTTCAAAATTCAATAAAGTCAGCTTTTCAATCTCTCATATATGATTTCCTTATGTGTTTTCGAGAACATGATGAACACCATCATACACTGTGACCACACGCACGTGACTATTATAGGCACATCTATAATGACTGCAGGAAATGAGACCCGTGTTTTCCTTTACCTGTTCCACGTCTGGTATAGAAAGCCACATAACTACCCTTAGCAGGAGCGGTATCGAATCCTATGACAAATCTAGGTAATCTCCTAGTTTGGGTTAAAGACGGGAGGCAAGCCCATTTCCCACAATAAAACACCCATCCAATAAGACTAACCGATCCCTACCTTAGGTGTTGGTCTGACCAACAAAAAAAAAAAACTGGACAAAAAAAAAAAAACTGGACAAAAAAAAAACAAAAGTCCAATCTAAGAAAAAGCAAAAGGCCCAAAACAAAAGAGCTGGCCATGATCTAAAGAACTCCCAAAAACCCATGACCATGATCAACGGTCAATTCAAGTGAAAGCCCCATGACCAGGGTACGATCAAAATTCATACCATCAAATAAGGGAGAGACAATCAAGCTGGTCAACTAACACCACATTTAGCCTTCCCACATTACAACCCTCAAGACCTTCCCGAGACCCAGGCCAGAGACAGCCCGAAATTTTGAGGATTCAAGCTCCATAGGATACCCCTAACCATTAGGGCCAGACATGGAAATCAGATCTCGCATTATCAAAACTTATCCTGATCAAAGTTCGAGCCATTTTACTCGACTTCCCCTTTACATAACAGAATTCACAATCACCATATGCAAACCCGAGAGCAAAACTCGTCAAATCCCCCGAGAGCAAAACTCGTCAAATCCCCCCGAGAGCAAAACTCGTCAAATCCCCCGAGAGCAAAACTCGTCAAATCCCCCGAGAGCAAAACTCGTTAAAATCCCCGAGAGCAAAACTCGTTAAAATCTCCGAGAGCAAAACTCATCAAAATCCCCGAGAACAGAACTCGTTAAAATCCCCGAGAGCAGAACTCGTTAAAATCCCATCCCAATTCTCCTCATTCAAACCAGTTACCAACCCCAAACACGGGAACTCAACTTGCAGTCGGCATAGAACATGCCCAAATAGTTCACAGCACCTCTGGGGGCTACCCCGGAGAACGCTCACAGTCACAGGATCAACATCCTAACTATTCTAGCCCTTTGATCAAGACATCATTGGGAATGCACCTAGCCTACACCATCGCTATGGCTAGTTACACACAAAGTCCTAATAAACTAGGCACCATAATCCACTGAACTACGGCTTGGTTTGATTTCACCACACGTGAATACGTAGGCAGCCTTTCAACAGAGGCACAACCACCCACATTGACACATTCAAAAAGCACCATCATTCCGGTCACGACACTGTCATGTTCTCGACGGTTAGCTTTGTCATTCTGGGGGATTCTCCTAGGCAGAAGTTCTCCATCCACTCACATAATCCAAATACTTTCAAAATCTAGCCTCCTTTCTATAATGTGTCCTAGTACTCGGCTCAGTCGAAGACAAGAATCTGTCAGGACTCGAGGCAATACCCACTTTGGAAATGTACCCTAAAATCAAAAAGGATTCAAAAGAGCACTAGTCTACAACATTCCACTGCTAAGTCCTGCAAACAGTCTCATTACAGACTACTACAATCCCCCCATAGCACATCCTTCCTATTCCGAGGATTCAACCGTGTTGTCACTCGCCTAGGCTACGGAATAGCGCAACTTAAGAGTCTTGTCATCTTAGGTGGCCCACCTCCTTACCAAGTCACGGCCCAACCCTTAAAGAGTCCAAGTCGTGTCTGTCAACTCGTCCTGTCGAGTCTGCCGGTAGACCTCTCTTTTCAAATTCTCATTTTAAAATTTGCAAAAACTTAGTCATTTGAAAAAAAAATCCTTTTCGACAATGTCAAATTTCAGTCTATTTAAACGGCAAATTTCTTTTCCACCTCTTTCAATTTTGGAAACCTATCTCCTAGCACGTGAGTTGCTTTCAGGACTTCGATTTCAAAATGCAGCAAAAATCATTTTTATTCCCCAGCGCGAGTCATATTTGTTTCGCCTACATGTTGCATGCAAAATTTTATGTAACTTATACAGGTACAAATCAGGACCGCGCAATTCACATAACTCCCCAGCAGCATTTAACAAGATGAGCCCATATATAGGCGCACCTAAGTCTTATACGAGGAGTTTAATTCCCCACGGAGTTATCATAAGCTCAGGTACATTTCTAATCCATGGCCGGCGGGCCCTTCACGCAGGTCTAATGGACTTTAAACGACCCGACCGGAAGTCTGCCAGGTCTTAATCTTTGATTGGCCTGGTAGCTACTCTGACTTTTGCCCTGTCCAAGCCTCAGTCAGAGTGGGGGCTCTGTAGACACCCACATTTTGACCGCCAGGTGTCTATAGCAGTTTCCGACAAACACCCGATGATGATCGGACGCAAACATGCTTTAACGTACTCGGAAATGGGCTCGAAACATGAATATTTAGCTTGGGCTTTTTAAAGAGTACAAATTTCACAAAACCAACCTAAAATTCAGGCCCAGTGGGTCGTTTCGAGTCAAATAACACTAATTTGGGTCGAATCCGACACCAGGGGTAAAACCGTCTTTTAGCGACCGAGTCAAAACCTGGTCAAAGATATTTCCCGAGACTTGTGGACCGACCGTGATGTCTCACGTGTCCTGATCGGACTCCAACTCCACAAGAATCAGCCACATCAAATATTAAACAAGTTCGTTTAAGGGTAGAATTCGATCTCAAGTAGGAATCCTATCCGAAAACCGATTCAAACACCCAACCGAGTGCAAAACACTCGGCCGAGTAGCATGAACCAGCCGAGACTCCTTTTCTTCCCTCACAAGAAAACGGAATTCTCGTTCTCCTCAGCTTCTTACCCAAGCGGTAATTCTAGTACAAGCACATCTCTCCTAAGTCAAGGTCGGGAACCCCTATAAATAAGACCTCCCATTCAACACTTTAGGGACACGAATTATTAGCAATACACACACATTGATTATCGACATCAAATATTAACATCAGAAATACACAACTTTTTCATCAATCATCCTTACACTTAGCATCGAGAAACCGATATCACAAACCCGAAGGAAACCGGTCCTATATCCGACACCCTTCACCTATTTCGTCCAAACCGTACCCCCTAGCCGAACCGAACATCACTCGACGCTCCCGTGCCTAACCACATTCCGACGAGCCCCGATCCGAGTCAACAAAAGCATGTAGGTTGAGGGTGTACCAAACCCGATTTCTCCTTTCTTCTCTTCTCTTCTCCTCGTCGTCCGTTTCTTATGGGTCAAGAGTCGTTTTTTTATTATTTTTCTAATATCGTTATTAACGAAAAAACTATTTTCATAACGAACATTCTGAAAAATACAATATCGATTTTTCTATAATCGAATATTGTATCGAAAAGAATTATATTAAGATCTCGACGATATTAAAAATCGTTACATTTTTTTTTTTCGTTCAAAATTCTTTTCTTTTACTTTTCGTTAAAAACAGACAATTTTACAAAACCTTTTTTTAATTCATTCCGAACATCCGATATCGATTTCATAATCGAATATCAGATACGACGAATATCGAAAACGTGAATCGAATACAAATTAATTCATAGCTTGTACGCGATTCATCAAAATAACAATTTTCGAACAACGAGCGAAACGGGACAGGCCCGTACGCGAATCGCGCCTCTCACATGCGACTCGCGTACGAGTCTGAAACCCGCGCTCCCTTTTTCAACTTTTTTTCGTTCGTTTTATTTTATTATTCTACGAAACGATTTCTAAAATTCACATCTTTTCTAAAACTATTCCGAGTATTTGATATTGATTTCGTAGTCAATTATCGAAAATAACGAATATCGAGAATATTAAGTCGAGTACGAATTAGGCAATATTCGTACGCGATTTAATAAAAAATCGAGTTTTCAGAAAACCGCGTCCAAAACCAGACCGACACGCGACTCGCCGGCGACCCGGGCGAGCCGCGCGGCCGGCTGTCCCGACGCACCCTTTTCGTTCTTTTTTTTATTTTTTTTCTCGAACATCGTTTTTTATACAAAACAACGTCTTTCCAACAATATTTTTCAGATTTCGATTAATATTTATTTTTTCGATCTCGTATTTTTGCTATATTATTTTGCAAATCGATACTAACTCGTTTGTTCATCTTTTGTAGCAAATTCATTCTTTTTTATCGTTTGTTTTATTATACTAAAACAAATCTCACATGCTAAATTCAACTTCGACGTTAATTGTTCATGCATTAAACCGACTTAGCAACCCATTCAATTCCTCACATGCTTAGGAAAACAATGTTTGCATATCATTCATCGTATTACTAACGCGCGCATTAAAACGTCATTCGATATCCTAGTAGAGGCCGCTAATGTGCGGGCGGGGTTGGGTGTTCTTAGTGAACTTCCCAACACGTACCCTCACCCCTTACTCAGAACCGTGGTTTCCGGATGTCCGAAACCATTGGCAACGAGAGTCATTCAATATACGATTAACCGCTCAAGTCGGCATGAAACACCCCACGTTGATTGAAGATGTCCTATTTATGAGCTTTGCTTAAAGGGATTTGAAGTACTACTCATATCAACAAAGTGCACTTTCTTTTCTGGTTTGCCCATGATAAGAACTCTGCAGTTAAGCGTGCTTGACTCGAAGCAATCTTAGGATGGGTGACCTCCTGGGAAGGTTTCCGGGATGCGCATGAGTGAGGACAAAATGTGCTGGAAAGGACTCGTGTTGGTCTGTGGGACCAGTACAAAGCCTGGCGGGCTACCGCAGTTAACATTTCCGGTCCTAGGATTTGGCCGGAGTGTTACACGGCATCTGTATCGATATGCAAAAGGGACGAGCCCAATAAACTCTGACATCGTAAATGGGCCGTATTTTGTACACGGCCCACTACGACATAGAGTGGACTCGAACGGTTCCGAATAACCATAAAATTCGGTGGCGACTCCGACTTCGATTTAAATTTTCATTTGACCATCTCATGGAGATTCATTCGCCTCCCCAAACCCGCGCGTGCCCGCGTCGGGGTGGACCTATGTCATGTCCACAGATATAAATCCTCGAGCTTTTTATATGCCTTGTGGTTGTCATAGTTTGAACTTGACATTATGTGACATGGCTAATAGTTGCGGTAAAGCTAGGGATTTCTTTGGAATTATTCAACGAGTTTACACAATATTTACGGATTCAAATAAAAGGTGGAAAATTTTCACAGATAATGTCTAATGGTTAACACCTAAACTTTTGTCAGTTACCCGTTTGGAGAGTCGTATTGATAGTGTAAAAGCTAATAGATTTCAAGTTGGAGATATACGGGAGGCTTTATTTGAAGTTGCTGAGAAGGATAATGATTCTAAAATAAGGAATGGATCTAAATCTCTTGCATTGAATGAGCTCGGTGACTTTGAATTTCTTGTTACAATGGTAATTTGGTTTGAAATTCTTCATCATGTTAATTTGGCGAGTAAAGATTTACAATCAAAAGACATGGTTATAGATGTTGCAATTGAAAAGATCAAAGGCTTAATTACTTTTTTTGAGCAATTTCGTGAAATTGGTTTTGATCATTCTATAGAAGAAGCTAAAGAAAATTGCTCTAGAAATAAATGTTGATCCAATATTTCCTCAGAGACGAGTAACTCGGAAAAAGAGGCAATTTGATGAGAGCCGTGATGATTCATCTGTAGTTACTGATCAATCTTCTCAAGAATCATTTAGAGTTAATTTCTTTTTGTGCATTGTTGATCAAGCAATTACTTCACTAAAATCAAAATTTGAGCAATATAAAGATTTTGAGAGTATTTTTGGTTTTCTATTTTCGTCTAATAGGCTAAATTCGATAGAAGATGACAACTTAAAAGTACATTGTACTATAGATCTTGATCAATTTAGATCTTGATGGAATCAATTTGTTTATGGAATTAAATTTTTTAAGAGGATTCTTGCCAATGGAGAATATTGGATCAATTGACCTTTTGAAGTTGGTGAAACGTTTTGGTTGTTTTCTTAATGTAATGATTGCATATAGAATAATGTTGACCACTCCCGTGACCGTTGCAAGTGTCGAACGAAGCTTCTCCAAACTTAAATTGCTGAAATCGTATACGAGGTCAACAATGTCGCAAGAAACGCTCAATGGTTTAGCATTGATTTCAATCGAGAACGATTTCTTAGAGCATATAGATTTAAAAGATTTGATCGATGAATTTGCCTCGGTGAATGCAAGGCGAACAACTTTATTTTGTAAAGATTAAAATTGAGAAAAATACTCTGGTATTATTTATCAAGTTAATTTTGTTTCAAATAAAATATGATGAATATTGCGATTACTTTATTATTCAGTTTGATTTTCGTTTGTAACGAGGGCCTCATCTTGGATCATAGAACAGGGCCACTTAAATCCATTAGACGGGCCTGAATAGACTGAGTAGGCATAAATTTTGAAAAAAAAAAAATATTCGAGGTATAAAGTTTTTTTTTTTGGTAAAGTGTAAGTATGTGCAAATGGCTACAACAGCTTTTGCAGCCATCTAGCGTCTTTTCCTCCAATAGGATATCTAATCTTACACATTACTCTATTCCTAACATCGTCTTTAATTTAATCAAATTAACAACATAATGGGGGGGGGGGCAATACTTTCAACTCTGCAAATATTCCGCTGCCTCCAGATATAATATATTGTCGCATTAATCATCACTCTTAACACATTAAACGAGAGCCCGCCTAGCCGGAATCCTTTTGTTCACCCAATCGCTTAGCATCCCAATGATTCTAGAACTCCAGGAACATCCAAAAAAGAGGTGCTCTAAACTCTCCTCCTCCTCCTCACAAAGATAACACCGATCATTGTCCGAAGCTCCAATTCACAATAGTTTTTTCTTTGTACTTAGCGCACCCCAAAACACAAGCCAGGATATGAACCTGTGTTTCGGAACACTCAAGGCACTCCAAACAAGCCTCGCCCAAGGAACTTTCGGTTTCGGAACCCTCAGCTCCTGGTAAGCCCTCGAAATTGAATAAGTGTTCAACGAATGAACCATGCCAAGTACCATTCACATACATGTGTTTAATCTTCTCCTTAGCCCGACAAATTTTGAAAATGAGTCTTATTTGAGATACGAAGTATAATAGATGAAAGATAAGATAATTATATAGTAAATAAAATCTTTTATCAAAAAAGAAGTTAAAAGTTTTGATTGGACGATCAATAATTTATACTTGTATATATTGGATGAGAGGAAACATCTACTTTATTAATATGGAGTAATTTTTTTTAATAAATACGTAGTTGCAATTATGCATAGGTTAAAAGTACTTCGTACTAGTTTGCAACAAAACAAAGATAAACATATATGTTCGCAGGGGGGCGGAGTTTAATTCTTAAAACTTGCTATCACCGTCACCCCGAGGGTTTGGCTTGAGGTTATGCCTTTTAGAACAGGCTAATAGCCGTCGTCCTAAGTAGGACTTAACTGGTGTGCGTGATTAGCATGTTATTACGTATACTCAAATTTACCCATAATGTATAAAAATGGCGACTACGGATTAGCTCGTAATTAAAACAACACATATACGGGGTAGTCGGGACTAGAACTAGAAGTACGAATTATCATTTTTTTTTTTTTTTTTTTTTAATTTCAATTTAAATAAAAAAAAAGAGGTAAAAAAAGAAACCATCTCTCCCAGTCCCTGATACCCCCAATTCCAATTTTGTGTCTCCGTCTTTTCCTATGTTTCTTTCTCCTCTCGGCGGCGGTGGTGGTGGTGGTGGTGTTGAATGTTGTTGATACCGACAAAATCTGAGCATTGTCGCCGTCCGACGATTTCGTCTCATGATTTCCTCCGTAAGCCACTCCCTTTTCCTTTTCCTTTTCCTCACAAAATCCAAATTAAAATCAATACTCCAATTGAATTCTTTTCTGATTTGATCCTTTTCACCTAATGATCTCCCTACAAAACAATACATAACATATTCCTGCGATTATTATTATCATTTAATCACGGAAGAAGAGCAGTAACCGGAAAATTAATGCCTGAATTTGTTTAATTGTTCAAATTTGAAGGTTTTTTTTTTAATCTTTAGAACGAATGAAAAGTCCGGATCGTTTAGATTATTGGCCGAAGTCGCTATTGATGATGCGCTGGGATTGGGTGGTATTCATTGGGAATATATTGTAGTTATACACACTTTAAAAGATAATTTTTGTTTGTATATATAGGTATTGGATTTGATTTGATTGAGAGTTTAGTAAATTTTGTGATTAGCTATATGTTAATACTATTATTATTTTCTAGGATTGGTCTTAGGTAGTATATATATATATTATATGGAGTATTATATTATATTATTACATTTTAATAAGTTGTGAGGCGTAGAGAATTACAGATAGTTGCGTTTTTTGTTTGTTTTGAATCTGCGATGTTGTTAGATTTGAGGCGGTAGCGTAGATCGTGACTGGCGATTTGTTTGAGATTCGAGTCAGAGTAAAATTCGGAGGGTGGAGTACTGGAGTGGTGATTGCTTGTGGGAAAGTGGGTCGGGGGGATGGGGAAGGAAGGAGATATGCGAGGGAACTTGAACCCAGGGTGGGATCAAGGCAGGGAAAATCAGGCAGATACAGTCGGTGCCAGAGGAATAAGTGGGTTTCAAGGAGGGAATGTAGTTGTAAATAATAATTATGTGTCTGTACAGACGGGGGAGGAGTTCTCTTCCGAGTTCATCCGTGATCGTCTTACTCCCAAGCTGACTCACGGTCTTGGATTTAACAACGATCAGGATCATCGTCAAATGGGTTACGAGGATCTTGCCAGGATTCTCGGGTTTTGTAGAAATGACTCTGAATGTGGTTCTGATGTTACTGAGTTTTCTTCTTCACAAGGGTGTGCATCCGAGGGTGGTGGTGGTGGTGCTAATTGGTCTCGTGGGGATGATGATGGCAGTGGTACTCAAGTCAGGGGACTTCGGGAGATCAGCAGTTTGCCAAATTTCAATCAGGCTGACCTTGGGTCCAGTGTTCCACCTATTGTTATCCCTCAACCCCTGAAATCAAGTACACCTTATGAACCAGGTTCTTCTGATAGCTCCCAACCTGAAAAATTAAGGATTCTCTGTAGTTTTGGCGGTAAAATTTTGCCCAGGCCGAGTGATTCCAAGCTCAGATACGTTGGGGGAGAGACGCGCATTATTTCCATCAGGAAAAGTATTTCATGGGAAGAACTTGTCGATAAGACTTCTTCTATGTGTAATCAACCACATACTATAAAATACCAGCTACCAGGGGAAGATCTTGATGCACTTATATCAGTTTCTTCTGATGAGGATCTCCAAAATATGATGGAGGAGTATGGGGGTGTGGAAAGGTCAGCGGGATCTCAACGACTTCGAATATTTCTGATTCCCGCAGTTGAGACTGATAATAGAACTTCAGGTGCTCTCCAGCAGGCCACTCCTGACTATGAGTATGTTGTTGCCGTAAATGGTATAATGGATCCAAGCCCAAGGAAAAGTGCCGGAGATCAACGGTTCACTGATAAAGTTAAGCCAGTTGCTGCACTAGACCATACTCTGAGCTTCCGTGGAGAGTCACCTTCATCTCTTCATCGCGTGGAGAGCAAGGATGGCTTGGGCTTCCCACATGCTTCACATTTCAGTAAGGAAGCTTTGAACCCAGCAATGTCGCCAACTGAATCCCCTTCATTCTCTACGAAGCCTGCTCAGCAATACAATATCCCGGGTGGAGTTGTGCGATGGAACGAGGATACCTCATGGCAACACAATGGTGAAAGCAATAACTCACTTAGTGCAACCCAATTAGCATTTGATAATTTATATGGTAAACCAAGTGTACAGGGGCAGAAATCATATTTCAAAGCTCACAATGGAGGTGCTTGTCTTGTTACTCCTCCTGTAATTGATGGTAATCAATATGATATTGACGGCCAACCGTCTTTGCTTGAGGGAAGGCCAGTACATCATGAGAGGTATATGTCACAAGTTGACAGTCGTGGATTCATGCTGGGGTCAGTTGACTCAATAGACTCTCATCATGGGATGATTCATGCATATTCAGATTCACAGTTGCAGCAGTATGGAGATAAATCATCATATTGCTCACAGGAGGGAATGAGTCCGTCTTCTCCTTTACACTTCTCTAAGCGGGTAGTATCTTCACAAGCACTGTCCTCTGCACTTCAAGATAAAGCTGTCCAGCTGCAAGAGAATGTCCACTCTGTCCACCAGGAAGTTAGGGATCAGCTATTAGATATCGAGCCTTCACCACATTTCAGATCTGATCTACTTGTGCCTCTTTCTTCTGACCCATTCCCCTGCAATTCATATCTTGAATGCTTACACAGTACTCCTTACCAGAGACCTCAAATAGATGTAGATGAGCGAGACATAGCTAATTATGTTATGCAGAAACCTCAAGACTCCGATCCCTTGGGTTTCCAGATGATGAACTTTTCGCATATGTACCAGGAGACATCCAATCCACTAGTATTCTCCTCTAAGCTAATGAACCATAATGGTTGCCACATCAACCCTAATGCACCACTTCATCAAGAGGCAGGATCAACTTTTATTGATACAGTGCCTTCATCAGGCTGTATCCCTAATAGCCAGCATTCATCTAAGCCAGAAAACACCTCTTGCGGTCTTGTTAAGACTCACAAACTTTTGGAGTCTCAACCATGTAACTTTACCGAGGAGATTACTACTGAATCTTTAGTCAGATCTCAGAGCGCTTTGCTGCAGTCTCGTGGTCAAGATGAGCAAATCAATCAGCTTTCTGGTGTATTGGGTGATTCTTTTATGCCTATGGAACAGCAGCCTGTTACATCTTGCAGAGATGAGGTTTCTCAAGGACAATCACTTATTACTGCATTGGATGGACATTCATCTATAGTTCAGAATGCTAATGCTCTTATTCCCAATCATTCAGACGAAGGCGCTGCGTATGGAGGAGGAAATATGTTTCTTTTTGATGATATCAACGGTCAAATGGGGCATGGTCCAGGAAAATTGGAGGATAGACTGGGGAATGATGTGGGCACTGTAGCCAATGAAATCAGCCAAGGAGAACGTGTAGGTGTGAACAATCCGAAACAACTTGAGCCTCTACTTGTTATTGAAGAGACAACTCATTATACACCCCTGGTGGTTGGTGCTTCCTCAAAAGTTACAATCGGTGTGGTGAATTCTGTCACTGATGGTTCAGACCATCTTTTTGTGCCTTTGGTGGATGGCATTGGCACAGAAATCGATACGGAGGTACAACAACTTCTTGCTGTTCTATAACCAATTTACCCTTCAGTCTATTGACATTGACATCTGCATGCATAGGATGCTACGTCTACTGGTGGACTCAAGGATGATACTGTCATTGATGCTGTGATGGCTGAAGTAGAAGCTGGTCTGTATGGACTGCAGGTAGTGTACACTTTTATCATCTTTCATAATGGTAAGGGTTTTGTTGGGACAAGAATTCTGAACGAGACTTTCTCTCTTGTCAAGCTCTTGTACGTTTTTGCTATCAAAAGTTTTTGAGATTACATATTTTTTTGTGGAGTTGTACCATTTGATGTGTACGAGAATCTTTGTTCAGCTTCAGGGTGTACGAGAATCTATATTCAGCTTCAGGGTGCTTGCTAGTAGTCTAGTACTCTGTTCAGAAAACATATTTGATTTTTACGAGTTAGGAATACGTAACTTAGTGGAAAGAGAATATTTGAAACTATGTGTTTACTTCCTTCTGGTCCTTTTCTTTTACCTAATATTTGTGAGAAAGGCAACCCCTTGGTCCAATTCCAAAGATTAAATGTCCTGGCAGCTTGGCGTTTTTTGTAGACTGTTTTGTTGATAAATGTTTGATAATGCACAGATCATCAAAAATGCTGATCTTGAAGAGCTTAGAGAATTAGGATCTGGTACTTATGGGACAGTTTATCATGGGAAATGGCGAGGTTCTGATGTTGCTATCAAGCGAATAAAAAAGAGTTGTTTTTCAGGAAGGTCATCAGAGCAGGAAAGATTGGTATGTTGTATCTTTTCTCAGCATTTTTTTATTGGTTAAATATTTCCTGTTTTTTCTGTTCTTAATTTATGTCGGTTAATATAGTGTAGTGCCTTATGGTGATGCTGAATTTTTTTGGAACTTCTAAAAGAATATAGACGGCCATAAGGTCTTTTGCTGTTTATCATTGTGTATAGAATGGTTTTTTTTAAAGGTGTATCTAGAATGTTATATTACGGTATCAGTCAGTTTAACTGATCATCAATCACACTTTATCAGACCCGAGACTTTTGGAGAGAGGCACAAATACTCTCAAAACTTCAGCATCCAAATGTTGTTGCATTCTACGGGGTTGTCCCAGATGGAGCTGGTGGAACCTTGGCAACGGTTACAGAGTTTATGGTGAACGGTTCTTTAAGGAATGTTCTACTGAAAAAGGATAGGTAAGATGTTTGTAAACCCCTTTTGCTATGGACTAACATTGCTTTGAGTTAAAATTAAAAAATAACTGATTCTCATGTCATAATTTTTTTTTGAATCAAATTGGGCAGATGTCTTGATCGCCGCAGGAAGCTCATCATTGCCATGGATGCAGCTTTTGGAATGGAATATCTGCACTCTAAAAATATTGTTCATTTTGATCTCAAATGTGACAATCTACTGGTTAATATGAGGGATGCGCAAAGACCCATATGTAAGGTACGTAGTCTTAACTTCTGTCTTAAACTCTAAGCTATTATTCCCTTTGTGTTACATGATGTTCCCATTTGTCACATCATTTTGGGTACATAGTTTTAGTAGGAACAATTCAAACCAACTTAAACTATAACCTAGTTCACCCACGCCTCGTAGCTCAGAAATCCACAGCCACGTTAACGTAATCCATCCATGTCCATGTAATCCTCTGACGTTGCATCACCAAAGGAAGAAGATTGGTCTGCCGGGATTGAGTGAGACGATGAATGTTGGGGGAGGCAATTTAGATTAGGGGCGCAATGGACTGGACATGGGTCATAGACATCAGGCTTGTCACCTGAGAGATGGAGGGTGTTCTGCCAGGCTCAGGGGAAGAGATCACTCAATCTAACAAAGGTGGTCAGAGAATGTTGATGAGCTAGTGGCTGGATGTAGAAGAAAGGGTGGCTCGCTACTGTTGTTGGAGGGGTTGGCCGGAGTTGAGAGGCTGAAGAAGTGATAGGCCGAGTGTTGGTTAAGGTGGGGAGAGGGAATGAGGGATGGTGGATGGGTAGGAAGTGACGGAGTGTTTAGTCAGCTGGATTGATGAATTATTAGAGTTAACCACACATTTGGGCTTTGATCTTCGCATTTATTTTGCAACAAGGACTTAAAACAACTACATTACTATTTAGCCTTGAACACTTTCTCGCTAGTAGGCATCACTTTTTTTGTTTTTGGTTTAAAGGGTAGCTGAGAAATGTTAATTCCAAATTCTTTAAAGGTCCAAATACTAATAGGATATCAATTTACCTCAGTCATCAATTCTGTCTAAACGTTGTGGTAGTGGAGGTGACTTTTTACAAGTTAGTAAGGTTTTTTTTGGTCAAAAGGCACCTAACATTTAGGTCTTCTGGAATAAGGCACTCATAATTTTTTGTTTCGTCCAAAACCACCTTAACTTTTCAAATTTTTGTCTTGAGGCACCAAAACACAAATTCCATTAAGACAAACTAATTGGCACGCTAAACGGTTTGGCGTTGCTATTAGTATGCAACAGTGGTGCGAGTAATCGTTTACGAGTATTTTGCTACCCTGCATTTCTTAATTTCTATATGCGGGTTGATAATAAGGATTATGCACGATCGTTTAAGGGACTGGTGAAAAATAAGTACTTCCTCCGTTCAATAGGTTCTTTACGTTTGCTTTTTGGGCATTATTCATAAGTGGGGAATTGTCGATATAACTTCTAATATATAAGATAAAATATAGTCATAAGTTGCGTGAGATTTTGTTTAAATTGTCTAATCGAGTGCGTTATAAATAATAATTTTTAAAAATATGTAACTAAAGATATGGACAAAAGAAAACGTGCATTGGCAAGTGTGAAAAAGCAAACGTAGAGAATCAAATCGAACGGAGGGAGTATAGTTTTATTTATTTGTAGTTTCATATAAGGTGGGCTTATTATTGCCAAATAACAACAATATAAGTTATTAATATTCACTTGGCATTAAAGATTTATCTATACTCTCGGAGTCGCTTTATTTTTTATTTTTGTCTCATTCCACTACTCTTTAGTCGAACATATTTAACTAATCTTAAATGCCAATCTGTAATCCCCTATAAATTCTAACGCAATACAGTGGCGGAAACACTGTAGATTTGGGATTAATACACACTGATGTTCTATATATTACAAAAAGAACGGTCAGTCAATACAAAGACCACTTTTTACAAAAGGACTAAAAATAAAAATCCTTCAAATGGGTAACAATCCATAAACAAACATAATTAAAGCAGAGTAGGATCCATGCCACTCGCTAGCGCACACCAAACCCCGGAACACAGAATACCTGTCATGTTATAAACATAACAGCCACAATTCAGTGGGGAGTAACTCAGGCAGTTCTCCCAGCCATATTACATAATATATAAGCAATAGAAACATAATATATGAAAATAAATTAAAACTCAAAACATTATATGTATCAAAATAGATTCAAAACTAGAAAATAATTCAGCAGCCTGACGGCGTCAAAACGAATAATGGAATATAAAACCGATGATCACTACAACTTTTACTACTAGAGATATGTCAAAACAACACCGAAGTGTAACTTAGTGCCCACGAAGCGACCCCTAAGCCTCACTGGTTAAGGAACTCAGTGCCCACGAAGCGACTCCTAAGTCCTCTCACCAGACAACTCAAACTATAATAGGACTGCGTTCAGCGAGGTCCTAGCCTAAGTACATGCGCATGACTCCTGAGCATAAACGATACCCAGTTCGACAATCAATGTATCCCTGACGCAAATACACTGATCATATAGCTGATGGTAACAACTAACATATCCTAGACTTATATACTGTACATTCTCATTTCCAACATTATTCCATATTCAACCAATAAATATTTTATCCGAAGATATCTTAAATATTCTCAAAATAGTAACTTTCCAAAGATAAAAACTTTCTTCAAATAATAACTTTCCAAAATAGGTATTATTATAATTAGAAAACGTTTAATATATGAGTTATATAAAATATTTAATATTAGGCCTTGAGACATAAACATTATATTTATTAGATAAATGTATAATTAATGATTAAAAGTCAAAGAAAGTAAAAATCATAATTATTTCTCAAAAGATTGGAGTTTAAGTAATTAATAGTAATAAATTACAAATTTACAGATTTTTCAGATTTGCACTGTCTTACTATAAAATTCATAATTAAATCATTAAAAATCAAAACAATATAAGATCAGTGAGGTTGAAAACTTTAAAAGCTTAGCTACAACTTTTGTTTCTGGATAAAATCGAAATTCCTAACTTAACAGAGGTTTTTATTCGTAGTTTTAAAAACTGTCAGAATCCGACACCTGATAGTATTTCTTTAATAAAACACGTTTAAAATTTTATTTCAAAACAAATACAATTAGAAACATAACTAGACTCTGTAAAGTTAATGTATGTAAATTACCAAAATTAAATTCAAAGTTTATCATAAGTTTTAAATTAGGTTTTACAACAACTGACAGATCCGCGAGCTAATCCGTCACAGTTTCATAAACGATTTGTTGTGACAAAACTACTTGGAATTAATTTACGAAATTTAACAGACGTATAATATACTTAAAATAAACAGTAGTCTCTTTTCAAACTTTTTGAAAATAAGATCTGTAAACAGGAGTAAAAAATCGTACAAAAGTAGTAACAGATTCGAAAACATGCTGTAACTTTACTAAAAACAATAAAACTTTCAATTTGACAATTCATATTAAAAATCACGAAAAATTAAGAGATTAATTTTTATTCATACGTTTTAGTCTTGGCCCTATAATAATTTTTAGAAGATTGAAACATATCACCATAATAATATAGTAAACATATTTATAAAATTTGATTTAAAACGATACTACAAGCAACTACAACATATATATCATGCAATACCGAGTCATGCCATCATGTGTTACCTTCATCGAGATCCGAATTAATAAAATAACCGTCTTCATCGGATCTAGCACGATAGCCTACGAAAAATTAAAACATATGGTATTAGAACCACATAAGAAGGGATTAGAAAAAGGGAAACGAGATGGAGAATAAGAGTAATTAAATTACCCTCGGATTAGAATGAACGATGAACGAAGGAGAAGAGATACGTAACAGGCTGAGCAGCAATAACGTAATTAAACGGAATTGGAGGAGGATGAGTTTTACGTAATGATAGAACTAATAGAATTGGAGAGGGAGTATAAAGAGAAAGAGTTGGAGAAATAACGTAAAACAACCAAAATTGGAGTTGTAGAATAGAATTAGGATGAAAGAATGAATAAATAATTAAATAAATAAATAAATAAAATATGTGATCATAATAAATAAAATATCTTAGGGACTCATCTAGTTAGTAACGAGGTAACAGACTTGATTTGGGTCAGGACATAATTTACGGTTTGATCGAAAATCATTAGTAGAAATAAATAATCTGTTTACGAATTAATCGGGTTAAAAACGTGTTAGGAAAGAATTAGGCCCAAATTGTGAAATGAGTTGTAAAATACTATTTTCGGTCTAAAAATAAATATTTGGGTCAAGTCCGAAATCAAATGAGTATATCTCAAGTTTAAATAATTGTTTGTAAGGAAATTGAGTTTCTCGACGAATAAATAGTTTTCAACGAAAATGAATTAAATTGATTTATCGAAAGCAAAATGATGATTTTTCAATGAAAGTTTAATAAAATAATTTCTCGAAGAAATAAAAAAACGTTTTAACGAGTTTCGAGTTGAAAATAGAAATTCGAGCTAAAATAAAGATTTTAGGGGTTTAACGAAGTCAAAGTAAATCCGATAAGATTTAAAATGAAGGATTACAAGTTAAATCGCAAACCAAATAAAAATATGGATACAAATTTAATTTATAAATATTAGGGGTGTTACACAATCTGCATCTGGATATTTAACTTCGAGAAAATGAAGTTAACTAATCTTTAGTAGAACATATTTAACTAATCTTTATTGCCAATCTGTATTACCAACCCACATCCGGTCAATAAGAACTACGATGTACCAAAGTACTCATAAAGATTACTCGTACCATGGTAGCGTACTAATGGCGACGCAAGACCTGTTTAGCGTGCAAATCAGTATGTATATTTTAATTAATAACTTGCAGATCCGGTTGACTCAATTTTTTCCAGTCATGAATTTGGCATTATTGTCCCTGATCTTAAATGATCCAAATTTCAGATGTTAATTTGGAGATTTATTTAGAAAGAAGATAATTATTTTAGGGAGAACTCAATGGAAATAGGGATAAAATAGTATGGAGTAGTTTGGAGGGTGTATCTATTAAAAAAAAAACTACAATATGGCGAACAATTGATGATTGGGGTAAATTGATATCCCATTACTCTTTGGGTGTTTAGAGAATTTGGACTCTATAAGTTTATCGGCTAGGCTTTAATGGCTAATAGTGACGTCTGTTAGTGAACAAGTGCTCACGTTTATACCGAAGAAGTTTGGGTCCTTCTTTATGTTTGTTTAAGTTACATTTATTTAATAAGCGCTCCGTAATGTTTAGGTTACACATGGTTTGTGCTTGATAAATTTAACTTTGAAAAATGAAGTTATGGTTATTGATGACATGTAATTATGTAATGGTCATTATGTCTACGTGATCCTTGGTTTTATTTTTGAGAAAATTGCCTTTGTAATCTTGGCCAATAAAAATTGCTCTTCTTTGGTTGAGGTTGAAGTTCACAAAAGCTGAGATGACCTATAGGATGTGTAAACTGAGATTGATAGGGATGCCTTAAATGATCAAACATCAATATATGCCGCTCAATTGCACAATACGCCACATTAGTAGCTTCTCTGAAGCAAATCTGGAACTTGATCCATCCTTCGATTTTTGAGCCAATATAGAGGAAAAAAATGCGCCATAAATGAAGGGTACATGCTTCGACTATTATACTTGCATTTGGTTATCCACTTCTTCTTGTTGAAGTTACTACTAGATCTCCCTCAAGAAACACCATCTATGCCTCTTTCTTTTGCGCCAATAGAATTCAGCGATTCTGTTTGAATTAGTTGTTTTGTCAATTTCACCATTTAGAAGTTTGGAACTAGCAAAGTTTAGCAGTGTTAGCATGGGCATACTAATACTATAGTCTATACTCCATAGGTGGATCTTTTTCCCTGGAGAAATGCATTTTTAGCGCTTATTCTATTGACCATGGTATATGAATCCTAGATTGGCCATAGTTGAGCTGTTCAAGTTCACAATGTTGTCAGCTTCATGTACATCTTGCCCACTCAAGTTTTGTATTATTTTAATATCTGTCATTCCCAATCATGCTAAACAGAAAAGGAGCTATGACCAGTTTCAGATATTTGAATTAAGATGTTTGACATGGAGTTGAGATAAGAGGATCAAAGATACACTTCTCGCACTTCTCGCCGTCTTGGTATAGAATTTGAATTCCCAAGGAGGAACTATTCTTGAAAGATGGCATTTTATCTAATCATTTGTACTTGCTTGTGCGTAGCTTACTGCAAATCTAAAGAGCAAGTTTCAGTCGTGTTTGCAGTAATGGTTAAAAGAACACACCGTTAAGGATTGAGTACTCAACTTCTAGCCAATCTATATAAAAAAATTAGTGTTGGTTTATTTCTCTGTCTTCATTTGTGTGTGTGTGTGTGTTGATATCTGATTGGGGATAGATCTTCACTCCTTGTTGCACTGAACTGCTGTTATTATTTGTACCATATGAAGGTTGGTGATTTTGGATTGTCAAGGATAAAACGTAATACACTGGTATCTGGGGGTGTACGGGGAACACTTCCTTGGATGGCACCAGAGCTGTTGAATGGTAGCAGCAACAAGGTTTCAGAGAAGGTGTGTGGGCACATAATTTTCTTTATTATATTCTTCCAAAGCATTATAACTAGACTGACTGAGATGGCAGATGGAACTGGCAGGTTGATGTTTTCTCATTTGGCATTGCATTGTGGGAGATATTGACTGGTGAGGAGCCCTATGCAAACATGCACTGTGGTGCAATCATCGGTAAGCACTGCCGGGATATACATATATATTATTAGAGCCTATTTGTAGTTTGACAAACTCTTGAGTTGACATGTTGATGTGATAATTTTAGATAGCATGGCTCTCTGTTTAATTGTGATACTTGGTGTCACATGCCTAAGTTGCTAACTTGATACTCCCTCCGAGTTCCTATTTTTGTCCCATTTTCCTTTTTGAGTTGAGTTTGATATTTGTCCTACTTTCCTTTTTAGGCCATCAATGTGTGGTTCACATTTGCTCTCCCATTTCTCTCTTCCTCCTTTTTTGAGCCACTCATTTTCCCTTCCTTAATTTTCATCCCAAAAGTAAATGGGACAATAATAGGAACTCGGAGGGAGTATTAAATTGGAAGAGAGTGGAACATTCTTTTTTTTTTGTGCAATCCATGTTAAAGATTGTGTGGGCAAAGGGGATATGGTTGTCTTTTGTGGTTTGTGTCATGTCATAACCAAAACGTCTATGGACCACTCTTCATCAATCTAAAATTTTGAACCTTTTTAAATTGTCAAAATACATGCTTTAACTTTTAGGTTTCGATATCAAAGGGAGTTCCAGATGTTTAGTGTCGTAATGGGTATACGCATGGGTTTATGTACTTATGTGTCCACTCATTGTGTTTTGTGTGTCATATTAACCAAAATGTCTATGGACCACTTTTCTCAGTTCTAAAATGTTGAACCTTTACCAACTTAAATTGTCAAAAGATATGGTTCAATTTTGAGGTTTTAGTATCAGAGGGAGTGCCAGATGTTTAGTCGTGTAATGGGTATGCACATGGGTTATGGATCTGGCCTTATATGATGTCATATTTGTATTTGTGTCCACTTTCAATGAAATTTCTGTTTCAAATGTGCCAGCTCGTCGGAAAAGCCATAGCTTTTTGAAATCCATCATAGGTTACTTGGATTTGAGTCATCTACTCATCTGTAGTCTATTAAAGTACGCAGCCTTGTTGTTAATGACACAGAGATGACCTGCAATATGAATTGCACTGAAAATTGCATTGAAAAGAATCCAACCAGTTTAGCTAGATGTTTTACTTTATTTCATTATAATCTAAAACCATAGAATGTTAAGTTCTTAGCTCCGACGTAAATGGAGACATTATGGACCATGCATGTATTTTATTATTGATGTAGCCAAAAACTCAGTATTCTTTGGTGTCTTTGGAATATGACGGGATCACAAAATATTGTATCTCATGCATTGTGAAATACTCCAGTAGTTGGGCCGATGCAATTTTCGAGATTTCATAACGTTAATTGAGCTGTGGATACAAGATTCAGCTATCCTTGTGAATGATTAATTGTACATATCTGTAAATACTAAATACTGTACAACTCATTTTTCAAATTTCAATTTTACAAGAAACTTGAACCATTTCTAGATTATTTCCATTCATCCTCGAGGCTTGAGCTATGTTACTCTGATTCTTAACACTACTTAACATACCCGGGTTCAGCACTCCACAGTCCACACTCTTATGTGACTTCCATTCCCATTTTTCTGGTTGCTTATAAACTTGATACTTTTTCTCTTGATCTTCTGGCCATTTTACATAATTGCTAAATTTGTTGCTTCCTAGTTTTGTGAAATTTTGTGAAACTAATGTATTTTCGTTTTACCTCATTGGTGGGGTTGTTTGGCAGGTGGTATTTTAAAGAACACCCTACGGCCACCCATTCCAGAACGATGTGATCCTGAGTGGAGGAAATTGATGGAGCAATGCTGGTTAGTAGACCCTGATGCCCGGCCTTCATTCACTGAGGTAACTGGTAGGCTTCGTTCGATGTCTGCTGCCGTCCAGTCAAGAGGACATCAGAATCAGGTGAGGGGTAAATCCGTACTAGTATCCCATATAATGCCGTAATAGATGATTTGATGCCCATTTTTCTTACAAATCTAAATTTCCCCCAGAAAACTCCCGGCCCTGAGTAGAGAATGTCAAAAGGTGGAATTCAGGCCAGAGTGTGCCAGAAGTTTTGTTTCTCAACAGTTGTTGAATGCTGTAGTTTGCCCCTTTTATCTTTATGTGCATAGCTCTGTATCACACCCATTTTTTCATTCTTTTGATATAAGAGTACGCAGTATGAGTATATGCTTAATGTGTATTTTCCATGATTTTCTTTCTTCCTGAACGGTTTTTGTAAATATAATCTTTATGAATGACTTCCTATGAGTTTTTTTTTAAAATTTTTTAATTTTTTTTTAATTTTCTGTTTCTCTTTTTTGTTATCCTGTTCCTGTGCTATTTCTCCACGATTTACTCCCACAAGACTGCACTCCCATATTTTTAGACATGATATGTGTGTGACGTGTTGCCATTATTTATTTGAGGATTATACAACCAGTTGTACATAACTCTATGTACAACTGATTTTAAGATTTTGAGCTTTATCACAGTTTTTGAGTTTTCTGTAGTGTAAAGTTGTCGAATTAAATCACATACAATATTTAAGCTCAAAAACTTACAATTCAGCTCAAAAACTTTTATAAGCTCGATAAATATATACAAAAGCTTAATAACTTTGCCTTGATTGTACAAATGTATAATTGCTATCAATAAACCAAAATTTGAAACCAAAAGAGAAGTGAAGAGGTGGTTAAGGGAAAGGGAGGAAAAATGGATATTACTCCTTCCTCTTTTTCTTCCCTTTTTTTGGGTAGGTAAATTAAGGAAAAAAAGAGTTAAGAATTGATTAAAGATAAAAATAAGTGGGGGTATAATGTGGATAGATAGTCGGTTGTGTATAAAGTAAAGAATAAATAAACGAAGTACAATTTAATAAGGAAAGAGAGAAAACAACAAACTAAGTCCAATAAGAAAAGATGGAAGAAAATATAAACCAGAGTATGATTTTGGTATGTGGATGTCAGTGTGAGACTTTTCTAGACGCGAAAGTGGTGATTAGGGATGGCAATGGACCGGGTGTGGACCAGGTCCACTAGGATCCAGACCCGGACCCGTCAAAATCATCCCGGAGTAGGACCCGGACTCGACCCGGATCCAGCGGGTCCAAAATTTTAAGACCTAGATCCAGACCCGCCGGGTCCGATTCGGGTTCGGGTCTACTCGCGGGTCTCACTATTTTATTTTATTTTATTTTGTCCTACATTCCTCATTTCTTCCAAATTTTAACACGCACAAAATTGTCTATGACATATGTTGTACTAAGAAATTAAACAGTAAGGATGAAGAAGAACGGTAGTATCGACGGCGGCAAGATGAGAGATCTGAAAAGGTGGTAAGCTTTGAACTTTGAAAGGGTGACGGGTGATGGTCCTGAATCTCCTAATGGATCGAAAGGGTGAGGAGAGAAGTGAGGGAGTAAGGTGTTTTAGTTGTTTGCTGGCTTGCTGGGTATGTTGGAAGATTTTAGTTTTTTTTTTAATTAAAGTGTCGGGTCCACGGGTGGTCCGGGTCCAGTATTTCAGACCCAGATCCAGACCCGGTTTTTAAAAACAAGACCCAAACCCGACCCAGACCCGCCGGGTCTAAAAAAATGAGACCCAGACTCGACCCGTTTGGGTCCGACCCGCCGTGTCTGGACTGAATCTTGGACCCATTGCCATCTCTAGTGGTGATTAGTTCCCTTAACTTTCATTAATTGTGAGATTAATCCCCTAAGTTCCAATGATAGTAATTAAGTTCCATAACTTTGGGTATAAGTGAAATTCAATTCAAGTTTTTTATTTTTCAATTAAAATTGTATCTTAAAAACAAAAACTCCATTTATTTTTAATTTTTTTTAGTATACAATAAAAATAATTATATATTTACGAAATGTATGCAATTTTACATATTTTGGAAAAAAAACGTATTTGAAATTTTGAATGAATTACATAAACCGAAAATTTGTAAAAGTAATCTCATAGTCCCTCTGTCCCACTAAGATTGTCACGTTTCATTAAAATATTCCTCACATATAATAGGGAAATGGGACAATCATTTAGGGATGGAGGGAGTAGATTATATGAATTACAGAGTATATTAAAATTATTAAAAAATTCTAAAAATTATGTTAATAAATTATTTAATTCCTTTTAAAATATTAATAATTATTTAGTGTACAATTAGTTTATATATAATACTCACTCCGTTCGTATCCAAAGGGTACGTATTCTTTTTTGGGCCGTTCAAATCCAATTGACTCCTTTCCTTTAGTCCATTTTTGGACCAAAGTATCCCTAACATACTACGTAACATATTTACATCATATGCCATTGTAATACTACACTTTGGATGATTAATATTAATTTGTCCTAAATTATTGTACCTTTAATAGTATTTTAAGTTTTTTTAATCCTTGTGTAAAAGTGAAACGTACCCTTTAGATACGAACGGATGGAGTATGATTTAATGATATAATTTTTGTTGAAAATAAAAATTGAATCGAATTTCACTTCTACTCAAAGTTATGAGGCCTAATTGCCACATTTGAAACCTATAGGGTTTAATCTCACAATTGCCCAAACTTAAGGGGGTTAATTACCACTTTCTCGATAATTCTAGAATATTCTATAGATGTCCATTTTTTTTTTTTTTTTGTGAACGAACGAAATATTCTAGAATTGTCTAGATTATACTCTGTACTAGATTGTTGTGGTAAATAGTAGAAAGTTCTAGAATGTTCATCTAAGTACTAATAAGGTCTAGTAAAATCTAGAAGAAATAGAATTAGATCACTCTCGAATGTTGCTTCTAGCGTCATTGTTAAGTTGAGTCTGAGGTACGGGGGACATGTCCTGACCTATCTAGTCCCATCTAAACGTTACTCTCTTCGAAGTCTGTCAATAAATGCAATTCTTTCTCTTCCATTATGTGCCTCGACAATGCTTGATTTAAACAATAATGAAAATACATTCGCTTATGACTCGTCACGTTTAGATAACATGCCATGCAATTATCGACTCCTCAAAACAACGAGGAATTACAAGAACCAAGATCCCGCGTTCTCTTTTACCTATTCCATGTCTGGTATAGAAAGCCACATAACTATCCCTTAGAACGAGCATTACTGAATCCTATGACGAATCTAGATAGTCTCTTAGCTTGTGATCAAAGATGGAAGTAAATTCGTTTCCTACAATAAACATCCCTCAAATAAAGACCGACCAATTCTTACCATAGGTGCTAGTCTGACAAAAAAAAAGGAGTCTGAAATGGCCAAAAGGAGCCAAAAGAAAAACCAAACCAACCGGCCTTATTCAATGATGCAAAGCAAACAAGACCAAGTTCAGTGGTCAAAATCAAATTTCAATCACCCAATAAAAGTCCAAACAAAAAGGAAATAAACGAACAGACCGGTCAGTTAGCTCCAAATTTTAGCCTTCCCACATTACAATCCTTAAGACCTTCCCGAGACACTGGTTAGGAGACAAACCATAATTTTGAGGATTCAAGCTTAATAGGATAATCTCAACCATTAGGGTCTGACATGGAAAACATATCCCACGTAATTTACATCCCGCCCGACTAAAGCTTGAGTCATTTTTACTCAGCTTCCTCTTTCCTACCACATTACGAAACTGTAACCTCATAGCCTTAACTCCACAAGATCAGCTCCAGATTTTGATCCATCAAAACGACTTACTACCTAACTCCACATTCCAAAACCATCCAAACAAGTTGCTTTGACCTAAACGCGGTATCTTGGTAATTGTCACTTTTAGGGGTCACACCCGATCGCTTCACCTTAGTTCTTAATTAGGGTGAAAACCCATGCAAAACACTCTAAACAATCTCGCATCGATAATTGGCATGACGAGTTTAAAGTATAAAATCACTCGCACCCAACGAACTACGAACATGGTTTGATTCCATCTAACCACGGATACGTAGGCTGCCTCCTCAGGGGTACAACCAAACTAACAAAATCGACTACATTTGGTTCATGCGCAAATCGGAACCCATTATACGCTCCGATTAACAAGTGATTACAATGACGAAGCATACTAAACAAAACGGTGAGCCAAGGATAGAGTGAAAATCCGAAAGGGCGCTTCGGGCAAAATGAAGAATCGAGTTGCGAGCCATAAAAAAAATAATAAACAAAAAAAACGTGTGCTTCTCAGTAATGCAAATCAAGCCTTTGTCGAGACCTTTACATCGAGCATCCATTACCCGGGCACTCCGGAAACAAGAAAACGTGTCAGAAAAACCCTACAAAAACTAGTACTAATAAACTACATAATATTGCATAATACAACATAATACTAATGGCTGGGCCCTACCGGTCCTTCTTCTCCTTTCCCTTACCCCTCGGGTGCGCTTCCTTAGGCCTTTCACCACAGGCCTCTTGAATGCAAGCATCCACCTTTTTAGCCAATCGTGGGCCTAGCCAATCCCACATCTCTTCTTCATCCACATCTTTAATATGGGTCTTGTCAGTCTTGACCCGTTTAGACGAATCGACGGTATAGGATCGGTAACACTGTCTTTGGTCGTGCGTTTAGCGACGTTAACTCGCATAGCCTCCTTATTCTGTAGCATCGCATTCTCCACAGTCCTTAACTTACCCCGTTCTGTCGGATATTCAAAAACATTCCGCCGAGCATAGGAGGGGGTTGTCCGTCGAATATTTACTAGAGGAACAAGATGTATAGTCCTCCATCTCCAAGACATTTCAAAATCCCTAAAAGCATCATTTCCCCACAGATGGGAATTAATAACATTAGTGAAAACCTTGGGAACGGTTTGTGCCCCGCCCATTTAGCGCATTAGCTTATCCGGATAAATATAGACACACTCACTCAAGGACAAAATTCGCATAGTGCGGGTCCATGATGAGAACGAGAGCCCGATATACCTCTTGATATAGCACCACAGGACAGTTCATCTAACGGCAATCCCTCCATCAACATGCAGACGAGAGAAACAAGTCACTTGTCTTCGGTACAGTTGACATTCCATAATGGTACTACACTCTGCGTAGCAGGCCTCTTATAGTTATAACCCTCAATGAGCCGAGGTGGCTCGATTAGATGTAGCCTCTTCTGTAGCCAAACCTGCACAGTATAACACAGTGTCATAACTACGAACTAGGGCAGACTCGAATAGAGTGAAAAATAGCACCATGACATACCTGCAAAATGGTCTTCGAACCGCGAAAGGGAGCATGGTGAATTTCTGCGTGTATGTCGAGACCCATTATAAGCTCACCAAAATAAGCCAAGAGAGCGATCGCCCATGGTCCTTTTCCATTACGACATCTAGAACACGAGGGTTACCCAACCAGCATGCATTGATACGTCCTCAAACAGATAATAACACGCTATCGCGATGCTAAGAGCGCGTTTGCGAGCTAGAAGCGAAATACAATGACTGTCTTCCCGTGAGAACTCCTTAACGAGGTGCTCTAAGTTAATACACCTTCTCCCAAGAAAACACCTGTAATCCCCTAGAAATTCTAACGCAATACAGTGGGGGAAACACTGTAGAGTTGAGATTGAAACACACTGACAAACTATATCTTATTAAAAGAAATGGTAAGTCAATACAAAGCCCTCTTTTTTTCAAAAAAGGCTAAAAAGGAAATTCTCCAAAAAAGTTTATTCAAATCCATAAATTACATGAATGAAGAAAGAGTAGGATCCACGCTACTCGCTAGCTCATACCCAAAACCTAGCAGCAAATACCTGTCATGTTATAAACATAACAGCCACGTCAGTGGGGAGTAACTCGGACGTTCTCCCAGCCATATTATATGATATGGAAAAATAATAGTATTATTATATCAAAATATTTAAAATGGAAAAACATTAAAATGATATAATAAAAATAAGTTTTCAGATAAACTTAAAGAACTTGTCAACCTGCGAGTAAAAAATCAATCGATAATAATAATATTCAAAAATGGCGTTATGGAAATTCGATCAGTGTGCACAAGGCTAGACTTTCACTAGGGATATACTAAAACTAGCTTCGAGAACTTCAGTCTTAACACATATCGGACTTCATTCTCTAATCTAGGCAACTCAACCATAATAGGATGACGATTTATCAAGGCGAGGTCCTAACTTAATGATAAGTGTGTTTTGTAGTGCTTATTTGTTGTGTTTGGTCCCGGTTTCTCTTGTGAAATCGCTCTTTGGAGCGGTTTCTAGGCTACTTACGCTTCTTCTAGTTTGTTTTAGGTTCCTAGGGCTTATCTTGAAGTAACGGAACGATTCTGACTCGTTTTCGACACATTTGGCGCCAATGAAGAGAAGCGATGATCACTCGATGGCTTAGACTCAATCCCGAGACCTTGGGACCCATTTCCGAGCCTCTTAGACTCAATCCCAAGCACCGAGAATCGATGAGAAGCCCATGAGAAGCAAGTAGGGACCCTTGAGATCATATATGAAGCCTACAAGACCCATCCCGGTCGGGAACATATCCATCACGACCGGGAAGAAGTGCAAAGCAAAGACGGGTTACTGGAGGATGATCCCGACCGGGACCATGAGCTTCCCTGTCGGGACCACCCCATCCCGATCGGGACCGACATCATCCTGACCGGGAAGAGCATAACACCGCCTGGTGTTATGCATAACACCGGGCGGTGTTATGGACCATCTCGACCGGGATGAAGAGTACAAGCGAAGACAGGCCACTGACCAGTGATCTCGACCGAGATCATCTCATCTCGACCGAGATGGATCCCATCTCGACCGAGATCATCTCTTCTCGCCCGAGATTGGCCACCTGCAGCCCCGCGTCACTTCTTTTCTTCTCCTTTGCTCGTGAACCCTTATAAATACCCTCCCTTTGTATTGTTTAAGCACCATACACTATCTTATGAAACCCTAGATATTCTTTAGCCTAGATTAGCTTAGATTAGTCTAGATTAGTTTAATCTCTCCTTAATTAGTCCTTAATCTTAGTTTCATCTTTGTAATATTGAAGACTTTTTGGGTTGATCTACTCTATTGACAACATTGGAGATCTTTCTTTGGGTTTATTTATGCAAAGATTCTACCTTTTGTTCATCTTCTAGTGTTGGTATACTTTCTCTTCTCCCTAATCTCTTTTATTTAAGTTTTCATTTGTGTTTATGTTTAGTAATCTTCAATAATCCATTATGAATGTTCATGTTTATGTTTGTTTCATTATGGGTGTTGGGTTTACTATCTTGGACATGAGTGAGTAGTCATCTTTCTAGGATTAGTAGGGGAATTGGGTGTTCAAATGGGTGACTAAGGGTTTGTTTGGATTGTTGGTGGAAGTTTTGGTTGCCTCCTAGTTTTGTGCATAGAACATGTTTGATGAAATGCTTGAATGACTTGTAGTTGCAAATGCATGTTTTCTTGCCTTCTTCTTGCGGTCTTGTATGTTGCTAGGTTGGGTTCTTGCGCGAGAGCGAGGAACCTCTAGGTCAGTTTAAGTAGCGAGAGCTCGGACTATACCTAGATAACTCGACTACCCCTTCACCTTTGCTCTTCCTTGATCATTCCATCACCCTTGAACCCGACCTAATCCTAGTTCTTTTCCTACTTGTTTTCCTCTTCGTCTTAGCGATTGTTTCCCTATTTAGTTGAATCCCTAGCTTTAGTTGTTATACCTAGTTCGCTCCTAGTCATAGTTTATCCCCTTCTTATCGTTCTAGCTTAGTTTAGCCTTGAGACCTAGTCGAGTCCTTAGGAGAAACCTGGTCCAAACTCTCTTTACCGTCCCCGTGGACTAGACCCGACTTGCCCTATCTACCCAGTTAGGATTAGTTGGTTTTAACTTGTTGGTAGGGATCCACGGCAAATCCTTCTCATCAATTTGGCGCCGTTGCCGGGGACGGTGCATGTTTAGACTTAGTCTGCTTATTAGGTTGACTTAGTTACCTTTCTTGTGTTTTTCTTCCATCCATTGTGCATATTTTGTAGGTTTTTTTTCTTAGTTTCTTTAGCTTTCTTCTCTCTTTGTCTTGGGTTGTGTTTTTTTATTGTCTTTGCCTAGTGCACATAAAGCACTAGGTGTTCTCATGTTTGTTCCAAGTGTGTAGTGCATGCCTAGGAGGAGAGACGACTTCTTTCTCTTCAATTCAGAGCCGGAGAGACTCTTTAGAGCCTTTCGCCAACGGACAATTGACCGGGTTGGAAATTCTCAACCGGGTACTAGCAATACCATTGAAGAACAAGCCCAAGGATCCGACTGTAACGAACAACCTCAAGGCAATACCGAAGGGACCTTCATCAATCCCTTTGGTACTTCTTCTAACCACTCTTCTCAACCTAGTTGATAAGTGTAGTTTGTAGTGCCTAATTCGTTGTGTATTGGTCCCATTTTCCTTGCGGAATCGCTCCTTGGGAGCGGTTCATGGGCTACTTATGCTTCCTCTAGTTCGTTTCAGGTTCCCGAGACCATTCATGAAGAATTGGAACGAATCCGACTCGTTTCATGCGCTTTTGGAGCCAACGAAGAGAAGGAACGATCACTCGGTGCCTTGGATTCGATCCCGAGACCTTGGGACCCATTCCCGAGCCCCTTAGACTCGATCCCGAGACCCGAGAGTCAATGAGAAGCCCATGAGAATCAAGGAGGGACCTTAAGATCATATTGGAGGCATACAAGACCCATCCCGGTCGGGAAGGACCTCATCCCGTCCGGGATGAGATGCACAAATGCGAAGGGTTCTGTTTTGGGTCCGTCCCGGTCGGGACCATGTCGTCCCGGTCGGGATCACTTCGTCCCGGTCGGGATGAGTGAGCTGCTGCGCGTGACTTATTCTTTTCTCCTCCTTCATTCTTGTAACCTTATAAATACTCCTCCCTTGTATTGTTTAAGGATCTTACACTATAATACCTTACCCTAGACTATCTTAAGCCTCTCTAGATTGTTTAAACCCTAGATTTAGTTCTCCTCTCATTAGTTTAATCTTCCTTTAATTTTTAGTTAATCTTTGTAATTAGTCTTGTATTAAGGGGATTCTTGAAGATTATTCCAAGCTTGACAACCTTGGAGTTTTATTTGGGTTTCTTATTAATTCAAGTTCTCATCTTTTTCTTCCTATTGTTGTTGGTATAATCTCTCTTCTCTTATTCTTTGTTTGTTTATCAAGTTTGAATCTTTACATATTGCTTATTGTTATTGTTTGTTCATTATGGATGTTCTGATTATTATGTTGTTTTCTCTTGTTCATGTTAGTTTTCTCTTGATAATGAGTGAGTAGATTCCTTGTGGGGTTAGTAGGGGGATTAGGTGTGGATTATGGGTGATTAGGGGTAAAGGTGAATCTTTTGTTGCTAGTCACATATTGGGCACACTATGTGTTTGTTGTATTGCTTGTGTGGGTAGTAGTGGCCAATGCTTCTCATACTTGTTCTCTTCTTCTCATTGTGTATTCGATTTGTGGTTGAATGTTTGTGTTTTGAGTAGCATCTTGCATGCATATTCGGGTCTAGTCTTAGACACGAGAGTGCGGACTTTGGCTTTGGCGCGAGAGCGCAAACCGACCTTAGTGACCAAGAGACACCTACACCCTTGATTACCCAACCATCCTACTACGCTTATGAACCCGACCTAACCCTACTCCCTTCCTTATTTTAATTCTCTATCTCTTTAATCGATCATCTTCTCTAGTTTATTTGCGTAGTTAATCTTAATTGTTTCTATTAGTCCATATTATTTCTAGTTCATTGTTAGTCCATTCTCTTACCTCTTCAACCATCATAGTTGTTAATTATCGTCTTCTTTGTGTTTGTTTGTGTGACTTAGCCTTGTTTCTAGGTAGACCTAGTCTAGACACCTATAACCGTCTCCGTGGACACGACCCGACTTACCCTAGCTACCGTTAGGATTAGTTGGTTATATATTGATCGGTTGGGACCCGCGGCAAATCCTACCATCACTAGTTCTCCATCAACATCTACATCAACACCATCAACACCATCATCTCCCTTACATCAACAATGCCGAAGTTCTCATCTCATTCTACATTCACGGAGGATGTCTTGCCCGGACCGAGCACTTTACCGGCCGCTTATGCCGGAAATTTTGTGGCAAAGACACAATTCATCCAACTTGTAGACAGAAATCAATTTAGTGGTTTGCCCACCGAAGACCCGCATCAACACATGGAGACCTTCTCCGATTATTGTGACGCTATATCTCAACCCGGGGACTCAAGATCAAATTCGTTGGGTACTTTTCCCGTTCTCTCTCATTGGAAAAGCGAAGCAATGGATCAAGAGTCTCGATAGGGCAACCATGGGGATTGATACTTGGAAGAAACTTTCATTGGCGTTCTACCAAAAGTTTTACCCTCCGGAAAAGACGAATTTGCTAAGGGCCTCCATCACCGGTTTCCAACAACGGGATGAAGAGAGCCTTTATGAAGCATGGAAGCGGTTCAAGGCTTTGGTTAGATCGTGCCCCCACCATGGAATTTCACAATGGTTCTTAGTCCAACAATTTTGGAACGGTTTATATGAAAACTCGAGAGCCATACTCAATATGGGCTCCAATGGAAGGTTCACCGAAGTGGATGATGACCAAACTTGGTCAAGAATTGAAGAAATGGAGGTCCATAACTCTTAATACTCTAGGCCAAGGAAAGAAAGTAGAGGGGGAAGGCATGAGATTGATGCCATTACACAATTAAGTGCCGGCCTTGGAGCACAATTAAAGACACACATGGATACTATTGACAAGAAGTTCCAACACCACTTTAATCAAGGTCAAAGCACTAGTTCCTCCAATCAACAATCGATCCATCAAATTAATGCTTTGGGAACGGTTACACCATCATCTTATTATGGAATATGTGAGATTTGTGGAATATATGGACATGAGCCTTTACATTGTCGAAGTAGCATTGAGCAAGTAAATTCTTTTCAAGCATACAAGCAAGGTGCCACATACTCTAACTTCAAGGCTCAAAATGTGCCAAATTCTAACATGTTCCAAGCTTCCCAACAACAAGCTCAACAACAATACCGTGTATTCTATGTTCCTCCTCCCTTAAGGGAAAACAACCAAGGCTTCCAAGGTTATCAAGGCAATCAAAGGCCTTTTAACAACTTCTAACAACATAACCAAGGTGCCTTCAACAACAATCAAGGGTTCCATAATCAAGGGAACTTCAATCATCAAGGTGGTTTCCAAGGAAATCAACATTCTCAAGGATATCAAAGCAACAACCAAGGTTACCACAACCACAATCAAGGCAACTCTCAAGGGTTCCAAGGGAACTTTCAACAACAAAAAGGGTCCCAAAATACTCAACAAGAAAACAAGCAAAGAAGTCGGTCTCCAATTCATGATTATGGCATTCCCCTAGCCATTACCAATACCCCACACAATCAACAATCCCCACCTCGAGATCCGGAGATGCAAAAGGTAATTTTGGATATTCAAAGAAGCCAATTGGAGATGCAAAAAGCTCAACATGAATTCTATACTAACCTTCAAATGGAAAACAAGGCAAGAGATACGCTTGTGAAAATGCTTGAAACCCAACTAGCTCAAGTAGCTTTGGGTAGTTCTTCAAGACAAAAGGGTCAACTACCTCCTCAAGGTGTACCGACGAAGTTTGAACATGTGAATGCCATCACCTTGAGGAGCGGTGCATCCTATGATTCTCCCTTGTTTCCTAGTGAGCAACAAGCTATGAAAGAAGTTGTATCTCCATCTCAAGACAATGAAGGTTGAGGAAATCTCATGGAGGAGCAAGTATTATGGGAGGTTGAAAAACCTATTGAAGACAAACTTCCCCCACCCCAAAAAGAAGACAAAGGAAAGAAGAAAATGTCAATTGAAAGGTCCAAACCTAATGAGCAAGACAAGATACATATCAAGTTGCCTTTCCCAACAAGGCAAATGAAGACAAAGGTGGATGTTCAATATGACAAGTTCCTTGATATTGTGAAGAAGTTGGATGTGAGCATCCCTTTCACCGAGTTAATTACCCAAGTCTCGGCCTATGGAAAGTTTATGAGAGAAATCTTGGCTAGGAAGAGATCCGTGGACAAGGAAGAGACTATAGCGTTCACAAGGGAGGTGAGCGACCTCATACAAGGCTCTACACTTCCTAAGTTGAAGGATCCGGGTAGTTTCTCAATCCCGTGCACCATAGGGAGCTTGAAGATTGATATGGCATTATGTGATTTGGGGGCGAGTGTGAGCATTCTCCCTTATTCTATTTGTGAGCGAATTGGGATGAAAGAGCTCAAATGTACCTCGATCACACTCCAAATGGCCGATCGTACACTTAATCGACCATTAGGAATGTTAAAAGATGTGCCATTAAGAATAGGGAAATTCTTCATCTCGGTTGACTTTCTCGTGCTTGATATGCCGGAGGATGCTATCACTCCTATTATCCTAGGGCGCCCGTTTCTACATACCGCCGGTGCAATGATCGATGTCAAGAAGGGTAGGATTAATTTTGAGCTAGGCAATGAAAAGCTCGTGTTTGACCTCCAAGGCAACACCTCGCCTATATATGAAGAATCATGTAATATGATCCATACCTTTGATGACAAAGATCTAGGGAATGAGTCGAGGGAAAGCTTGAAAGATGACAACTTGTGGGGAATTGAAGATGATGATTCCGAGCTTGGGGCGGATGAATGCCCATGTGATGTGATTGAAGACAAGTTACTTGGAAAGAAGAAGGTTGAGCCTCCCTTGGGGCCACATGAAGATAGATGGACGTTTGGGTATATACCGAAGGATCGAAAGTACAAGTTCAAGCCGTTGAACTTAGTAGATCGGGATGCCCCGGGAACGTCAAGGCAAGGTTGCGAAGACCCTTTGAGTGGAGGTTGGTATTCCACAAGCTTGATCGAAGATTTCTCGAGAGCCTTCAATTTGTTACTTCGTGCCCTTGAAGGCGATGGAGTGATCTATGATGTTGTTGAAAATTGAATGAAAAAACTAGACCTGGCAAACAGATCGTGTCGTGTCCTGTTCGTGTTCGTGTCATTGGTAAACGGGTCACAAACCCCTCAACCCAAACCCGACCTATTTAAGTTTCGTGTCGTGTTCGTGTTGACCCACTTACATAAATGGGTCATTAAGCCTCAACCCAAACCCATTTATTTCGTGTCGGGTTCGTGTCGTGTTTTCGTGTCATGTCTATAGTTGGAAAGTATTAACATATTTATGTTGAAAATGATTAAAATATTTAGACTAATTTAATAAACAGGTTATTTGTGTCAGACTCGTGTTTTGGGACCTCAACCCAAACCCGACTCAATTAAATCTCGTGTCGTGTTCGTGTCGACCCACTTACATAAATGGGTCATCAACCCTCAACCCAAACCCATTTATTTCGTATCGGGTTCGTGTCGTGTTTTCGTGTCGTGTCATTTTTTGCCGGGTCTAGAAAAACCCACCAGCCTTGGTTTGACAGAGTTCCAAAAGAACCGTCTTATTGTATATATCTCTTTCTTATTCATTTGTGTGTTTGTGGAATTCTTGTTATTTGGTTGTTTGATGAGCGATGTGAGGGAGGGATTTTGATGGATGTTTTGAGCTTATTTGTAGGTGTGAAGTGAAGATGAAGTGTAAAGAGGAGTGGTTGTTGATAGAGCTTGGTTATTGAACAAGGAAGTCGGGTTTTTGAGCTTTTTGTGAGCTTTTGGGGACGGGATTCGAGATCCCGAGGTATTAGTTGACTTGTGGGTGGAGCTATCAAGAGGATTGAAGGCCTAGAAGAGTCATCCCGGCCGGGAAGGGTTTCATCTCGGCCGAGATGAAGTGTGCGTGGAATCTGGAGCTACTGACTGCCCATCCCGACCGAGAAGAGGTCCATCTAGACCGGGAAGGGACCATCCCGACCAAGATGGGACCATCTCGACCGGGATGGGTTTCAGCCTCCCCTTTTTGCCTTCTCTTCGTCACTTGAGCCCACCCAACCACTTTATACCCCCTCCCAACCTCCCTACCTACCCATGAAACTATCATGTGACCCCTACACTTCATATATACACCTTCATCTCATATTCTCTTCACTATACACCAAGTTTAACCTCAAAACCCACCCTCATTACACCAATGCAAGCCTAGAACTTCAACCGTGCAACTACATTGAGCAAGAAGAGGTATTACGAGGAAAAAGACAAGCAATGTGCCGACATCAATCATTGAGACGATGGAGTTAGTGAGTTGCTAACCGTTTGGTAGGCGACTTTCATTTCTTTTCCGTCTTTATGTGCTAGTCCTTCTTCGTTTGTTCCCCTTCCCTTATCCGTTTTTGTGTCATGGTGGCCCTCGGGGCCTTGGTAGTCATTGCTCCCGATTCTCGATGACGTGACTACATCGAGAGTCATTTCAAAATCCAAATTTACAAGTCCTTTCACTTTTTATTCAACTTAATTTCTTTTTAGTAGGAATTAGTCGGATTTAGGCGGAATCCGGGCTAGGTGACTTGATTACACCTAGCCCTCCCCTCCTATTTCCTTTTATTTTCTTGTTTTTATTTCTTCCCCCATCCATATCTTTTCTTTTTTCAGCCCTTGGTGACTTGACTACACCCCGGCCGGACATATTCTATCCTTCACCTTTATTTTCGATTTTTAGCTTAATTTTCGTAGTTTCCCTTCTTTTTGGTGTCTTCCGCACACTACTGATCGAGCATGAGGACATTGCTCGGTTTAAGTGTGGGGGAGCGATATCTTAGGCTAGTTTAGTTTTATTTTCGTAGTTTTTTTCGAAAAAAATCTTTAAAACCCCTAAAAAACTGAAAAATTTCATAAAAAACCAAAAAGATTTTCCTTTGTGTCGTTGTGTCGTATTTTTGTTGTATTATTTGTTTTGCCTCCTCATTTCCTTGTAGGTTCCTTGATCGCCAAGAGTTTCGAAAGGCTCAAGACATCCGGTAATACCCCTTCAATTCCTTCTCCTTTTCCCCTTTTTGTGGAGTTTGGAGGAGATTTGTGATGGTGTGCTCGGGTGGAACTTTGTGAAGTTTGTGGTTGATGTGGTGACTTGTTTGGAAGTTTCGGGGTGGTGTTTGTTTTCTTTATGTTCTTGTTCTCTTTTCTCTTGTTTTGTTTTGTTGTGTTTGTCTCTTTTCCTTTCGTTTTGTTGCGTCTTTGTGTTGTCTTGTTTAGTTGTGTCTAGTGTGTAATAAAAGGTTTTCGAAAACCCGGTTTTGAGGCTAGTGTGCAAGTGTTTACTTTCCCTTCCTAGCAATATGAGTCGAGTCTTAGAATTTAGTCTAGTAGAATGACTTTAAATCAATGATTTCGTTGGTTTCTTACCTTGAGTCCACCTAGTCTACTAGGGATTTAACTACGGGATTTGCATTTTGACCATTATGACCACCCACGGAGTGAAAAGGCCTTGGTTGCCGGGTTTCGTCTCTTAGGTGACCATGTCCGAAATTGTTTGATTAGTCCAAGTTCTCCACCTTTTTGTGGGTTTGAAGGGAGATCGCGACTCCCGACTTACCCATTTCCCTACCTTCTACACATTTCCCACCAATAAGTTGCAAATTGTTGAACTCCTTACTTGGTTGCAATAAATGCTTACAAGACAAAATTTGGCCAAAAGGGCAAACCAAGAAAGAAGAAAAAGAAAAGGCACAAGAAAAGAAAAACAAAATACAAAAGAAGACAAAGAAGTGGCATAGCAACTCAAAAGCCAAATGCAAAAGAAAAGGATGCCAAAGAAAATCTCCTCACAAAAAGAATACTCACCCCTCAAAAAAATAAGCCTTTTTCCGGCTATTACCATGAAGAGCCTACCAAAGGACCGAGTCCCTAGGAAGGATGATAGTGGTAAATAGTCAGACTTCCCTCATTTTGCAACCTTATCCACCTTTTTACTTGGACTAGTTGGACGATTTTGGGCATGGGACGACCCTCTTGGCTCATCGCTAAAGGGGGCGGGACTTCACTTACCTACAGTGTCGACTAACTCCGTGGTTCATCCTTTTTCCATCCTGCCTATCGTCCCGTGGTACGTTCTTAGAAGGTTAGGAGGAACCTAGGTAAGTTACCAATGTTTTTATTGCTTTGTTGTCATACTATTAGGGTTTTGTCCATTTCGGTTTGTATTACTAGCTTGGGAACGTTGTCACTTGCCTTGAGTCCCTAACCGGTGTTTCTTTCACCGCTTTATGGAGGGAAGCAGTATTTTGTTTCTTCTCGGATGCAACCGTTTGGTGTTTGTTTGTTTATTTGTTTTTGTGTTTGTTTGTGTGTTTTCGTGTCCGGTTGCATCCACAGTTTTGTCATAAGACCTCACTTGCCTTGAGGAGTGCACTTTTTCTCTAAGTGTACTCGCGTGAGTTGAAAGGGCGTTGGGTGCGCTAATACCCACTCGGTTAGTAGTCTAGTTTCTTTTAGTTTTTAGTTAGTAGGTGCTTACTCGAGGGCGAGTAAGGGTTAAGTGTGGGGGAGTTGATAAGTGTGTTTTGTAGTGCTTATTTGTTGTGTTTGGTCCCGGTTTCTCTTTTGAAATCGCTCTTTGGAGCGGTTTCTAGGCTACTTATGCTTCTTCTAGTTTGTTTTAGGTTCCTAGGGCTATTCTTGAAGTAACGGAACGATTCCGACTCGTTTCCGACACATTTGGAGCCAACGAAGAGAAGTGACGATCACTCGGTGGCTTAGACTCGATCCCGAGACCTTGGGACCCATTCCCGAGCCCCTTAGACTCGATCCCGAGCACCGAGAATCGATGAGAAGCCCATGAGAAGCAAGTAGGGACCCTTGAGATCATATTTGAGGCCTACAAGACCCATCCCGGTCGAGATGAGGGCCATCTCGGTCGGGATGAAGAGTACAAGCGAAGACAGGCCACTGATCAGTGATCTCGACCGAGATCATCTCATCTCGACCGAGATGGATCTCATCTCGCCCGAGACCATCTCATATCGCCCGAGTTTGGCCACCTGCAGCCCCGCGTCACTTCTTTTCTTCTCCTTTGCTCGTGAACCCTTATAAATACCCTCCCTTTGTATTGTTTAAGCACCATACACTATCTTATGAAACCCTAGATATTCTTTAGCCTATATTAGCTTAGATTAGTCTAGATTAGTTTAATCTCTCCTTAATTAGTCCTTAATCTTAGTTTCATCTTTGTAATATTGAAGACTTTTTGGGTTGATCTACTATATTGACAACATTGGAGATCTTCCTTTGGGTTTATTTATGCAAAGATTCTACCTTTTGTTCATCTTCTAGTGTTGGTATACTTTCTCTTCTCCCTAATCTCTTTTATTTAAGTTTTCATTTGTGTTTATGTTTAGTAATCTTCAATAATCCATTATGAATGTTCATGTTTATGTTTGTTTCATTATGGGTGTTGGGTTTACTATCTTGGACATGAGTGAGTAGTCATCTTGCTAGGATTAGTAGGACGGGAATTGGGTGTTCAAATGGGTGATTAAGGGTTTGTTTGGATTGTCGGTGGAAGTTTTGGTTGCCTCCTAGTTTTGTGCATAGAACATGTTTGATGAAATGCTTGAATGACTTGTAGTTGCAAATGCATGTTTTCTTGCCTTCTTCTTGCGGTCTTGTATGTTGCTAGGTTGGGTTCTTGCACGAGAGCGAGGAACCTCTAGGTCGGTTTAAGTAGCGAGAGCCCGGACTATACCTAGATAACTCGACTACCCCTTCACCTTTGCTCTTCCTTGATCATTCCATCACCCTTGAACCCGACCTAATCCTAGTTCTTTTCCTATTAGTTTTCCTCTTCGTCTTAGCGATTGTTTCCCTAGTTTGTTGAATCCCTAGCTTTAGTTGTTATACCTAGTTCGCTCCTAGTCATAGTTTATCCCCTTCTTATCGTTCTAGCTTAGTTTAGCCTTGAGACCTAGTCAAGTCCTTAGGAGAAACCTGGTCCAAACCCTCTTTACCGTCTCCGTGGACTCGACCCGACTTGCCCTATCTACCCAGTTAGGATTAGTTGGTTTTAACTTGTTGGTAGGGATCCACGGCAAATCCTTCCCATCAATTTGGCGCCGTTGCCGGGGATGGTGCTAGTTTAGACTTTGCTTGCCTTTTTACTTGACTTTGCCTTCGTTTTTTGTAGTTTTTTTGTTTTCTTTTGCTTCTTGTGTGTGTGAAGTTTATTTCTTTCTTGTCTAGTGCCCAGAAATCACTAGACTTCTCAAGTTTGCTCCTAGTCTACAATTTTTGCCTAGAGGTGGTGACCATCCTCTTCCTTACGACTCAGAGCCGCATAAACGGACGGTTGCTAGATTGAGAGGTTTCCAACCGGGTACAAGCCTAGTTTTCGAGCAAAACGCGAGGATTGATCTAAACCTCCCACCCATAGAAGCCACCATGAGCTACTCCTCTCCCTCTATGAATCAAGAACATGACATGATGTCTCCCTACTACTATCAAGCTTCATCGGGTAATCAAGACACCCGTGGGTATGAGCTTCAAGGATATGGAAACGGCTTCCATCAAGTGAGTGCTTATCAACCTTGTGATCGTGGTGGTTATTTATCAAATTACCATCATGAACCCACCGCACCTTATCCTATTTCTCCTTATGGAAGCCAATTTCCCCAAAACCCACCATATTACCAATCACCTCAACTTCACTATCAACAATATGATGCCCCACCCCTTGGGCATCATCATGATTTTCAAGGAGCTTTACAAGACCCCAATGACCAAATGCCCAACTTGGAGTTATTTCAATCGATTCTTCAATTGCAAAAGAGCCAACAAGAAATGGTCATCCAAATGCAAAAGGTACAAGATGAATTCATGGCCCAATATCGAAGGGAAAATGAGGTGATGGATGCTCGATTAAATGCGTTATCGGTTAAAACCGTAATATTTTTGACTCGAACGTCACAAACCAACAAAGGGTGCTCACTTGAGCAAAGGGAGCAACCCAATCATGAAGCCGCCGATGAAGTCCCTTTGAGAAACGAGACTTGCTATGAAGAACCTCAATTGTCTACCCAAGAAGAGACGAATGAGGAAATGACCCTTGATGAAGGCATTTTTGGTGAAGAATTGGAGGAGGTTAGTGAGTTGAATGAGGTGGTAGAAGTTGTGAAGTCGTTGGGTGAATGATGAGCCCAAGTTGCCCTTGTGTGAAAATGTGGAAGAACATCATGAGCCTCTTGCAAGTGAGCGAAGCAACGGTTTGGAAGAGATTGAAACCGCCGGAAGAAGTTTCAATTCTCTCCACCAAGATGATGTGAGGCCAAGTGATGTTTTGAGATTTGAAGATGGGGAACCACAACTTGATGAAGATATGAGGATGTGCAATAAGAAAGCGGGGCCAAAACCGTTTTTTATGCCTCATGTTAAATATATGAAGCTTGCTTGTGTTTGGAGGCGATGCTTAGGGAGGAAGAGGTCGTTAAAGCTCTTAGGACGGAAAGACCCCGGAGATAACATGAAAGATGACGTTGGGTCTTTAGGTGACTACTTCTTCCTTCCGACTTGGAGGCTTTGGAGGATAGCTTGGCTCGGGTACTCATTGAGCTTTCATTACGATGTGGCTCGAGCATTTGACTTGCTCCTCCGAGCCCTTGATGGCTATGGCTAGGAATGAAGAGTCCCCCATCCTAGGTTTGACGAAGTTCCTTAAGAACCGTCATGTTGTATATTCCCCTTCCTCTCTTCTTTTTAGTTTTTGTGTCTGTAATTGTGTTAATTGTGTATTTGTTTCTAGGATTAGTTTGTTTTGTGGAATTCTTGTATTTTGGAATTTTTGATGAGCGATGTGAGGGAGGGATTTTGATGGTGTTTATTGAGCTTATGTGATAGGTTAATAGTGAAGATGAAGAGTTATGAAGAGTGGTTGATGATAGAAGTTTGAATCTGGGCAAGGAAGTCGGGTTTTGGAGCTTTTGACAAGCTCTTGGGGACGGGATTCGAGATCCCGATGTATTAGTTGTCATGTGGGTGAAGCTATCATGAGGATTGAAGAGGTAGATGAGTCATCCCGGCCGGGAAGGGTTTCATCTCGACCGAGATGAAGTGTGCGTGGAATCTGGAGCTACTGACTGCCCATCCCGACCGAGAAGAGGACCATCTCGGCCGGGAAGTGACCATCCCGACCGAGATGGGACCATCTCGACCGGGATGGGTTTCAGCCTCCCCTTTTTGCCTTCTCTTCGTCACTTGAGCCCACCCAACCACTTTATACCCCCTCCCAACCTCCCTACCTACCCTTGCAACTATCATATGACCCCTACACTTCATATGTACACCTTTATCATCACTGACAGGTTAATATTTAAATATTTTTGTGTTTTAAGCTTTGTTTAACTAAAGATAATTTTTTTTAATAAATTACGTTTGTTAAACACGGAGTGTTACATCCCTGATGGTGTTGTTGCTCCATTTTCTCCTACCGTTCTCATTCTTCACCCCCTTCTCCTTCTCCTCTTAATGTTTCTCCTCTTCTTATTTCTTCTTCCCCATCTACTAAGAATTATAATGTTTATAAAATACTTCTACTAGACCATAATCTACGATGAATATTCCAATAACCACTTTACTATGACATAAATAAATGTTGTTTTTCATGAATCAATGATAAGTGAGTTTTCAAATTTAGTACATTTCCTTCACATTAATCACCACCAAAAATACAATGACCTAAACAAGGTACAATTATCCCACGTACTCCCCTTTATTCTTTTTCTCTCTCTCCCACATATTGTTCATCCTTTTTCTATTCATCCTTCCTAATCTAATCTACTAAGAACACTTCTCATGTTCTTCCACCTCATCTATATCCCATTCTCATTTCCTTTCCCATCATCATCCTTCCTTGTCTCCTCTTTCTCATCATTAAAGACCCCTTCTTAAATAGGACCTACTTTTTTTATTCAGTAAAGATATCTGCCCGTCAACTCCTTTTTTGTCCCTCTTATTCTTCACTCCCTCCTTCTCTTTCCGTTTAATGCTCCTCTTCTTCTTGTTTTTCATTTCCCATCCATTGATATCATTTGTCCTCCTCCTCTACCTCCAATTCCTTCACATCCTTTTCTCCTACCACTTGTAAATGGCTACTAATTATTCCTTTGTATACAACTTTTCGTTGTCCGCGCGCTACATGCGCGGACTTGACTATAACATTTTGTTGATATTAATAAGTTTGATATTTGACACATATTCCAAGAATAATGTGTGCAATTTTACGAAAACGTAGACCATATATATACTGTAAGGTATTGAAGACATGGTATACTCCTCTCACTTTTTCCATTATTCATTCCTTTTTTTCCCGTGCTCCCTCTTGTCCATCATGCCCATCCTTTTCCCATCCTCATTTCATGTTTACTAAGATTGGTTTCCACTCCCTCCAAATCTCTTCTCCTTCCTTTCTTTCCTCCTATTCCTCCTCCTCTAATATTCATCCTTAAATATGACTTATTATTCATTTAGTTCATTGAGGGTGCAAGTATCCTTTTGTACTCCCCTTCTTCTTCGCTCCCCTTTCACCTTTACCAATTAATTGGCGTTAATGGTTGTACAGTTTGTTCTACGTCGGTCAACTAATATTCTTCTAATTAGCTTACCATTTATTATGACTATGATGTTATTTCTCATACTTTTCGTCAATTTTAGTCGTGTTTTGTGGGGTTGATAGGTAGGTCTTGAAAACGTCAGAAAAGCGATCCATGTTTTACTAATACCGTAAATGTTTCAATTGATTGTAGTTTGGAGTAAAACATGAAGTTTTGGGTTGATTTTGTTGCTTTAAATAATTACCCAAATCACACCAAATATGATCAAATTAAGGGTACCCAGAAAACATACCATTTGCCTTTGGCGCATATTATTTTTCTTGTCCTAGAATGTTGTAGTTTTCAAGCATTGACAAGAGAAGAACCTGGACAATGGTTAAGTATAAAAATCTTACATAAACACTAATTACAGACTTTAAAGAAGATTTAATACTTACAGAAAAAAAGGAAACTTTCATAAGGGCGAAAGCAAAAATGTCGATTAATTGAATCTCAGTTCTTGGTGAGGGTGAAAAGCACCGATCTCAGTTTTTCAACTATCCGTCCTTCGTCTCTTCCCCTAATGTTCCACCTTATCTTATTCCTACTCTTTTCACACTCCTTCTTCTTCTTCTTCTTCTTCTTCTTCTTCTTCTTCTTCTTCTTCTAATGTCCCTCCGCTTCGTGTTCATCCTTCTCTTCTTCTTCTTCTTCTTCTTCTTCTTCTTCTTCTTCTTCTTCTTCTTCTAATGTCCCTCCGCTTTGTGTTCATCCTTCTCCGTCTACTCAGATCGTTTTTTTTGGAGGAAACTAACTTTTAAACATTTCGTCCTCCTTCCTTCCCTTCATTCTCCTCACCTTTATCATATAAGATTCATTTTTAAATATAACTTATTACTTTTGTCATGTAGTTTAGTGAGGCATGATTTTTTAAACTAATTCTACTACGCTTATTCTTCACCCTCTCCTCCTACACTTCATGACTGGTGACTGATGAACTTTTTAAATGGTTCAATTTTATGGCCAACGACAAACTCATCCTAGTCATCTAATATCCATTCTTAAACTCCCACCCTTTTATTCTTCACCCCTTCTTTCTTACTCACTAACAGGTGAACCTTTTAAATATTTCAATTCTCTGATCAATCGTAACTGTTTAGTTGAGTTCTTGTTTACCCCTTCTATTCTTCTTTCTTCTCCTTCCTTCCTCTCTTCCCCTAATGTTCCTCCTTAGCTTATTTCTACTATTTTCATGCTTCTTCTTCTTCTTCTTCTTCTTCTCCTCCTTCTCCTTATCTTAATATGACTTGCATGTTCATCATGATGTACCGAGCGGGGTATATATACTAAACCCTCAGAACTTCGTCGTTTCCTCATTTCCATATTCTCATTGTTTCCTGATCTCCCACGTCTTCTATATCTCCAATGACCTCAACATTTGCCATTTTAGTAAGGGTATTGTCTCTTCAGATTCTTATACTCCTTCATTCCTTCACTCCCTCATCCTACATTCCTCTTACTCTCCTCCTAATTCTCCCCTATTCATATTCCTCCTTCACCATTGGCTAAGGTCAGTTTTCCTCTTCCACATCCCCTCCTTCGTATTGTCATCCTCCTCCTTCGCCATTGGCTAAGGGTATAATTCCTTCAACTTCTTATGCTTTCAAATTCTTTACTTTTACCTCTTACAACCCCAACATCTTTCTTCCCCTAATGCTTCTTTTGTTCCGGCTCCTCATTCCCCGTCTTCCAAGATCATTTTCCTTCTCCTCCACATCCCCTTTTTCTTCCTCTTCCCTTCCTCATTATTATACTCAACGTCACCTAAGATTAATCCTTAGAAATGATTATTTTTATCATCTATTTTAGTGAGAGCGTCGTTCAATCAAGTCCTTATACCCTTCCCCTCACACCACATTCCTTACCTTAATGCTCATCTTCTTTTTATTCCTCCTCCTCTTCCACTTTATTCATATCTTCGTCTCCCACTCCTCATCTAAACTTTGTCATTAAATATAAATTACCCTTGGCATCTAGTTTAATGTGGGTGTTATCCCTTCAAATCCTTTTACCCCTCGCATTCTTCGCTATACCTCCCCGCCAGTACTTGTACTACTTTTTTCTCTTTCATTAATGCTTCTTTTCTTCATGTTCTTATTTCCTCGTCAAATAATAAGATAAATTTTCATTCTTCGCCTCCTTCACACCCTTCTCCTCCACCTCTACATCCCTTCCACTTTCCGTCTACTAAGAGTAGATTTCTTACTCTTTCACCTCTTTCTCTCCACTTTCCCCTCCATCCACCACCACCACCACTTCATCCTCCTCTTCCTCCTTCCCATCATCATCATCGTCAACTAAGATCGAGTTTGAATTGAGCTGACTCACTTGAGTTTGAGCTAGGCCGAGTTCTTAGGATGTTGTTATAAACATTTTTTTAAAGGTCTCACTACGCCAGTCTGTATGTAGTAATGAACATTTGAGTCGGGTTAGGTTAAATCAATTCAGGTCACAAGACTCTAAACGTGACATTGTGACAATACCTTTTTGTAGTATGAGTTATAACCTGGAGGAACCCACTTTTTATTGATGTAACTATGTGCAAATGTTAGTAGAGCCATCGGTGATATAGTGATATGCATATGCCATTAGCAAAGGTGATTTATTAGAATTTCATCGGTGCTGAGTTTTATGTTTAATTTGTTTATTGGGAGATTTTGTTTCATTTTGTCAATTGCTAAATTGTGAGGCGTCCCATAAGTTCTTACCCTTACCACCCGCACCCCTTCCCCTAATGCTTCCTCCGCATAGATAGCACAGGACATGCTCTGCAAGAGGCTCTGTCTTAGTGATAATGTTGATGGTGGTGGACTGCGGTGGCACATGAGCTGTTGGAGAAGTGGGGATTCCCTTCACCAGGTCTGAAGTTGGTCATTCTTCCCCTAGAATGGATGGGTGTTCATCACCAGCTCTAGCAAGCGTTGTGATCGCCTTTGTTTTGGTGTTGTCGTGGGTGGTGTGATGTGGGCGAGAGTGGCCAACTGAGGAATTGGTGGCCCCTGTACATGCTCTGTAGTCATCAGTTGTCCAGTATGCAGCGAGTAGGGTAGATACATTCAACGCGTAAAAATTCGATATTTTCTGCATCCTCCACACCCTCATGTCTTCCCCACCCTCCAAATATATCATATTTTCCATGCTTTTCTTCCTTTACAACCAAAGTGCACACCTAGAGTTTGTTGTGTATTTACTGTGTGGTGTATGGTTTCTCTTATGCTATAATATGTGGTTTGAAAGACTCACATAGTATAAGGGCCTAATTTCTTGAACTCCTTCTGCCTTTACTTTCCCCTCTTACAACCCCCACATCTTTCTTCCCCTAATGCTCCTTGTAACAACCCGGATTTTTGATGACTTAAATTAATAGATAATGCGAAAAATTATCTAAGTCATTTAATTAAAATTATATCAGCGTGTAAATAAATCTGGATCGCTACGGATCCTTAAAATAAACGACTATTAATTACATAGTCTTGATTCACTTAGTATAGAATATAGATTGTATTTTTATACTACATTATTAAAATCTCTCTTGCTCGATTCCCCAACGTCTTAGACCTGAAAAAAAATAAAACAGTGGCCGCTGAGCGGAACAGCAACCAAACCGTTCATCTAACATCACCTCATACACATAAGACAACCATGTGAATAACAAATTATATGCTTACAAAAATATTAAAGGATATCACGTAACAAATAGTTTCCTTTAATTCAATTAACCAACATGTGAGGTGATGAAAACGATAAAGTTTAGAAGATGGGACATTGGCAGCCATTTAATTTTAAACCATTTTTCACGTAAACATATAACACATGAGTCGTGGCTCCTAGTATCACCGCTACATCCTATTGGATTGCATCTCACCAATAGAAGTAACCGTGTTACCGACTTGTAGACCGAACCGATCTTATGAGGTTTACATCTCACCCATAAGGTTCAATTGGGTCCGAACTTCAATTATATTATACGTTTATTCAGACGGGGCTTTGGGCAAAATGAAAGCCGGTGATTACATTCTCCGCATCAGCAAGAAGGAACCCGTAGTTTTCAGAATCCTGTTTTGCCCTCGCTACCTAGGTGGTAATACTGATCAAGTACTTGTCTATACTTGCGCACAAACCCTACACAGACTCTTGAACCGCAGCTCTCACTGTCGTAGGACAACTACCTTAAACACTAGGTCGACTCTCGGACCGCAGCCTCCGAGTTTGCTTTTCATTACAAGTGCGGTCGAAACACCACATATTATAGAATCCAACACAAGCTATTCGTCCCAAACTCGCATCATAAACTTTATATAAAAGTCACCCGTGAACAAGTAGTACTTTATTTGGTGACCTATAATAATTGGTCGGACTCATTTGAAACAGTCAAATACTCAAATACTTATTTTCAGTATGACAACATTATACTTTCCTCAAGTGTCACCGAAACATCATATCCCAAATATCGTATAACTTATTTTTAAAATAGTAAATCTTTTAAATGAAGTTTTATACTCCCTCCGAGTTCCTATGATTGCCCCGTTTCTTTTTGGGATGAAAAATAAGGAAGGAAAAATGAGTGGTTAAAAAAAGAAGAAGAAAGAGAGATAAATGGGTGGACGAATGTGAACCACATATTTATGGCCTAAAATGGAAAGTGGGTAAAAGATTGAACTCGGCTCAAAAAGGAAAATGGGGCAATGTTAGAAACTCGGAGGGAGTATAAAAATACTCCCTCTGTTTCTTTGATATCTTCCACATTTCCTTTTTCAATCATTTCTTTGATTTCTTCCACTTTCCTTTTTTTCTATCACACTTCTCTCTTACCTAGGTGGCCCACTTACTTTACTCCCTCTCTACTTTTACTTATTTTATTGTTTTTCTTAAGAAATGTGCCACTTTTAAGGTGGAAGAAATCATAGAAACGGAGGGAGTAAAATTTAAGGTATAATAAAATATTATTTTAAAATTTATAGTTTCTGAAAAATATAAAAGTTTTTGAAAAATATAAATTAAGTCGTCCTTAATCGATTTACAAAATTTGACAGAAAATCATTTTCTTAATATTTATAAATATCGTGTAAAAATTTCGAGATAAAATAAATCCATTTATTATAGAAAATGAAATTTATAAATTTCTACTTATATAAAAATAATAAGTGAAGTATTATTACAATAAGATATTTTGTAGGCTACTAATTTACTTTATTATTATAATATGTAACCAAATGTAAAAGTACTAAACAAAATTAAGTATGACCAAAATTACAATTATATAAAATACATACAAAACATAAAGTACATAGAATAAATATACATAATAAATAGAATTAAATAAATAAAATGATATAAGTAAATTTTTATTATTTAAGTTCTTTTATTCATTTTCCCATTTTCTCATACAAATAGAAATGTAAAGATGATAAATAAATTAAACAAGTGATAATTTAGTTAAATTGAATTTAGTCATAAATAAGTACTCCCTCCCATTTACTGGAATCCTACCATTTGATTAAAATATACCTCACATATATTCAATATTTGGTAGGTTTCCAGTGAATGGGAGGTAGTACATAACATAAATAAAATATCATGTAACACTTTTATATACATAAGTAATTTAGTCATACAAATAAGCCTAAATATTTAAATAAACAATTTATTAAGTTACTAACATAATATACTTATATATATACACACACAAAATGTTGTTAGAAGAAAAGTTTAGTTACCTTAATAGGCTACTATTTATTAACGTTATAAAGAATTAAAGGTCGTCAGGTCAATAATATTGTCTACGTTAGGAAAGTCATCTCCTTATTCCCGATGCTCCAATTATAGATAAGGACGAGTAGTAAATATAGTATGTAGTATTGTAGTATAATAAGTAGTAGTACGTAGTAGTGTAGTATGTAGGAGCAGTAGTATAGTAAGGAGAGTATGTAATAATAGTGGTATTACGTGTATATATAGTAGTAGGAGTAGTTAGTAATAAGAAGCAGGAGTAGTAGTTAATAAGTGGCAGTAATAAGTAGAAGGAATAATACTAATAAGACGTAGGAGTAATAAGAAGTAAGAGTAGGAGTAGTAATAGGTAGTAATGTGTAATAGTAGTAGAAGTAGGTCGTACATATATATATATATATATATATATATATATATATATATATATATATATATATATAGAGTAAAGATCAAGTGAGTCCTTTTATTTTTTTTGAGTCCATGAGTCCTAATCTTGGCCATTGATCTAAACAAGATGGATGGGTGAGATTGTATAGGGTAATTAAGGTAGTAACTACCAAATTTTGGAAAAAAATAAAAAAATCCTCCTCCTCCCTAGATTAGCGCCAACTGCAACCTTCTCTCTCATCTCATTTATTTTTTTGCTTTCAAGCGTCCGCTTAAGAAAACCCTTCATCTTCATCTCTTCTCTCATCTCGCTCAATTTTATTCGCTCAACTCAATCACAGCCTTACACTCAAACGCTCAACTCAAACTCAATCGCTCCACTTCAACTTCAACTTTTGCGCTCAACTCAGGCATACCCGAGCACTCAATCCTTCAACTCGCACTCAATCCTTCAACTCAACTCAATCGCTCGCTCAACTCTAGGATTCTCGAGCACTCGCTCAACTGAACTATGTCGCTCAACTCAATTCAATCGCTGTCCTCAACTCGAGCAAGATTATTATTTTACTGAAGATCTAGGTTTTGTTTACATCTGTGTTATATTTCATTACCTCTTTCGCTAATTATTGATTCATTAATTTTGCTGCGTCTGTGCCATATAATTAATTTTTTTCACTGAAGACTGTTTTGCTATCTGGGTTTTCATCTGTTTCGTGTAATTGAATTCAACTACAGACGAACATATATCGAATGTTACTTTAATGCACATACACTGTTACTGTAATAAACTTGATGTGTTACTGTAAGGGGTGCTTCGTTACTGTGTTTGATGTACGGTGTTATTTCAAAGACAACCATGTGTTACTGTAATGCATAAGAGGTGTTACTTTAACTCTCATCTTCGTGATACTTTGAATCCTTGTAAACCCTCAATTGTGTACATTTGTTACTCTAATCTGCTTCTTATGTTACTCCACACTTCTATTGGCAGACAGGAACACTGTACGATCGCAATTGTTGGAAAACGTAGCCAAGTATGAGAACACTAGACAAAAAATCATCGACGGTCCCATGAGCAAGCCAACAAAGGGCCGAAAAAAATAGCGTGTTTACTGAATCATGTCATCTCTTTTGTAACTACGATTTAATGGTCTCTATTCTTTAGTTACCTGTCTAATTACATTGGTATTTTGACTATCACCAGTACATTGAAGCTGTGAAACTCTGTTACAATGACCAGCTGCACCTGTTACTCTAATTCACTATTGGTGTTACTATGGGGATTATTGAAATTAACACAATTTTCGTTGGTCTCACAATCTGTGTGTTACACCGAAGCACTGTGTGTGTTACTTTAATGAACAAATTATGTTACTTTAAGTGATTAATGCCGTTAGTACAATGATATTGCAATCACCAATATTGGTACTCTTTCAATGAATGAACAACACTGCTGTCCTCAGTTACTACAATGCATTTTTTCTGTTACTGTAACAAATTAATAGTGTTACTTCAACGCACATGAGATGTTACTCTAACCAAAAACACATTTATTAAATAAATATAGTGTTAATTGCACAAATGTGTACAACATTAGTTTTTCGTGTAAACCAGGAAAAAAGAAAAAATTCTTGTAATATTCAAAGAACACGAGTATTATCAAAACATTTGTTCATCCTCGTCTTCCTCTGTGTCTTTTTCAGTACGGAGTGAAAATCTCATCCACATCTCTGCACCATTCCTGTGCATTCGGCTCTTTACCAATGCTTCCTGCCAAAAATTAAGAAAAGTCAGGCCCATGGGCATAAGTGTTACTGTAACTCCTAAGTTGCGTTACTTTAACTCTAAAAAGATGTTACTCCAACGTCAGCGCCAAAAACCCTTTTTTAGTGTTACATTTTTGTGTTACTCTAATTAAAAGTAGGTATTACTGTAATTCATTACTTGTGTTACTTCAATGCCATGCATGCTTCAACATAAAGCAAAACAATAATATCGGTGAAACAATAATATCAATGAACCATAATATTAATCCATAATTAATCAAACGAATTAAATTCCACATTTTCCAGTGTTGTCTTGTGCGTTCGCATCTCTGGCGCAACTACCTGCACAAAATCAAACAGCGTTACATCAATGTAAATAATGTGTTACTGTAATTCATAAGTGGTGTTACCCTAACGTGTACAATACGTTACTCTAGCATATCATAAAAATTCTTTTCCTGAACGTTCATTTGTGTTACTGTAATTGCAATTAAGTGTTACTTTAACTCAGAAGGCATGTTACTTCAACGACGAATCTGCGTTAACTGAAATAAAAAAAATAGAATCAATGGATATCAGGGAAAATCTTAATAAAAAGCATAAAGACCTGTAATCTATAGAGATCAAGATATCAAAATACCATTGATACGAAACTGTGATATCAAAACGCAATGACATCAAAAAAACGCAAATTGATACGAAACTGTGATACGAAATGACAATGAAAGCACTATAAACATGAAGATCGACGTAAAAAAAACGCAATTCGACGCGATAAAACATTGATATGAAAACGCAAATTGAAAGCAATATGACTATTGAAATCCATGAAGAAAAAACAATTGTTATACTCACCATGAAAATCGACAATGAAAGTAATAGCAACAATGAAAATCGACGTCAAATTATTATTGAAACTCACCATTGTTATACTCAGACGATTGCTTATCAATTGTTGAAGAAGATGATACTGATTCTGGATCCATTGTAACGCGTTTTCGTGCACAATTTTGATTGAATGAAAGGATGAACGTGATGAAGATAGGGTTTTTTTTCTCACGGTTGAATTAATGAATGAATGTGATGAATGATGAATGAACGTGATGGAGTGGTTATTGTTTCCTAAATACTTGGGATCTATTTTAGGAACGTAAATCTTTCCCTTTTTTTTTTTTTTTAATGCAATGAATCTTGTCCATCCATCCTCATCTCGTCCAACGGATGGGATGAGGACTCATGGACTCATATAGAGTAAGGGACTCATAAGAGCCTTACTCTATATATATATATATATATATATATATATATATATGTAGTAATATACTAGTAGTAGTTGGCAGTATTAGTCATGTAGGTAGCTTAGGTTAGTGTAAGAGTAGGGTGTATTAGGTGTAGGAATGTTAGGGTAGATTAGTATGTGTGGGTACGTAGTATGCGTTAAAGTGGAAGGTCCGTTTTCGGTCTGGTCCGTTTTTCATACAAACGTCTTTCTTTCTTTCTTAAAAAGTTGAAATATAAGACTACGGAATTAAAATAATGGAAACCGTAAATTTTATTTTTAAAAAGAAATTTGTGAAACTGTAAGTAAAACAGACAATAAATAGTAATTTGGGACAATAGTTATAAGTAATTATTATTTTAAGAATTCGATAATTTTTTTTAAAATTTTTTTACGAGACGAGAAAATGTTAAAACGACAGGTCATTATTAAAAATATTTTTGAGTTTTAAACTTTATTTAACGAAAGATAAATTTTTTAATAATTCGATAAATAAATTTCCTTGTTTTTTTTTTGAAATCCCAATATGGGTCTTAACTAGAATCGCTTAAATCGACCATAGCCACTCTTACAAACTCCTCTGGAAAATCACAGTCCCAAGTGTACCTATTCGAAATTGAATCGGAAACGAAATGCGCTGTAGTATGGGCGAGCTTGTTACAAGACCGATTGGCAAAACTCCATATAACCTCGTCGAAATACTCCATGACCGAAAGAATCTCCGCACAAATGATATAAAGCTCACTTCTTCCCTCCCATTTGCTCTTGAGAATATCGAGAACGACCTGACAATCGCTTTCGATGGCTAGAGATGTATGCCCCCTGTGTCGCGCCTCTAAAATAGCTTCCAATATAGCATCCGCCTCAGCCTCTCCCACATCGCCCATGACGTTAGATCTCGATGAGATAGCCCACAACAACCGACCCTCTTCGTCTCGACAAGTAGCTCCCAATCCCGTGCCCCAACCCTCTTTTACTCCTGCATCACAGTTCACCTTTACCCACCCCGTGTCAGGTCTAACCCACCTGGAATGAACAACGCTCCAGCTTGCATTCCCGACATTACTAGCGCAAGCCAGCTCGAGCTGTAATCCTCTAGAAAATCTAACGCGATATAGTGGCGGAAACACTGTAGAGTCGGGATTAAAACACACTGTAACTATGTCTTAGTAAAATTAAAATGGTAAAGTCAAACAATAGGCCTTAACTAAAATGACCAAAATTTAAAACAATCCACAAAAGGGAGTTTGAACAATCCATAAGACATAATTATTAAAATAAATATGCAGGATCCATAACTACTCGCTAGCCCACCCGAAGAGAAACACATATACCTGCCATGTTAAAAACATAACAGCCACAATCAGTGGGGAGCAACGCCAACGTTCTCCCAGCCGTATAACATGATTTTAAAACTGTAATTACTATTATAGAAAAATAGTAAAAATGAAAATCAGTAAAAGATTATAAGGAAAATAAGCTTTCAAACTTCACGTAACGAAACAATATAATAAAAATGAGTTTTCCGAAGAAAATATAAAACAATTGCCAACCTTCAAATCAAAATTATATCGATAATAATAAAATATTCAAAATGGCATTATGGAAATTCGATCAGTGTGCACAATGCTAGACTTTCACTAGGATAATACTGGAAACTAGTTTCGAGAACTGTAGACTTAACTCATAACAGAATCCAGTCTCTAACTAGGCAAATCAACTATAACAGGACTTCGTGCAGCGAGGTCCTGGTTTAAGTAGTATACACCCCTCCTGGATACAAACCATATCCAGTTCAACCCGACGCGACTTACACAATGCGATATCTAAGTTTAAGGGCACAATGCACACTCTCCTGAACACAAACCATGTTCAGTTCAACAACCAATGTGCCGCATAAAGACACACCAACCTTACAGTTGATGGCAAAAACGTACATCCTAGACTATATTACTCTAACCCCACACTTGTCCTTATTCCATAACTCCCAAAACAAAGCCATTATCAATATTCAAAAGGATATAATCATTGTAAATAATAAGAGAACAAAAGGGAAAACGAATCGCCTTCCAAAAGATGAAACTTTCTATTTTAGGAAACTTTTATATTTAGAAACTTCACAAAAATAGCATCTTATCAAAATAGCGAAAATATTAGTTCATACTAATAAAACATTTTTAGTAAAAGATATAGATTTATAAAACTAATACTTTCGGTCTTAACAATATTAATTTCCAAAATAAGAATAAATGGGTTTATGAAATTATTGAAATATCATACAAGTGTTTATAAAGATTAAAAATGTCTTAAACACTTGAGTACTACTAATTAGGGTGTTTCCCAAATTTATAAAACTAAAATTCCGTAATTATTAATAGTTTCGACAAAACAAGCATAAATAAGATTTTACGGCAAATGTCAAATTAAATCTTTTAACGTCTTTTCTTTAATTTTAATCATTAAAAAAATTTAGAATATGATAAGGGGTGATTTAACTCTCAAAGTTTCAGATTTAAATATTTTAAAAATTGCTGGAAAAATAAATCCTTTAGGTAAGATGAAGCATTTTAACGATAAATCGTAATTTTGTCCAAAAATCATTACTATTAATTAAAGGCTTTAATAAATAGTACAAAAATTACGTAAAATAGCTAAAAATATATTTTTGGACATTCTTTCCAGAAAAGAGAATTTTCCAGAATCCTTAAATTTGTTTTTTAAAGGTTTTTCTGGTTAATCGTCTAATCTTGACAATAACGATTAATAAAAATAATAATTACAAAACGATTTAAGTATTAATATCCAAAAACTATTATTAAACTTAAAAATAATGATTTTCCAGAAACTACTATTTTTTTCCAGATTTAAACAAAAGACCAGAAATCGAGAATTTAAACGACAAACACGGTTTTAACGATAAACGATGATTTAAAGTGATTAATTAATTCACCCACTTAAAAATTCCGAAATATTATGAGAAAATTCAAAAAATGATTTTTCATCAGAAATATTATCCCTGTCAAATTTCAGATTAAAATAAAATGTTTAAGTGCTAGAAATAAAAATCGGTTTTTAATCGTTTTTGTTCGTAAACGGTAAAAATTCAATAATCGATATCAAAAATATCAGAAAATACAAAATTATTAAAAATCAGTAAAAACTTCATTTTTACAGAATATAATCATATATTACAAGTTTAGGCCGAATATTACGATTTTACAAATTAATATGACGATTTAATCGTTAATCTCGTAAAAGCGATAAAAATACCGAAACATGCAAATTTTCAACATTTAAAAATTTTCCAGATTATATGACATACATATATTGTCAAAAATGAAATATAAAAATATACATGCAATTACACGAATAAAATCACGAAATACCGAGTAACATCGACGTTACCTCTAGTCCAAATCAGAATCGATAATATACTCGTCGGCCTCGGGATCGTCCACAAATACTTAACGAAAGGATCGAAATGAGGATGAATTTGACGATAAAGATGAGACGATTGTGACTCGAAATAGAGCAAGAATCAGCCAAGAAGGAAGAAGAAATTACACGGTAAAAAAAGAGAGCAAGAAGGAGTGAAGGAAATAGGATGTTGAATGATTTTTATGAGAAATGAATGTAAAAGAATTGGGAGGTTACTAAAGGTTAAATGAGAATAAATAATTTGAGGAATCCAATGTAGTATCATTAAAGGTGGCCGGCGAAAGAGGATAAGAAGGAATATGAATGGTTTGCTCATTAAGCCATGGTTAAATGCAGAAAAAGAATCCTATGCAACACTATAAAACGTAATGAAATAAGACGTATTATAAAACGTAGTAAGAGTGTGACAAAAAGATGTGTCGGTCCAAAACATGGGGAAAAAGGTCCCAAATAATTTGTAAGTTGATAAAAAGAAGAATCGTAAAATAGTTAAAGGCATTTCAAAACAATTCGAGTAAACCTCGCGTAAGAAAATAATTATTTACGAAACCTCGTAATAAAATCATTAATGGCTAAATTTTTGTAAATAAAAATATTTACTAGTTGAAAATATTATAAAAATATGTTTAGACATTTGTAGAAAAAGGAATAACTCAAATCCGAGCTTAGATACGTTAATTCGTAGAGAAATAAAATTCCTCGCGGAAAAATAAATAGTTTACGAAGCAAATCAAATAAATAGATTTGAAAGAATTAAAGTCTTTTAAAAATATAAATAAATATCGTTAAACTCAAAATGAAAATAAAGCTTGGGAAAAATGATGAAACACACGGCCGAAAAGTGACAGAGTTATGATGAAGTCATAACGGAAAGGATAAAAATGCTAGGAAAATAGCGGGTGTTACACGAGCTCACTATCAGATAACTCCTTACCCAACACTTCCACCCGTCGCACCACAGTCTCGTGTCGGACTTGCTGTTTATTGAAAACCAGCTTGTTACAACACTCCCATACCGCCTAACACACCATCATGAACTGTGCCTGCTCTGCTTCTCCTATATTCCTCCATAGCTCCTCCACCCAGTCCCGAACAGAAACATGGCTCCTCTCCTTTAATCTATCCACATCCATGCTATCCCAAACTCCTCCTAGCCAACCACAATTCTTCACTAGGTGAAGGCATGATTCCTCCTCACATTCACAAATTGGACACAACACATCGAGGCCTGCAATACGGGACGCAAGCCTTCCTTTCGTCGGGATAGCTTCATTACAAAGTTGCCAGAAGAACATCTTTATTCGAGGTAAAGTCTTAGCTTTCCATACTCGATTCCATATCCATTTATCCCTTTCGTAGAAGGACGAACCCACCTCCTCAAACCACCCCCTCATGAGCTCTTTATAGGCTAACCTCACATAATAAATGCCGTTCTTTTCAAGATCCCAGCACCACTCATCCCGAACATCTCTCCTGCTCGTTTTCATATTAAGAACAATATCTCTTTCAAACGGCAAGAACAACTCGGAAATGAGTGCCTCGTTCCACCCATATCCCGGTGCCATTAATTCCTTGACCCTCAAATTCTCCGAGCTATCAAGTCATGGTGAAGTGACTCGTGTATTTGTGCCTCCTTTTAGCCATGGGTCGCGTCATACTCAAGTATCCTGACCGTCTCCAAGATGACGTCGGCTTCCCATCGAGATCACCCCTCGAGCTTCCCACACACTTGTCCAGGTGAAACTCGGGTTTTTGCCCTGTTCCGCCCTTTCGAACGCCATGGAAGGGTAATATTTTGCCTTCAGTAACCGAGTCACTAGGCACTCCGGGTCGGTCATAAGTTTCCACGCTTGTTTCCCAAGCAGAGCCAAGTTGAAATTATGGTAGTCCTTGAACCCGAGACCGCCCAAGGCTTTGGGTTTACATAAATTTATCCATGCGACCCATGGAATTTTCCTCCTCCCATTTTCCGACCCCCACCAAAACCTCGAGACTACCATTGAACGTAATTCATAACAACAAAATTTTGGGAGTAGGAACACACTCATAGCGTAATTCGAGATTGATTGGGCAATTGCCGTTATCAATATCTCTCGACCTGCTTTAGAGAGTAGCATACCCCTCCACCCTTGAAATTTCTTACTCAATTTATCTCGAATCACGTTCGTAAATGCTCGTCTCGAGTGACCCGCCACAGTTGGTAACCCTAAGAATAAACTCGGGTTGCCCACTATCTGAACACCAAGAATACGCGCCACATCATCCCGTCTCGTCCCGTTTGCACCTGAGCTAAAGGAGATCGTTGTTTTATGGAAATTTACCTTCTGACCAGAAGCTTTTTCATAAGTTTCAAGAATTCCCCGAACCTGGGTTGTCTCATTCACGTTCGCTCTAGTGAAGACGATGCTATCGTCGGCAAAAAACAAATGGGTGATAACCGGAGCCCCCCGAGCAACCCAGATTCCATGAATGGTCCCCCTTTCCGTAGCTCAACGTAGTAAACCCGAAAGTACCTCCGCACCCAAGATGAATAGGTAGGGCGATAGGGGGTCACCTTGCTTAATCCCTCGGGTCGGAAGAATGTCTCGTGATGGCTTAACGTTTATAAGAACAGTGAAAGTCACCGTCGTGACACATGCCATAACCCGATAAATCCAGTTGCTATCAAAACCCATCCGACGCAGCACCTTCTCCAAGAAGACCCATTCGACCCGGTCATAGGCCTTAGCCATATCCAATTTCAGGGCCATATGCCCTTGTCCTGATCTAGTATTCTTCATATGATGGAACAACTCAAAGGCGACTAGAATATTATCAGTAATTTGCTTTCCTGGGGTAAAAGCACTTTGATTTTCCGAAACAACTTCCCCTAAAAACAATTTCAGCCTATTAGCAAGGACCTTTGATACAAGCTTATAAATAACATTACATTGACTAATAGGCCTAAAATCACTCATACGGGTGGCCTTCCTCTTCTTCGGGATTAACACGATATAAGTTCTATTACACTCTACTGGTAACGCGTCCCCTCGCAACACACGAAGAACCATAGCAACCACCTTCTTCCCCACAATATGCCAGTACGTTTGATAAAAGAGACCATTCATACCATCCGGACCTGGACCTTTGAGTGGGTGCATTTGTTCGAGAGCCTGGACTACTTCTTCTTCACGGTACTCAGCTCTTAGGATTGTGTTCATTCGTGCTATAACACGCCCCTCGATCCTAACCAGCGCATCATCAAACTTCTCGGGTCGACCCGTCGCAAACAACTCCTCAAAGTAATTACATGCATGTTCTTCTATCTCACCAGGTGTATTCCAGATGCCTCCCTGCTCATCCTCTATTTGAGTAATGGAATTACGTTGTTTGCGTTGACCCGCTTTCTGGTGGAAAAAATTTGTGTTCTTATCCCCCTCTTTTAGCCACAAGGCCCTAGATCTTTGTTTCCAGTACACTTCTTCTTGTTTAGTAAGCTTTGCAATGTCACGAAGAAGTTCTTTTCTCTCCGCCACCTTGCTACGGCTCTTATCCTCTTTGTCGAGCTGGGCAATCCGTCTTCTCTTTTTTCTCATCTCTCGCATCATCCTCTCAATACTTATGCCCTTCCAGGCTAAAAGCTCTTCGCTGCACCTGGTAATTCCCTCACAAATGTTATCATCTCCTACCTCTCACGCCCTTCTTATAGCCTCTTCGCAACCACTCTCCCCAACCCATTCTTGCTTAAACCGGAAAAGCTTTTTTCCACGCTCCCCTTCATATCGATTACGGTCTATATCGAGTCGAATGGGCGCGTGATCCTACCAGTCCCGGGATAAATGAACCACCTCAGCACACGGGAATAACATTAACCAGGCCTCATTCACTAAGGCCCTATCCAACCTGCTTTGTCGTTTGTCTTTCTCTGCCTGTCCGTTATCAAAAGTATAGTCATACCCCTCGAAAGGGATATCCCTGAGATGACAAACATCAACGGCCTCCCCGAAGTTGTTCATCTACCATTGTTGCCTTGTCCCACCTAGCGTCTCGGTGTCAAACAAAATTTCATTAAAATCTCCAATACAAACGCACGGGTCATCCCCTTCCTCTTCTAATAGCTTCAACAGTTGGCAAGAAAGGTGTCTATCACCCACCGCGGGCCACCCATAGAAACCTATCAGTCTCCATGTCCCCATAGACGAGTTCACCTCGAGATCCATATGATGGAGAGGATTCCGATCGAAACCTAACATCAACATCTTTCCTCCAAAGCATAGCGAGGCCCCCGACCTTCCTGCACTATCCACAGCCCGCCACTGATAGTCATCAAAAAAAGCCCCCAATGTGCAAAACTCCGTACTGCTAAGCTTCGTTTCGCACAAAAAAAGCTATAGCAGGGACCTCTCTCCGCATGATTCTGCGGAGACCGCCTACTGCAACGGGGTTGCCCAGCCCCCTGCAGTTTAGACTCAAAAGATTTATAATGCCCGACGGGGTTGAGTCTTCTCAACCTCCACCTCAGGTGAACTAACACCCATGAATAATTTAGACTTCTTCTCACCTCCCCTACCTTTCTCTTCCCCCTCTTCAAGCGCCCTTTTGCCCAATGGCATTCCAATCTGTAGACACCCACATTTTGCCATTAGGTGTCTATAGCAGTTTCCAAAAAACACCCGATGATGATCGGACACAAATGTGCTTCTACGCGCTCGGATATGGGCTCGAAACCGTTAGTTTCTGGCTTGGGCTTTTTACGGAGTACAAATCTCACAAAACTGACCTCAAATTCAGGCCCAGTGGGCCGTTTCCAATCAAATGAGAATAATTTGGGTCAAAACTGACACCGGAAATAAAACCGACTTTTAGCAACCGGGTCAAACCCCGGTCAAGGCCGTTTCCGAGACACGAATCTGCCTTGCAAATATCAAGAATCCAACTCAAACACAGAATTTTCAAAATATCTCACCTGTGTTGACCCACTCGATCGAGTCTCAACCCACTCGGTCGAGTGGGCCTCCAACAGACCCGCTGTCTCTTTTTAGCTGGGCCACTCGATCGAGTCCATCAGGGCACTCGATCGAGTAACCCTAGACGAGGGTGGGGGAGAATTCCTATATATACTACCCTTTTGCAACATAATTTCATAACTTTTACAACCCCAACTTTTACATACATACAACTTTCAATCTTGCAACCCTAGCATCTAGCAAACCATCAAACCCTAAAGCCACCATAACTCCATCTACATAATCTCGAACTCACGTGCCTATGCCACAACTAGACGAGTCGTGTCCGAGAATACGAAGCATGTAGGTTGAGGGTGCAAATAATCCCATTCTCTTCTCCTCTATCGCGCCGTCGTTTTTTTATTGTTTTATTTTATTTTTGGAAAATCTCATTTATACCCTCTAAGTTTTCACTTTTCTCAGTTGTACCCCTGCGTATAAGCAATTTCCAACTGTACCCCTGAACTCTGTTAATTACTCTCAACTGTGACTAATCTAGAATTAGCCGTTAAGTATGGCTGTTAAGTGCCAACTTGCAGTCCTAATCTAATGACATGGCAAGTGACATGTCGGTCTAGTAGCCTTTTGGCCTTCGTTAATCCCTAATTACCCCTTCATTCTAATTTCAAGTTTTCGCCTCGTCGAAATCAACAACAACATGAAATAATAAGTGAGAAAAGCAACGAAGAATATGATGATGATGATGATGATGATAGTACATAGAGGAAGAATGACAGATGATATGGTGATATCAGTGAATTCGAACAAGGGAAGAAACGAAGGAAGAGGAAGGGTTTGTAGTTTCAAATTAGAATGAAGGGGTAATTAGGGATTAACGAAGGCCAAAAGGCTACTAGACCGATATGTCACTCGCCATATCGTTAGATTAGGACTGCAAGTTGCCACTTAACAGCCATACTTAACGGCTAATTCTAGTTTAGTCATGGTTGAGAGTAATTAACAGAGTTCAGGGGTACAGTTGAGAATTGCTTATACGCAGGAGTACAACTGGGAAAAGTGAAAACTCAAAGGGTGCAAATGGGAATTTCCCTTTTATTTTATTTTTATTTTATTTTCTCGTTTCTAATATCATTAATACCGCTAGCATCAAAACATTAAATTATTTGCCTATTCGTGTCGAATACAAGGGATGACGGGATAAGAAAACACGAATACAAGGGCCTCGCGCCCGAGGTTGCCAGTCGCTTATCCCGACACCCCAAGTATTTGATTGTTGAAGCGAATCTACATCAACAAGATCGTTTTTTATTTATCGCGTCGCTAGCGTCGTCGTAGTATTTACATAATCGTCATCAAAATCATACATTCATCAATTTATAAAATTATTTCGAATCACGTTTAAGGGCGATATTCGTATAAGACTCTTCTAATCCTTTTACGAGTCGTAACAGTGGTGGAGCCCTCTCGAGGAGCCCCGCCCTAAACACTCAAAGGCATGATGGGATCGCGAATACTCCCCTTTAAATGCGTCTGATTCCTTTTTTAGGTTAGATTGAAGCCCGTTGATGTGGATCTGACATCACATAATCCGCAAGGATTAATTACGGTGTCGAGATGCGGAGGGGATCCATTTTCAGATCTAATCAAACCAGCAAAACATCCTTCCTTAGACGCGATATCGATTCTATAGTCGAATATCGTGTCTAAGCGAATTAGTCAACAAATTTAACTAATACGAATTCGTTGATGCTAAAATAGTTGTCACATAATTCGAAAGAATTAATTACGACTCTATAATGCGGAGATAGCTTATTTCGCTTTGTTTAATTTAAACGACTTACAACATCTTTTCTAGATTTCGCTTAAGTGTTCGATATTGATTCCATAGTCAAATATCGAATACGACGAGTAATACAAATCGAGCACAAATCATACAATATTTACGCCCGATTTGACAAAATTAGCGATTTTCCAAAATCAAAAAGCAATTTCGAAATTCCTACAAATTGCGACACGAACCCTAGTTCGTACAGGGGGCACTTGATCGAGTGCCTAGCCCACTCGATCGAGTGGCACCCCAATTTAGAGGCAGAAGGTCCTTTTGTGGACCACTCGGTTGAATGAAACCTCAAATTCTGGGCAGAAGGGTTTTCCGAGGCACACTCGGTCGAGTCCCTCAATGACTCGATTGAGTGTCCCTTTATCACGTCAAAATGTGAGCCCTTAACACATCTCGAGCCCCGTTAAATATTTTAGTGACTTCGGTCATCACGTGTCAAGTCAATCACGTGTAATATTACTTTCCAAAACCATGCATCGTGTCGTTTACATCATTCTATAGTATTTTTTATATTATTTACAAACCGTTATTATCGTTATCACCGTTACTAACTTGTTTGTTTATGTCTTTTTGATTTATTTCCGTTATACGTTTTATTGTACTAAAATGAATCTCGCATGCTAAATACAACTTTAACGTTAATTTTAGATGCATTAAATCGACGTAGCAACTTATTCGAATTCTCGCATGTTTAGTCAAAACATTGTTTGCATATCATCTCATCGTATTACTAACGCGCGTATTAAAATATCAAACGATATCTTAGTAGAGGCCGCTAATGTGCGGGCGGGGTTGGGTGTTCTTTGTGAACTTCCTAACAAGTACCCTCACCCTTTACTCAGAACCGTGGTTTCCGGATATCTGAATCCATTGTCACACGAGAGTCATTCAATACACGGTATCCGATAATGTTGGTATCGGTATCGCAATGCAAAGGGACGGACCCAATAAACTCTGACATCCGAATGGGCCGTACTTTGTGCGCGGCCCACTAAGATATAGAGTGGGTTCGAATGGGCCCGAATTCCCACAAATTTCGGTGGCGACTCCACTTCGATTTAAATTTCAATTCGATACATCTCACATGAGTTTCATTTGCCTCCCTAAACCCGCGCGTGGCCGCGTCGGGGTGGACCTATGTCATGTCCACACAATCGCTATTTCAGAACCCCTCTAGACACCGTTTTTTCACCTGCCTCTTTGGCACCCACCTTACGATCACGTCGGACCCATTTCCCCTTCCCACAGAGTCACCAAGGCTGCTTTTATTACCACTATTACGCTCCAACAAAACTTCGTGGCCACCCTTGTAGTGCACTGTATTAATCTTTGAACCTGCACCACCATCCTCTTCCCCCTCCCATAGCATCAATTCTGCTTGTTGACCGGGTTTATTTATCTCACCTAGGGCAGTATTGACAAGTACCTCTCTCTCCCCACTATCTCCCTTTTCCCCACCTCTGGTGTCACTATCAAGCGTCGTAACCCCCGACCCTGATCTAAGCCCTTCTTTCTGTATGTCCGGGCCTCTATCCAGGATCCTCTCCACATGTTTAACAACCACCTTTTGTAATTTGTCAATTAGATTTTTAACAGCTTCCTCCTCCTTCGCCTTAAATTCGGCCCCAACCTCTCCCGATAGAACTCTTTCTTTATACCCTTTCATTTCAACAAGTGTTTTATTCATCTCACCTGGTGATGCTCTGATGGTAGGGATTTGCTGTGAATTCCGCCAACAAATAATAACCAACTAATCCTACCTGGATAGATAGGGTAAGTCGGGTCAAGTCCACGGGGACGGTAAAGAGGGTTTCGACTGGGTTTCGCCTAAGGACTTGACTAGGTCAACAAGGCTAAACTAGACTAAAACTAAGAAGGGAGATAAAGCTATGACTAAGGCTAAGCTAAGTGTAACAACTAAAGCTAAAAGATTCAACTAACTAGAGAAATAATAGCTAAGAGGAAGAAGATATCAAATAAGAAAAGAACTAGGATTAGGTCAGGTTCAAGGGTGATGAAATGATCAAGGGGAAGGGAGAATGAATGGGTAGTCAAGCTATCTAGGCATGGTCCGGGCTCTCGCTACTTAAACCGACCTAGAGGCTCCTCGCTCTCGCGCAAGAACCCATCCTAGCAACATACAAGACCGCAAGAAGAAGGCAAGAAAAACATGCATTTGCAACTACAAGTCATTCAAGCATTTCATCAAACATGTTCTATGCATACAACTAGGAAGCAACCCAAATTTCCACCAACAATCTACACAAACCCTTAATCACCCATTAAGACACCCAATCCCCCTACTAATCCAAGCAAGAATCTACTCACACATATCTGAACTTAAACTAACAAGAACAAGAGAAACTAACACAAGAACAAGAGAAACTAACACAAGAACATTCATATACATAATGAAGAACTAACAAGGATGATGAACAAAACAATAAACAAAAGATAAAGAATGAAACTTTAATGATAAAACAAGATTAAGAGAAGGGAAAAGAGGATTATACCAAGACTAGAGAGGAGGAGAGATTGAAACTTGCAATAATAAGAAAACCCAAACACATCAACCAAGGTTGTCAATCTTGGTGGAGATCTTCAAGAATTCCCATAATACAAGGATTACAAACTATATTAAGGAGTAATTAAGGACTAATATACACTAATCTAAGCTAATCTAATCTAAAGTAGTCTAGGGTTTAGTGGGTAATGAAAAGTAAAGCATAAGTCCTTAAACAATACAAGAGGTGGGGTATATATAAGGTTTCACGGGTAAAGGATTGAAGGAAAGCGAAACAACCCATTTCTGGGCTCTTCCCGGCCGGGAAGGTGGTGGTCCCGACCAGGAAGGTCATGATCCCGGCCGGGATCAAGCTCCAGTAGCCGTCTTCTTCTTTGCTCTTCATCCCGGTCGTGATGGGGTCCTTCCCGACCAGGATGAGTCTTGTAGGCTTCAAATATGATCCCATAGGTCCCTCCTTGCTCTTGTTAGGCTTCTCATCAATTCTCGGTGCTCGGGAATGGGTCCCAAGGGCTCGGGATTGAGTCTAAGCCACCGGGTGATCGTCACTTCTCTTCGTTTGCTCCAAATGTGTCGGAAACGAGTTGGAATCGTTTCATCTCTCCAATAATGGTCCTAGGAACCTAAAACAAACTAGAAGAAGCGTAAGTAGCCTCGAAAACCGCTCCAAAGAGCGATTCCACAAGAGAAACCGAGACCAAACACAAGGAAATAGCACTACAAAACACACTTATCAACTCCCCCACACTTAACCCTTACTCGCCCTCGAGTAAGCACGAACTAGCTACTAAACTAATAAAAACTAAAATACTAGCCGAGCGGGTATTAGCGGACCCTACGCCCTTTCAACTCACGCGAGAACACTTAGGGGACAAGTGCTCTCCGCAAGGCAAGTGAGGTCTTGCGACAAAACTGTGGATACAACCGAACACGAAAACACACAAACAAACAAACACACAGACAAACAAACAATCGGTTGCATCCAAGACAAAACACATTCCGCTTCCCTCAACAAAGCGGTGAAAGAGACACCGGTTAAGGACTTAAGGCAAGTGACAACGTTCCCAAGCTAGCAATACAAACCGAAATGGACAAAACCCTAATAGTACGACGACAAAGCAACAAAAACGTTGGTAACTTACCTAGGTTCCTCCTAACCTTCTAAGAACGTACTACGGGACGATAAGCGGGATAGAAAAAGGATGAACCACAGAGTTAGTCGACACTGTAGGTAAGTGAAACCCCGCCCCTTTTAGCGATAAGCCAAGAGGGTCGTCCCATACCCAAAATCGCCCAACTAGTCCAAGTAAAAAGGTGGATAAGGTTGCAAAGTGGGGGAAGACCAACTATCTACCGCTATCATCCTTCCTAGGGACTCGGTCCTTTGGTAGGCTCTTCACGGTAATAGTCGGAAAAAGGATTATTTTTTAGGGTGAGAGTTATTTTTGTCAGATGATTTTCTTTGGCATTCTTTTCTTTTGGATTTGGCTTTTGAGATGCTATGCCACATCTTTTTCTTCTTTTGTATTTTGTTTTTCTTTTGTTGTGCCTTTTATTTTTCTTTTTCTTTTTTTCTTTTCTTTTCTTTCTTGGTTTGCCCTTATGGCTAAATTTTTGTTTTGTAGGCATTCAATCACAACCAGGTAAGAAGTTCAACAAATTGCAACTTATTGGTGGGAAATGTGTAGAAGGTAGGGAAATGGGTAAGTCGGGGGTTGCGATTTCCCTTCAAACCCACATAAAGGAGGAAACTTGGACTAATCAAACGATTTCGAACACGGTCACCTAAGAGACGAGACTCGGGAACCAAGGCCTTTTCACTCCGTGGGTGGTCAAAATGGTCAAAATGCAAATCCCGTAGTAAATCCCTAGTAGTCTAGGTGGACTCAAGGTAAGAAACCAACAAAATCATTGATTTAAATTCATTCTACTAGACTAAAGTCCAAGACTCGATTCACATCATTAGAAAGGGAAAGTAAACACTTGCGCACTAGCCTCAAAACCGGGTTTTCGAAAACCTTTTATTACACACTAGACACAACTAAACAAGACAAAACAAAGAAACAACAGAAACAAAAGGAAAAGAGACAAACAAAACAAAACAAAACAAAACAAGCAAACAAAATGAACAAACACCACCCCGAAACATCCAAACAAGCCACCACATCAACCACAAACTTCAAAAAACTCCACCCGAGCATCCACCATCACAAAATCTCCTCCAAACTCCACAAGAAACAAAGAAGGAAAGGGATAAAACGATGCTACCGGATGCCTTGAAAGCTCTCCAAAGTTACCGGTGATCAAGCGACCTACAAGGAAAAAGAGGGAAAAACACACGCACAAAACACAAAAAACATGACACAACGACTCAAAAGAAAAAGACACAAAGGAAAATCTTTTTGGTTTTTATGACAATTTTCAAATTTTTAAGGATTTTAAAGATTTTTTCGAAAAAACTACGAAAATAAAGCTAAACTAGACTAATATATCGCTCCCCCACACTTAAACCGAGCAATGTCCTCATGCTCGATCGGTAGTGTGTGGAAGACACTAAAAAGGAAAGAAAAAAGGGAAAATAAAGCGAAAAATGAAAAATAAAAGTGAAGAAAGGGTAGAATGTGTCGGCCGGGGTGTAATCAAGTCACCAAGGGCCGATACGAGAAAAGATATGGATGGGGGAAGAAATAAAAGGAAATGGGAGGGGAGGGCTAGGTGTAATCAAGTCACCTAGCCCGGATTCCGCCTAAATCCAACTAAATTCTACCAAAAGGAAATAAAATAAGGAAAAAAAAGTGAAATTACTTGTCAATTTGGATTTTGAAATGACTCTCGATGTAATCACGTCATCGAGAATCGGGAGCAAAAGTAACCAAGGCCCCGAGGGCCACCATGACAGAAATATGATAAGGGGAAGGGGAACATACAAAGGGAGACAAGCAATAAAAGACGGAAAAGAAGGAGAGTCGCCTACCAAACGGTTAGCAACTCATTAACTCCATTGCCTCAATGATCATAATAGGCACGTTGCTTGTCTTCATCATCGATATTCCTCTTCTTGCTCAATGTAGTCGCATGGTTGAAGTTCTAGGCTTGCATTGGTGTAAATGAGGTGGGATTTGAGGTGAAACTCGGTGTGTAGTGAAGAGAAGATGAGATGAAGGTATATATATGAAGTGTAGGGGTCATATGATAGTTGCAAGGGTAGGTAGGGAGGTTGGGAGGGGGTACAAAGTGGTGGGGTGAGGTTTAAATGAAGGAATAAAGTCGAATGGGGCTGCAGGGGACCATCCCGGTCGTGACAGACCTCGTCTCGGTTGGGATGGTTCCTTCCCTGTCGGGATGACCATGATCCCAGTCGGGATGGACAGGCAGTAGCTCCAACTTTAGTGCACACATCATCCCGGTCGGAATGAAACCCTTCCCGGTCGGGATGACTCTTCTAGTCCTTCAATCCTCTAGTAGCTCCACCCACAAGTCAACTAAAGCCTCGAGATCTAGAATCCCGTCCCCAAAAGCTTAAGAAAAGCTCAAATTCCGACTTCCTCCACCAAGCTCCATGCTTCTGTCATCAACAACTCCTCTCGAAACTTCATCTTCACTATCAACCTATCAAGTAAACTCTATAAACATCATCAAAATCCCTCCATCACATCGCTCATCAAAAATTCCAAATTACAAGAATTCTACAAACACAAAAAAAATCCTAGAAACAAATACATAATTAACACAATTACAAACACAAAAACTAAAAAGAAGAGAGAAAGGGGAATATACAACATGACGGTTCTTAAGGAACTCCGTCAAACCTAGGATGGTGCACTCTTCATTCCTAGCCATAGCCATCAAGGGCTCGGAGGAGCAAGTCAAATGCTCGAGCCACATCGTAGAGAGGGCTCATTGAGTACCCGAGCTAAGCTATCCTCCAAAGCCTCCAAGTCGGAAGCAAGAAGCGGTCACCTAAAGACCCAATGTCATCTTTCACGTGGTCTCCGGGGTCTTTCCATCCAACGAGCTTTATCGACCTCTTCCTCCCTAAGCATCGCCTCCAAACACAAGCAAGCTTTATATACTTGACATGGCACAAAAAGCGGTTTTGGCCCCGCTTCCTTATTGCACATCCTCATATCTTCATCAAGTTGTGGTTCCCCATATTCAAGTCTCAAAACATCACTTGGCCTCACACCATCTTGGAGGAGAGAATTGAAACTTCTACCGGCAGTTTCAATCTCTTCTAAACCGTTGCTTCGCTCACTTGCAAGAGGCTCATTATGTTCTTCCACATTTTCACACAAGGGCAACTTGGGCTTATCATTTTCACTCAACGACTTCACAACTTCAACCACCTCATTCAACTCACTAACCTCCTCCAATTTTTAACAATGCCTTCAACACGGGTCATTTCCTCATTTGTCTCTTCTTGGGTAGACAATTGAGGTTCTTCATAGCAAGTCTCGCTTTCCAAAGGGACTTCATCGGCGGCTTCATGATTAGGTTGCTCCCCATGCTCAAGTGAGCACCCTTCGTCGAGTTGTGACGTTCGGTTTAAAAACATTACGGTTTTAACAGCTAACGCATTTAATCGAGCATCCATCGCCTCATTTTTCCTTCGATATTGGGCCATGAATTCATCTTATACCTTTTGCATTTGGATGACCATTTCTTGTTGGCTCTTTTGCAATTGAAGAATCGATTGAAATAACTCCAAGTTGGGCATTTGGTCATTGGGGTCTTGTAAAGCTCCTTGAAAATCTTGATGATGCCCAAGGGGTGGGCATCATATTGTTGATAGTGAAGTTGAGGTGATTGGTAATATGGTGGGTTTTGGGAAAATTGGCTTCCATAAGGGGAAATAGGGTGAGGTATGGTGGATTCATGATGGTAATTTGAGTAATAACCACCACGATCACAAGGTTGATAAACACTCACTTGATGGAAGCCGTTTCCATATCCCTGAAGCTCATACCCACGGGTTCCTTGGTTACCCGATGAAGCTTGATAGTAGTAGGGAGACATCATGTCATGTTCTCAATTCATAGAGGGAGAGAAGTAGCTCATGGTGGCTTCTATGGGTGGGAGGTTTAGATCAATCCTCGCGTTTTGCTCGAAAACTAGGCTTGTACCCGGTTGGAAACCTCTCAATCTAGCAACCATCCGTTTATGCGGCTCTGAGTCGTAAGAAAGAGGATGGTCACCACCTCTAGGCAAAAACTGTAGACTAGGAGCAAACGTGAGAAGTCTAGTGCTTTTTGGGCACTAGACAAGAAAGAACTAAACTTCACACACACTAGAAGCAAAAGAAAACAAAAAACTACAAAAAAGCGAAAACAAAGTCAAGTAAAAAGACAAACAAAGTCTAAACTAGCACCGTCCCAGGCAACGGCGCCAAATTGATGGGAGGGATTTGCCGTGAATCCCGCCAACAAATAATAACCAACTAATCCTTCCTGGGTAGATAGGGTAAGTCGGGTCGAGTCCACGGGGACGGTAAAGAGGGTTTCAACTAGGTTTCGCCTAAGGACTTGAGTAGGTCAACAAGGCTAAACTAGACTAAAACTAAGAAGGGGGATAAAGCTATGACTAAGGCTAGGCTAAGTGTAACAACTAAAGCTAAAAGATTCAACTAACTAGAGAAATAATAGCTAAGAGGAAGAAGATATCAAATAAGAAAAGAACTAGGATTAGGTCGGGTTCAAGGGTGATGAAATGATCAAGGGGAAGCGAGAATGAATGGGTAGTCAAGCTATCTAGGCATGGTCCGGGCTCTCGCTACTTAAACCGAACTAGAGGCTCCTCGCTCTCGCGCAAGAACCCATCCTAGCAACATACAAGACCGCAAGAAGAAGGCAAGAAAAACATGCATTTGCAACTACAAGTCATTCAAGCATTTCATCAAACATGTTCGATGCATACAACTAGGAAGCAACCTGAATTTCCACCAACAATCTACACAAACCCTTAATCACCCACTAAGACACCCAATCCCCCTACTAATCCTAGCAAGAATCTACTCACACATATCTAAACTTAAACTAACAAGAACAAGAGAAACTAACACAAGAACAATCATATACATAATGAAGAACTAACAAGGATGATGAACAAAACAATAAACAAAAGATAAAGAATGAAACTTTAATGATAAAACAAGATTAAGAAAAGGGAAAAGAGGGTTATACCAAGACTAGAGAGGAGGAGAGATTGAAACTTGCAATAATAAGAAAACCCAAACACATCAACCAAGGTTGTCAATCTTAGTGGAGATCTTCAAGAATTCCCATAATACAAGGATTACAAACTAGATTAAGGAGTAATTAAGGACTAATCTACACTAATCTAAGCTAATCTAACCTAAAGTAGTCTAGGGTTTAGTGGGTAGTGAAAAGTAAAGCATAAGTCCTTAAACAATACAAGAGGGGGGTATATATAGGGTTTCACGGGTAAAGGATTGAAGGAAAGCGAAACAGCCCATTTCTGGGCTCTTCCCGGCCGGGAAGGTGATGGTCCTGCCCGGGAAGGTCATGATCCCAGCCGAGATCAAGCTCCAGTAGCCGTCTTCTTCTTTGCTCTTCATCCCGGTCGTGATGGGGTCCTTCCCGATCGGGATGTGTCTTGTAGGCTTCAAATATGATCCCATAGGTCCCTCCTTGCTCTTGTTAGGCTTCTTATCAATTCTCGGTGCTCGGGAATGGGTCTGAAGGGCTCGGGAATAGGTCCCAAGGGCTCGGGATCGAGTCTAAGCCACCGGGTGATCGTCGCTTCTCTTCGTTGGCTCCAAATGTGTCGGAAATGAGTTGGAATCGTTTCATCTCTCCAATAATGGTCCTAGGAACCTAAAACAAACTAGAAGAAGCGTAAGTAGCCTCAAAAACCGCTCTAAAGATCGATTCCACAAGAGAAACCGGGACCAAACACAAGGAAATAACACTAAAAAACACACTTATCATTCCCGCAACCCTTCCCCAAACCTTAGCTCCCCCTCCTCATATGGCCCCTCCTCACAATCCTTTTCTCCATGTCCCAACATCCCACATCCATAACAAAAGATTGGAATTTTCTCATATTTAACCCGAAAACTCACCAATTTTCCACTCTTCATGGTAATATGGACCTTGTCTCGTAGTGGTACTCTTACGTCATGCAAGACGCGGAGTCTCACCGGCCTTTCGACCTCAGGCATCAAAGCATTATCCGCCTGCAAGAGACTACCCAACAATGCACCTATAGTCTTCAGATTCCCCTCATTTGTTCTTCCTTTTAACGGTAGGTCATACACCCTCACCCACAAAGAAACATGAAATAACGGCGTTTCATAAATTTTCCCCTCACCGATGGGGTCGTTAAAACACCAGATGTATTTGTCGAAATGCCATGGTTGGCCCTCAACAACCTTGGCTTTATCTTTTTCATTCTCGAAACGGAAAACAAAGACTCATTCTTTAAAATCAAGTACATTGCCTACTATCGTACCTTTTGTGTTCCAGAGTTTAGTCATGGTTGATCGCCTCTCAATCGGATCGGTCGTTTAGCGAAGGATGGGGGATCAAAAAATACTTGTAAGACTCGCAACTAACATAAAAACAACTAAGTGTATTCATGGTAAGTTGAGGTCGGTCCACTGGGAACGGTCTAGAATCAAGTAAAAGCGGCATGTTTGGGTTCTTATGGGAGTTTTAAGGGTCGAGTCTAAACTAAAATGCAATAAATGACAAAAATTAAATAACAAAGGAAGTAACAAGAGAAATAACAAGAGATGATAAAATAAGGGAAAGGTGTTAGGGGGAAGTCGGGATTCGGAAATTGGGGTCAAAGAATCTCGGAATTCGGGTCGGTCACAATATCGATAGAGGGAGAATGCCACTTTTTGGTTTCTTCACCCAACTCACCTAAAATCCCGCTTTCGCGGTGAAGAAGGGTAAGTCTCAATTCAAGGTAACTCCTACCCCGAGTTTCCCCATATTGATAGGAGTGAGTCAAGGTCGATCTACCCGGCCGGACTAAAACAACAATGACACAACAAGCTTAAGCAAGATAAACCAACACGCAAGCAACCAACCAAAAACTCCTCAATTCAAATAATCCAAGATCCTCCTCCCTAAACCCCCCAACAAGGAATCTACTCACACATAATAATGGAAACTGACAAAACATTAACAAAGGAGAAAATAACCAAAACATGCATATTAACTAAATCTAAAGAAAATAACAAGAAAACAACAAGGAAGTTATAGTCTAACAATTTAACCTCAAAACTATGGAAGAAAGTGCAATCAAAAAAATAAACTAGGAAATAATCTAGAACAACATAATTAGATCTAGAGAAACTAACAACAAAAAGATGATCAAAATAACAATCAACAAAATAAAACATAAAACAATCTAAGACAACATAAATAAAGATGATCAAAACAAGACAATAATGAAAGAGCAATAAAATGAACAATATTGAAAGAACAAGATTGAATCTAACCTAGAGATTGGAGAGTGGAAGAGAAATATACCAACTATGAAGGTCAACAATAAAGAAAAAGATTGTATAAATAAAGGTTGAAGCTTTGATGAAGAGAATAGAGGATTTGTCACTAATCCCTTAGTAATATCCACAAATTTTCAAATAAAACTCAAATCTTCAACAAAGATGATAACTTGATTGCTAATGGAAGATGAAATTAATCTAAGACTAAGGAAACTTTCTAAATCTATGGAGTTTTTCTAAGGAAACTACTACAATGGAGATCCACTAAACTAATGGAGATCTACTAAAACTACCCTAACCTAAGGTGGCACACTTAAGGCACTAAATGAAATGAAAACCTAAGGTTACTATATATAATAAGCCCTTAATGGGTCACACAATCTTAAAGTCCATAATCCAATCCTTGCCCATTAGTGAAACTTCTACCCTTTGAGTGAAGCTTTGTCCTTCGAGTCTTCATAGGGTGAAGTTTTGCCCTGCGGATTCTCTCCAATATGGCCGAAATACCGCGGGGGAAAAATTTCGCCTGATTAAAATCTCATAGGGTGAAATTTCACCCTATGAATTTTTTTGTCCGAAATGGCAATCTGGGGAGGAACACCGTCAGGCGAAATTTCGCCCGGTCAAATTCTCATACGGTGAAATGTCGCCCTGTGACTTCAGAGGGCCATAACTCTCTCATTTGAAATTCGATTGGGGCGTGTCATATGTCGTTGGAAAGCTAAAAAGATAAGCTTTCACCTCCAACTTGAATCGCTTTGATTCGAGGTCTAGAACTCTAGATATATTCATTTGAAGTTTGACCTCTCCGCTGAAGATGCCCAATGAACTATAGTTTTTCCTTTTTGCTCAAGGTTTCACCTCTTGGGTTTGGACTTTGGATTTTAAGTTCTGTGCTTTGCTTTTCGGACGGTATTCCCCTCTCTTGTGCTCGTAGAAGCTCGATCATCCTTTCGGCGCCAAATCCTATCAAAATTGATAGAAAAACTACCAAAAACACGTAAAACGCACAAGAGGGACGCTAATGCGAGAAATACTCAAAATAAGGCGATAATCGCACTCTAATCTCGCAAAACGAGGGGAAAATGGGTCTAAATTGGAGGAAAAATGGTCTAAATTTGACACACAACAATGGTATCGATGGCGGCTTTCGCGTTGATCGATTTCGTTGTCCATAGTTCCCCAACCAAGAAAATTTCTTCCTTCTTCTCCGGCCTTTCATCATCTCCTTCCCACGCAAAAGACCCTGGTTTCCCTAATTTTTCCTTTCCTCGAACTCTCACCGCTCATAGCCATTTTGAAATCCTATCCCTTGTTATGTTGGGTAGGAGACAAAATTCTATAACGTAAAAAAATTGCACAAGAAAAAACAGATCAAGAAGAGAATATGTATGTGATATGTAACTGAACTGACCTTCCAATCATGAAAGGAAAAGCTCTGAAATCAAGACAAAAACTAGGAACCCTAGAGGAGACGCTCAAAGGCAAAACCTAAAGAGAATTTTCTAATCGATGATTTTTATGGAAATTTTTGAAAACAAATTTCCATGTTTTTAATAAAGGAATAATTTTTAATTTAACAAAAATAAAATATTTTATTCACGAAAATAAATTTTCAAGCGTTAAACTTAGTTTAAATAAATGTTTAAAATTTTAACTTTATTTGAAAAATACAGGGTGTTACACTCCTCCTGTTCCGGCTCCTCATTTCCCATGTACTAAGATCGTTTTCCTTCTCCTCCACATCCACTTCTCCTTCCTCTTCCCTTCCTCATTATTATACTTATCGTCATCTACGATTATTTTATAAAATAAAACTTATTTTCGTCATCTATTTTAGTGAAAGCGTTGTCCATTCAACTCCTTATACGCTTCTTCTCTCACTGAATTCTCCTTATGCGCCTCTTTCACATCTCTTTGTCCTCCCCCTCTTCCTCCACCTCCACATCCCTTTAGCCTTCTTTTTACTAAGAGTAGTTTTTCTACTCCTCTACCTCCTTCTCTTCACTATCCCCTCCATCCATCACCACTGCCACTGCCTCCTCTTCCTCCTGTGCCTCATCATCATCGTCAACTAAATTCCTTCTCCGTCCGCGTCTGCTACGAATGCACGCTGTTTCCATTTTCATCTAGAAATGATTCCATCTAGGCAATTCGGATGAGCTGGGCGAGCTTGGTTTATGACTCACTTCCGAACACCATTGAAGTTGTGTTGAAATGTTTACGATGTGGTAAAGTTGATTAAAAAGTATCTGAGCCACACAATTCTCGACACTTTGATAATCCAACTGTAGAAAATGAGCAGCACACTATTTATAAGGAACGAACAGTGACTACAACATCTTTTACCATTCTTATAATAAGTCAAAATAATTAAACATATGGTATTAAAACCACATTATAAACCTTATTTAACAAAAAAAAATTCATAAACCCAACATTGCCAGTGGCGGGTTCTAGGCTTTTTTTCTTACTTATTTAATAGACCCGTCATTGGGGATGGCGGGTTTACTCCGCACAAAACCGAAGCTCAATCTGAACCTATCAGAGCACCATTTTGTTAATTAGTTTTTGTTTCGACCCAAAACGATAATAAGTTTATTTTTGAGCATTATTTTGACAAATTTCTCCTTTTTTGCCACGTAATTGACATAGTGAGATTACCTGACAAGAATCCGACTTGCCTTGGTTTCGGGCATACGATCGGACTTTTCTGATCCGATATATGAACCGGACACTGAACTGGGTTTTTCATCTCTTTACATCCTCCTACCATGGCGTTTTGCTGAATTTCCCACCTATTCGTCATCATCATCATCATCATCTTATTCTTATTCCTCTTCTTCTTCGTCTTCTTACAGCTTCCTCAAAAAACACCATCTCAATCGACTCATCAACACCTCGATCCCTCATTCGTCGCACGAAATAGAGGGAGACGCGTTGAGGTGGTGGAAAAGTTGAAATTGGATTCGTTCCTCATGAAAAATGAGAAAGCAGTAGGGCATGGAGGAAAGGAAGAGGAAGAAGCAACACACTATAGATAAGCAAGCCACTGTTCATATATAAGGAACAGTGTCAAGGGCATTTCTTACTTTTTAAGATTTATTTAAGGATATCTGAATAAACAGAGACTAAAATTTTATCGGTCACTCTTCCATCTAAAACTAGTAACATAATTTGATCGACAATCGACATTAAGCTTACCCACATATTCTTTAATTGTCTCCAATTTTTTCATTCTCTGCAGCTCAAACTCTCTCTTGAGATTTAACACTTGCATTAGTTTTGTTTGCTCATTGCCTTCAAACTCTTGCGTTAGTTACTCTCAAGCTTCTTTGGGTGACTCACATGTCATAATGCTTGGAAAAATTTCGTCTGAGACCGCGGAATGAATACATGAGAGGGCTCTTGGCGTCTTTGCTTTATCCTCGTTATATGTTTTTCATTTGATTTAAAGTGGGATTTTGTTGAAGAGGAGCTAGTTCATAATCACTCTCAACTTCCCATAAATTTAAAGGTTTCAAATGAGACTTCATTTTGATAGTCCAAGTTTGATAATTTTCTCTCTTAAGGATGGGAATCGAGAAGGGTATTTGATGCCTTTTTTTTGAAGTTCTGGGAATGAACTTGTTGCGTTGATACCATGTAGAATTGTAAGCGGAAATAACAATTGAGGGGAAAAGGGAGAAGTACTTGATAAACTTACTCTATTGCAATACATAAGTCTATTATATAAATTAACAAAAACAAAAAATCCAAAACTTAAGCTATTATTTAGGATAACACTAAACCATTTCTAATAACAAATCCTAAATTTAACCCACTAAATACTTGCTAGACTTGGACGTGTGACGAGTTCACTACCATAACAACTACTCTGTACTTGCCTAATAATAATAAAATATGAGATTTTCTACATGGTACCCCGTGTTTTTAGCTTTTCTATATAGTACCTCTGCACTTTTATAATCATACATGGTACCCCTCAATTTTAGTGTATTAGATCTAGGGATGTCAATTTCACCCGCACCCGCTTTATATCCATCCATCCAATTTAAATGGATGGACGAAAACCCGAAATTAATGGATGATGGCTGGATGATGGAGATGCTAAATCCACCCGTTATCCATCCGTTACCCGATATTCTTTGTATTTTGCTAAAAAAATATACACATTTATATAAACGTTAGGATAACTAATACGAAGTAATAATTGTTATTCTTTTTATAATATCAAAATAATGATTAATTTACAAAATTTATTAAGAACTCTTAATATAATACAATTGACCTTATAATATTTTGGTGATTAATTAAAGTTTAATACTTTTTCGAGCTTCTAAAGATAATTTAGTCGTAACCCATTTATCACCTGATCCATCCGTTTCACCCGCGGATGGTGGATGGATGAATGACGGATGATGTATTTGATTTAATGGATGGCTGCGGGATGAAGCTTCAACCGACCCGAAACCGATCCATTGACATCCCTAAATTTAGATCTCCATACTCTTAAATGATGTTTTCCGTCTTCTCATCTTTGTAGTTATGTTGTTTTAACTATGCTTACTTGAGTTGTTTATGCTAATCTTTCTCTTTATATCCTTATCCACTTTCTCAATTTCTCTCTAGCCTAAAGGAAAGAGGAAGTCAAAGAAGACGAAAACTTCATTAAAGATATGAGGATCTAATACACTTAAAATGAGGGATAGCATGTATGATTATGAAAGTGTAGGGCCTTGAGTACCAAATAGAAAAGCTAAATACATGGGATACCATGTAGAAAATCTCAACAAACCCTCCAATCAAAACCCATCTTAATTCTCTTTTCTCTCTAAACCCTTCTCCCTCCTTCAAAGAAAACCCTAGCATCCAAAAAAAATTGAGGCTACCACCAATTAATGGTGGTAAGCCCCCCAATTAATTAATTATATAGCTTTAATATTAGTATTAGTATTATTATTATATCTACAATAATTGTCTCCTCCTTTTGGAGAGATTCGTCCCCATTAATTGATGAGTTTCGCTCTCTCTTTTAGGAGAGATGTTATTTCTTTGATAGCGGAGAGAACGCGGAAGATCAGTACCTCAACGGTTCATTATATGACATCTCAATTCATGTCAGACTGTCGGCTGCAATCTATCAAGTTAGATAAAATCAATTCTCTTTAAAACCTTGGAAGATCCGAAGACTCTCTTGTGAAAAGTTGTATCATTAAACAACGATATGTTGAAAGGGGATGTGCAGAAGCGGAGATCAAAATCTTAGTGAGAGATCTTTGTTTTAATGAGAATTTATTTTACTCAAATTTTGTGGTATTGTACTCGTTCAGTTTCGATATAAGTTTTAGATGTTGTATGACTTTTTATTAATGAAATGATCTTTTCGCTAAAAAAAAAATGTAGAAAATGTCAATATGAATTAATTAAATAATTAATGCAGCTTAATTTTGAAGCACTTATTAAACACCAACCAACGAGACTGATTATCAACTCAAATCATCACTATTACGAAAATGAATTCCTTTGATTTCTCGGGGGCTGCTCATCCTGAGATTTAGGCTTCTTTGCCTTTCGTACACATTTGCGCATTACTCTTCCTGTAATTGAAATGGCACATATTCTCTGTGATTTTACGAATCGTTTTTCGTTGAAATTGAAAAGCCATGGCGCTTTTCGGATTTATTGGTCAATTGCAAATTTTCGAAGGCTGATATTAGAGCTGATTGAAAAGAAACTGCTGTAATTGTAACCCACTACTATGGTGGACTCAATTTTTAATTTTTTTTTTGTAGAATGCAGTGGGGTTGAGAAGTTGAGTTAAATGAAACTATAAGTTATATGTAAATAATGTAACAGCTACACAGAAAACTCTAAATAGTTTTCATTGGGCACGCAACTCAGCGTCAAGTCATGCTCAAATAGGATAATGAGAAGCGTGAATGTGGGAGCGGCATGCTTTAAATAACAGGGTTATTTCATAGGACTAATACCAACTATGTGTGTACTTCTTAAAATAATCCAAACTATACGTAATTTCATTTTAATATGAACCACGCATTCATTAATCTCGCTTTGTTATGTATGAAATTATGACTTGTTATTACCGGCCACAGTGACTTGTTGTAACTTTCTAGGGTTTTATTAGGTCTGTTGCAGTCATCGTGAAAGCCAAAATTACAATAAAATTGTTGTTTTCCATATAGCTTCTATAAGATTAATTGAAAATGAAATGGAAGATGAATTTTTGGATTGTTTTTTTTTATCAATGACTGAAAATGAACACGAAATGTGAATCAGATGAAAAAGAGTTAGAGGAAGAGTTGAGTAAGGGAGGGTCAACAGGTAGCCGGTCACCCATATCAAAATGAGGTTAATGAAGGCATAGTTCGTAATAAAATGAGATTACGTATACTTTGGATTAATTTAAGTAACACATGCATAGTTGATATTATTCCCATTAAATAACCCTAAATAATAAGGTATAAATTTTTGGCAACAACAAGATCATATCACTTTTCATAATCATTTTTTAATGTTCCGTTTTCAACGACATTATTATTATTATTATTATTATTAATTTTCCAATCTAAAGGAATTTCCGACATCGACACAGTGTGGACGTCCGTCTGCACCGCCCGGTGCCCCGCGCGTGCCCGCGTAGGACCAACCCGGTTTCATCTTGGCGGCCACTTGTAGACACCCAGATTTGGACCGGGTGGCTGCAGGAGTGCCCAACGAACACCCGATGATGATCGGACTGCAACGCGACGTGAGTTTGCGATGTTTCGGATATTTTTTCTACAGAACGACTCAAATAATTACTCGGAATGATTAAACTAACATCAAGGTAGCCTTAGTCGTGTCATTACAGTAGCGTTGACACTAATTAGAGTCAATTCCGACACCGAGACTCCGAATCGACCCCAAAATACGCAAAATCAAACCCGAGTCAGCACCGAGCCAAGCGAACCTCGGGATGCACACCCGAGGCCCACTCGGCGCAACGACGCGCTAGGTCAAGGAGAAGACTTAACCTCCAAGCTTACAAATGATATGCATCTTCTCGGTTTTGGAAAGTTTCAAAATCGTATCTTCGAAATCCCAGGCGCCTCACCCCAAGCGTCTCACTTTTCGTGCGCACAAAGCCAGACGCCAGAGTTCTGGTGCGCCTGGACTCAAGCGTCCATCTGGGCAAAGTGAACCGCGCGAGCAACTATAAATACCCCCCTCACATCGTTTATTCAACACAACTTCTCATTCTCTTCTCCCTTTACTCATTACGAGTTCCGTTGCTAGACTCATTACGACACCCAAAGCCAACGATCCACTCGATTGTAGTCCCGATAAGCGAAATCGACGCTACTTCACACCTTCGAGCACTCCACTCGATCCCGAGGTGCCTGTGTTCGACTAGCTACTCCGAGTCTAGCAACGGAACTCTGCCGGGTTAGCCGCAGAACCAGCAAACGGTAACGAAACTCTGCCGAAATCACAGGGCGAGCTAGGAGGATCCGCCCTTCAAAGTCGAATCGTCACTAGGTTGTCATCTAAACGAAACTTTACTTTTCTGTACTTTTATTATGCACTACGATAATGTCAAACGTGGACACTAGGTCCATAACACGTACTAAAGCACGTAACGTCACGACTTCAATCATAAACACTAAAACACCCTAAATATACCCGAGTAGTTCCGAGATCCGTTCTCAACTATCTATGTATCGTGTCCCGTTTAGCGTATACTCCGAGGGTGCAACTCCTCACTATGTGATTTACTTACATTTCGCATTTACCGCTTTCGCATGATTTGTTGCTTTTATGACCTTATAATCGCATGCTAAATCACCTAACACGGAATACAAAATGTAAACAAGCTAAAACTGAACAAAACGATGGTCGGGTTCTATGTTAGTCCCGGTGCTCACCATTAAGGTTCGACGCATCCTTCTTAATACCGAGCAGACGCATCTTAAGTAGAATACCAGGTAAGGTATACCACGAGATCGACTAATATCCGTATTATCACATTAAGACTGACTTGCTAATACGTATAATATTTAGTACTCTCTACTCTCTTGTGCATCTTTTCCTGGTCTGCTTGTCACGTGAAATCGCATGCAAAGAATGTAAATACACCTACTTCGACGACAAAACTTACTTGTGTTTAAACAACCGACATATCAAAGATATAGGGTTAAAACAATGGATGTTACAATACTTCCGCCACAACTAGGGGTGTAAATGAGCCGAGACAGCTCGTGAGCAGCTCGAGATCGGCTCGGTCAAAGCACGACTCGTATGAGCTCGGCTCGGATCATTTATGAGTCGAGCCCTGCAAGACATGGCTCGGCTCGAATAGCTTGCGAGCGGCTCGATATTATTTTAAAGCTACACTTTCCTTTTCCCTACCTAAATCAAATATACCTATTAATCATAAAAAAAAATTAAATCATGATTTAGTCATATTACCTTAAATTTTTTGGTGAAGAATTTTTAGTCGATATATTAATTAGTCTTATTACCTTAGATAAACCAAATTAACATCTAAATTCCAATATAATACCACATCTATGGTTTTGGAGTTAATATGCAAAAAAGAGTAGCTATGAACAAAATCGATTTAGTTTATTTCGTTTCAATATATTGTTTTGTCTTTTGTAGTTAATTTAGTTTCAGAATGTTTGGTATCATATACGCCTCTTATTAAGATAAATTTTATTTTACTTCTATATTGTTGCAAATTACAATATTCAAGCCATCGATTCTTATCTTTTATCATTACAATTTGAATTTGTACTTTTATTTCTCTTTTTGCTCATAATAGCTTGAGACACCCATAAATCAATAATGTATTCATTTAATTTTCGTTTCATTAGTCAAAAAATCCAAATAAGTTAAGTACTTAAGCTCGAGCCCAACCCACTATGCGAGTCGAGCTCAACTCGAGCCCAGAGTCGAGCCTTTTCCCGAGCCATGAGTCAAGCTCGAGCCATGTTTTCGTTTGTCAAGCTCCTGCTCGAGCCATTATTTCTGAAGCTCGACAAGCACGAGCTCGAGCCGAGACTCTCATTTTCCTTTTCGAGCTCGAGCCGAGCAGCCCCAGGCTCGCGCTCAACTTGGCTCGTTTACACCCCTAGCCCCAATAGGGAAACAAAGTTATCAGCCCACCGATTGATTAGTAGAGGCCGCTATGTGCGGGCGGGATTGGGTATCGATGTCTAACGGGCGCTGGCTTCGTAATACGTACCCTCACTCCTTACTTAGAATCGATGGTTTCCGGATGTCCGAAACCATTAGCAATGAGAGTCATTCCAGGCATGGAGTGCTTAAGGGTACAAGTCTTTATCTTTAGGTCCCGTGCCACTCAACTTTGAGCCGGCTAAGGATCAAAGTTGACTTGAACGGTTTCCGAGTCCCCAGAATTGACTCGGTGGTGACTCCACAAATCGGCAACACATTCAATTCACTAAAAAGGTCGCCTTACCAAATATATCGGCCTTTAAACATTTACAACCACGACTCGATCGATTCCAACGAAAATACGGGTGATCCGTCTAGTACAAGTTTGAATCGTCATCTGAATCGAGGTCCGAAACATCACCCCGAACGTGAGATCAGACCGGTCCCTGGCCGAGAGGGGGGCGCGTGGGTGGCCGCCGCGATGAAACCAGGTCGATCTCGGGTGGGGCGCGTGGGTGGACGTCCACAGTTTTGCGACTCCGCTGGGAATTTGGAAACAAGTTTCCAGCGGTGGAGTAACTTGAAAGAGGTCAGTGAAGCTCATTTCCTAGTTTCCTATTGTGGCCACTACAGGTTTTGGCCCTAAAAAGCCCACCCTAACCGGTATTAGGACCAATCGACCTCTTCGTGATAAGTTCCTTTTGGACACGCGGAGAGATCCTCGGTTGAAGCTCCGGCCGCCTAACGCGCATCCTGCAGATATACCAAACGAGTAGTTCTAAGCACCCGGTACGAGAATCGTCTCTCAAGGTGACCTGTCGACAACTAAGCAAAGGCTATTTGTGGGCGGTAGCCTACCCTAACCTACCCGTTTCTACATCCTGCATGAGTGTACGCATTCCTAGTTATGTGTAGCGTGTTTGAACAACCCAAATTAAACATTAAAATCTGGATTTAACCACAACAACATACTCAATCGCACCCAACTTCGTTTTCGAAAAAGAAACATCTTTTTTTCAAAACTACCCTTTGAGTGCCGAGGCTCCGGCCGAATTAAAATTATTTTCAAAAGCATTTTAACACCGTCATTGATAAGGCTAAAGTCATATCACATTATTCAAAATAATCCTAACGAACAACTAACAGGTAGCTAGCAGTAAGTAAGGGTCGAATCCACAGAGAGATGGATGAAAATCGCCAATTATCTAATAATCGATTCTAAACTATTTAAATTCCGGTTTGTTTAAATTGTTTTTCTAAACTACTGCAATAATGTAAATTAAGAGGTTCTAACAATATTAAAAGGATCTAAGGTCTTCCGGTTCACTATGTAATTAAATTGGGTCAAGTTAATTAATTATTCTATCAATCAATCACAGTTATTTAGGGCAAAGACACGGCCTCTCGGATCTTATGTCAACCTTAGGATAAATTTTGACGGGCTCTCGCAACTTACCAGATTATCCTACCCACTTGCTTGTAAGTATACCCTTGTCAGGCTTTCGATCTTAGGTTCGGGTTCCTAAATATTCAACTAGTTCAACGTCTCAAACTAATCAAACAATAATACAAGACAAGTTGTAAGGCAATAACATATGAATGATCAATTAAACAAATAATCAAGTTAACATCCCCAATTCAATTAACATAGATCCCCTTTAACACTAGATAAATAAATTAGCTACTCATACTAAAAGATAAAGCAATAAAGAAATTAAGCATAATAAAAGACAATATGAAACTAAGAGAAAAGAGAAAAATACCAATTACGTAGAACTGAAAGATTGACAATCTAAAAGTATTATTACAAACTAGAAGAATTCTAATGCTAATAAAAAGTCTAAACTAAACTAATGAATATGAAATTGTAAAATAATTCTAACCCTAAGGAGAGTATTTATACTAATATAAAGAAGTCTAACATCTTCTCCTTTCCTAAATAATTAAGAAAAACTAACAAGCCAAGAATATTGTGTAAAATAAGAGTTATGGTAAGTTACAGATTCCAACAATAGAAATCCCGCAAAACAGCTTCAAACCAGTCGGTTTGGGTCTGTCCCGACCGGTTCAAGGGTGTCCCGACCGGTTCAAGGGTGTCCCGACCGGTTTGGGTTCGTCCCGACTGGTTTGGGTTCGTCCCGACCGGTTTTGGTTTTCCTACACTGCGCGACAAATTTGAAATGCTTGCTGTTTCTTCGTTACTTCTCGGAATTGGACGTGTGATATACCGTTGGAAAGATAAGATAAAGAGCTTTCCAAAGCCAGAAAAATAAGCTTGAAAGGAGTTTTATACCTCAAGATATTAACGTTTGAAGTTGACCCTTGTTTTAGCGATCGTTCTTTTTCTTCTTGATTTGCATTCGTTTAAGCTTTCCAACTTATTTCTTTGTCGTTTCTTATTGTTTCTTTACTTCACGACCTTACTCAAGTATTCAATTAGTATCCTCCAACTTTTATTACTTCTTCCGTGTAGATTTCGTGTCTCGACTCTCGTCATTGCCCAAAATATAGCTCAATCGCCTTCATTTGTTTTGTTTCCTATAAAACGTAAACAAAATATCTGGCATAACAAAGAAGGATGAAAAGCTAGAAAAACGACTCCTAGGATACATAAAATGAACCAAAATAAAGGAAAAAATTGGGTTCAATATATATACGAAATGAGTTCATCAAATTTCCCCAAACCAAACCTTTGCTTGTCCCTAAGCAAAACAATCATCAAAGAATATGGACAAGACTAAAATCAATGGCTCCGAACTAATTACCAACACGAATCCCAACATCAAATACTCCAACAAGCGAATGACACCAAGGCTAAAGAAACAAATTATAAAGCATAAGATGATGAGTAAAGAATTCCAAAGATCAAGCACCAATTAATATTTAAATGCCATCTTTTAATCTTGCACAACCATCTATGTCGAGATTCCTCACGGTTTACACTCAGTACTTAATAAGGGCAATATTGTGAGTTTATGTAAAATCGAAAAGACAAAACACTCACCTAACTGCGACTTACGAGAACATGCATGTAATCTAACATGAAACCAATCCCTACCAACCGTACATACACATTCAATCGAACCAAGACACATGTCGAGGACTTATATATGGTGTAAAATGAGGGTAATCGGGTAAGAAGGGGCAAAATGATTTGGATATGTGGAGGTAAAAGCCAAGCTAGTACAACTTTAACCAACATTAGAATCATTTTGTTCTTACCAAACTCCGATCAAAGGAATTACAAGTAGTACCAAGCACCCCTTTTTTTCAATCTTTTCATAACCGGCTTCGTACCAACAACTACGAAAATATAGAAATTAATTCCTTTTCTTCTCATAGCAAAAACAATTTCCCCTTCTTGATTCACTTTATTTTTTTTCTTCTTTCCAATTATCACCTTTTTTTGTCTTTTCTTTCATTGATGATTTTTTTCCAATTCATTCATCATTTTTTTTCTTTTTTTTTTTTCAATTCCCTTCCTCAATCGACATGGTACCAAATTTCACCCGCAAAAATAATTCCGTCTATTTAACCAACTAGCTTGATTAGGGTAGGCAATTGATGACATGTAGTTAATAAACGGGTCAAAACAGGTCAAATTATGACTATGTGAAGTTCATGGGAATTAGACAAAATAAAGGGGCTTGCCTCTTCTACATGTGTCACAATCACAAACCGAATATATACAGGTATTTAAGAGACGAATGTCATGCTTATGCAATTAGATGCTACATGTCTCATAAGGAGTGCTACTCTCAACCTATATGAAACTGATCATGGATGTCATCAGTTTAAGGCTTTAAGTCTCACAATATAAGTAACTTACTCGAGAACAGGTCAATTGACTTATTTGACATTCAAAACATAATCGGCGACAATATTCAAGAAATACTAAACTCATATAACGGGAAACAGGTGTCATTCACAAGAGAGAGCAAAGAACTAAGGAAAAGCATGCGACAAACGCAATGTCATCATCGTCGACAAGACTCTATACTAAGACAAACAAAACCAGACGAAAAATGAAAAAATTAAATAAAAAGCGTTTTTTTTGAAGAACTATAAAAAAACACACACCACACAAAACATCCCCCTAAACCAAATTACACAATGTCCTCATTGTGATCTACGATAGATAAAATAGGACAAAAATATAACGGGTAAAGGAAGATAAACAAAGAAGACGAAAAAAGAGAGAGAGAGAGAGAGAGAAATAAGGGAAGGTACCGACAATGTATACACACACACACACACACACACACACACACATATATATATATGCTGCAAATAATTTCCCCCCAAACCAACAACAAACATGGAGGAAAAGAATCAGACTCACAACCATCAGTATTAAGATCATAGTAGTTCAAGGCTCGCAGGAGTAGATCAAATGCCTGCGCATGTGCTAAACAGAAGTATAAGTAGCACCAAGATACAAATAAGACATCATATAAAATCAATGTTAGGGATTGTCTTAGTCTATCAAACGAGCTGGGCCAATCCTGAACAAGGTGGTCATAGTATATAAGAAGATTAAGACTGGTAATAGGCGGCTCGTAAGGCAAGGCGGCGTACACACCAAATTTCTCAAATTTCCTCCAAGGCTTATCATTGAGTACAAATTTTAGAAGAGAATAGTTAAACCTCTCAAAACCTATCAAAGCATTAATCTTACTTGTCTCACTTTCTTTAGGAAGGTTGTCTAAATCCGACAAGTCTAAACTCAAACAAATTTGCTTCAAAGAATTATCACAATCCTCCTCACAAATCATAAGTTCAAACAAAGGGTCAAGAGAAATCGGATCAAGACAATCAATAGGTGAAAGGGATTCATCCTCAATATAGGGAAAAAAATTCAAATTTCTCTAAAATGGGTTTCTCAAATAAATCACCCTCGATATCTCATCTATCCACACTTTTTCCACTTAACGAATCATCAAAAAGTGTATTCTCCTCTTCCCTTTGATTTTTCCTCACATGCTCAAGATCATCTCTTTTATTCAATTCTTTCTCCAAAATATCATAAATGACATCAAATGATACTCCATCAAAATCACACAAATCAAAATCTTTAATGTTGTTCTCAATTAAAAGAGCATCATTTAGAGGATTCAAACACACATTTTCATCAAAAACACACATTCCAACTCAGTGTCATTGACATTCACAAAGTCGGGAGAAGGTTGGATTAAAGTGTGTGGTAGTTGGTTTAAAGGAGGATGAGATGGTTCACAAGGATCAAATTCTTGGAAATCTACATAATGCATTATATTATCATTCATGGGGAATTGAGGAACTTGGATAGATTGAACATTATACACATCATCATCTTCTTCATCATCAATTATGTTCATAGGAGATGAAGATAGAACACTTACCTGAAGGTTATTTGCTACTTCCATAGGCGAACCCGATTGACTTTGTTGCTTTTCGTCTACTAAATGGGTAAGAGCTAGCAACTGACCTTTTAGAGTCTCTTGATTTTGTAGAAGTTGCGTGAATTGTAGCATCAAAGCCTTGATTTCCGCCATTTCATTATTCTACTTCATCTCTGACTCAGCACTGTTTCGAGCTAAATATTTAAGGAGTTCCCATCGCTCATCATAAGGCATATAATTAAACATCCCTTCACAGTTTGCCTCAATATTAACCCATCTCTCATCATCCACACCATAATAAATCATATGACACATCTCCCAAATATCAACATGATAGCCACTTTGATAAATAAAAGACTCAAGTCTATCCCAATAAATATGCAGTGACTCATTATTAAATTGAAGAAAGTAGAAGATAGTCATAATGATCAGACAAATAAAAAAATAAAAATATATACGGAAAATATATATAATTATATATATATACACACAAAATAATCTAGAACCCAAAACAAATAATAAACAATAATACAAAACCGTCTCCCCGGCAACGGCGCCAAAAATTGATAAGGCTAAAGTCGTATCACCTTAATCAATATAATCCTAACGAACAACAGGTAGCTAGCAGTAAGTAAGGGTTGAATCCACATAGAGATGGATGAAAATCGCTAATTATCTAATAATCGATTCTAAATTATTTAAATTCCGGTTTGTTTAAATTGTTTTTCTAAACTACTGCAATAATGTAAATTAAGAGGTTCTAACAATATTAAAAGGATCTGAGGTTTTCCGGTTCACTATGTAATTAAATTGGGTCAAGTTAATTAATTATTCAATCAATCAATCACAGTTATTTAGGGCAAAGACACGGCCTCTCGGATCTTATGTCAATCTTAGGCTAAATTTTTACGGGCTCTCGCAACTTACCAGATTATCCTACACACTTGCTTGTAAGTCTACCCTTGCCAGACTTTCGATCTTAGGTTCGGGTTCCTAAATATTCAACTAGTTCAACATCTCAAACTAATCAAACAATAATACAAGACAAGTAGTAAGGCAATAACATATGAATGATCAATTAAACAAATAATCAAGCTAACATCCCCAATTCTATTAACATAGATCCCCTTCAACTTTAAATAAATAAATTAGCTACTCATACTAAAAGATAAAGCAATAAAGAAATTAAGCATAATAAAAGACAATATGAAACGAAGAGAAAAGATAAAAATACCAATTACGTAGAACTGAAAGATTGACAATCTAAAAGTATGATTACAAACTAGAAGAATTGTAATCCCCTAGAAATTCTAACGCGATACAGTGGCGGAAACACTGTAGAGTCGGGATTAAAACACACAGAACTATGTCTTATTAAATTAAATTGGTAAAGTCAAACATGCGCCATACATAAAAATGGCTAAAATTTAAAACAATCCATAAAGAGGTTAAACAATCCTTAGGACATGATTATTAAAAAGATCAAGCAGGATCCAAGACTGCTCGTTAGCCCACACCCACCAGAAAATAAACACGTATACCTGCCATGTTAAAACATAACAGCCACAATCAGTGGGGAGCAACGTCAACGTTCTCCCAGCCGTATAATAGGATTTTAAAACTGTAATTACTATTATAGAAAAATAGTAAAAAAATGGAAAACAGTAAAACACATTATAATAAAAATAAACTTTCAGTGAAAAATTTCACGTATCAAAACAATATAAAAAAAATGAGTTTTCCGAAGAAAACATAAAACATTTGCCAACCTGCAATCAAATTATATCGATAATAATAAAAATATTCAAAATGACGTTATGGATAAGAGTAGTGATGAACGCTAGACTTTCACTAGGAGAATACTAAAAACTAGCTTCGAGAACTTAGTTCAAACAAATCAAACTTCGGTCTCTAACTAGGCTACTCAACCATAATAGAGCGGCGACTTATAAATGCGTGGCCCTAGTTTAAGATAATGCACATCCCTCCTGGGATTACCTGTCACCCAGTTCAACTTATGACGGCGACTTACTGCGAGGCCTAAGCTTAAGGTCAAAATGTACAAAACTCCCGGGATACCTGTCAACCGGTTCAACAACCAATGTATCGATTCCTGATACACTAGCCTTATAGTTGATGGCAAAACCGTAAACCCTAGAATATATTACTCTAACCTCACACTTGTCCTTATTCCATAACTCCAAAACAAAGCCTTTATCGATATTCAAAAAGATATAATCAATATAAATAATACGAGGATAAAAGAAGTAAACATTTATATTCTAAAAGAGGAAACTTTCTATTTTAGGAAACTTCTATTTTTAGAAACTTTACTAAAATTAGCATTATATCAAAATAGTGAAAATATTAGTTTATACTAATACCAATTTTTAGTAAACGATATAGATTTATAAAACTAATACTTTCGGCCTTAACGATATTAATTATTAAAGTAAGAACATTTGAGTTTATGAAATCATTAAAATATCGTACAAGTGTTATAAAATGATTACAAATGTCTTAAACATTTTAATACTACTAATTAGGGTGTTTTCAAAAGTTAAAAAGCTAAAATTCCCTAATTATTATTAGTTTCAACGATAAAATTATAAATAGGATTTTACGGCAAATGTCAATTTAAATAGTTTAACGTCTTTTATTTAATTAAACCAACAAATACATTTAGAGTATGTTAAGGGATGATTTAACTCCCAAAGTTTCAGATTTAAATACTTTCAAAATTGCTGGAAAAATAATTCTTTTAGGTAAGACGAAGCATTTTAACGATAAATCACAATTTGTCCGAAAATCAATATTTATTAATTAAAGACTTTAATAAATAGTACAAAAATTACGTAAAATAGTTAAAATATATTTATGGACATTCTGTCCAGAAAATAAAATTTCCAGAATTCTAAAACTCGGTTTTTAAAGCGTTTTCTCGTTAATCGTCAAATCTCAACAATAACGATTAATAAAAATAGTAATTAAAAAACGATTTAAGTATTAATATCCAAAAATTATTATTAAACTTAAAAATCATGATTTTCCAGAACCTACCATTTTTCCAGAATTCCAAAAATTCCAGATTTAATAAATCCCATCAAAACCGTCTTTAAAACCCGTTTTCTCAATTAACGATTCCATTAATAAAACTTATCATTCCTAACATTTTATTTAGGCACTAAAAACCATAAAATTACATTTTAATATGAAATCATCAGAATCATAATTTTTTCCAGATTTAAACCAAAGACCAGAAATCGAGAATTTAAACAACAAACACGGTTTTAACGATAAACGATGATTTAAAGTGATGAATTAATTCATCCACTTAACAATTCCGAAAAATTATGAAAACATTCATAAAATTCTATTTCACCAGAAAGTTTCACCACGTCAAAAATCAGATTAAAATAAAATGTTTAAGTACTAGAACTAAAAATCGGCTTTTAATCGTTTTTGTCCGAAAACGGTAATAATTCAATAATCGATATCAAAAATATCAGAAAAATACTAAATTATTAAAAATCATCAAAAACAACATTTTTCCAGAATATAAAGATATATTACATGTTTAGGCCGATTATTACGATTTTACAAATTAATATAACAATTTAATCGTTAATCTCGTAAAAGCGATAAAAATACCGAAACATGCAAATTTTCAACTTTTAAAATTTTTCCAGAATTCGTGACATACATATATTGCCAAAATAAAACATAAAAATATATACATGCAAATACTCAATTAAAATCATGAAATACCGAGTAACATCGACGTTACCTCTAACCCAAATTCGAGTGGATTATATATTCGTCGGCTTCGGGATCGTCCAAAAATCATACCAAACACGGAAATCATGGCAGAAAAATAACATAAGAAAACTAATAAAAATCAAGGTAAAAATTGATCGAAAATGACGTCGATTAATACCTTAACGAAGAGAACGGAAAGAGGATTATTATGACGATAAAAATGATGCGATTGGGACTCGAAATGGAGCAAAAATCTGCCTAATATGGAGGAGGGAGTACACGGCCAAAATGAGAGGAAGAAAGGTTGAATTTTTTTTTTGTGACAAGAATGAATAAGGAGGATGGAAGGTCTTTGGTGTATAAATGTGAGTGAATGAGTTGATGAAAACAATATGCGAAAATGACCAAGTGGCCGGCCAAAATGGATGAGGAAGGTGCATGCAAAGTTTTGATAATAATGCAACAATTGAATGAAAAGAAATTATCTTATGTTTACGTTTTAACGTGATAAAATGAAACGTTTAAATAAAACGTAATAAAACTTGTGACCAAGAGCTTAGTCGGTCCAAAATGTGAGGAAATGGTCTCAAATAATTTATAAGTTGATAAAAAGTATAATCGTAAAATAGTTAAAGGCATTTCAAAGTAATTCGAGTAAACCTCGCGTAAGAAAATAATTATTCGCGAAGCTTCGTAATAAAAATCGTTAACAACTAATTTTTTGTAAATAAAAATATTTACTAGTTGAAAATATTATAGAAACGTATTCAAACATTTTTAGGAAAAGGGATAACTTAAATCCAAGCTTAAAAATGTCAATTCGAAGAGAAATAGAATTCCTTGCGGAAAATTAATTAGTTTACGAAGAAACCAAATAAATGGATTTAAAAAGAATTTAAATCTTTGAAATTAAAAATAAAAATTATTAAACTCAAAAATTAAAATAGAGCTTAGTAAAATGATAAAATATGAGGCCAAAAGTGACAGAGTTAAGACGGAGTCCTAACGGAAAGAATAAAAATGCTTAGGAAAAATAGCGGGTGTTACAATCCTCCCCACTAAAAGAAAGTTTCGTCCTCGAAACTAAGAATAAGCAGATAGGAAACAAGATTACCCCACTCGAAAAGGTGAGGATACAAATCTCGCATAAAACTTTTGCTGTAAAAGAAAATTTTACAACTTTTAAAGTGATATGAAATCAAATGCAAATATTTATTCCGAGAATTTTTTTTAATTAGTGAAATCGGAAAGTAAAGTTATTTGGTAAAATAATGACGTCAAATAACATTTGTAAACAAACTCGAAGGAAATAGGATAACCAAAATATTTTGAAAACAAAAGTAAAATATTTTGATTAAGAAATTCGATATTATTCCTTTTTTTGATGAAACAAAATTTAGTTTGGAGAAATCAAATTTTGTAGTTAGTAAAAATCGCACCAGCCGTCAAACATTTTCAATAACAGATTCAAAAGTCCACCAACAATAAAATGAAAATCAATTTTCAAAACGTTTAAATTTCGAAAATGTTATCAAAGTAATTATGAAAGTTTTCAAAAATGTTATCAAACTTGAACATACAAAATAATTTCGACAATGTTAAAACGTTTTACATAACAACCCTATACAAATTGAAGTACATGGAAATATAAAAGTCTTCATAAAATTTTGATCGCTTGAAAATCAAAAATTAAAAATAATTTCGAAATAATTAAAAATAATTTCGAAATAATTTAAAATAAATTATTAAGGCATTTTGAAATAGATCTAAATATAAATATCAACCAAAGATAAAACAAAGTGAAGTATATAGTTCTTAAATTATAAATTAAAAAAATGTTAAATTTCACGATAACCCAAAATGTTAAATTGCTCAAAGTTTTTACAAAATGGGGAGTTTTAAATTTTGATATTATTCTTCAAAATGTTAAAATTTCATGAGAATCAAAAATTTTAAATTAGTCAAGCTTTTTACAAAATGGGCAAATTCCTAATTAGAAATTATAACTCAAAATGTTAAAATTTTACGATAATCCATTTTTTTTTAAAGTAGACAAACTTTTTATAAAATAGGGAGTTCGAAAAATAGTTAACGGGTAAATAGAACAAGGATAAATAAATTAAAATTAAGAGCTTTCAAAATCGACAAAGGTTGAAAGGATTGACAGGAGTTACCGTAACAGAATTCAAGAGAAGCAGAAAGAAAGACGGAGTTGAGAATCAAAAAGAGCTCTCAAGGATTATGGAAGAAATTAATCATCTCGAGATTCCTAGCACGACTTCCACAAACACGGGTTCCTAATTCCCATCAAATAACGCTAAGTCCAATATCAGTACAGGCTGGTCCTACTCAATCTACAACCTCCAAAATTAAGTCTTACATACTTATACAATCTTTCAATAGTATAGTAAGAATCCACAAATGATTTAGACTAATCCTTTAATTAAGATTCCAACGGTTATCAACACATACCCTAACTCGTAATCACTAAGATTCATAAATTTAAAGCTCATAAGATCTGAACTCGAGGTATACTTCAAATTTCCCGAGTAAGGAAGACTAAATAAAACCCACCAATTAACAAAGTTCGGACACGAAATCCTCAAAAATAATCACCAACATATTTATAATACCACAAGTACAGAAGTTGGGGAAGTACAATAAATCCTCAAACACGCTCAAATCTATAGGTAATGGCGCAAACACTCACATCTTCAAACACATCATTCGATTAATGTTTCTGAGAAGTCCATCAAATTTCTAATCGTAATGGTGCAACCACAAAATATTTAATAACTCAACGAAGCCACAATCTCGTTGGTCTAAAGTTCAGAACTATAAATTCATTAAGATGATTGACATCAAAGTGTTTCTCAAAACAACGCGATAAATCCAACCTCTAATGGCAATATGTTTCTTCTTTTCATGGTTAACAACAATTTATCCAATTTAAATCACACAACTCCAAAGTTCATAGGTTACAACCTTAACCAACGATTAACGATCTAATCCTTAAGAAACACGGGTAATCTTTGTTAACCAAAATTTCTAACGGTATTAATGAAAACCTTCGATGGTACCACAATACTCAGGTTAACAATTTAAACAGTACTCTATGATCCCAAATATTCCCGATACATCCATCAAATAACATTTAGGTAGGAATCCCAAAATTCTATTATTAGCTACACTTGGTTCGGTTCTAGGTTAAATTAGGTACTAGGTATCCATCAAATACGATATACTCTCACTACCCCAAAATATATTCAACTCTAAGTCCTCCAAATAATCAAGTAACCTATAACCCAAGGTTCAGTGTCTAAAGTACCAACCTAATTCCATTAATTGACAATTTATCATTCAAATCGATCCTCAAAAGCTTACTAAGATAGATAACAAGGTATAACTCACAACCCTCAAGCCATAGGTAACAAGGGTTTACTAAACCTCAAACATCTATATCCTTTCACGGGGTTCACTGAGATGGAAATCGGTCTAGCCAAAGAATCTCAAGAGAAAGATGGTAGAGTAGAAGAATATAACAAGGATTCACCAAGCGGTTGAAGAAGAGAATATAAAAGAGAAGAATTAGAAGAAGTAGAGGAAGGAAGAAAAGAGTCGATGATACTATATTACTAATTTCTTGAACCAGAGGAGAATCTTCGGGCCTCCAGAGTTCACGCGGGATCCAAATGGCTTACTTCATCTTCTTGTAGAGGAACGAGCACGTAAGTCTTCGGTCGCTCCATCTCGATCTACTGCGACATCATGGAACAGGAATCTACTCTTGATCATCTGGCCTGTAGCTTAAGTATACTGAACTGGAGCTAAAAATCACCATTGGCATCTTTCTTGGAGCACCAAGTTGTCCACTCGAGTCAGCAGGCGTTGAGAGTTCTAAGCAGGTCTTGTCCCGATCTGGAGCAACATCCTATCAATATCTTGTTCATTCGTCTTCTTCCCACAAAAGCAACAAATATTCAATGCTAATCATTGAGTTCAGAAATAGATAATCTTAACAGTTAAGTCCTTATTTGTTTCTACCCATCTCTAATAATATTTTTATTTACTGTTTAAATAATTTACTGGTATTTTCCCTAATTTCAGGTGTAAGCGTTGGGAGCAGTGATGCTCTGATACCAACTGTAATCCCCTAGAAATTCTATCGCGATACAGTTGCGGAAACACTGTAGAGTCGGGATTAAAACACACAGAACTATGTCTTATTAAATTAAATTAGTAAAGTCAAACATGCGCCATACATAAAAATGGCTAAAATTTAAAACAATCCATAAAGAGGTTAAACAATCCTTAAGACATGATTATTAAAAAGATTAAGCAGGATCCAAGACTGCTCGTTAGCCCACACCCACCGGAAAATAAACACGTATACCTGCCATGTTAAAACATAACAGCCACAATCAGTGGGGAGCAACGTAAACGTTCTCCCAGCCGTATAACAGGATTTTAAAACTGTAGTTACTATTATAGAAAAATAGTAAAAAAATGGAAAACAGTAAAACACATTATAATAAAAATAAACTTTCAGTGAAAAATTTCACGTATCAAAACAATATAAAAAAAAAATGAGTTTTCCGAAGAAAACATAAAACATTTGCTAACCTGCAATCAAATTATATCGATAATAATAAAAATATTCAAAATGGCGTTATGGATAAGAGTAGTGATGAACGCTAGACTTTCACTAGGAGAATACTAAAAACTAGCTTCGAGAACTTAGTTCAAACAAATCAAACTTCGGTCTCTAACTAGGCTACTCAACCATAATAGAGCGGCGACTTATAAATGCGTGGCCCTAGTTTAAGATAATGCACACCCCTCCTGGGATTACCTGTCACCCAGTTCAACTTATGACGGCGACTTACTGCGAGGCCTAAGCTTAAGGTCAAAATGTACAAAACTCCCGGGATACCTGTCAACCGGTTCAACAACCAATGTATCGATTCCTGATACACTAGCCTTATAGTTGATGGCAAAACCGTAAACCCTAGAATATATTACTCTAACCTCACCCTTGTCCTTATTCCATAACTCCAAAACAAAGCCATTATCGATATTCAAAAAGATATAATCAATATAAATAATAAGAGGATAAAAGAAGTAAACATTTATATTCTAAAAGAGGAAACTTTCTATTTTAGGAAACTTCTATTTTTAGAAACTTTACTAAAATTAGCATTATATCAAAATAGTGAAAATATTAGTTCATACTAATACAAATTTTTAGTAAACGATATAGATTTATAAAACTAATACTTTCGGCCTTAACGATATTAATTATTAAAGTAAGAACATTTGAGTTTATGAAATCATTAAAATATCGTACAAGTGTTATAAAATGATTACAAATGTCTTAAACATTTTAATACTACTAATTAGGGTGTTTTCAAAAGTTAAAAAGCTAAAATTCCCTAATTATTATTAGTTTCAACGATAAAATTATAAATAGGATTTTACGGCAAATGTCAATTTAAATAGTTTAACGTCTTTTATTTAATTAAACCAACAAATACATTTAGAGTATGTTAGGGGATGATTTAACTCCCAAAGTTTCAGATTTAAATACTTTCAAAATTGCTGGAAAAATAATTCTTTTAGGTAAGACGAAGCATTTTAACGATAAATCACAATTTGTCCGAAAATCAATATTTATTAATTAAAGACTTTAATAAATAGTACAAAAATTACGTAAAATAGTTAAAATATATTTATGGACATTCTGTCCAGAAAAGAAAATTTCCAGATGTAGACACCCGCATTTTGCTTGCTAGTGTCTATAGCAGTTCCCGACAAACACCCGATGATGATCGAACGCAAACGTGACTTAGTATACTCGGATATGGACTCAAAATCAATAATATCCGACATGGAATTTTAGCGGAGTACAAATCTCTCAAAACCAACCTCAAATTCAGGTCCAGTGGGTCGCTCCGAGCAAAATAAGACTAATTTGGGCCAAAACCGACACCAAAAATAAAACCCGTCTTTTGGCGACCGGGTCAAAACCCGGTCAAAGACAAACCCGTCACAAAAATCAGCCTAGAAGGACCTTCTAGAAACTGGCGCCCAACTCAAATTCAAAAAAGGCAAACAAATCAACAAGGTCAACACCTTCCTAATTTACCTCGATTCACTTGATCCACTCGATCGAGTGGATTGACCCACTCGGTCGAGTGGAGCGTCAAAAACCGGATCAGGCCCATTTTCTAGGGCACTCGATCGAGTGCACTAGGGCCACTCGATCGAGTGACCCTAGGTCGTGGGGTAAAAATCTATAAATACCCCCTCAAACCCTTTGCATTTACAAGGTTTTTACACCTGCATTTACCCTACATTTTCACCCTAACCCTCCTATACTCTTCACACTACAACCCTAAGCAAGTACACACAAAAACCGAGTCCTTCGTCCCTCAAAAAACCGACGAATCACACACATACACACACACACACACACACACACACACACACACACACCATAACTCGCGTACATCCTCGATACTCCGGCGTCCCGTCGCTATTTACGAGTCCATTTCCGAGGTCCTTACTAAGCATGTATGTTAAGGGTGTCCTAATCCCCATTTCGATCCTTATTACTTTATTTTTATTTACGTTTTTGTATCATCTATATAATAACTATACTAGTATCCTAACACTAACTTTAACATTAACTCTAACATTTCATTTCTTGTTTACTAACTTTTACTTTTTTCGCCACTAACACATTATCGTACCGTATATATATACTAGTATTAAAATTCGGTTTTAAATACGTTTGACTATAATTATCGCCTAAAGTCCGTCTAATCCCTTTACGAGCAACGACGGAGGTGGAGCCCTTTCGAGGAGCCCCGCCCCAATGTACTCAAGGGCGTGACGTGATCGTGAATAATAATAGTTGAACGCATTCGATCCAATTTTTATTAGTACGGAACCCGTTGACACGAAAACCGACATCACATAATTCGAAAGGGTTAGTTTCAATGTCGTGACGTAGAGGGATGCAATTTCGTCACTAATACAAAATTTCAAATCTAGCACAAGCATTTTCATAAAACTCCGATAACGGTATTATAATCGCATGCATACGCGATTATAGCACTGGAAGCCAAGTTAAATACAAATCGTGCGATATTTGTATTTGATTTGGCCGACCATCGATTTTACAGCAAAAAAATAACACGAGTTGGTACTCGTACAGGGGCTACTCGACCGAGTATGTAGACTACTCGATCGAGTAGCGTCCATATGGGCAGAATCCTTTTTGAGGACACACTCGACTGAGTCAGACCATGACTCGACCGAGTGGGTCTTGTAGCCCAGAAAACCGAGAGTTTAAATGCAATATTTAAGCCTCGTCTTTTCTACGACTTTTAGTCGACACGTGTAAAGGCAATCACGTGAACCCATTTTTCAAAACCCATTCATATCACGACACTTTAGCGACTTTGATCGATGTTTCGACGTGATAAGTCGGGACAAGGCATCGAGGCATAGGATCGGGCTAGCATCACGCTTAGGTCCTATGTCTTCGTCTTTCGTTTAATACACAATACAATGTGTATTTAATCGGGGTTCGTCCATCTACATAATTCACGGTCAAGTTTACATACGGGTCCGTTCCTATCTTTTTATTATTTATTATTCCGTTTGTATATCATTTGCAATTTTTGTATTGGCCGGGTTGTATTTCCGTCCGTGTAACTTGTACGTTATTTACTTTCGAGTTTTGTTTATTTACTTGCTTATCGCCTTATAAATGAACCTCGCATGCTAAATTACTCCGACCATATTCAAGATGCATTAAAATGACGTAGTTAACCAATAATTCGCATGCTTAGCTAAAAACGTTGTTTGCATATCATTTAGTCGTTTTACTAGCGCGCGTACACGAACACGAACGATGTCTTAGTAGAGGCCGCCATGTGCGGGCGGGGTTGGGTGTCCTTAGTGGGCTTCCCAACACGTACCCTCACCTCTTACTCAGAACCTTGGTTTCCGGATGCCCGAAACCATTGGCGCACGAGAGTCATTCTATATACGAAAGCCGGTTTAAACGGTATCGATATTGCAATGCAAAGGGACGAGCCCCATAAAACTCTGAAATCGAAGTGGGCCGTACTTGGTGTATAGCCCATGACGATATAGAGTGGGCTCGTATGGTTCCGAATAACCACAAAATTCGGTGGCGACTCCATTTTGACTTAAATTTCGAACCCGAGAACAATCTCACCACGAGATTCATTCGCCTACCCAAACCCGCGCGTGGCCGCGTTGGGGTGGACCTACGTCATGTCCACAATTTGGCGACTCCGCTGGGGATATCTGATGTACCACATGTCATTGGGGTTCCTAGGGTGAGACTCGAAGAGAAATCGTTCGTATATTAGTGTGCGCTCATTAGTTTAATGATTCATGCATAACCCAAATTTTGCCCGGGCAGGTTACTTGTGACCGACGTCCCACTATACCACGGTGCATTCCTACATGGGTGCACTAAAGACTTCGATGGCGGAACTCGTCTGGGTTTTGCGGCATGTCCTAAGACCAATTCGGCTTAGGGAGTCCGTCCCGATTCACGAGAATGCTATCGTTGTTGGTGTAGACCCTATTTGGACCGACCGAGACTTAGTATAAAGCATACATAAGCGTCGTTATAATGCTTGTTTGACTACGTGCTACTTGGTTTCCGTGTCATTTTTCAAAAACCGTCATTTAAAAAAAATGCATCTTTCCAAAAACACCAAATTTTGAAAAACCCCGAAATACTGTCCGTTTCGGGACCCATCTTTTCAAAAATATCCAACTTTCAAAAATTCAGAATGCCGCCGAAACTTAGGATCAACGATTTGACTCAAAATATCCTTTTTCTCTAGTCGGCATGCTGCCCGTTTTAATTCTCGAATTTCCGACACCATTCCGATTTTCTGAATTTTCAAAATTCTAATCTTGGTTTTCGAAATTCCATTTTCAATTTTCGAACTCTCGGAAATTCACCCATTTTATATTCGAATTTCAAGCATCCAACTTTCCTAGTAAATCTTCCTTATTATAGGACCTACCGTCTAGCCGTGTGTCGGGTCTTTGCATAGTATGTCGAAGGTCTATAGCGTCGAAACTCCGCTGATCCTATATCACGAGTTTCCCCCTTTCCCGAGTCCGCCTTATCTGTCAAGACACGACCAACCCACGTAGGGGATACCCATACAAAGGAGAGTCCGTCCATACACTCGAGTCAAAAGTCTGGGGAAAAGTCTCACGTGGACCTTCCTTCGAACGGGATTAGGCCCACAAAGCCAAAGTCCTAAGGAAGTTATACCACCCTTTGAGTCATCCGTCTAGATGTCTTTCTCGAGTCTTTGGTCTTCCTTCTTAGTGTCGCTCGGGATGTACTTTTTCTTTTCCTTCTTTTTCCAAGATCTGGGTTCGGTTTCTGATTACGCGGTGTTCTTACAGACAGGCCATCGGCAACCAGACACGCCCGCAGGATGGCTACTTTGAACAGTCTTCAAACCTCTTTGGACGCCATGATCGAGAAGCAAACCGACATCGAAGCCCAACTGACCGAAATGAGGGCTGGTCAAGTGGCCATCGTTGCTCGCCTAGCTACGGTGGAGCAAAGGACTCCTAATGTCGAGGCTACTGAGCCTCTAGCTGAACTAGTCAGCGCAGTGCGCCGACTAGAAGAACAAGTCCATTTGGCCGGGAGTAACAACATCCATCGAGAGAATAGCCGAGAGTACAACCCGCTGAGTGACAAACTGCCCGCAAACCTGAACCTTACGGGTTTCCCCATGTTTGAGGGAACTGAAGACCCGTTACTACATGTGCGGGCCTTCAAGGAATTCATGGCCATCAAGGGAGTGGATTCGTCCATGTTCAAGAACCTCTTTGCTGCATCTCTTGAGAAGCACCCACGGGCCTGGTACTACAGGCTAGACCCGAAAAAATACCCTACATGGGATGATGTGGCTACCGAGTTCGCTCGGAACTATGCTGACAACACCGAGATCTAAACCACAATGCGATCTCTGGAGGTTATGGCCCAAGAGCCGAAGGAAGGTTTTACTAAATACCTTCAACGCTGGAGGGCCGAGAGCGTGAAACTGGTCGATAAGCCCAATGAGAAGACTTTGGTGGAGGCTTTTGTCAAGAACCTCCTCCCCTCCTACCGGGTTCACCTCCAGTACGCTGTCATACCCAATTTCACCACCCTTACTGAAATGGGTATGAGGATCGAAGACGATCTGAGACTGGAAGGCCTCACTAAGGCCGCTAGTAAAGGGTACCAAGGGGCTTCTTCCTCCACCACTAAGCCCCAAGCTGCAACTCGCAGCATTTTTGACGCGGTTAATCTACTAGATGCCCCGTCCAAGAAAAACACCCCGCCTCGGGTTTTCACTAATATAGGTACCACCTATACCTATGCCTTACAAAGGCTGTCCTCCAAAGGCCTAATCCAACCAATAGGCCCAACTCCTGAAGTTCCAGTCGAGCGACGCTCCAAGAACTACAATGCTCAGGACTATTGCCAGTACCACCGGGGCAATGGGCATGATACCGAAAAATGATGGAAGCTGAAACACTTGATTCAGGACCTGATCGAGAGCGGTAAAATCCCGCTACCTGGAGATAAACCAAGCAACAAAGAGAACCCTTTCAGATCCCATGCCATCTTTGCCGGGGAGGTGATTGATTGCTCTCACCTTATCTCTCCATTTATCCCGCAAGTGAACGGGATCTGGTTTGACGACGAGGATGATGTCTACCTCGCTAAAGGGGAAACCGTTCCCATCACCCCTGAACAGATTCGCGAGTCCAAAACCCGAGTCCTAGCCAGCAACCACCTTGGTCGTCCCTATCTAGCCACAAGCTATAGGGACACCCCCATCCCGACAACCATCACCGATCCACTCGGGATGGAAGTCGCCCCTGAGGAGCCGACTGCTGAAACGACTATTGTGAAGCAACTGAAGAAGACCCGAGTTGACCTCACTATATTCCAACTCTTGGTTAGCTCACAAGAACATCGAGAAGCACTCACTAAGGCTCTCGATCAAGTTAAGATCGACTCTTTGGCTACCCCTGATGAAATGGTAGCCACAGTCCTGCCCCACTTGAAGGGCAAAAGCAAGGAAGGAGGCCCAATGATCACTTTCTCTGAAGCCGACCTGCCACCGTTCGGGGCCTCTCATAATCTGGCCTTCTACATTACAGTGATCTGTCGAGGGAAATACCTCCCGATGACCCTAGTCGATGACGGGTCAGCCGTGAACGTCCTTCCCTTAAGGACCACCAAAGCCCTCGGTATCACTGAGGCCGATTATGTCCCGACGGCTCAAACCATCCAAGCCTTTGATGGGAGCCCAAAGACGGTATCTGAGGCCGTGAAGCTGACCATTATAACAGGCCCAACAGAAAAGGAGCTTGAATTTCAGGTGATTGATGTCACCTCATCATTCAACTTGCTCCTAGGAAGGCCATGGATTCACGCGGTCAAAGCCGTGTCCTCCACCCTCCACCGTAAGATCAAGATGCCTTTGCTCAATAATGTTATTACTTTGGAGGCAACCCCAATGACCGTGGCTAGCTGTAACGCCACGGGCGGCACGGACCTCTGGGGGTTCGACTTTGTGGGGATGATCGAGGAAGAGTACCTTTGTAGGCCTTACTTCACCACAAGCATTGATACAATGCTCCAAAACCTAGGGTACCTTCCGAGGGCTACCTCTCGACCCGACCTTTCAGGTGGGAAGATCATCGAGGTCCTTAAGGACGAAGACTCTCACGTCGGCCTTGGCTATGCCGCCACTCTGGGCAACGTTGTCCGGGCAGGAATCGAAAAATCCTGCAACATCATGAAGGGTATCCACTTGAGCCCTTACAGCCCACGGTTGTCTGACTACTTTGTCACACCGGTATTCGGGGCTATCCAGGTTGGTCTGTACCAACCCAATGCTGCGCACCTCAGGACCCAATTGGCCCGGGACTGCAACTACATCCCGGATGAGGTGTTCGCCCTCATCCAGTCTGAAGAAGCTAATGATGCTGAGCCTGCGCTGGGGCTGCTCTTCGGGGAAGACACCATAACCCCGACTCCAAAAGAAGACTTGGTCAACCTGATTCTCCGCAGCAACAAGTTTGACCCGACCAAGCCGATCTCGGATGTTGGCTCCGAGACGGGAAACAGGGCCTGGAGGAAGACTGTCAAATGGATTGACAGTCAAGGAAAGAAATACAAGCTGGTCACCGGAGAGGGAGACATGCCTGAGTCTGAGTCCGATTCTGAGTCAGAGTCTGAGTCAGAGTCTGAGGTCGAGCCTAGGGAATTCGGTGCTAGAGTCACTCCTGTAACCCCTCTCCCTTCTGTCATTCCTGCTGCTAGCACTTCGGGGTCTGTCCCGAGTGCTTTACCAATTCCGCCACTGACCAATGCTCAGATGGCTGCTCTCTTTGAGCTGTTTTCCAAATTTTCAATCAATAATAACAACCGTTCTGCTTACGACTTGTCTCTTTTAAATTCTGCTTTCAAAAATGTTTTATGCTATGACATTGAGAAATCCGACGGACAGGTACCCTTACCTCCACATCTGATCGAGCAACTAGAGCAAAGGGAATCCCGGAATCCGGTAATCGAAGAGACCGAGTCCATAAACGTGGGAACAACCTTAGAGCCTCAGATACTTAAGATAGGGTTATCCTTAGATCTCGAGGAGAAACAACAGTTCATAAACCTCCTCCAAGAATTCAAAGATGTCTTCGCATGGTCCTACAAGGACATGCCGGGGATAGACCGGGAAATAGCCGAGCACCGCATACCTATCAAAGACGGGTGCAAACCGGTCAAGCAGAAGCTTCGTCGAATGAGGCCCGAGTGGTCTCTCAAGGTAAAAGAAGAAGTCGATAAACAGTTCAAAGTCGGCTTCATACAAGTGTCCGAGTATCCGGACTGGGTTGCAAACATTGTACCGGTTCCTAAAAAGGACGGTAAGGTGCGGGTATGCGTAGATTTTCGGGATCTTAACAAAGCAAGCCCGAAGGATGATTTTCCATTACCACACATCGACATACTGGTGGATAACACGGCTGATCATGCCCTTCTATCATTTATGGACGGGTATGCCGGGTATAATCATATCAAAATGGCGGAAGAAGGCATGAGTAAGACTACCTTCACTACACCTTGGGGTACTTACTGCTTCACCGTCATGCCATTCGGCCCCATTAATGCCGGGGCCACATACCAAAGGACCGCTACCACTTTACTACACGACATGATGCATAAAGAGGTAGAGGTTTATGTGGACGACATGATCGTCAAATCCAAAGAACGGGACGGTCACATCACCGCCCTGAGGAAATTCTTCACCCGATTGCGCAAATACAATATGAGACTAAACCCTCAAAAGTGCAGTTTCGGGGTAACGTCAGGCAAATTACTGGGTCACATCGTTAGCCAACGAGGTATCGAGGTCGACCCAGCTAAAATCAAAGCCATTACCAAGATGCAAGCTCTTAAAACCGAAAAAGAGATAAGGGGATTTCTCGTGAAAGTCCAGTATATTAGTCCATTCATTTCCAATCTAACCATGGTGTGTGAACCAATTTTCAAGAAACTGAAAATAGGGGAACGGATAGTATGGGATGACAAGTGCCAAGCTGCTTTCGAAAAGATCAAGGAAATTCTGTCTGCTCCGCCAGTTTTGATGCCACCTCAACCCGGTTTACCTCTGTCGTTATACCTAACAACGACCGAGACAGCCATGGGGGCTATGCTGGCTCAGACGGTCGACTCCGAAGAACGAGCCATTTATTATATCAGCAAGAAGTTTTTAGAGTATGAGTGCAAATATACCATGCTCGAAAAGACATGCTTGGCTCTAGTCTGGGCCACTAAGAAGCTCCGACACTATATGCTCAGCTACGAGGTCCATGTTCTATCCAAGATGGATCCAATCAAATACCTCTTTGAAAAGCCCATTCTCAATGGCCGGATTTCAAGATGGACTCTAATGCTGGCAGAATTCGACTTGAAGTTCGTACCATTAAAGGCTATTAAAGGACGAATAGTAGCTGAATTCCTCGCCGACAGCCCGGTGACCGAAGAAGGACACACCGACACCTGGTCCTTCCCAGACGAAGATATTTTCCATACCGATGCTGAAACGTGGGATTTATACTTCGATGGAGCATCTAATTTTCAAGGGTTCGCAGTCGGGATCCTCCTAATCTCACCAAGAGGGGAGCATACTCCCGTCTCCATCAAGTTGGACTTTGATGTTACCAATAATGCAGCAGAGTACGAAGCATGCATTTACGGGCTACAAGCCGCCGCCAACCTGAGAATCACAAATCTCCGGGTACATGGTGACTCATCCTTGGTCATTAACCAAGCACTCCAAAAATGGAAGGCTCGGAATGCTAATCTCGTGGCCTACCAGGCACGAGTAAGGGATCTCGAGAAACAATTCCAAAAGGTGGAATATATATACCTGCCTCGGGAAGAAAATCAATTAGCAGATGCACTCTCAAAATTGGCATCTTTACTGAATATTCCCGACCACGTGACCAGTATGCCAATTTGCGTCGAGAGACGGTCCGAGCCGGCATACATCCATGACATCGAAGACATCGAGATAACTGACCCCGAACCTTGGTACCAGGCTGTATTAACGTACCTGACAAATGGAGAGTATCCTCCCGGGACTGAGGGTCGAGCCATGAAAGCCTTACGGAGGTTAGCCACCCAGTTCATCCGTACTGATGATGGACAATTGTACAAAAAGACGGCACAGGGGGCTCTTCTCCTTTGTGTTGATAAATATAAGGCCGAGAAAGTAATGGCCGAAGTACATGATGGTGAAAACGGCCCACATATGAATGCTCACATGTTGGTCCGAAAAATCATGAGGCTCGGGTATTACTGGAATTCCATGGAAGCTGACTGCCAGTTATATGTCAAACGATGTCACAACTGTCAAATCTTCGGCAATGTGCAACATATGCCGTCATCTCTGCTTTATACTATGACGTCGCCTTGGCCGTTCTCGACATGGGGTATCGACATAATCGGGAAGGTAAATCCCTCTGGTACTGGTGGGCACTGCTTCATTTTAGTAGCTATCGACTATTTCACCAAATGGGTCGAAGCTGAATCATATCGCATCCTCAATGCTAAACATGTCGCCAAATTTGTCCAGAACAAGATAATATGTCGATATGGAATCCCGCATGAATTCATCAGTGATCACGGGACTCATTTCCAAGCTGAGACCGCAGCCCTGCTGACTAAATACAAAATTCAAAGGCACACGTCCTCGCCCTATCGTCCCCAAACGAATGGAGCAGTAAAGGCAGCTAATAAAACAATTGTCACCATACTCAAAAAGATGGCTGATAATTACCGGGATTGGCCCGACAAAATACCTTTTGCCCTATGGGGGTACCGGACGTCGATTCGCACCGCAACCGGAGCGACACCGTATTACCTAACTTACGGAATGGAGGCAGTCCAACCAGTTGAATTAGAGGTACCATCCCTCAGGATTCTGTTAGAAAGTCAAGTACCTGAAGCTGACTGGGTTCGAGCACGGTATGATTCGTTGGTTCTACTAGATGAACGACGGTCCCGTGCCCTCAACAACATCCAAATTTACCAGAAACGGATCCAATGGGCCTTCAACAAAAGGGTAAGGCCCAGAAACATTAAAGAAGGGGATCTAGTCCTTAAGTCTGTTCGAGCTTTACTACCAGTTGACCCAAGGGGAAAGTTCAAACCTAACTGGGCTGGGCCATATCTGGTAAAGAAGATCGTATCAGGGGGAGCAGTAATGCTGACGGACTTGGACGGGAATGAGTTCGTCAACCCAACCAACCTGGACCAGATGAAGCGTTACTACCCTTAGCCATTTCTCAATGTCATTAGCAAATTTTATCAAATTTTTTTTTTTACAAAAAGCAAGTCAATGAGCTAGAATTATTTATTCTACTGTCACAAAACATATTGAACCATTAGTCTAGGTGTAATTCAAGATTGCAAATTTACTGAGCTTGAACTACGTTTGGTTTGATTCCGTTAGTCACGGATACGTAGGCAGCCCGTCAAAAGGGCACAACCAGTGCAATCGAGAAAAAGACAGGAACAGTTAAATAATAAACTTCTTTTATTAATTATCACAAAAAAAAGCCCCGATAAACTCGGAAAATTACAAAATGCAGGAATTCAAAAATTACCCAAAAAAAAAGGCACACGACAAAAATAGTAATAATATTTAAATAATAAAAAACTAAGGACTCGGTATTTAGGGCATCTTGCCCTTCCCCTTGTCCTTGGCCTCCTTGGCCGTCCACTGACGACGACGTGGAGGAGAGCGTTCCCGAATCACCACATGAACCTCTTTCGCCCGGACTCGTTTCTTGGAACTCGAGTCCTCATCCACCTCGATAGGCCCGAGTCGGGCTCTTATGGGCTCAGGGAGCCGGTCACGCGGACGTAGTCGGTCCCGGGCCGCCAGCCTTGGCCCAAGCCGTCGTTCCAAATCAGTCTGGGGGCTTAGCCGTCCCCGCGTGCCACTAGCACCGACATCTTTAGCTCGAGTCTTAGTATGTGACTTAAGACCCGATTCTAATCGAACTAAGGTAGCAGGGGTCTCTCCCTCATCGAAGAATCCCCTATTGTCCTTTGCCGTCTCCCGACGGACCAGTTCGAAGGCCTCATCGACCTTCAGAGCTTTACGAGCTTCCTCGGATTCCTCGGAAGTCCATTTCTCGTAGGCCCGTTAAACCCAAGCAGATTGGCAAGGGTTGGGAATAGTCCATGTAGGACAAGTGAACCATCTCCGCAACCAGGTGTCGCACATAGCGTCTGTCAGTTGGAGCGAGACGTTGATAATGGCTTCAGTCTCAGGAATGCGCTGAGACGAACCGAACTGCCTCAGGATGCGGTCCGGGTAAATATGAACTGTCCAGTCAAGGGACAGGATCACCAAGTAGCGGGCTTGGTCCCTCTTGGCCAGCCCCGTCAGCTTAGAAAGAAACCACCAAGCGACGGTCCACCTGATTAAAGGGCCACCATGGAACACCAACTCCTCATCCCAGTAAGCTCGATTTATATGGTGACTTGAGCTTATCCGGCGCCCTCTTGAACTGATTTGGCTGCTGCGGTAGTTGGAAATGCTCGGAGGGGGCTCTATGATCGACAAACATTCCGACAACCAAACCTGCAAAAAGAATATACAAAATTCGTAAGCAACGAAATGGTCCGCTACAGCCCACTCGATCGAGTATACCGTCTGACTCGATCGAGTAAGGCTCTCTAAAGGCAAGCAGAATCTCGTTAAGAGTGCCACTCGATCGAGTAAAGCATCTGACTCGATCGAGTAAGCCCTCCACAGATGGGCAGAAGCACTTTGAAGATGTCACTCGATCGAGTGACAGGTCCACTCGATCGAGTGACTTACGGACCTCAAGAAGTCGCGCGAAACACAAAAGAAAATGAAAATCGCGAGACATATACCTGCAGAATAAGGGTACTCCCCGTCAGTTGCTGGGTTGGGTCATGTCGCCTAGCATCCAGACCCATGAGGATTTCTCCAGTGGCTAGCCAAGCAGGGCTATGACCAGTCTCCATCTGGTCAACCACTCCGATTAGTCTGATCTGACCCAAGCACGAGTCAGCATCCATCATCCCCTCAAAAACGTAGCGGTGCAGCATGCAGAAGGCGAAAGCCCTACGCCGGTGAGAAGGAGTAGCCCTTACATCTTGACTGTTCATAAACTTGTCAGCCAAGTCGAAGAGGGAAACAATATTTTCCCGCACCATTCGATCTGTCTCAGCATTAGACAAACCCAGGAAATCCCTCAACCTTCTCCTAGGATCCGGCTAGAACGGAGGGATGGCAGGGCGAGCGACAGGGCTCCAACCCCCAATAGATGCGATCTCCTCGGGAAGAGGGCATATCTCTCCCCGCGGGAACGCGAAGACGTGATGGGTAGTATCCCAAAACGACAGGCAGGCGTCCAAGAAATGTGAATAAGTTATTAGACGTCGAAGAGGAAACAGGCTGACAATCCCCATTTGGGTCAGCTGAACTTTGTCCTCGTCCCGAAAGTGCTGGGACCAGGCAAAAAGCATCGAAGTAAGATGATCGATACCCATGGCAGGAATTTGAATCTTCTCGAAAGACTAAGAAATTTTGAGGAGAAGTAGAAAGTCTTGATTTGAGATACAGTAAACTGAAGAAGGGAGACATATATTTATAATAGGAAACCCTAACTGTAACCCTAACTACCTTGCCTCCTCAGCAAACCTGGGCCCCAGCATGCGTAGGCCTGACTTCAGACGAGGACCCAGAATAGGAACCAAGTTGTCCCGAGCTTTCCTAGAAATTTCTAAAATTCTGTGATAAAAAAATCTTTCAAAATTTTCGGCTTTTCAAAATTCAGTATATCTTCCCCAGCACGAGTCGGTGTTTTGTCTATGTGCTACATGCAATTTGTTATGTGTCAGCGTGCTACATGCAATTTGTTATGTGTCAGCATACAGGTACACCCCAGACTTCAGAAGCAAGTCTCCGCGCAACTACTTCACTCCCCAACGTGAGTCAATATTTACCCCAGAATGCTACAATCAGAGCTATGATGTATCAGCATACGGGTACTCCTACACCTCCAGAAGCAAGTTTCACTCCCCACGGAGCTATCATCAGCAGGACAGGTATGACCCTCTGCCTATGGCTGGCGAGCCCTTCACGCTAGTCTACTGGACTATAAACGACCAGACCGGAAGGCTGTCAGGTCGTAATCTGCGATTGGCCTGGTAGCTACTCTGACTTTTGCCTTGTCCAAGCCTCAGTCAGAGTGGGGGCTCTGTAGACACCCGTATTTTGCCTGCTAGTGTCTATAGCAGATCCCGACAAACACCCGATGATGATCGGACGCAAACGTGACTTAGTATACTCGGATATGGACTCGAAATCAATAATATCCGACATGAACTTTTAGCGGAGTACAAATCTCTCAAAACCAACCTCAAATTCAGGCCCAGTGGGTCGCTCCGAGCAAAATAAGACTAATTTGGGCCAAAACCGACACCAAAAATAAAACCCGTCTTTTGGCGACCGGGTCAAAACCCGGTCAAAGACAAACCCGTCACAAAAATCAGCCTAGAAGGACCTTCTAGAAACTGGCGCCCAACTCAAATTCAAAAAAGGCAAACAAATCAACAAGGTCAACACCTTCCTAATTTACCTCGATTCACTTGATACACTCGATCGAGTGGATTGATCCACTCGGTCGAGTGGAGCGTCAAAAACCGGATCAGGCCCATTTTCTAGGGCACTCGATCGAGTGCATTAGGGCCACTCGATCGAGTGACCCTAGGTCGTGGGGTAAAAATCTATAAATACCCCCTCAAACCCTTTGCATTTACAAGGTTTTTACACCTGCATTTACCCTACATTTTCACCCTAACCCTCCTATACTCTTCACACTACAACCCTAAGCAAGTACACACAAAAACCGAGTCCTTCGTCACTCAAAAAACCGACGAATCACACACACATACACACACACACACACACACACACACACACACACACACACACACACACACACACCATAACTCGCGTACATCCTCGATACTCCGGCGTCCCGTCGCTATTTACGAGTCCATTTCCGAGGTCCTTACTAAGCATGTATGTTGAGGGTGTCCTAAACCCCATTTCGATCCTTATTACTTTATTTTTATTTACGTTTTTGTATCATCTATATAATAACTATACTAGTATCCTAACACTAACTTTAACATTAACTCTAACATTTCATTTCTTGTTTACTAACTTTTACTTTTTTCGCCACTAACACATTATCGTACCGTATATATATACTAGTATTAAAATTCGGTTTTAAATACGTTTGACTATAATTATCGCCTAAAGTCCGTCTAATCCCTTTACGAGCAACGACGGAGGTGGAGCCCTTTCGAGGAGCCCCGCCCCAATGTACTCAAGGGCGTGACGTGATCGTGAATAATAATAGTTGAACGCATTCGATCCAATTTTTATTAGTACGGAACCCGTTGACACGAAAACCGACATCACATAATTCGAAAGGGTTAGTTTCAATGTCGTGACGTAGAGGGATGCAATTTCGTCACTAATACAAAATTTCAAATCTAGCACAAGCATTTTCATAAAACTCCGATAACGGTATTATAATCGCATGCATACGCGATTATAGCACCGGAAGCCAAGTTAAATACAAATCGTGCGATATTTGTATTTGATTTGGCCGACCATCGATTTTACAGCAAAAAAATAACACGAGTTGGTACTCGTACAGGGGCTACTCGACCGAGTATGTAGACTACTCGATCGAGTAGCGTCCATAAATCTGGGCAGAATCCTTTTTGAGGACACACTCGACCGAGTCAGACCATGACTCGACCGAGTGGGTCCTGTAGCCCAGAAAACCGAGAGTTTAAATGCAATATTTAAGCCTCGTCTTTTCTACGACTTAGTCGACACGTGTAAAGGCAATCACGTGAACCCATTTTTCAAAACCCATTCATATCACGACACTTTAGCGACTTTGATCGATTTTTCGACGTGATAAGTCGGGACAAGGCATCAAGGCATAGGATCGGGCTAGCGTCACGCTTAGGTCCTATGTCTCCGTCCTTCGTTTAATACACAATGCAATGTGTATTTAATCGGGGTTCGTCCATCTACATAATTCACGGTCAAGTTTACATACGGGTCCGTTCCTATCTTTTTATTATTTATTATTCCGTTTGTATATCATTTGCAATTTTTGTATTGGCCGGGTTGTATTTCCGCCCGTGTAACTTGTACGTTATTTACTTTCGAGTTTTGTTTATTTACTTGATTATCGCCTTATAAATGAACCTCGCATGCTAAATTACTCCGACCATATTCAAGATGCATTAAAATGACGTAGTTAACCAATAAATCGCATGCTTAGCTAAAAACGCTGTTTGCATATCATTTAGTCGTTTTACTAGCGCGCGTACACGAACACGAACGATGTCTTAGTAGAGGCCGCCATCTGCGGGCGGGGTTGGGTGTCCTTAGTGGGCTTCCCAACACGTACCCTCACCCCTTACTCAGAACCTTGGTTTCCGGATGCCCGAAACCATTGGCGCACGAGAGTCATTCTATATACGAAAGCCGGTTTAAACGGTATCGATATTGCAATGCAAAGGGACGAGCCCCATAAACTCTGAAATCGAAGTGGGCCGTACTTGGTGTATAGCCCATGACGATATAGAGTGGGCTCGTATGGTTCCGAATAACCACAAAATTCGGTGGCGACTCCATTTTGACTTAAATTTCGAACCCGAGAACAATCTCACCACGAGATTCATTCGCCTACCCAAACCCGCGTGTGGCCGCGTCGAGGTGGACCTACGTCATGTCCGCACCAGAATTCTAAAACTCGGTTTTTAAAGCGTTTTCTCGTTAATCGTCAAATCTCAACAATAACGATTAATAAAAATAGTAATTACAAAACGATTTAAGTATTAATATCCAAAAATTATTATTAAACTTAAAAATCATGATTTTCTAGAACCTACCATTTTTCCAGATTTCCAAAAATTCCAGATTTAATAAATCCCGTCAAAACCGTCTTTAAAACCCGTTTTCTCAATTAACTATTCCATTAATAAAACTTATCATTCCTAACATTTTATTAAGGCACTAAAAACCATAAAATTACATTTTAATATGAAATCATCAGAATCATAATTTTTTCCAGATTTAAACCAAAGACCAGAAATCGAGAATTTAAACAACAAACACGGTTTTAACGATAAACGATGATTTAAAGTGATTAATTAATTCATCCACTTAACAATTCCGAAAAATTATGAAACAATTCAGAAAATTCTATTTCACCAGAAAGTTTCACCACGTCAAAAATAAGATTAAAATAAAATGTTTAAGTACTAGAACTAAAAATCGGCTTTTAATCGTTTTTGTCCGAAAACGGTAATAATTCAATAATCGATATCAAAAATATCAGAAAAATACTAAATTATTAAAAATCATCAAAAACAACATTTTTCCAGAATATAAAGATATATTACATGTTTAGGCCGATTATTACGATTTTACAAATTAATATAACAATTTAATCGTTAATCTCGTAAAAGCGATAAAAATACCGAAACATGCAAATTTTCAACTTTTAAAATTTTTCCAGAATTCGTGACATACATATATTGCCAAAATAAAACATAAAAATATATACATGCAAATACTCAATTAAAATCATGAAATATCGAGTAACATCGACGTTACCTCTAACCCAAATTCGAGTGGATTATATATTCGTCGGCTTCGGGATCGTCCAAAAATCATACCAAACACGGAAATCATGGCAGAAAAATAACATAAGAAAACTAATAAAAATCAAGGTAAAAATTGATCGAAAATGACGTCGATTAATACCTTAACGAAGAGAACGGAAAGAGGATTATTATGACGATAAAAATGATGCGATTGGGACTCGAAATGGAGCAAAAATCTGCCTAATATGGAGGAGGGAGTACACGGCCAAAATGAGAGGAAGAAAGGTTGAATTTTTTTTTTGTGACAAGAATGAATAAGGAGGATGGAAGGTCTTTGGTGTATAAATGTGAGTGAATGAGTTGATGAAAACAATGTGCGAAAATGACCAAGTGGCCGGCCAAAATGGATGAGGAAGGTGCATGCAAAGTTTTGATAATAATGCAACAATTGAATGAAAAGAAATTATCTTATGTTTACGTTTTAACGTGATAAAATGAAACGTTTAAATAAAACGTAATAAAACTTGTGACCAAGAGCTTAGTCGGTCCAAAATGTGAGGAAATGGTCTCAAATAATTTATAAGTTGATAAAAAGTATAATCGTAAAATAGTTAAAGGCATTTCAAAGTAATTCGAGTAAACCTCGCGTAAGAAAATAATTATTCGCGAAGCTTCGTAATAAAAATCGTTAACAACTAATTTTTTGTAAATAAAAATATTTACTAGTTGAAAATATTATAGAAACGTATTCAAACATTTTTAGGAAAAGGGATAACTTAAATCCAAGCTTAAAAATGTCAATTCGAAGAGAAATAGAATTCCTTGCGGAAAATTAATTATTTTACGAAGAAACCAAATAAATGGATTTAAAAAGAATTTAAATCTTTGAAATTAAAAATAAAAATTATTAAACTCAAAAATTAAAATAGAGCTTAGTAAAATGAAAAAATATGAGGCCAAAAGTGACAGAGTTAAGACGGAGTCCTAACGGAAAGAATAAAAATGATTAGGAAAAATAGCGGGTGTTACAAGAATTCTAATGCTAATAAAAAGTCTAAACTAAACTAATTAATATGAAAGTGTAAAATAAATCTAACCCAAAGGAGAGTATTTATACTAATATAAAGGAGTCTAACATCTTCTCTTTTCCTAAATAATTAAGAAAAACTAACAAGCCAAGAATATTGTGTAAAATAAGAGTTATGGTAAGTTACAGATTCCAACAATAGAAATCCCGCAAAACAGCTTCAAACCAGTCGGTTTGGGTCTGTCCCGACCGGTTCAAGGGTGTCCCGACCGGTTTGGGTTCGTCCCGACCGGTTCGGGTTATCCTGCACTGCGTGACGAATTTGAAATGCTCGTTGCTTCTTCGTTACTTCTCGGAATTGGACCTGCGATATACCGTTGGAAATCTAAGAGAAAGAGATTTCCAAAGCCATAAAAATAAGCTCGATCGGAGTTGTAGAACTCAAGATATTAACGTTTGAAGTTGACCCTTGTTTTAGCGATCGTTTTTTCTTCTCGATTTGCATTTGTTTTAGCTTTCCAACTTATTTCTTCGTCGTTTCTTATAGTTCCTTCACTTCACGTCCTTACTCAAGTATTCAATTAGTATCCTCTAACTTTTATCAGTTCTTTTGTGTAGATTTCATGGCTGGACTCTCGTCATTGCCTAAAATATAGCTCAATCGCCTTCATTTGTTTTGTTTCCTACAAAACGTAAACAAAATATCCGGCATAACAAAGAAGCTAAGGATGAAAAGCTAGAAAAACGACACCTAGGATACATAAAATGAACCAAATTAAAGGAAAAATTGGGGTTAAATATATATACGAAATGAGTTCGTCAGTCATCATGACAAATTTTACACTCACTACTTTCAAAAGACCCTTTGGATTGCCATCACCTTGGCCAAAGTAAAATTCTTCAACAACGAGGACCGTTAATACCACCAAACTCCCGACTAATGAGATCGAGGTATCCTAAACACTTACATCTTATTTTCAAAAGAAAAAAAAAGGTTTTCTCGCACATACCGTTAACACAACCGAAACTTCAATAAATGAAGTCGAGGAACCCAAAACGGTTATACCCTCAAAACACTTTTCACAACGCATCACCCCTACCGTCAAAATGCCAGTTAATCGACGAGCGTGGGTCACCCATTTTTTTTTTAAAATTTCTTTTTTCTAAAAACACTTTTCACTACATTAATTCTATAATAAGGATTTAGTCACACCTTCAAAGCACTATCACAAACGCCATGTTCTCTCACGAATGTCGTCTCCACCGCACATATATATCGAACTAACTAACTAATAGAAGTCTCGATAAAAACACGACCTTATCATCTTCAAAACCAGTTTCTTCAAGAGCCGTGCTTCTTTTGTAAAACCACCATTTCCACTTTTGCTATCGTCGAGCCCTCGACATGAACGCAGCAACACCTTTGCACGTCACAAACGATGTCACCACGCCATCGTAACACTAATTTTTATGAATCCCACTTTTCAAAAGAAAAAGTTTTATATTCAAGACCCATCCATTTTCAAAAGCATCAAAACTCTTTGATTCCGAGCCGGGATCGAGATCAACTCCTTACGTCGTACAACCGTGTGATTAACTGTCTGTGTTAGCTACTAGGGTCACCTCAATTCGAGGTTTTACATTTTGGGTCATCTCGCTTCGAGAATTCCTCCTCTTCAAGTCTCACTCCCGAGATTTTTCCCAAATCGTCTCGTTCCAGAGGCATAAGTTCATTAGGCGCTTCGCCGAAAGCACTAAGAGTCTAAAGCACCAGAATCCCTAATTCGATAACCGCAAACACGCGCGAATCGAGGGTCTCATCCCCGTGTCGCTCAATTATGAGCATTCCTCAAGTCTCTAAGTCGTCTAGTGGTTCCAGCCTCATATTCCTATTCTATTCCGCAGACTCAGGAATGGCGTCAAATGGCAACGAAAATAGCATCAACCATCTCAACGCCTTGATGAACGTGGTCCGTGGCGTTCTAGGGTTAGTATCAACAATCTCTTCCTCTGCCAGCTTTACATGACACCAAAAGCATAAAAGGAGGTGAACATACAAAGGGAGACTAGCAAATAAAAGACTGAAAAGAAAGGAGAGTCGCCTTACCAAACGGTTAGCAACTCAACCAACTCCATCGTCTCAATGATCGTTATCGGCACCTTGCTGGTCTTCATCATCGTAATTCCTCCTCTTCCTAGATGTTGTCTCATTGTTGGAGCATCGGGCTATTATGGGGTAATGAGGTTGGGAGTTAAGGGGAAACTCGGAGTTTAGTGATGGGAAGATAAGATGAAGGTGTATAAGTGAAGTGTAAGGGTGAAATCATAGTGGCAAAGGTGAGTAGGAAGGTTGGGAGGGGGTATAAAGTGGTGGGGTGGGGTTTAAATGAAGAAAAGAAGGCGAAGACCACCGAAGGGACTCTTTCCCAGTCGGGACCATGTCTTCCCGGTCGGGAAGGTCACGCATCTCGAGCGGGATGGCCTCACAGTGAGCTGTCTTTTAGAGCACAACTCATCCCTATCGGGAAGACACTCATCTCGAGCAGGATGGCCTCACAGTGAGCTGTCTTTTAGAGCACAACTCGTCCCGATCGGGAAGACACCCATCTCGAGCGGGATGGCCTCACAGTGAGCTGTCTTTTAGAGCACAACTCGTCCCGGTGGGGAAGACACCCATCTCGAGCGGGATGCCTCTCTAGCTTTTCATTCCCCTAGCTTTTACCAAGTCTTCCACCAAAAGAACATTACCAACTACGGGATAAAAATCCCGTCCCCAAAAGCTTATGAAAAGCTCAAAAACCGACTTCCTCCACCAAGCTTTGAAGCTTCTATCATCCATAACCCTTTCTAATTCTTCAACTTCTCTTCAAACCTATCAATCAAGATCAATAACTTCCATCAAAATTCCCTCCCTCACATCACTCAAGAAAATTCCAAATTACAAGAATTCCACAAAACATACAAAGCCTAGAAACAAACAAATCACACAAATACGAACAAAAAAGTTCAAAAGAAGAGGAAAGAGGAATATACAACAAGACGGTTCTTGAGGAACTCCTTCAAACCGAGGATGGTGGACTCTTCATTCCAATCCATAGCCCTCAAGGGCTCAGAGGACCAAGTCAAATGCTCGAGCCACATCATAATGAGGGCTCATTGAGTACCCGAGCCAAGCTATTCTCCAAAGCCTCCAAGTCGGAAGCGAGAAGTAGTCATCCAAAGACCCATTGTCAAGTTTCATGTGATCTCCGGGGTCTTTCCATCCTACAAGCTTTAATGACCTCCTCCTCCCTAAACACCGCCTCCAACCAGAAGCAAACTTCAAATATTTAACATGAGGCACAAAAAGCGGTTTCGACCTCATTTCCCTATTGCACACCTTTATATCTTCCTCAAGTTGTGGGTTCCCATCTTTAAGTCTCAAAGCATCACTTGTCCTCTTTTCATCTTGAAGGAGAGAAATGAAACTTCTACCGGCGGTTTCAATCTCTTCTAAACCAAAGCTTCGCTTTCTTGCAAGAGGCTCATGATGCTTTTCCACATTTTCGCACAAGGGTAACTTGAGTTCATCATTTCCACCCCATGACTTTACAGCTCCTACCACCTCATTCAACTCATCCCAAAGTTCCATATCCTCAACGATAGGCTCATTATAAGCGCCATGAAGGTCAAGAGGAGGGCAAGCAAAGAGGATTGAAGGTTCAACAAGTATGGAGGGGATAGACTCTTGAATTTCCTCTATTTTATCGATGTTTTCATCAATGAAACTCTTCAAGTTCCCACTAACCTCATCTAATTCTTCACCAACAATGCCTTTATCAAGGGTTATTTCCTCATTCGCCTCATCTTGGGTAGACAATCGAGGTTCTTCATAGCAAGTCTCGCTTCTCAAAGGGAATTCATTAGCGGCTTCATCATTGGGTTGTTCCCCTTCCCCAAATGAACATTGATTAGTCTAGTTTAGTAGGGATTAATAAGGGTCACTTAGTTGACTATTTTGTAGATTTGGGTGTGTTTTGACGGATTATTGTGTGCATGTCGTAATTGATGGGTTAATATAATAAAATGTGTAATTAGGTGGATTAAAGGGTGAAAAGTAATATGGGTTGTAATTGAAATGTTTATTGGGTTAAAGTGTCAACAATCCTTTGGAAGTGAAGACAAATCAAGTCCAAAGTAAAAGTGGAAGCCCAGACCAAGTAGAAGAAAGAAGTGGAGGATTTCCAAATTCCGCTGGCAGCGGAATTTCTTGCCAGCGGATTTCCAAAAATCCGCTGCCAGCAGCAGAAATTTATGCATACGATTTCTTCTTGGATTCTTTTTCGCATAGGATTCTTTCTCTAGTCTTTTGTTCTTCTTCTTTACTTACCTCTTTTATTCTTCTTATTCATTATGAGTCTTTATGAGCCATTGATGAAGATGCTCCATGGATGACTATATAAAGAGGGGAAGTTCACCATCACATTCATCATCCAACACATCAATCATCACTTGTAATTCTCAAAAACACATACATTTTCTAGTTTATTTTGCAAGTATTTCTTTTGTATGGAGGGCTAAGTTCTTATTCTTGGAACAAGTAGTTGAAGCCTTTCAAGTTAGTAAATTGTAAGACTCATTTCTATTTTATTTTTATATTATAATATCAAGTTTAATTTTCATTATTTCTTGGTTTGTTAATTCATCTTCTATCTTGATCACCTAGTTTTTGTTATTGATAAACCATTGCTAGAATATTTAAGTGAATCTTTTGTTTGTTTAACTATATCCGAGTAGCAAATATAATTCACCAATTCGCATGCTTTTCATCGTTGTTGAGTTATAAGGATTAAACTTGTATGAAACAAAGTGATACCGCTTGAGTAATCATTCTTTCATCTTTGCTAAATTCCATCGTTTTAATCTACATATTGATACGATTTAGACGCTTGATTTAAGTTGACAATATCGTAAGGGTTGTTTGAGTATGCTTCTCATATCTTATAACTATTAATAAGTGGAATTAGAAGCCGATTAAACTTCATAGCAAAGTATTCTAATATAAATTGTAAAGTAGACGAGTCAATGATCAATTCGTTAAACTTGATGGTGGATATTGCTTGGTCCAAGTATTTTTCTCATATTTGTTGCATCGTTCATACATATTAGTTTATTTTATCTTGTTAATTTATTTCATTAGTTTATTGGACTTAGAATCAAAACATTAAAATACCCCCATATTTGTCACTAATTTATATAGACTTACACACACTAAAAACAACATAATCACCTTTCTTGTGGGTTCGACCCCTACTTACCCTTACTATTTGTTTGAGTCAGTAGTGGATAAAAATTATAATTCGGAGGCTCACGACAAGCCTAGCCAAATTTTGGCGCCGTTGCCGGGGAGTGCAATTATTTGTTTTTGTGTGTGTGTGTTCCTTGTAAATATTTATTTTAATTAAGGGTCTTCGTCCTTGTCATCCAAAATGAATTTGTGGTGTCCCCAATTTGATAATGAGTTACTACATCACTATTTTGAAAGGCTCACGGAGTATGTACTAGAACGTCCATATTTACATATGAGCAATGAAAGACTCTTGGTAAAGATTTACCATAACTTTAATCTAGCAACTCAAATCGATTTGCAAGTTAAATGTGAGGGTAGATTTCTTGACTTAAGTCATAGTGAAAAATGGGATATGGTTGATCTTTTGGTAATCGACGCTCGAGAATTAGAGATAAGCACTTTATTTCTTGATCTTCCCCAATATTTCAAGACTTCTCCAAGCCTTGAGTCGATTTCTAGTGATGTGATTGAAAATGAGTATCCTACTTCCCTTATCCATGATGACGTTGCTCAACTTGATGATGAAGAAGAGGTAAGTGACTCAATTTTGTTGACTTTGTCGCATGTTGAACCTGAATTTGATTTGTCATCGCCCACAGGTGAGACTTATATATTATGGGATTTGAGCGACACATTTGTAAGGAGTAAGGACAAGGAAAAATTGTTTGAGATGACATCATTCGTTAAAGACCCATACCATGAATCCGTATTTATTTTTGAAAATTTTTTAGACACGGATAATAACATTCTACATTCTTGTATATCCATGTGGGGTGTATGGTATCTTCTTATTATAAGCTTTTTTTAGAGTTTTCACTAACTCTTTTGCTAGCTTATTTGACCGTCTCTTAAGGGCACTAACCTGCTCCGATATTAATATAAAATGGATTACTTTATAAAAGAGGTAGTATTTTGTGACCCCATAAATGTTCTTTAATGAATAAGCGTCGTGCGGGACATTAAACCAGCGCTTACGGGAGGCAACCCGGTTTTTGCTATTTGATGCATTTGTTGTTTTTGAATAAGGTAGTTTGTAGACGAAGATAGACGGTGATCTAAGGAAACGGTCGAGGAAATCGACATTTCCGACCCTATTTATGAAGATTGAATTCGTTTTCTTTACGTCGAGCCACGACGTTAAATAAGGCGCTTGTCGGGAGGCAAACCGTCTTTTCTTTTATTTTCTTTTATTTCTTTTATTTTTATTTATTTCACGTTATTTTAAAAAAAATTTAAATTTTTCTAATTAATTTCGTTTTTCTATATTGTAGGTATGATTCTCGGGTATGAAATCGATGTAATTCGATTTTATAATTCAAGAATATATATTTTTGCATTTAAAAAAAATAAAATAAAGCAATCGATTGTCGGAAACTAAACCCGACAACCAAGCAATTGAATGTCGGGAATTGAATTGACCAAACAACCAAGCAGCAGATATCATAGTAATCGAATGGCCGCTGGGCGCGGCCACCGACGGTCGCTGGCAGCGGAGCCGGATCAGAAGGTGGTGAGGTTCGCCGCTGGTGAGGCTGAGTCAGCCGCTGGGCGTGGCAGACATGGCCGCTGGCAGCGGCAAAAATCGTGGTTTGTGCTGCTGTTCTGGTGTTGCCGTGCTACTATTCTGGTGTTTCGGTGCGGCTGTTCTGGTGTTTCGGCTGCTGTTCTGGTGTTTCGGTGCTGCTGTATGTTTCAGCATAATTCATGTTAATGATGGTGCTGTTATTTCATTGAGAGGTATATTGTGCTTTCTTTCAATTTATTTTATTTTATTTTCTTTCCTTCTTTTTTCTTACCTTCTTCTAAACTTTCTTTTTCTATCCTTAAGAAAATTACTGCAACTTTTCCTCTCAAAATCCCATGAAAACTCACCCAATTTGAGTCGAATTTGTCCCAAATCACTTCAAAATCACTTATTTATCATTACCCATTACAATTTCTATCATTTTAACACATAATTTTGCCCAAAAAGTCAAAAAAAATCGAGTTTTTCTGCCCTCGGGTTCCAAAATCCGAACTTGATTTTTTTTTTACCAATTGGGTCAATTTCGATTCTAATTAATGCAAGGAGACCATCCATTCACTCTTTTTCATCTTCCCGAGGTATAATTTTCATATTAATCTTTCGATTCTTTGAATTTTACCTCTTACCCATTGATTAGTAGCTTGAATTTTTCTTATTCTTGCTCAATTTTTGGTTTTCTTTCTCCTCCTTGTGATATTTGAATCAATTTGTGTCTTTGATATTTTTGTTGTGATGGTGTGAAAATTTGAGTGATTGAATTGGTGAATTGTGAGTGAATTGTGAAGTATGGGAAAAAAAAAATTTGAGTGAATTGTGAGTGAGATTTTGTTGATCATTACTTGAGAGATGGGGAGAGCTAAAAGGAAAAATTACTCCATTACCGTTTCTACACCACCACCAAAAAAATCCAAAACCGCTACTAAAAAAGCTCAACCCAAACACGTCCATCCTAAACATATTCCCGTTACCAAACCGTCTTGGTTAACTAAAGCTCAAGACCCAACTTGGGATAGGTTATCTAAGAAGGAGATGAGGGGAACTCGATTTCTTTGTCGTTCTACTCTTGAGAAATTGGGGATGCTTGATGTCATGACCAAGCTAATGAAAAATGTGGGTTTAGAAGAATTTATGGAGAAGGGGGCTCATACTTATCGAAGGTATACACTTGAGTTCTTTTCCACCATTTCAATTTCTAAAAAAAGCACTAAGCTTGTACCCGCAATTAGCTTTAAATTGAATGGTAAAGCTCGTGAGTTAACTTATGAGAAGTTTAGGGAAGCTTTTGGTATTCGGGATATGTGTGAAAAGGAGTATGTGGGGGTGAGAGAGAGGGGGATTTGGTGGCAAGAGGTTACGGGGTTTAGTGATGGGAAGATAAGATGAAGGTGTATAAGTGAAGTGTAAGGGTGAAATGAAAGCGGCAAAGGTGAGTAGGAAGGTTGGGAGGGGGTATAAAGTGGTGGGGGTGGGGTTTAAATTAAGAAAAGAAGGCGAAGATCACCGAAGGGACTCCTTCCCGGTCGGGACCATGTTTTTCCCAGTCGGGAAAGTCACCCATTTCGAGCGGGATGGCCTCACAGTGAGCTGTCTTTTAGAGCACAACTCATCCCTATCGGGAAGACACTCATCTCGAGCAGGATGGCCTCACAGTGAGCTGTCTTTTAGAGCACAACTCGTACCGATCGGGAAGACACCCATCTCGAGCGGGATGGCCTCACAGTGAGCTGTCTTTTAGAGCACAACTCGTCCCGATCGGGAAGACACCCATCTCGAGCGGAATGCCTCTCTAGCTTTTCATTCCCCTAGCTTTTACCAAGTCTTCCAGCAATAGAACATTACCTACTACGGGATAAAAATCCCGTCCCCAAAAGCTTATGAAAAGCTTAAAAACCGACTTCCTCCACCAAGCTTTGAAGCTTCTATCATCCATAGCCCTTTCTAATTCTTCAACTTCTCTTCAAACCTATCATTCAAGCTCAATAACTTCCATCAAAAATCCCTCCCTCACATCACTCAAGAAAATTCCAAATTACAGAATTCCACAAAACATACAAAGCCTAGAAACAAAAAAAATCACACAAATACGAACAAAAAAGCTCAAAAGAAGAGGAAAGGGGAATATACAACATGACGGTTCTTGAGGAACTCCGTCAAACCGAGGATGGTGGACTCTTCATTCCTATCCATAGCCCTCAAGGGCTCGGAGGAGCAAGTCAAATGCTCGAGCCACATCATAATGAGGGCTCATTGAGTACCCGAGCCAAGCTATTCTCCAAAGCCTCCAAGTCGGAAGCGAGAAGTAGTCATCCAAAGACCCATTGTCATGTTTCATGTGATCTCCGAGGTCTTTCCATCCTACAAGCTTTAATGACCTCCTCATCCCAAAACTCCGCCTCCAACCACAAGCAAGCTTCAAATATTTAACATGAGGCACAAAAAGCGGTTTCGACCTCATTTCCCTATTGCACACCTTTATATTTTCCTCAAGTTGTGGGTTCCCATCTTTAAGTCTCAAAGCATCACTTGTCCTCATATCATCTTGAAGGAGAGAATTGAAACTTCTACCGGCGGTTTCAATTTCTTCTAAACCAAAGCTTCGCTTTCTTGCAAGAGGCTCATGATGCTTTTCCACATTTTCGCACAAGGGTAACTTGAGTTCATCATTTCCACCCCATGACTTTACAGCTCCTACCACCTCATTCAACTTATCCCAAAGTTCCATATCCTCAATGATAGGCTCATTAGAAGCGCCATGAAGGTCAAGAGGAGAGCAAGCGAAGGGGATTGAAGGTTCAACAAGTATGGAGGGGATAGACTCTTGAATTTCCTCTATTTTATCGCTGTTTTCATCAATGAAACTCTTCAAATTCCCACTAACCTCATCTAATTCTTCACCAACAATGCCTTTATCAAGGGTTATTTCCTCATTCGTCTCATCTTGGGTAGACAATCGAGGTTCTTCAGAGCAAGTATCGCTTCTCAAAGGGAATTCATTAGCGGCTTCATCAGTGGGTTGTTCCCCTTTCCCAAATGAACATCCTTCATCAAGCTGTGAAGTTCGAGTTAAAAACATTAAGGTTTGAGCCACTATAGCATTTAATCTAGCCTTACATGCCTCTCTTTCCCTTAGATATTGGGCCATGAATTCACAATGTTCCTTTTGCATTTTGATGACCATTTCTTGTTGACTCTTTTGCATTTGAAGAATCGATTGATATAACTCCAAATTGGGCATTTGGTGACCATTGGGGTTTTGAAATGCTCCTTGAAAACCTTGATGATGCCCAAGGGGTGGAGCATCATATTGTTGGTAATGAGGTAGAGATGATTGGTAGTATTGTGGGTTTTGGGGCTCATAATGTGGTTGAGGTGAAGGGTAATATGGTGGGTTTTGGGGAGATTGGCTTCCAAGTGAAGAAACATGATGAATCATGGTGGGCTCACAATGGAAATTTGAGTTATAACCACCATGATCAAAGGATTAATAAGCATTCACTTGTTGGAAGCCGTTTCTATGTCCTTGAAACTCGTACCCACGGGTTTCTTGATTACCCCATGAAGCTTGATAGTAGTTAGGAGACGTCATGGTTTAGTCTTGATTCATAGAGGGAGAAGAGGAATTTATGGTGGCTTCTATAGGTGGAGAGTTTAGATCAATCCTCAAGTTTTTCTCAAAATCGTTGCTTGTACCCGGTTGAGAACCTCTCAATCTTACAATCGTCCGTTGACGAAGGCTTCGAAAAAACCCTTCTGACTCTGAGTTGTAAAGAAGAGGATGGTCACCACCTCTAGGCATAAACTATAGACTAGGAGCAAACGTGAGAAGTCTAGTGCTTTTTGGGCACTAGACAAGAAGGAAATAAACTTCACACACACAAGAAGCAAAGGAAAACAAAGAAAAACACAAAAACAAAGACAAAGTCATGTAAATAGGCAAACAAAGTCTAAACAAACACCGTCCCCGGTAACGGCGCCAAATTGATGGGAGGGATTTGTGGCGGATCCCGACACAAAATAAAACCAACTAATCCTAACTAGGTAGCTAGGTCAAGTCGGGTCGATCCACGGAGACGGAAAACGGTCTAGACAAAGGTTCACCTAAGGACTACACTAGGTTAACAAAGCTAAACAGCTAAAACAATGAAGGGGGGAATAAAACTATGACTATGAATATACTAAGTACAACAACTAAAGCTAAATTCAAACAACAATTAGAGGAATAATGGCTAAGATGAAGAGGAAATCAATAAGGAAAGAACTAGGATTAGGTTGGGTTTAAGGGTGATGAGATGATCAAGGAAGAGCAAGGGTGAAGGGGTAGTCAAGCTATCTAGGTATAATCCGGGCTCTCGCTCCAAAACCGACCTAGAGGTTCCCCGCTCTCGCGCAAGAACCCATCCTAGCAACATACAAGGTCACAAGAAGAAGGCAAGAAAACATGCATTTGCAACTACAAGTCATTCAAGCATTTCAACAAACATGATCCATGCATACAACCAAGAAGCAACCAAAACTTCCACCGACATCTTAAACAAACCCTTAATCACCCATGAAGACACCCAATCCCCCTACTAATCCTAGCAAGAAGACTACTCAAACATATTCAAACTAAAACTAACATAAACAAGAGAAATCAACATAAGAACAAAAACATTCATTATGAAGATTAACAAGGATGAACAAACAATAGATGAAGATGAAAACTTTACTAACTATGAAAGATTAAGAGAAAAGAGAGAAGAAAGATTATACCAACTAAACAAGGAAGAATGAAAGGAGAGAACTTTGAATAAAATCAACCCAAGGGATACTCAATGTTGTCAAGATTGAATAATCCACTACAAGTTTTCAAGAATCCAAAGATGAAACTAGAATTAACACTAAATTAAGGAGTAATTAAGAAAATATTAAGCTAATCTACACTAATCTAAGCTAATCTAACCTAAAGTAGTCTAGGGTTTAGTGGATGTAAGGTAGTGTAAGGTAGAGTCCTTAAAACAATACAATAGGAGGTATATATAGTGTTCGATAGGTAAGGGAGGCGAAAGAAATGAAACCGAGCAGAACTGGGTCTTTCCCGGCCGGGAAAGAGGTCATTCCGGTCGGGAAGGGGCCCATCCCGGTCGGGAAGGTCATGATCCCGGCCGGGAGTAGCCTCCAGCAGCTCGTCTTTCCTTGTCTTCCCGTCCCGATCGAGATGGGTCCTTCCCGAGCGTGATGGGTCCTTATTTGGTCTTCCTGGGCTTCTTATCGATGCTCGGTGCATGGGATATCATCAACTGGGCTCCATGGGACTCGGGATTGAGTCTATGTCATCGAATCATCGTCGCTTCTCTTCATTGACTCCAAATGCATCTGAAATGAGTCGGAATCGTTCCATTTCTCCAAGATAGGCCTTTGGAACCTAAAACAAGCTAGAAGAAGCATAAGTAGCCTCGAGACTGTTCCAAAGAGCGATTCCACAAGAGAAACCGGGACCAAACACAAGAAATAAGCACTACAAAACACACTTATCACCGAGGGAAGTAACACCTGCCACCACACTCCAGGGAGTTGGGCAAGCTACCCTCCATGAAATCCCGAGTAGGGGAGCGACAACCGCAGTTGAGCAGGGGGCAGAGCAAGGTCTAAACATAGGCCTCACTCCCGCCCAGGCCAAGCAGGCTGCCCGCCTTCTTCTCCGCGATGCTCGACAAGCAAGTTACGCCAGAGGACCTGGTAAGCGGAATAGCAACAACCCCCAAGCACCTACATTTCACAAGCACTTAGGGCGCTGGGGGCACAAAGCGAATCGCCGCCAGGAATATCCAGAGAAAGGCGAAAAAAGCGGCCAGGGTGTACGTGCAGGCGAAGAAACGCCTCGTAACCGCCGCCCAATAATAGCCGCCTCAACAGAAGGATGGATCTGTCCACACCGTGGAGTCGACCGCGTCGGCAGAGAAGGAGTCTCTATCTCAGGGAATGCGAGAATAGCTGAAGCCAAAGGAGCCCGTCTCGAAGCGCCTGGGACCAAAGCAGGTCGGGGTTTTCAGCAGACTGACACCAGCTGAGGAGCAACCAAAGGCACCAGGGTTGTCGAAGAGCATGCAGGCGAGGCTCAATCAAGGCCAACCAATTGAGCCAAGGCACCATCAAACCAAGGGTCCGGAGCCTGAGCCCCCTTAGCCACCTCGGGAAAAGCAACCCAGGCACTGCTCCCCTATAAGAGAGTATGAAGCGGTGAGTTGGCGTACACCCAGGCATCGTTCTCCTTGTGCTAAGATACCGACCCCCAACAAGTGGGATGACTATAGTTATTACTCCATGGAGAGCCGGTCTAAGGTGCCGGGCAAACCTACCAAACCGCTGCTCCACTCTGGATGTTCAAAACTATCCCATCCCTAAGATAAAGACGCCCACAGTCAAGTTCGACGGGACCACTGACCCTGAAGATCACTTGGCTGCGTATCAGAGCCATATGGGGATGTATGACGCTAATGATGCCGCATGGTGCAAAATCTTCCCTATGACCCTAGTAAGGTTGGTCAAGGGGTGGTTCCGCGACCTGCCACGGGGGTTAATTTATGTCTTCGAGGAGTTAGTAGAAGTCTTCCTAGACCAGTATGTTGGAAACAGGAAGCGCAGGCTGACTCGCTTTGACCTGATGACCCTGAAGCAAAGGAAGGGTGAGTCTATCAGGGAGTATCTCAAAAGGTTTGACCTGCCTTTTCAGCAAGTCAGAGAGATCGACGACCCCACCGCAGCATATGCCCTGACTAACTCACTGCTGCTGGGAGAAATGAAGAATCAGCTCATCCGAGCCCAGCCTGAAACCCTGGCAAAGGCATGAAAGATAGCTGAGGGTTTCATGCTCCAAGAACAATACCACAACCTGTCGGATACCCTCGCGGCGTCTAATGGACCTTAGGGGGGACCGCAGGGTGGACGCAACAAAGGATAGTTGGCGGGAAAGTAGAGAGCAGAGGAAGAGGGCGCCCCAAGAAAGGAACGCATTTCGTACCAGCCGAAGTTCGACAGTTACATCGCCCTCAACAAGTCAAGGGCTGAGATATTCGAGCTTGAAAAAGAAGCAGCGAAATGGAATCGATCGAACAAACCACGTAACCCAAAAGGCAACCCGAAGAAATTCCGCACGTTCCATGACTGCATAGGGCACACGCCTGAAGTGTGCCGACACCTGAAAGACAAGATAGAGAAGCTTATCAGAAATGGCTGGCTGAGCAACTTGGCCACCAGAAACAAAAGCTAGAAGGTCGTCACAACAGAGAGGCCGGAAGGATCGGTGTAGGATCGTATGGTCATTCATGTCGTATCAGGAGATGCTGGCTGTCAAACAAGCCGACGGGGCTAGAAGGGGCAGCTCCGCGAACTCCAAAATTAGATCTGCTACGCAGAAAGAACTGAGAGCCCGACAGCCCTGACAGTTTGCATAACCCTAGAGGATTATGGTAGAGTGGTCTACCCCCACAATGATCCCATGATCTTATCATTGGTTATTAATAACCATATAGTGAAGAGGTGTATGGTGGACACCGGCGCGTATACAAATCTATTGTATAAAGAGGCCTTTGAAAAAATGAACTTAGAACGGAGACACCTCAAACTTGCCCTGGGGTCCAGTAGACACCCACGTTTTACTGCCAGGTGTCTATAGCAGTTTCCGACAAACACCCGATGATGATCGGACGCAAACGTGCTTTAATATACTCGGATATGGGCTCAAAATCATTGGCATTTGGCTTGGGCTTTTTACGGAGTACAAATTTTATAAAACCAACTTCAAAATCAGGCCCAGTGGGTCATTTCGAGTCAAATAAGACTAATTTGGGTCGAATCCGACACCAGGGGCAAAACCGTCTTTTAGCGACCGAGTCAAACCCGGTCAAAGATATTTTCTCGAGACACACGGACCAGCCGTGTCATCCCACGAGTCCGTTTTGAGCTCAAACAGTACAAAAATCAGCTACACAAAATATTAAACAAACCCGTTTAAGGATAGAATTTGATCTCAAGTAGGAGTTCCATCCGAAAACCGAATCAAACACTCGACCGAGCGTGGGATACTCGGCCGAGCAGCCTATTCCCAGCCGAGATTCCTTTCTTCTTCACCAAGCAAACGGAATTTTCATTCCTCCCAACTTCTTACGTTTCCTATCCAAACCGGTATTTCTTGGTGTTCAAGCAACAATACCTCTTCTAGTTTCTCTCCTATAAATAGGACCCTTCCATCAACACAAATAGACACATTCAACCCTCATACATTCAACCCTCATACATTGAATTCCCGACATCTACAATTCATAAAATATCTAAAACACCGACATTCTATAGCAACAATAGCATTAAGTAACCGATACTTAAACCCGAGACTACGCCGCCTCACACCCGAAGGAACCGGCCCCCTTAACCCGACACCCTACACGTCCCATACCACCTTAACTCACCTACATTACCTCGACGCTCCCGTGTCTTAGCCACACTCTGACGAGCCCCGTTCCGAGTAAACAAAGCATGTAGGTTGAGGGTGTAAAATCAAACCCGATTTCTCCTTTCTCTCTTCTCTTCTTCTCGTTTTTTTCTCTTCGTCGTCGGTCCGTCTTATTTTATGGGTCGTCATCGTCATCTCTTCTATTTTTTTTTATTCCTAATATCGATACTACAAATTATTTTTATAAAATTAAACGTTCTTAAAATACGATATCGATTCTCTAGTCAAATATCGTACTAAAAAAGAACTAAATTAATCTCATTGATGCTAAAAAATCATCACATGGTTTCATAAAACAAAACACGTCGATTTTTAACGTGGAGAGAATTAAACATTGTTTTTTAGTTTAATTTTTAAAACGATTTACAATTTTTTTTATCTTTTCTAAAAACAACTATTCCGAATATTCGATATCGATTTCATAATCTAATATCGAATACGACGAATATCGAATACGACGAATATCGAAAGTATAAATCGAGTATAAATTAGTTCATATTTGTACGCGATCTATCGAAATTAATGACTTTCTAAAATAAACGAGCCGAGACGGCAGCCCACGCGAGTCGCGCCCCTCCCAGGCGACTCGCGCGGGAGCCTGGAAACCGCGGCCCCTTTTCTTCGTTTTCTCTATTTTTTTAAGCATCGTTTTTCTAATTCTACAAAACGATTTTTTTCAAAACCTTTTCTTTTCATCTTTTCCAAAATTATTCCTAATATTTGATATCGATTTTATAATCGAATATCGAGAATGTTGAATCGATACAAATTATGCGATATTTGAGACAGGCCGGGGCGCGAGTCGCGCGCACCCTGGGCGAGTCGCACGGCTGGCTGAAACGCGGCGTGATTTTTGTTTTTTATTAATTTTTCGGACAACGTTTTTTAGACAAAACAGCGTCTTTTTAGTAATATTTCAGATCTCGACTTTATATTTTTCGACCTCGGTCAACACGTTTAATCCATTACGTGCCATAAACTTTTTCAAAATCATGCTTATTATCATATTTACTTTTATTATTCAATCGTTACTAACACGTTTGTTCATTCTTTTAGCAACTTCTTCTTTTTTTCGTTTGTTTTATTGTACTAAAACCAACCTCACATGCTAAAATACAACTTTGACGTTAATTTTAGTTGCATTAAATCGACTTAGCAACCCATTCAATTCTCGCATATTTAGGGAAAACAATGTTTGCATATCATTTCGTCGTTCAACTAACACTCGTATTAAAACATCAAACGATATCCTAGTAGAAGCCGCTAATGTGCGGGCGGGGTTGGGCGTCCTTCCTGGACTTCCCAACACGTACCCTCACCCCTTACTCAGAACCTCGGTTTCTGGATGTCCGAAACCATTGGCAACGTGAGTCATTCAATACACGATATCCGATAACATCGGTATCGGTATCAAATGCAAAGGGACGAACCCGATAAACTCTGACATCGGAAATGGGCCGCATTTTGTACACGACCCACTACGATATAGAGTGGGTTCGAACGGGCCCGGACTCCCACAAAGTTCGGTGGCAACTCCAACTTCGATTTAAATTTCAATTCGATCCATTCTCATATGGAGATTCATTCGCCTCCCCAAATACGCGCGTGGCCGCGTCGGGGTTGACCTATGTCATGTCCACAATTTGGCGACTCCGCTTGGGATTAACTGATGCGTGACTTACCATCGGCATCCTCAGGGTGATACTCGAATAGAAGTCGTTTGACTAGTAAAATACGTGTTTTAGTTTTACGGTTCATGCATAACCCCATATTTTCCCGGGCCGGTACTGGTGACCGACCTCCCACTATACTATTGATGTAGTCCAAATTGGATATGTCAAAGGTGTCCATAGCCGATTTGTATGGGTTTTACGGCATGTTCTAAGCTCAATTCGACTTAGGAAGTCCGCCCCGATTCTCGATAGGCTATGTACACTGGTATAGACCCTTACAGATTGACCGAGACTTAGAATGAGAGCATACATGGCGTCGTTATACTGCTTCCATGACTACGTGCTGCTTGATTTACAAGTCGTCTTTCAAAAAACCGTCATTTTCAAAATTGCATCCTTTTCAAAATATCCAATTTCAAAACTCGGGTCATATACCGAATTTAGGATTTACGATTTTACTCAAAATAGCCTATTTTTAGTCGGTATTAAGCCCATTTCAAAACTCGAAAATATTTTCAAACTTTCAAAACCGTCACCCGGCTCGCCTTTCCATTTTAAAGGGGCCGGGCTCCCCCTCCCCGAATTTTTTGGGCTTTCAAAAATCCATTTCAATATTCAAATTTTCGATCACTATACGATTCTTTCGAGGTTCCATATCAATTTTAAAATCTTCAAGAAGTCGTTTACGATTTTCAAATCTTTGGGATCCCGTTTTCAATTTTTTTCAAATTTTTGAAATTTATTTCCGATATTCAAATTTTCAATTTTCAACTTTTCAAAATCCGGAATGCTACCGAAATTTAGGACTTAAGATTTTTCTCAAAATAGCCTATTTCTAGCCGGTATGCTGCCCGAACACTTTCAAACCTTCAAAAATCGGCCCGACGACATGTTTTTCGATTTTCAAAAATCGGGCCGTTTTTCCGATCTTCTCGGATTTTTTTTTTAAAAATTCGAATTTCCCTTTTCAAAACATTCCTCTTCTTACGATTTCCCGTATTTAGTAGTGTCGGGTCTTAAGTTATCAAAGTCTCTAGCGTCGAAACTCCGTCGATCTTACATCACGGGTTTCCTCCCTATCCCAATCCGCCTTACTTGTCAAGGCACGACCCACTTACGTAGGACATACTCCTACAAAGGCGGGCCCGTTTACACTTTCGAGTCCAAAGCCTGGGGAATTCTCACGTGGACCTTCCTTCGAACAGGACTCGGCCCACCCCGCCGAATCCTGAGGGATGCCCACCTTTCACAAGTCACCCGTCTAGGTGTCTTTTCCGAGTCAACCTTTTACAAGGCATAGCCCGACAACAAAAGGTTTGGGATCCTTACGTCTAAGGGTCACTCGTCCGACACTCGAGTTTTAACAAAGTCTTTGATCCCGCTTGGGGGCTCTCTTTAGCAGAGCATCAATCATGATGGCTCTAAGGGTCATGTCTTACACGTGTCTCACGTACCCCACTTTCGAGTCACTTAGATGCCACACCATCTGGGTCCTATCAAAGTCCTTAGTCTCACTTGGGAGCTATTCTCCGACGGAGCGATTAATCACAGTCACTCCGAAAATCGTACCCTACACATTTGTCTTAGGAGAGTCTAACCCGAGTCAAACTGGAGTCCTCTCTCCTCCCGCGCTATTTCCTATGCCTTGGTGAAATTGAGTTCCAAAGCAATTTTCTGATTACGCGGTATTCTTACAGACAGGCCACCGGTAACCAGATGCCAGAAAATGCACGAAACTTTGGACCAATTGGCAACCTCCCTAGCTAAGCTTGAAGCCCAATTGACGGTTATCAAGGCCGAACAAACGACCATTGCCACCCGTTTGAGTGTCGTGGAGCAAAGGACTTTTAAGGTCAGGAATGAAACCACTGGGCCCATAGCTGAACTAGTCAGTGCCGTTCGCAAAATTGAAGAACAGGTCCATTTGTCAACGAATAACTCGATCCTTACGGAAAATGCTCGTTCCTATTCGCCTCTGAATGACGAGCTACCCGCCAACCTCAACCTTACGGGCATACCGATGTTTGAGGGTACTGAAGACCCGGTTCGCGGGCTTTCGGGGAATTCATGGCTGTCAAAGGGGTGAAATCCACCATGTTTAAGCACTTGCTTGCTTCTTCCCTCGAGAAGCACCCGAAAGCCTGGTACTACAGACTCGATTCCAAGAAGTAAAAGACTTGGGATGATGTGGCAACAGAGTTCGATCAGAATTACGCTGATAATACCGAGATCCAGACTACGATGCGTACTCTGGAGGTTATGGCCCAAGAGCCCAAAGAAGGTTTCACCAAGTACCTTCAAAGGTGGAGGGCCGAAAGTGTGAAGTTGGTAGACAAGCCCAACGAGAAGACACTAATGGAGGCATTCATCAACAACCTCCTCCCTTCCTACCGCGTCCATCTTAGGTATGCCCGCATTTCAAACTTTGCAGTGCTTACCGAAATGGGAATTAAGATTGAAGATGATCTTCGACAAAATGAAGATCTGGGTGAAGCGTCTATTGAAGGCTATACTGGACATCAACTTGAGTCCTTAGAAGCTGAATTGACAACACCATCCGAGAGTCTAGATTTGGTTTAAGTCCGAGTCTTAGTCCGAGTCTAGGGTGTTCTATTTCTTTCAATTTCAAAGTCGGGGTCAGAGTCAGTTGTATCAGCTTTTCAATCTCTCATATATGATTTCCTTATGTGTTTTGGAGAACATGACAAACACCATAATACACTGTGAGTACACGCACGTGACTATTATAGGCACATCTATAATGACTGCAGGAAATGAGACCCGTGTTTTCCATTACCTGTTCCATGTCTGGTATAGAAAGCCACATAACTACCCTTAGCAGGAGCGGTATCGAATCCAATGACGAATCTAGGTAGTCCCCTAGTTTGGGTCCAAAACGGGAGGCAAGCCCATTTCCCACAATAAACACCCCTCCAATAAGACTGACCATCCCTACCTTAGGTGTTAGTCTGACCAACAAAGAAAAAAAAGAAAAAAAAAAAAACAAAAGGCCCAAAACAAAAGAGCTGGCCATGATCAAAAGAGAACCCCCAAAAACCCATGACCATGATCAATGGTCAATTCAAGTGAAAAACCCCTTGGCCAAGTACGGTCAATTATCAATACACATACCATCAAATAGGGGAGAGTCAACCAAGCTGGTCAACTAACACCACGTCCAGCCTTCCAACATTACAACCCTCAAGACCTTCCCGAGACCTAGGCTAGAGACAACCCGAAATTTTGAGGATTCAAGCTCCATAGGATACACCCTAACCATTAGGGCCATACATGGAAACCAGATCCCGCATTATCAAACCTGCCCGATCGAAGTTCGAGTCATTTTTACTCGACTTCCCCCTTTCCTACCACATTACAATACCTTACCCTCGAAGCCTTAGCTTCACAAAATCAAGCTCCAGATGTCAAAACATCAAAGCCACTTACGGCCTAGCACCACATTTCCAGAAACATCCAAACCAGTTACCAGCCCCAAACACGGGAACTCAACTTGCAGTCGGCATAAAACATGCCCAAATAGTTCACACCACCTCTGGGGGCTACCCCGGAGAACGCTCACAGTCACAGGATCAACATCCTAACTATTCTAGCCCTTTGATCAAGGCATCATTGGGAATGCACCTAGCCTATACCATCATTATGGCTAGTTACACACAAAGCCCTAATAAACTAGGCATCATCATATATCTTCCAGTACACTGAACTACGTCATGTTTTGATTTCACCACACGTGAATACGTAGGCAGCCTTTCAACAGAGGCACAACCACCCACATTGACACAAATTCAAAAGCACCATCATTCTAGTCACGACATTGTCATGTTCTCAGCAGCAAGCTTTGTCATCCTGGGGGCTTCTTTTAGACAGAAGACCTCCATCCATTCACAAAATCCAAGTACTTTCAAAAAACTAGCCTCCTTTCTATGGAGTGTCCTAGTACTCGGCTCCGTCGAAGACGAGAATCTGTCAGGACTCGAAGCAATACCCACTTCGGGAATATACCCCAAAACCAAAAAAAATCCAAAGAGCACCAGACTATAACATAGCTACTACTAAGTCCCGTCGTTACAATCCCATTACTGACTACTGTGATCCCCCTATAACAGATCGTTCCCATTTCGACTTCGACCGTGTTGCCACTCGCCTAGGCTATGGAATAGCGCAACCTAAGAGTCTTGTCTTTTTAGGTGGCCCACCCCCCTACCGAGTCGCGGTCCAACCCTAAGAGAGTCTGATTCGCGTCTGTCAAACTCGTCCTGTCGCGTCCAGAGTCGAGTCGGTCGGTATGTCTCTCTTCAAATCCTCATTTTAAAATTAGCAAAACTTAGCCAATTGAGAAAATCCTTTTCGACAAGGTCAAATTTCAGTCTATTTAAACTGCAAATTTATTTTCTACCTCTTACCATTTTGAAAACCTATCTCCTAGCACGTGAGTTGCTTTCAGGACATCGATTTCAAAATAAAGCAAAAATCATTTTCCCCAAGCGCAAGTCAGTTTATAGATGCTAACTGCATTTCCTGTATGCTATCTTGCTATCCGCTATTTCTGCCTATATATCTAATGTTTCAGGTACCAGCTTGTGCTTCCCAAAGGAACATCAAGCCTTTACTTCCCCAGCGTGAGTCGGTGTTTCGCCTAGATGTTACATACAAAGTGCTATGTGTCGGCATCATACAGGTACACCTAGACTCGAGAAGGAAGTCTCATCGCAAAAAATCCCAAGCGGCATATAACGGGATGGGCCCATATATAGGCGCACCCAAGACTTATACGACAAGTCCAATTCCCCACGGAGTTATCATCATCAGCTCAGGTATATTTCTAATCCGTGGCCGGCGGGCCCTTCACGCAGGGGTCTAATGGACTTTAAATGACCCGACCGGAAGTCTGCCAGGTCTTAATTGACAGAATGGGGGCTCTGTAGACACCCACATTTTACTGCCAGGTCTCTATAGCAGTTTCCGACAAAAACCCGATGATGATCGGACGCAAACGTGCTTTAATATACTCGGATATGGGCTCAAAATCATTGGCATTTGGCTTGGGCTTTTTACGGAGTACAAATTTTATAAAACCAACCCCAAAATAAGGCCCAGTGGGTCATTTTGAGTCAAATAAGACTAATTTGGGTCGAATTCGACACCAGGGGCAAAACCGTCTTTTAGCGACCTAGTCAAACCCGGAAAAAGATATTTTCTCGAGACATACGGACCAGCCGTGTCATCCCACGAGTCCGTTTTGAGCTCAAACACTACAAAAATCAGCCACACAAAATATTAAACAAACCCGTTAAGGATAGAATTTGATCTCAAGTAGGAATTTCATCCGAAAACCGAATCAAACACTCGACCGAGCGTGGGATACTCGGCCGAGCAACATATTCCCAGCCGATATTCCTTTCTTCTTCACCAAGCAAACGGAATTCTCATTCCTCCCAACTTCTTACGTTTCCTATCCAAACCGGTATTTCTTGTTGGTCAAGCAAGAATACCTCTTCTAGTTTCTCTCCTATAAATAGGACCCTCCCATTAACACAAATAGACACATTCAACCCTCATACATTGAATTCTCGACATCTACAATTCATAAAACATCTAAAACACCGACATTCTATAGCAACAATAGCATTAAGTAACCGATACTTAAACCCGAGACTACGCCGCCTCACACCCGAAGGAACCGGCCCCCTTAACCCGACACCCTACACGTCCCATACCACCTTAACTCACCTACATTACCTCGACGATCCCGTGTCTTAGCCACATTCCGACGAGCCCCGTTCCGAGTAAACAAAGGATGTAGGTTGAGGGTGTAAAATCAAACCCGATTTCTCCTTTCTCTCTTCTCTTCTTCTCGTTTTTTTCTCTTCGTCGTCGGTCCGTCTTATTTTATCGGTCGTCATCGTCATCTCTTCTATTTTTTTATTCCTAATATCGTTACTACAAATTATTTTTATAAAATTAAACGTTCTTAAAATACGATATCGATTCTCTAGTCAAATATCGTACTAAAAAAGAACTAAATTAATCTCATTGATGCTAAAAAATCATCACATGGTTTCATAAAACAAAACACGTCGATTTTTAACGTGGAGAGAATTAAACATTGTTTTTTAGTTTAATTTTTAAAACGATTTACAATTTTTTTTATCTTTTCTAAAAAAAACTATTCCGAATATTCGATATCGATTTCATAATCGAATATCGAATACGACGAATATCGAAAGTATAAATCGAGTATAAATTAGTTCATATTTGTACGCGATCTATCGAAATTAATGACTTTCGAAAATAAACGAGCCGAGATAGCAGCCCACGCGAGTCGCGCCCCTCCCAGGCGACTCGCGCGGGAGCTTGGAAACCGCGGCCCCTTTTCTCTATTTTTTTAAGCATCGTTTTTCTAATTCTACAAAACGATTTTTTTCAAAAACTTTTCTTTTCATCTTTTCCAAAATTATTCCGAATATTTGATATCGATTTTATTATCGAATATCGAATATAACGAATATCGAGTACAAATTATGCGATGTTTGTACGCGATTTAATAAAATCATTGATTTAAAAAAAAATTCGACTTCGAGACAGGCCGGGGCGTGAGTCGCACGGCCGGTTGAAACGCGGCGCGATTTTTGTTTGTTTTTTTTTTTTTAACAACGTTTTTTAGACAAAACAGCGTCTTTTTAGTAATATTTCAGATCTCGACTTTATATTTTTTGACCTCGGTCAACACGTGTTAATCCATCACGTGCCATAAACTTTTTCAAAATCATGCATATTATCATATTTATTTTTATTATTCAATCGTTACTAACACGTTTGTTCATCCTTTTAGCAACTTCTTCTTTTTTTCGTTTGTTTTATTGTACTAAAACGAACCTCACATGCTAAAATACAACTTTGACGTTAATTTTAGTTGCATTAAATAGACTTAGCAACCCATTTAATTCTCGCATGTTTAGGGAAAACAATATTTGCATATCATTTCTTTTGGAGCAAGTGTCCTCCACAATAGTGCATTGATATATTAAATCTCATGGACGGAATATACTTGGGATAATTAGTACATCGATACTCCACGTTAGTTGATTAACGTAAATCGATAACGCTCAGCTGACTAGAGTTAGACGTTATTGTCGTAAGACGGCGGTGATTAACTGATCCCTTTCGGTCACATCTATAGGATGAGACCCAAATAGAAAACTAATTATTTGTATTTGATACAGTTAATCAGTTCCTTAAGTATATATTTGATATATGCTTTGTAATGAGAGTTATTTATTGGAGATAGAGTTTAGAACTCAGTCTGTTTAAGTTTATTAGTCTATTATACGATAATTGACTGAATAAATTTCACGTCTTATTAATATGATTAAATAAGACCTAATTTAGTATTTAAACGTTAATTACTAAATTAGTTGAGGTTTTGTATGCTTTTATGGGTAGTGGTTAGCTATTAATATTTACAAGGAGTTGTAAATTTAGCTGAATGATTATTATTATTATGGGACCTATTATATATAGATATAATAGTAATGTACTACTTAAAGGGTTAAGAGTATATTATTAATTTGATGTGATCAATTATATAAGATAATTGATCATGTCACACATAAGCATTTGTATGAAAAATGGCAAAAATAATAAGGACCCATTATGCATGCAAATAAAATAATGCAATGGTCTTCCCTAATTTAGGGGTGGCCGGTTTTGGGGGTCATTAAAGGGAACATTTTTGTTCTCATTTTGACATCCATTCATTCATTAGTTTTTGCATGACCTCTTCTCCAAAACTCTCTCTCATACTAATATTCATCTTTATTACTAAAGTAGTAATATTCATAATATTAGTATAGGTTCATCACTACTATTATCTAGTTAATAATAATAGTGATTATTTGGGTTGAATCTTGGTGCAACTAGAAGGAGATCTTCTACTTTGGAGATTCAAGATTTTGGAGGATCATCCATACTAATATAAGCTCAAGAACAATAAGAAAAGAATTTTTCTTATTGTGCCCATTATTTCCTCTTCGTTTATGTAAGGAAATCTCTTCTTGTATCTAGTTTTTTGTCATTTGATGTCATGCATGTAACTAGATGTTTATATACTAAATTAACAAGTAATTTAGTAACTAATTAGAGGTGTCTTATTAGAGGGTTACGAACCTATCAAGTGGTATCAGAGCTTTGTTGTTGCATGCATGTCGATTTTTGACATTTTTTCGGGTTATATGATAACTTTGTAAAAACCGAAAATTATGTGTAAAATTTGTTTCACACGAAATTTTTGGGTACATGCATACCTAATGACCTCAAAATGGTTGTGGTCGAGTTTGGTAATTTTTGGAATTAATTTGCTAATTTATAATCATTTATGCCTTAAAAACCGAGTTTTTATGCCTATTTGATGTTAAAAGTTAACTAAAAATAGTTGCATGTTGTTTTTGGGCACGATTTTTTTTTTTTGTACATTTCATCATATGTTTAAGGACATATTTGTAAATTTTTGAAAATTATTTTGTCCTTTTGGGATGTTTATTGTTTTTTATTGGATAAAAATCGATAAACATGCATTTATTTGTTCCAAATTTATTCGAAATTTTTGTGGACAAATTTTTGATTTTTTTTGAGTTTCTGGAAATTTTCCAGAATGTAAAAAAAAAATTATTTTTATTTTTGGGTGTTTTATGATTTAATTTGAATTTATTTCATAAAATTGACCATTTACCGATTAAATTAGCAAATTAAATCAATTCAAACTAATTTTCTCTATTTTTCAAATTAGTGGAGACTAATTCTTGAAATTCCAAATTGGTTTGGAAAAAAATTAGTTTGAGCTTAATTGAGAATTAAGTGTTGATAAATGATTTTTAATGGTTAAAAATCGATAAATTCCATAAAAACCGAGCTAGGATGAACTTGATAAATTATAGGGCGATTTTGGCATGATTTTTACAGCATTTTATTTATTTTAATGTTGTTGAATGAATGAATGTCATTTATTGATTATTTTGCAAGATTGTACCTAGTATGGCCTAGTCTTTTAATCGGTATTACTCGTAATGTAAGGGAATATCGATTTGGTTGTAATTAATTGCGATCTCGTATCGCCCGTTTGTAATAATTAATTGTTTTATTTATACAAATGTATAATAGGAATGCTATGTATTCATGTGTATCATTTGTAATTAATTATTATGAAGACGGAGATTACCCAAGACGGTGGACAAAAGACGGTGCCTTTTGGAGGTGTTCCTTTGAAGAGGCCAGAGACCAAGGAGTTGGTTTCCGATTTTGTAATAGTCTAGTTAATTAGATTAGCTAGATGGCCATACTAGGATTTATTTTGTTTGATGCTTGATTTATATTCGCTCATGCCAAAATCGCCAATCATGCATTTTATTTTTCGATTGTCAATTCACCAATTTACGTAATCACCAACTTAGTTCACTTATAAGTGATTAGTAACTTAATATTGACAAGACCTCTCACATGCATAGTAATAATTGAGATATAGCCTTACCAATTAAAGCACCTATGAACCCCTTGTTCATTAGGGCAACCACAACGTGGACCCTTTTTACCTTGGGTAAGTAGGGTGATAATATCACATGCCAAGATTGGGTTGGACTCAACGAGATAAGAGTTATTTCGGGGCTAGGTGATGGATTTGGTCGAAATCCGTCAACCGAGAGTTCTAGAGTAGAATTGGTCGAGTAATGACTTACCGTTTTTACATAAGGATTGCATGCGATGTTAGTTCTTATCTAAATGCGGGTCTCGGAATCACTTATATAATTTCGTGAGGGGTCATTATATGAGTGACTTGTTAAAATTTTTTTTAAAGTAAATTTTATAACAATGGATGTTAATATTTCCTAAATTTTGTTGTAGTATTAATAATTCGCTATGGCTACCAATGCAACCATTCAACTCGGAAAGGATTCTTGGCTTAGGTCCGTTATGGACAAATGTATCTTGAAAGACGATGGAAGTAATTTCATCGAGTGGGAGTCTACCATAAAAGGTGCGGCGTTGTCCGACAACGTCCTTCGTTATTTGAACGAGCCACCACCCAATGAACCCGGTCCTAGAGCCACCGCGGCACAAAGGACCGCCTATGAGGAGTTTTTGAAGATATCTAACGATATCAAGAATGTCTTGATATGGTCAATGTCTCCAAAACTCAAGCTTCAATATATTACCCTTAATGCATATGAGATATTCTCAAGGGTTACGACGGCTTTTTCTCAATCACCCGACATCCATAAATATGAAGCTATGATGAAATTCTTCGAGGGTAAGCTAGAAAAGGGTCAAAAAGTTGGTCCCCATGTGCTCAAGATGATTGAGCATATTGACACTCTAGAGCATCTAGGGTGTAGCATTCCCAAGAAGCTTGCGATAGGTCGCATTCTTCACTCACTCCCCTCCAAGTTCTCCCAAATTAGGGTGAACTACAATATGCATGGCATGGACAAGAGTTTCGAAGAGCTTCATGCACTCCTCAACCAAGCGGAGAGGGACATGGAGGCTAGTGGGAGTGAGAAGAGAGACATGCTCTCCATGAAAATGAAGAATCTCAATCTTGGGGTTCAAAAGGGTAAAAACAAGAGTAAGACCAAATTCAAGAGACAAGGAAAAGACAAGAACAAAGGGAAAGCTATTGAGAATAGCAAACCTAAGGCTAAGGTTAACAAACATGCCGACGCCGATTGCTATTATTGTAATGGCAAGGGACATTGGAAGCGCAATTGTCCCAAATATTTGAAAGATTTGAAGAACAAGAAAGACGAGAGTGAGACTCCGTCAGGTATTGTTCTCACTTCTCTCTATATGATAGACATTAACTATACTTGCACTTCCACTTGGGTATTAGATACCGGATGTGGTTCTCACCTTTGTAATCATTTACAGGGGCTGAGGGACGTGCGAGCACTAGCCAAGGGTGATGTGGACCTACGCATGGGAAATGGAGCTAGAGTAGCCGCTATATCCGTAGGCACTTATGTACTCACTCTAAGTAGTGGTTTTGAGTTGTATTTGAATAATTGTTATTTCGTACCAACTTTAACCAAGAACATTAACTTCATTTCCGTACTTGATATGGAAGGTTTTTCCTTTATGATTAAGGACAATTGTTGTACTTTTTCATTTAATGACATGGTTTATGGTAAAGCTACGTCTATCGGAGGTATTTATGTTCTAGATAATGTTAATGATATATATCATGTAGAAAACAAGAAGCTCAAAACGAGTGAACCTAATCAATCCTACCTTTGGCATTGTCGTTTAGGACACATAAACAAAACGACGCATAAAGAGACTTGTTTCAACGAAACTTCTCAAACCGTTTGATTACGAATCTTATGGCATATGCGAGTCTTGCCTTTTGGGCAAGATGACTCGTGCTCTTTTCTCAAGTAAAGGAACACGAGCAAGTGAGGTATTGGGCCTTATACATACCGATGTGTGTGGCCCAATGACTATCACCGCTAGGGGTGGTTACAACTACTTCATTACTTTTACCGACGACTTAAGTAGATATGGGTATGTCTACTTAATGAGGCATAAAAGCGATGCTTTTGAAAAGTTGAAAGAGTTTCAAAGTGAAGTTGAGAACCAATTGGATAAAAAGATTAAAGTACTACGATCTGATCGTGGTGGTGAATACCTAAATAATGAATTTGATTCACACCTAAAAGATTGTGGCATAGTATCACATGGACTCCTCCTGGCACACCACAATTGAATGGTGTGGCCGAAAGGAGAAACCGAACTTTATTAGATATGGTTCGGTCAATGATGAGTCTCACTGAGCTTCCTGATTCATTTTGGGGTTTTGCCATATTGTCCGCAATATTTTCACTAAATCGAAGCTCGACTAAAGCAGCCAATAAGACACCATATGAGATATGGAAGGGAAGGGTTCCTTAATTGTCGTTTATGAGAATATGGGGTTGTGAGGCATATGTTCAGAACAAGTCTGACAACAAACTCGCACCAAGATCCGACAAATGTCTGTTTGTAGGGTATCCAAAGGAAACACAAGGTTATTACTTCTACAATCGTCATGAAAACAAAGTGTTTGTAGCTCGTGACGCTGTGTTTCTAGAAAATGACTTCATTTCTAGAAGACAGAGTGGGAGAAAATTTGAACTTGATGAAGTCCAAGAGCCACAAACCGAAAATGAAGTGGAGGAAAGTGTTCCCTCCTCCTCGAACACGGTTGATGTTCCCTTTGAACCTAGGAAATCCACGAGGGTTAGTCATCCTCCTGATCGATACCTTGGTATTGTCGAGGAAGATGCGTTGGACATGTTACTTTGTGAAAGTGACAAACCTACAACCTACAAAGCGGCCATATCTAGTCGTGATTCCATGCAATGGCTTCAAGCCATGCGATCCGAAATGGACTCTATGCACGAAAACCAAGTGTGGGATTTGGTTGATTTACCTGAAAAGGCGAGACCTCTTCAGTGTAATTGGATCTTTATGATCAAGAATGGCATAGATGGACATAAAGATGTCTACAAAGCTAGATTGGTGGCAAAGGGTTTTACTCAAGTTCATGGTCTTCACTATGACGAAACCTTTGCTCCAGTCGCAATGCTTTGCTCCATAAGGATTATCCTAGCGATTGCCGCATTTCATGATTATGAGATTTGGCAAATGGATGTCAAAACCGCCTTCTTGAATGGGATTCTATAAGAGGAAGTGTATATGACACAACCAGAAGGTTTTGTAGATACATATAATCCTAGGAAGGTATGCAAGCTTAAGAGATCCATTTATGGTCTTAAGCAAGCGTCCAGAAGTTGGAATCATCGCTTTGATCATGTTATCAAACAGTATGGATTTATTCGAAGTGTCGAGGAACCATGTTTGTTCATGAAGTTTAGAGGGAGTAACGTAACCTATCTTGTCTTGTATGTGGATGACATACTTCTTATCGGGAATGACATTCCGATGCTTGCTTCCGTAAAGGAGTGGCTAGGAAAACAGTTCCAAATGAAAGATTTGGGAAATGCACAATGCATTTTGGGTATTCGGATCCATAGAGATAGGTCCAAAAGGACGTTGGTATTAAGTCAAGAAGCTTATATAGATAAGATTCTTGATAGATTCAAAATGAAAGACTCTAAGAGAGGCTTTCTTCCCATGAGTCAAGGTACCATTTTGTGCAAGTCATAGTGTCCTTCCACACCCGAAGAGATTGAACACATGAAGTTGATCCCATATGCTTCCGCTGTTGGATCAATCATGTATGCCATGACGTGCACTCGTCCCGATGTTTCGTATGCTTTGAGCATGACGAGTCGTTATCAAGCCAATCTAGGTGAAAGTCACTGGACAGCCGTAAAGAACATCCTTAAGTACTTGCGAAGGACCAAGGATTCGTTCTTAGTGTTTGGAGGGGATACTGAGTTACGTGTAAGAGGTTACACGGATGCCAGTTTCCAATCCGATCGGGATGATTTGAAGTCCCAATCCGGCTATGTTTATATGTTGAATGGAGGAGCCATTAGTTGGAAGAGCTCCAAGCAAAGTGTCACCGCGGATTCTACAACAGAAGCTGAGTACATCACGGCTTCGGAAGCTGCAAAGGAAGCTGTTTGGATTCGTCAGTTTTTGGAAGGACTAGGAGTAGTCCACTCTGTCGAAGATCCTATCACCATATATTGTGATAACAGCGGGGCCATTTTTCAAGCAAAAGAGCCCAAGTCTAGCAATAAGTCTAGACATGTACTTAGGAAATACCACGTGATAAGAGATCTCGAGGAAAGGAAGGAAATCGATATATGCAAGGTTGGGACAGACGAGAACATCGCTGATCCTTTAACCAAGCCTCTTTCAAAGGCTAAACATGATGGTCATGTTGTCGCAATGGGATTGAGAAAAGTCCCAGATTTTCTTTAAGTTATCTAAGATGTAATAATTGGATATTGTAGCAATTTTTACATTTCTGATAATAGCATTCATTGTTCGAGTTTCAATATGAACTCTTTTATTTAGTTTGACTAAAACTTATACTTTGTTCATTCGAATGGATTGTGAGACAATCTTGAACCCTATTCAAGTGAACATTTGAACATGGTATTTTTGCCCCTTGTCACTTAATGAGGTGACGACTCGGAGTGACAAGATTGTAAGTTGATCGATGGTTAGTTCAAGACCATGGGGTCATGGAGATGACTGGTCATTTACATAGGCAGACTGATTGTCACTCTGCCGGGCAGTGACCACAATAGAGTCCCTTATCAAAATAGTTGAGGCCTGGTCGTGACGGGGATTTCTATTTTATTCCTATGAGTCAATTCTTTAGATTGGCGACCATTTATCTGAGTCGGTGCAGTTTCCAATTGGCTTTGGTTGGCGTTCTAGGTCGTACCGTGAAAGGAGGTTGATGGACATCTTCAGGGTCATGGTAATCTGCATTATACAGTATAAGATGGGTCAACAGGAATTGTCCACCCACGTTGGGTACAAACATCCTTGGGCCATTCGAGGAGAAGTAACTGGAAATGCGTGGCCACACTCGGAAATAGATCTATGGTAGATTTTCCGGTCAAACAGTTATTCTCCAGATCGAGAAAACCACTCTAATTATAATTAAATCACAAGTGCAACCTGAAAGACACCTTTTGATGAGTGGGAGGATGTGAAATCAAAGAGACAAGAGAATAGGTAGCACACAACTTGTGTAGACAAGTGGGAGATATTGATGGGGTAGGAGTCCTCCGCAATATAGTGGCTACATGCACAACTTGTATCGGACAAGTGGGAGATTGTTGGAGCAAGTGTCCTCCACAATAGTGCATTGATATATTAAATCTCATGGATGGAATATACTTGGGATAATTAGTACATCGATACTCCACGTCAGTTGATTAACGTAAATCGATAACGCTCAGCTGACTAGAGTTAGACGTTATTGTCGTAAGACGGCGGTGATTAACTGATCCCTTTCGGTCACACCTATAGGATGAGACCCAAATAGAAAACTAATTATTTGTATTTGATACAGTTAATCAGTTCCTTACGTATATATTTGATATATGCTTTGTAATGAGAGTTATTTATTGGAGATAGAGTTTAGAACTCAGTCTGATTAAGTTTATTAGTCTATTATACGATAATTGACTGAATAAATTTCACGTCTTATTAATACTATTAAATAAGACCTAATTTAGTATTTAAACGTTAATTACTAAATTAGTTGAGGTTTTGTATGCTTTTATGGGTAGTGGTTAGCTATTAATATTTACAAGGAGTTGTAAATTTAGCTGAATGATTATTATTATTATGGGACCTATTATATATAGATATAATAGTAATGTACTACTTAAAGAGTTAAGAGTATATTATTTATTTGATGTGATCAATTATATAAGATAATTGATCATGTCACACATAAGCATTTGTATGACAAATGGCAAAAATAATATGGACCCATTATGCATGCAAATAAAATAATGCAATGGTCTTCCCTAATTTAGGGGTGGCCGGTTTTGGGGGTCATTAAAGGGAACATTTTTGTTCTCATTTTGACATCCATTCATTCATTAGTTTTTGCATGACCTCTTCTCCAAAACTCTCTCTCATACTAATATTCATCTTTATTACTAAAGTAGTAATATTCATAATATTAGTATAGGTTCATCACTACTATTATCTAGTTAATAATAATAGTGATTATTTGGGTTGAAACTTGGTGCAACTAGAAGGAGATCTTCTACTTTGGAGATTCAAGATTTTGGAGGATCATCCATACTAATATAAGCTCAAGAACAATAATAAAAGAATTTTTCTTATTGTGCCCATTATTTCCTCTTTGTTTATGTAAGGAAATCTCTTTTTGTATCTAGTTTTTTGTCATTTGATGTCATGCATGTAACTAGATCTTTATATACTAAATTAACAAGTAATTTAGTAACTAATTAGAGGAGTCTAATTAGAGGGTTATGAACCTATCAATTTCGTCGTTCAACTAACACGCGTATTAAAACATCAAACGATATCCTAGTAGAGGCCGTTAATGTGCGGGCGAGGTTGGGTGTCCTTCGTGTGCTTCCCAACACGTACCCTCACCCCTTACTCAGAACCTCGATTTCCGGATGTTCGAAACCATTGTCAACGAGAGTCATTCAATACACGATATCCGATAACATCGGTATCGGTATCAAATGCAAAGGGACGAATCCGATAAACTCTGACATCGGAAATGGGCCGTATTTTGTACACGACCCACTACGGTATAGAGTGGGTTCGAACGGGCCCGAACTCCCACAAAGTTCGGTGGCATCTCCAACTTTGATTTAAATTTCAATTCGATCCATTCTCATATGAAGATTTATTCGCCTCCCCCAAACCCGCGCGTGGCCGCGTCGGGGTGGACCTATGTCATATCCACAGGTCCCTGTACGGATTCAGTGGCGCAGGTATCCTTCCAATGGGGATAATTGAACTGCCTGTCACATTCGAAGAGGGGGCATCGGCCAGAAATATCCGAGTGTCTTTTGTGGTGGTGGACGAAAAATCGGCATACAATGCTCTCATTGACAGAGCTACCTTGGACGAGGTAGAGGCAGCCATATCCATTTGAGTGCTAAATGTAGCCTACATCACTGATTTTGGAATGGAGGGCAAGATCCGCAGAGATCAAGAGTCGACTAGGCAGTGCTATTCAGTCGCCCTGCGTACCCACGAAGCTGAAAGAAAAGGAAAAAGAAAGGCAGATAGCGCCCTCAGCAAGGAAGGAGAGATTCTCGCTGACTAGTGGGCTGCAGAAAAACCAGTTGATCACCCAGAACCCGGGGGTGAGAGTATGTTGGTAGAGCTAGAGCCAGGGAGGCCAGTCCTGGTCGGCACTGACCTAGAGAAGCCTTACAGAGGAAGGCTGATCAAAGTCCTGTAGGACAATATAGATATCTTCGCTTACTCGCACGACGAAATGCCGGGAGTTGACCCAAGTCATATTGTTCACAAGCTGAACGTCAACCCGGATGCTCGGCCTGTAAAGCAAAAGAAGAGAAACATGTCAGTAGAGAAAGACCTGGCTATCAAAGAAGAAATTGAGAAGCTCTTGAAGGCTGACTTCATCCAAAGCTGCGACTACCCAGAATGGCTCCCCAATGTGGTGATGGTAAAGAAGGCCCCAGGGGCCTAGAGGATGTGCATAGACTTTACCAACCTCAACAAAGCATGTCCAAAGGATTGTTACCCCTTGCCGAGAATTGATCAACTGGTCGACGCGACCAGTGGGCACTCAATGCTTAGCTTCCTGGATGGCTTCTCGGGTTATCATCAGGTATACCTGTGGCAGCCGGACAGGGTCAAGTGTGTATTTATCACAAGTGCGGGGACGTACATGTACAAAATGATGCCCTTCGACCTCAAAAATGCAGGGGCAACCTATCAGTGCCTGGTAGACAAAGTATTCAAAAAACAAAAAGGTAGGAACCTAGAGGTGTATGTGGATGATGCCATAGTCAAAAGCAAGGGAGACGCAGAGCATCTGAAGGACCTAGAGGAAACTTTCGCCTCCCTGCGAGCCTATCAAATGAAGTTAAATCCTAAGAAGTGCACTTTCGGGGTTCGGTCCGAAAAATTCCTGGGGTTCCTTGTCAGCGCCCGATGGATTGATGCTAATCCTAAAAAGGTAAAGGCCGTCCTGGACCTCCCGGAACCAAGAAGGATCAGAGACATACAACGGCTGACAGGCCGGATGGCTGCCTTGGCACGGTTCATTGCCAGGTCTGCCGACAGGTCGACATCGTTCTTCAAAATACTGAAGGGGAATAAACAGTTCAAATGGGAGGCAGAACAAAAAGAAGCTTTTGAGCAACTAAAAGAACATCTAAAGCAGTTGTCGACCCTTACTAGGTCGGTGACAGGGGAGAAACTCTTTCTGTACATAGCGGTAACAAATTCGACCCTAAGTGCAATCATCTTGAGAGAAGAGGTCGGGTGTCAGCAACAATCTACTTTGAGAGTCATGCCCTGGAGGCAGCTGAGAGAAATTGCCCGGTGGTCGAAAAAGCAACATACGCGGTAGTCATTGCAGCATGGAAGTTCAGGCCATACTTTGGCGCTCACCCTGTCGTCATTCTAACCGACCAGCCCCTGGAAAAAGTGCTAGAAAAATTCAAAAAGTCCGGAAGACTGTTAAAATGGGCTATAGAGCTAAGTGGACTAGGAATATCTTATCAGTCCAGGTCTGCCATCAAGGCACAGGCCCTGGCCCTGGCAGATTTCCTAACCGAATGCTCCCACTCAGAAGAGGACGACCCCCCAACCGGCGAGTGGATGGTGTACACGAATGGCTTGTCTACGGCTAACAGTGCGGGGGCAGGAGTCGTACTAACCAGCCCTGAAGGAACGGATTTCGAGCATGCCCTCAGATTCACCTTCCCAACATTTAACGAGGCTGAGTAAGAAGCCGTCTTGGCAGGCATCCACCTAGCCAAAGCAGCGGGAGCAGAGATGGTCATCCTGGCTACCGACTCGCAGCTCATTACAAATCGGATTAATGGCGAGTATGAAGCCAGGGACCAAACCATGGTCTCATACCTGGAGAAGGTCAAGCAAGAGCTATCAGGACTGAAATTATACGAAGTCAGGCAAGTCCCCAGATCACAGAATAACCGGACTGATGCCCTATCCAAGTTAGCAAGCTTCAGCCCGCAAGACGTCGGAAGGTCAGTTTGGGTTGATGTAATATAAGAAAAATCCACAACACCCCGCGAACTGGTCAGCATGATGGAAGAATCAGGAGCTGAGATCTGGATGACCCCAATCATCCAATTCAAGAAGGACGGCACCCTGCCATATGATCCTGCTCAACAAAAAAGAATGTCGTCAAAGGCCGTGTGATACATACTGATTGAAGGGGAGATGTACCGAAAATCATTCTCCGCACCTCTACCCAGGTGCCTGGAGGCAGTGCAAGCTGCAGAAGTGTTAGATGACATAGACTCGGGAATCTGCGGACATCACATCGGCGGAAGGACATTGGCACACAAGGCCCTAAGGGCAGGGTACTATTGGCCAACTATGCTAGCTGATGCTAGGAATCTAACCCTGAAATGCAAAAAATGCCAACTCTTTACCCCTGTGATACATGCTCCAGCACAGGATCTCAGGCCAATCCTGTTCCCCATCCCTTTCGCTCAATGGGGGATGGACATACTGGGTCCATTCGCCGTAGAAACTGGGGGCAGGAAATTCCTCATTGTGGCAATAGATTACTTCACTAAGTGGATAGAAGCCGAAGTTGTCCCGAACATAACGGAACCAGCAGTCCGGAAGGTCATATTGAGAAATGTGATTACAAGGTATGGCCTGCCAAAGGTGCTAGTGTTCGACCACGGAAGGCAGTTTGATAATGACCCGCTGAGGACCTGGCTGGAAGGGCATGGAGTCACAGTCGCCTATTCCGTCGTATGCCACCCTCAGACCAACGGGCAAGCCGAGGCGGCAAACAAGCAGATTTTGAACGGGTTAAAAAACATGGTGGATGACCTTAAAGGCAGATGGGTCGATGAGCTTCCAAGTGTCCTGTGGTCAATCAGAACTACCAGAAAGGAGTCTACAAGGCAGACCCCCTTTGGGCTGGTGTATGAGGCAGAAGCTCTGCTACCCATCGAGGCGCGCATTCCTACCCTAAGATTCCAGCAGTTTGACAGAGAAAGTAATGAGGCACCTATGACTGAAGCCCTTGACCTAGTGAGTGAAGTGAGACAGGAACCTAGCTCCAACATAGCAGCCTACCAGCAGAGAATGAAGAGAATCTACAACAGGAATGTAATCCCCTATAAAATATAATGCAATACAGTGGCGGAAACACTGTAGATTGGGATTAAAATACACCGACAAACTATATTCTATTTAAAAGAAATGGTCGGTCGATACAAAGGCCACTTTTTACAAAAGGGATAAAAATAAACATCGTTAAGAGGGTTTACAAAAATCCAAAAGTAACAAAATTGATAGAGTAGGATCCATGCTACTCGCTAGCTCACACCCAAAACCCAGCAGCAAATACCTGTCATGCTATAAACATAACAGCCACATCAGTGGGGGAGTAACTCGGACGTTCTCCCAGCCATATTATATCATATGAAAATAATAGTATTACTATATCAAAATAGATAAAATGAAAAACAATTAAAACACTATAGTAACATAAGTTTTTAGCAAAACTTAAAGCGACTGCCAACCTGTAAGTCAAAACCAATCGATAATTATAAAATCCAAAATGGCGTTATGGAAATCAATTAGCGCAGCGGAATAGACTTTCACTGGGACCATACTAAACTAGCTTCGAGAACTTAGTCAAAAGAAATCAGACTTCGATCTCTAACTAGGCAACTCAACTATAACAGGACTGCGTGCAGCGAGGTCCTGGCTTAAGTAATGTACTCCTCTCCTGGACACCAACCGTAATCCAGTTCAACCCGACAGCGACTTAAACGATGCGATATCTAAGTTTAAGGTCAAAATATACACACTCCTGAACATAAACCATGCTCAGTTCAACGACTAATGCGTCTCACATAGACACACCAGCTTTATGGTTGATGGCAAAACGTATACCATAGACTGTATTACTCTACCCATACACTTGTCCTCATTCCATAATTCCAAAACCAAACCATTATCGATATTCAAAATAGAATGTTCAAGGTGAATAATATAAAGGTAAAAGAAATAAACATTTTACGTTAAAAGGAAACTTTCTAATTATAGAAATTTACTAGTTTTAGAAACTTACTTAAAATAGAAGTATTCTTATAGAAATACGTAAAGTGTTAAAATGACTTTAACGTACCAAAATAACATTTATGGCAAATAAACTTTTTATTAATATCCTTGTTATCGCAACTTAATATATATCTATGTTCGTTATCAAAAGTATAAATCAAATGTATTATGTGAAAATATAGTACTTCATAAATATGTAAGAAAATCGAGTTAAAACGATAAATTTTAGAAAATATACTATTTAGAAACAAAATGATAAATACAGATAAAGTATAAATAATTGAGAAGTTTTAGAAATGAAATGAGATTTAAAAACCTTTCAAATTGTTTCTAGTAATTAAATTTATTAACAAACAATACAGGTTTTACTAAAAATAATAAATCGTAGACAAATGAAAATTTATTAAGGAAAATAGTCTCGACTAAAAATATATTTAAAACAAAATAGACTACTTTCTCATTTATTAATATAAGTCGTAAAACGAAAATTAATTTATTAAACAAGTATACAAATCTCGATTATTATATAAAAGTACGATTTTTAGTTAAAATAGTAACTTAATGAAATATGACAAAATTATGAAACTGATACTATTTAGTTGTTAGTGTCACGATAACCAACAAAATATTATAACGATCATTAATAATAAAAATTAATAACGATTTATAAAACAATATCGAAAGTTATAAAACGTTTATAAGACGCACGATTTGAAATAATATTTTTAGCAAATGATACGTAGCTAAAATGAGAAAACCAAAGATAAAATATTTACTACATACCACTACTCAACACACGATATAAAATCGAGTAACGTCCAAAAGTTACCTTGAGTCGGAAACGTCAAGGGACTAGCCGCTTCAACCCATTTGTCCAAGCTCTAATCCAACTGGTGACCACGAGCCAACTTCGAGGCTCTCATGGAGATCCGAACACGTAGACCTGGAAACAAGGAGACGGAAATTAAGGAAAGTTGGAAAAGACTAGAGTTACACAAAAATGTCGGAGATATCACAAACGGGTCAAGAAGAGTAACGACAAAGACAATGATAGAACTCAGAATATGAAGAGCTAAGAAGGACGACAAAGAAGAAGACCAAGGAGAAGAAAAATGAGGGAGGGAAAAGGGACACGAATAAAACGACGGTAACGAGGACAACAACAAAACGACGAACACTAGTAATAACGAACCATCAGCGACGAGATAACAAAACAAAATAAGAAGAAGAAGAGAAGTAGGACGAACTAAGAATAGAGAACGACATAGATAAGAATGGAACCGGAAACGACAGAAATCGGCAACAACGAAGCAACAGGAAAAGGACAAACAAAACATTAGCATCATACTGAAAACAATCGCAGCAGCATCAGCAAGTACAGAAATATGACAAACGAAGAAGAAGGAGGAGGAAGAGGAGCAGCAACAACAGTAATAGAACAACAGCAGCAACGGAACATCAGGCACGATGACAAGAAGAAGAAAGGAAAACAAAGAAGAAGATGATGATGAAGAAGAAGAAGAAGAAGAAGAAGATCGATTAACAACACTTTAACAGCAGACATGATAATAGCAGCGCGGTAGCAACAAGAGCATCAACAGGACAAAAGAAACAGTATACAAACAAACCCGAAAAAAGGACAGAAACAAAGAGAAGAAGATAAACGAGAATAACAAGAAATTGAAGAATGCAGACAACAACAAATCGCAGCATAATGAACAGAATCAGAGAAAGACAACGAGGATAGTAAAGGACGACAAAACTGACCTTAAGCGGGGCAGAGATGCACGAAATTAGGGGAGGAAGGAGGGTAGACGTGTCATAGAAAAACCACGATGACAAAAGCAGCAAAAAAATGAAGAAAAGGAATGAGATTAGAAGGAGAAAAATAGAGGAGGCATGGGTCGAACAGAGGACATTCACGCGATGAAGAACATGGATGATGAAGGTTGATGATGATGATGCATGAGTGAAGACATGGGAAGAGCAGTTTCAGAAAATGGAGAGGGGAGAGCGGCAGAATCAAGGGGTTTTACCAATTAGGGTAGATAAATAAGCCCAAAATCGGAAATAAGGTATTGGGTCAAAAGTCCCATAAGAAATCCGAGTTGAAAATAAATGTTTATGATCATTCGAGACAAGCTCAAAGTTAGTGAAGATAAATTAATTTGTTCGAAAGGAAAAATAAAGTGTATCTCGAGAATAAAATAGATTTTAGCGATAAAACAACGTCTCACGAGAGAATTAATAAATGTTTGATGAAAATGAATTAAATTGATTTCTCGAGGAAAAATGATAAATGTTTGACGAGGCTTAAATTAAAATGAACTTCGAGCTAAAAGAATAGATAAATTGACACGAAATTAAAAATATGTTTTAAACATAAAAGACATTTCGAGGCAAAAAAACTTTTACGAGTTCAAACGATTGAAAAATGAATCTGTTTTATAATTATTTTAAAAACTACGAATTAAATAGTAAATAGAATAAAATAAGAATAAAATTTAATTAATTTAATTTATAAAATTAGGGGTGTTACAAGGAAATTAAATACAAGGAGCTTCCAGATGAGTGATCTAGTCCTACGGAACACCCAGGCAATCGGCAAGGCAAAAGAGCATGGCAAGCTAAGCGCAAACTGGGAAAACCCATATCAGGTTACTCAGATTATGGGTCCAGGAACATACAGGCTCGCTAATGCTGAAGGCCAAGAGCTGGTAGCCCACTGGAACGCAGATACCCCGAAGAGATACTATGTTTGATCTAGAGTTGCAGTTTTTTTCTTTTTCTTGAAGAATTGGCAAAGGCGTGGGGGTGAAAATCCTAAAGGGCGCTGTGGACATGACATAGGTCCACCCCGACGCGGCGAAGCGCGGGTTTTGGGGAGGCGTAGAATTTCCATATGAGATGGATCGAATAGAATTTTAAATCGAAGTAGGAGTCGCCACCGAATTTTATGGTTATTCGGAACCATTCGAACCCACTCTATGTCGTAGTGGGCCATACTTAAAGCCTGGCCCATTTCCGATGTCAGAGTTTATTGGGTTCGTCCCTTAGCATATCGATACCGATGCCGACTGGGCGGTTAATCGTATATTGAATGACTCTCGTTGCCAATGGTTTCGGACATCCGGAAACCACGGTTCTGAGTAAGGGGTGAGGGTACGTGTTGGGAAGTTCAGCGAGAACACCCAACCCGGCCCGCACTTAGCGGCCTTTACTAAGATATCGTTCGGTTTTGTGTACACGCGTTAGTTCGACGATGAAATGATATGCAGAGATTGTTTTCTTAAGACATGTGAGGAAAATGAATAAATGGGTTGCTAAGTCGTTTAATGCATGTTTAAACTAATAACGTCAAAGTTATTTTAGCATGTGGAATCGTTTTAGTCTAATAAAACGATAAAAAGAATATGAGAGAATAAATCGCTACAAACACGAGAAAACAGGTTAGTAACGACTGAAATAATAATATAGGAAAGAAATATGAAATCGAGAAAATAAATATTAATCGAAATCTGAAAAATATGGTTTAAAACGTTGTTTTGTATAAAAAACGATGTTCGATAAAAAATAAAAAAAACGAAAAAGACGCGTGTGGGCCGAGAGCCGCGCGACTCGCCCGAGACTCATGCGGGTCGCGTGGCGGCCTGATTTCGACAACGGTTTTCGGAAAATTTTGATTAAATCGCGTACGAATATCGCATAACTCGTACTCGACTTAATATTCTCGATATTCGTTATACTCGATAGTTGGTTATCAAATATTTAGAATAGTTTTGGAAAAGATGTAAATTTAGAAATCGTTTCGTAAAATAATAAAAATAAACGAACGAAAGACTAAAAAACAGGACCGGATCAGACTCGTGCGCGAGTCGCCTGGACCGGGCGCGACTCGCGTACGGGTCTGATTTTTTATTATTTTTTTGTTCGAAAATCGTTAATTCTATAAATCGCGTACAAATATGAATTAGTTTATACTCGGTTTATATTTTCGATATTCGTCGTATTCGATATTCGATTATGAAATCGATATCGAATAGTCGGAATGACTTTAGAAAAGGTTTTGAAAAAAAGTTTGTTTTGAACGAAAAAGTTTGAAAAAAGTGTTTTGAACGAAAAGGTGTAAAAAGAATTTTGAACGAAGAAAAATATAATGAAACCGTCGAAATCTCAATATAATTCTTTTTGATACGATATTCGATTATAATGAATCGGTATCATATTTTAAGAATATTCGATATATGAAAATAGTTTTTAATAATATCGATATTAGAAAAGAAAATAAAAAAGATCGACGAAAGACCCATTAAAAAACGAGAAGAAGAGAAGAGAAAAGAGAAGAGTCGGGTTTGATTTACACCCTCAACCTACATGCTTTGTATTCTCGGTATAAGGCTCGTCAGACGGTGGCTTAGACACGGGAGCGTCGAGATGATGTGGGTGAGTTAAGGTGTCGATTTTTGGAGTGTTTTCGTGTGTGTATGGGGCGTGGATTCGGCCGGTTTGGACGGGATCGGTTTCGTCAGACTTTTGGATTTATTTCAGGATTATGTCGGGACTTTGAATGTTGCTTTTGGCTGCTGAAGATTTGTGATTTTTCCGGTATTTTTTTGATGTATTGTCGATGTATCATTTATGTGGATTGTGTTGGACGGAAGGTCCTATTTATAGGGAGTTTCCGACCTTGGTTTAGGAGAGTTTGAATACCGCCTAGGATAGGAAACGTAGGAGTTCGAGGGAAATAAGAATTCCGCTTTCTTGGCCAAGAAGAAAGAGAAACACGGCTGTTTTGTACTGTTTTGGCCGAGTGTTCTGCACTCGGTCAAGTGTTCGAATCGGTTTTTGAATAAGATTCCTGTTCGAGCTAGAATTACCGCTTGAGTAAGAAGCTGAGGAGAACGAGGATTCCGTTTTCTTGTGAGGGAAGAAAAGAGAGGAAAACCGGCTGGGTAGGGTGTATTGGCCGAGTATTTGGTACTCGGTCAATGTCTGAATCGGTTTCCGGATAGAATTCCTACTCGAGATCGAATTCTACCTTAAACGGAATTGTTTATTATTTTCGTATGGCTGATTTTTGTGGAGTCATGGTCTGAGCTGGACACGTGAATTATCACGGTTGGTCCGCAAGTCTCGGGGAATAATTTTGACCGGGTTTCGACTCGGTCGCAAAAAGACGGTTTTGCCCCTGGTGACGGTTTCGACCCAATTTAGTGTTATTTGACTCGAAACGACCCACTGGGCCTAGTTTTGAGGTTGGTTTTATGAGATTTTTACTCCTTAAAATGTCTAAACCAAATGTCCATGATTACAAGCCCATATCTGAGTCCGTCAAAGCACATTTACGTCCTATCATCATCGGGTGTTTGGCGGGAACTACTATAGACACATGGCGGTCTAAATGTGGGTGTCTACAGAGCCCCCACTCTGACTGAGGCTTGGACAAGGCAAAAGTCAGAGTAGCTACCAGGTCAATCAAGGATTAAAACCTGGCAGACTTCCGATCGGGTCGTTTAGGGTCCCTTAGACCTGCGTGAAGGGCTCGCCAGCCACAGAATAGAAATCATACCTGGGTTGATGTTGATAATGTCGCGGGAGCTTGCCTAGGAAGCTGTGGGTATACCTGTTTGCAGATATATCCTGTCTTAGAATTGCGCAGGAGCTTTCCCACTAGGGAACTTAGACTTCTCGGGGAGTCTTGAGTGTACCTGTATGCTGACATAATTTGTATGTAACATTTAGGCGAAACACTGACTCGTGCTGGGGAAAAAAAAGATGATTTTCGAAAATTTTGAAAAGGAGAATGCTGAAAATTTTTGGAAGTTTGGAAATAAGAGTGGCTGGGATGACTCTGATTCCTAATTGGATTCTGACACGGATTCCAGAATTTTCTTGGTTAGGCCTATATGCCTAGATGAAACAGGGGAAGTGGTAAAAATCCTATTCCTGTGATGGGTAGGAAGAGGAGTATTTTCCATTATAAATAGAGGGCTTTGGTTTCTTATTTTCATATTCCCATCAAATCTTTTTCTTCTATCTCAAAATCCCTTAGACTTTTTAGGATAAAATAAAAGAAACCATTCTTGCGATGGGTATTGATCATTTGACCGCGATGCTTCATGCGTGGGCCCATGATTTTCGAGATGAAGACAGAGTTCAGTTAACTCAAATGGGAATTGTGGCTTTATTCCCCCTTCAGCGACTTAAGGTAGATTCATACTTCCTTGATGCTTGTTTATCCTTTTGGGATACTACCTTTCATGTTTTCGCATTTCCTCGAGGAGAAATATGTCCTCTTCCTGAAGAGATAGCAGCTATTGGAGGGTGGTGCCCTAACGCTCGCCCTGCTATTTCCCCATTTTATCCCGATCCAAGGAGGAGGCTGAGGGATTTTCTAGGGTTGTCGCATGCTGAGACAGCTCGTATGGTGAAGGGAAATTCGGTTTCCCTATTTGACTTGGCTGATAAATTTATGAACCCAGTTGGTGAAAGAATTACTTCTACCCATAGGCGTAGGGCCTTTGCCTTTTGTATGCTCCATAGATATGCCTTCGAAGGTCGAATGGATGCTGACTCATGCTTAGGTGAGATCATGCTAATCAGCATAGTTGATCAAATGGAGACAGGTAACAGTCCAGCTTGGCTGATAACTGGGGAGATTATTATGGGTCTTGACGCTAGGAGGCTCGAACCAAATCAACAATTGACAGGAGGCATTCGTCTTTTGCAGGTATTTTAATCATTTTTCGATAAAATACTCGATTTCCGATTTTTTTCCTTCTTCTTTTTTTTTTGCGGTAATCCCGGATTTTCCGGATTTTTCCGGGCTTTCCAATTTTCCGGTTTATTCGAATTTTTGATTTTGCCGAAATTTTTGAATTTTTGCGAAAATTCTTAATTTTTGAATTTTTTCGAATTTTTCCGAATTTTTCGAAAATTCCAATTTCTCGATTTTTTTATTTTTCGAAAGTTTTTGACTTTTCGAAAATTTTGCAGACCTGGTTATTCGAGCGTCTGTCGATTATGGAGCCCCCGGTGAACATACCCAAATACCGCAGCAATCAGATTGGTTCAAGGTGTCGCCGAATAAGACCAAGTCATCCCGTAACTCAAAAATATTGGGATGAAGAGCTAATATTTCATGGTGGGCCTTTGATCAGATGGAATGTCATTTGGTGGTTCCTTTCAAGGCTGACGGGATTAGCTAGGAGAGACAAAGCCCGTTACCTGGTGATTTTGTCTTTGGACTGGACTGTCCATATTTATCCGGACCGTATCCTAAGACAGTTCGGTTCGTTTCAGGAGATCCCTGAGACTGAGGCAATCATTAGCGTTTCGATCCAATTGACGGACGCTATGTGTGACACGTGGCTACAGCGCTGGTTCACCCGTGTCATATGGACTATACCTCGTCCTTGTCAAACCACTTGGGTTTCTGAATCATATCGCAAATGGACTTCTGAAGAATCCCAGGAGGCCCGTAAAGCTTTGAAGACCGAAGAAGCTCTTGATTTGGCCCGCCGAGAATCGGCCAAAAATAATAGGCGGTTCTTCGAGGAGACTCCCATTACCTTTGTTGAATCAGGGTCGGATTCCAAGTCAAAACTTAACACTCAGACTAATGAGACTGGTGCTAGCGATTTGGAGGGAAGACTCGTACCGAGGCTGGCGGTCCGAGACAGGCTAGGCCCGCGTGATAATGAGGTGACCGGGGAGTCGAGTTTGAAGAAACGAGCCCGGGCTAAAGAGGTTCCCTTGGTGATCAGGGAGCGTTCACCCCCACCTCGACGCCGATGGACCGAAAAGGAGGCTAAGGGCAAAGGAAAGGGAAAAATGCCCTAGTTTTTTATTATTTAAGTATTAGTACTATTTTTTGTGATGGTTTTTTGATTTTTAGTAATTTTTTTATAAATAAAGAAAGGTTTATTAAAGAACCGTTCCTGTTTTTTTTTCGATTGCAGTGGTTGTGCCCTTTTGAGGGGCTGCCTACGTATCCACAATAAATGGAATCAAACCAAACGTAGTTCAGACTGAATTAAATTGCAATTTCGAAATACATCAAGACTATTGGTTCGAGATGTTTGAAACAGTAGAATAAATAATTCTAGCTTTTGACTTGTCTTTAAAAGTTTTTTAAAAAAAAGATGTTTTTAATAAACTTTTGCAAATGACATTGAGAGAGGTGGGTTAAGGGTAGTAGCGCTTCAGCTGGTCCAGGTTAGTTGGGTTGACAAACTCGTTCCTGTCCAGATCCGTTAGCATTACCGCTCCACCTGATAGAATCTTCTTTACCAGATATGGCCCAGCCCAGTTAGGTTTAAACTTTCCCCTTGGGTCCACCGGCAATAAAACTCGAACTGATTTGAGGACCAAATCTCCTTCTTTGATGTTTCTGGGCCTCACCCTTTTGTTGAAAGCCCGCTGGATTCTCTTCTGATAGATTTGAATATTATTGAGGGCACGAGATCGTCGTTCATCTAAAAGGACTAGCGAGTCATATCGTGCTCGAACCCAATCAGCTTCAGGTACTTGGCTTTCAAGTAGGATTCTGAGTGATGGCACTTCTAACTCAACAGGTTGGACCGCTTCCGTGCCGTATGTAAGGTAATAAGGCGTTGCCCCGGTCGCTGTACGAATCGAGGTTCGATATCCCCAAAGTGCAAATGGTATTTTGTCGGGCCAGTCCCGGTAATTATCAGCCATCTTTTTGAGTATGGTGACAATTGTTTTATTAGCCGCTTCTACCGCTCCATTGGTTTGGGGTCAGTAGGGTGAAGATGTATGCCTTTGAATTTTGTATTTGGTCAGCAAGGCTGCTGTTTCGGCTTGAAAATGGGTCCCGTGGTCACTAATGAATTCATGAGGGATCCCATATCGGCATATTATCTTATTTTGAATGAACTTGGCAACATGGCTGGCGTTGAGGATACGATAGGATTCAGCTTCGACCCATTTGGTGAAATAGTCGATTGCCACCAAAATGAAGCAATGTCCTCCGGTTCCCGAGGGGTTTATCTTTCCAATTATATCGATTCCCCATGTTGAAAATGGCCATGGTGATGTCATGGTGTATAGCAAGGATGGCGGCATATGCTGTACATTGGCAAAAATTTGACAATTATGGCAATGTCTGACATATAACTGGCAGTAAGTTTCCATGCTATTCCAGTAGTAACCGAGCCTCATGATTTTTCGGACTAACATTTGGGCATTCATGTGTGGACCGCATTCGCCATCATGTACTTCTGCCATAACTTTTTCGGCGTTGGTCTTGTCGACACATCGAAGGAGAGCCCCCTGTGCTGTCTTTTTGTAAAGTTGCCCGTCGTCGGTGCGGATAAACTGGGTTGCCAGTCTTCGCAGGGCCTTTTTGGCTCGGTTGTCAGTTCCGGGTGGATATTCCCCGGTTGCTAGGTATGTCAGTACAGCTTGATACCACGGCTCGGGATCGGGTATCTCGACTTCTTCGATGTCGTGGACGTATGCTGGCTCGGATCGTCTTTCGACACAGATCGGCATACTGGTCATATGATCGGGAATGTTTAGCAAAGATGTCAGTTTTGAGAGCGCATCTGCGAATTGATTTTCTTCCCGAGGTAGGTATATGTATTCTACCTTGTGGAATTGTTTCTCGAGATCCCGTACTCGTGCCTGGTAGTCCACGAGATTAGCATTTCGAGTCTTCCATTTTTGGAGCGCTTGGTTAATGACCAGAGATGAATCACCGTGTACTCGGAGGTTTGTGACCCCTAAGTCGGCGGCGGCTTGTAGCCCGTGGATACATGCTTCATACTCAGCGGCGTTGTTAGTGACGTCAAAGTCTAGTTTGATTGATACTGGGGTATGTTCTCCTTGTGGTGAAATTAGGAGGATCCCGACTCCAAATCCTCGAAAATTGGATGCCCCGTCAAAGTACAAATCCCATGCTTCGGTATCAGTGTGGAAAATATCTTCGTCTGGGAAAGACCAAATGTCGGTGTGTCCTTCCTCGGTTACGGGACTGTCAGCAAGAAATTCGGCTACTACTCGTCCTTTGATGGCTTTCAGTGGTACGAATTTTAGGTCGAATTCTGCCAACATGAGAGTCCATCTTGATATCCTGCCGTTGAGGATGGGCTTTTCGAAGAGGTATTTGATCGGATCCATTCTGGATAACACCTGCACCTCGTGACTAAGCATGTAATGTCGGAGCTTCTTAGTGGCCCAGACCAAAGCTAAACATGTCCTTTCGAGCATGGTGTACTTACACTCGTACTCTAAAAACTTCTTGCTGATGTAGTAAATGGCTCGTTCTTCGGAGTTGACCGTTTGAGCTAGCATAGCCCCCATGGCTGTCTCTGTCGTGGTTAGGTATAGTGACAAAGGCAAGCCGTGCTGAGGTGGCATTAGGACCGGTGGTGAGGCCAAAATTTCTTTGATTCTATCGAAGGCTGCTTGACATTTGTCATCCCATAGTAACCGTTCTCCTATTTTCAGCTTCTTGAAGATCGGTTCACACACCATGGTTAGCTTTGAGATGAACCTACTGATGTATTGGACTTTTTCGAGAAACCCTCTTATCTCTTTTTCGGTTTTAGGGGGCTGCATCTCGGTGATGGCCTTGATTTTGGCTGGATCGACTTCTATACCTCGTTGGCTGACGATATGACCCAGTAATTTGCCAGATGTTACCCCGAAACTGCATTTCTGGGTTTAGCCTCATGTTGTATTTGCGAAGTCGGGTGAAGAACTTTCTCAGGGCGGTGATGTGACCGTCCCTGTCCTTGGATTTGACGATCATGTCGTCTACGTAGACTTCCACTTCCTTATGCATCATATCGTGAAATAAGGTTGTGGCGGTTCGTTGGTAGGTGGCCCCGGCATTGATGAGACCAAATGGCATAACTGTATAGCAATAAGTACCCCAAGGTGTAATGAAGGTGGTCTTATCCATATCTTCTTCTGCCATTTTTATCTGATTATATCCCGCATACCCGTCCATAAATGATAGAAGGGCATGATCTGCTGTGTTGTCCACCAGTATATCGATGTGTGGCAATGGAAAATCGTCTTTCGGGCTTGCTTTGTTAAGATCCCGAAAGTCTACACAGACACGAACCTTACCATCCTTTTTAGGGACTAGTACTATGTTTGCAACCCAATCTGGATACTCGGAGACTCGTATGAACCCAGCCTTGAATTGTTTGTCGACTTCCTCCTTGACTTTGAGGGACCATTCGGGCCTCATGCGTCGGAGTTTTTGCTTAACCGGCTTGAACCCCTCCTTGATCGGTATATGGTGTTCGGCTATTTCGCGATCAATCCCCGGCATGTCCTTGTAGGACCATGCGAAGACGTCTTTGAATTCTTGAAGGAGAACTATGAATTGTTGTTTCTCCTTGGGATCTAAGGATAATCCTATCTTAAGCATCTGAGGTTCTAAGGTTGTTCCCACGTTGATGGATTCGGTTTCTTCGATTACCGGATTGCGGGATTCCCTTTGCTCTAGTTGCTCGATCAGATGTGGGGGTAAAGATACCTGTTCGTCGGGCTTCTCAATGTCATTGCACATAAAATTTTTGAAATTTTGAAAATGAGACAAGTCGTAAGCAGAACGGTTGTTATTATTGATCATAAATTGAGAAAAGAGCTCGAAAAGAGCGGCCATCTGATCACTAGTCAGTGGCGGGATAGGTAGGGTGCCCGGGACAAACCCCGAGGCACCAGGAATGGCTAAAGGAAGAGGGGGAGTTACAGGGTTGACCCTAGCACCAGACTCACTAGACTCAATCTTAGACTCTGACTCGGACTCTGACTCTGACTCAGACTCAGATTCTGGCATCTCTCCTTCTCCTGTGATCAGCTTGTAAGTTTTTCCTTGACTGTCAGTCCATTTGACAGTCTTCCTCCAAGCTCTGGTTCCGGACCCGACCTTCGAGATTAGTTTAGACGGGTCAAAAGTGCGATTGCGGAGAATGAGGCTGACTAGCTCTTCTTTCGGTGTCGGAACCGCGAGTTCTTCTCCAAAAAGTAGCCCTAGTGCGGGCTCAGCATTCTTAGCATCTTCGGATTGGATGAGGGCGAAGATGTCGTCCGGTATGTAGTTGCAGTCCTGGGCCAAGTGGGTCCCAGGGCGTGTGGGCCGATATAGGCCGGTCTGAGCAGTCTCGAATACTGGAGTGACGAAGGTAACCTTACCGGTTTCAGTCTGGCCCATGTTTTCCGGAGTTAGGGTGTAGCCCAAGCCTGTTTAAGTCCTCCCATTGTCCAGAACTTCAAGAATTTTTCCTGCTGGGAGATCGGGCCTCGATGTAACCCCTGGTAGAAAGCCCAAATTCTGAAGCATCCGGTCTAGGGGGACGGTGAAATAAGGACGGAAGAGATGATCTTCTTCGATGGCTCCTACGGAATCGAACCCCCATAGATCGGTGCGGCCCGAGGTGTTGCAATTAGCCACAGTCATAGGTGTGGCTTCTATAGTGATGACGGTGTCACGCAAAGGCAGCTTAATTTTCCGATGCAAAGTGGAAGACACGGCCCTGGTTGCATGGATCCAAGGTCTTCCTAGAAGAAGATTTAAGGAAGAAGTCACGTCAATCACTTGAAATTCCAGTTCTTTCTCTATCGGTCCTGTTATGATAGTGAGTTTCGTGGCTCCGGCTACTGACTTTGGACTTCCGTCAAAAGCCTGAATGGTTTGAGCTGTTGGAATATAGTCGGCCTCGGTAATGCCGAGGGCTTTGGCGGTCCTCAAGGGGAGGACGTTGACTGCTGACCCGTCGTCAATTAGGGTCATGGGTAAGTACTTTCCACGGCAGATAACTGTGATGTAGAGGGCCATGTTGTGGGCTGGCCCAAACGGTGGTAGATCGGCATTGGAGAAGGTGATCAGTGGGCCTTCTTCTATGGATCTGCTTTTTAGGTGGGGTAGGACTGTGGCTACCATCTCGGCCGGGGTAGCCATGGAGTCGATTTTGACTTGATCGAGGGCCTTAGTGAGTGCCTCTCGATGTTCCTGGGAGCTAACTAGGAGTTGCCATATAGAGAGGTCAACTCGAGTTTTGCTTTGCTGTTTCACAAGAGCCTTTTCAGCAGTTGGTTCTTCCGGAGCGGGCTCCACTTTGAGTGGCTCGGCAATGATGAGGGCTTGACTAGTGGCTAAAGCCTTGGACTTAACCTTCTGAATCTCCTCGGGTGTGATGGGGACAGCTTCCCCTTTGGTGAGGTAGACATCGTCTTCGTCATCGCACCAGATCCCGTTTATTTGTAGGGTAAACGGAGAAATGAGGTGTGAGCAATCCATTACTTCTCCGGTGAAGATGGCGTGAGTGGCCAACGGGTTGTCCTTGTTGTTGGGCTTACCCCCGGGTAAAGGAATTTTCCCGCTTTCGATGAGATCTTGGATAAGGTGCTTTAATTTCCGACATTTCTCGGTATCGTGCCCCTTACCACGGTGATAGTGACAGTAGGCCTGGAGGTTGTAGGCCTTAGAGCGACGTTCGACCGGGATATCAGGTGTTGGGCCTATCGGGGTGATCAGGCCTTTTGATGATAACCTCTGAAGGGCGTTTTCGTAGGTAGTGCCTATGTCGGTGAATACCCGGGGAGTGGTAGTCTTCTGGGATGAGGTATCGAGTGCATTTACCTCGTCGAAAATGCTACGAGTGGCAGCAGTAGTAGCGGGCTTGCTTGTTGATGAACTGGTCCCTTGGTATCCCTTAGTGGAGGCCTTAGTGAGGCTTTCCAATCTTAGATCATCCTCGATTCTTGTTCCCATTTCAGTTAGGACCGCGAAGCTAGGTATGATGGCGTACCGGAGATGGACCTGGTAAGCTGGAAGTAGGTTCTTGACAAAGGCTTCAACCAGCACCTTTTCACTAGGCTTATCTTCCATTTTGACGCTTTCAGCCCTCCAGCGTTGAAGGTATTTTGTGAATCCTTCCTTAGGTTCCTGGGCCATTACTTCCAGGGTGCGCATGGTGGTCTGGATTTCCGTGTTGTCGGCGTAATTCCGAGCGAATTCCGTTGCCACGTCATCCCAAGTTTTGTATTTCTTGGGATCGAGCCGGTAGTACCAGGCTCTTGGGTGCTTCTCGAGGGAAGAAGCGAACAGGTGCTTGAATATGTTGGACTAAACCCCTTTAAGGGCCATGAACTCCTTGAAAGCCCGGATATGGTGAACCGGGTCTTCAGTACCCTCGAATCATTGGCATACCCGTCAGATTGAGATTGGTGGGTAGCTCATCGGTCAGTGGGGTATAGATCCTAGCATTCTCCGTATGGATGGAGCTTTGGGTTGTCAGGTGGACCTGTTCTTGCAGTTTGAGGACTGCACTGGCCAATGCGGCTAAAGGCCCGTTATCTTCGATCGAAGCGTTGGGGGTTCCCTATTCTACGGCACTAACCCGAGAAATGATGGCGATCTGGTCTTCCCGCATCTTCCTCAATTGGTCTTGGATTTGGGCCAGCGAGGCGGTCAATTCATCTATGGCCTTTTGCGTCATGGCTCGAGTGTGGGGTGACCTGTCTGTAAGGGTACCGCGTAATCAGTAACTGACCCAGATCTTAGAATCAAAAGTACATCCCGAGCAAGAAAAAGACTAGACTAGAAAGAAGACCGGAGACTGACTTCTAAATGGAAGACGCATGAGTGGTGGGCCTTCCTTAGGATTCGGCAGAGTGGGCCTAGTCCTGTTCGAAGGAAGGTCTACGTGAGAAATCCCCAGACTTTAGACTCGAGTGTGTAAACGGGCTTTCCTTTGTAGGAGTTGGGCTTACGAAGGTGGGCCATGCCTTGACAAGTAAGGCGGACTGGGATGGGGCGGAAACCCGTGATATAAGATCGACGGAGTTTCAACGCTATAGACTCTTACAACCTTGACAAGACCCGACACTGCTAAATACGGGAAGTCCTAAGCGGAAGAGGGTTTTGAAAGGAGAATTTGAATTTGAAAACCGAGCAAAAGTCGGATTGGAAGACCCGATTTTTTTTGAAAACCGAGAAAAAAGGGTTATCGGGCCGAGATTTCGGGCTTTTTTTTTTGAAAGATTTGGACAGCATACCGGCTAAAAATAGGCTATTTTGAGTCAAAATCATAAGTCCTAAATTCGGCAGCTTTCCGGGTTTTGAAAAAGTAGATGGGTTTAAAACAGATGTAAATTTTTGAAAATGACGGTTTTTGAAACGACCGAAAAGGATCAAGTAGCATGTAGTCATAGAATCAGTATAACGATGCCATGTATGCTCTTAGTCTAAGTCTCGGTCGGTCTAATAGGGTTTATACCAACAACGATGGCTTTCTCGTACTGAGGACGGACTCCCTAAGCCGAGTTGGTCTTAGGACATGCCGCAAAGTCTAAACGAGTTCCGCCATTGAAGTCTTTAGTGCATCCAAGTGGGAATGCACCGTGGTATAGTGGGACGTCGGTCACAAGTAACCGGCCCGGGATAGAACGGGGTTATGCATGAACCATTGAACTAAAACGTGTACATTACTAATCGAACGATTTCTTTTCGAGTCTCACCCTGAGAATGCCGATGGTAAGTGACACATCAGTTAATCCCCAGCGGAGTCGCCAAATTGTGGACATGACATAGGTCCACCCCGACGCGGCGAAGCGCGGGTTTTGGGGAGGCGTAGAATTTCCATATGAGATGGATCGAATAGAATTTTAAATCGAAGTAGGAGTCGCCACCGAATTTTATGGTTATTCGGAACCATTCGAACCCACTTTATGTCGTAGTGGGCCATACTTAAAGCCTGGCCCATTTCCGATGTCAGAGTTTATTGGGTTCGTCCCTTAGCATATCGATACCGATGCCGACTGGGCGGTTAATCGTATATTGAATGACTCTCGTTGCCAATGGTTTCGGACATCCGGAAACCACGGTTCTGAGTAAGGGGTGAGGGTACGTGTCGGGAAGTTCAGCGAGAACACCCAACCCCGCCCGCACTTAGCGGCCTTTACTAAGATATCGTTCGGTTTTGTGTACACGCGTTAGTTCGACGATGAAATGATATGCAGAGATTGTTTTCCTAAGACATGTGAGGAAAATGAATAAATGGGTTGCTAAGTCGTTTAATGCATGTTTAAACTAATAACGTCAAAGTTATTTTAGCATGTGGGTTCGTTTTAGTCTAATAAAACGATAAAAAGAATATGAGAGAATAAATCGCTACAAACACGAGAAAACAGGTTAGTAACGACTGAAATAATAATATAGGAAATAAATATGAAATCGAGAAAATAAATATTAATCGAAATCTGAAAAATATGGTTTAAAACGTTGTTTTGTATAAAAAACGATGTTCGATAAAAAATAAAAAAAAAACGAAAAAGATGCGTGTGGGCCGAGAGCCGCGCGACTCGCCCGAGACTCATGCGGGTCGCGTGGCGGCCTGATTTCGACAACGGTTTTCGGAAAATTTTGATTAAATCGCGTACGAATATCGCATAACTCGTACTCGACTTAATATTCTCGATATTCGTTATACTCGATAGTTGGTTATCAAATATTTAGAATAGTTTTGGAAAAGATGTAAATTTAGAAATCGTTTCGTAAAATAATAAAAATAAACGAACGAAAGACTAAAAAACAGGACCGGATCAGACTCGTGCGCGAGTCGCCTGGACCGGGCGCGACTCGCGTACGGATCTGATTTTTTATTATTTTTTTGTTCGAAAATCGTTAATTCTATAAATCGCGTACAAATATGAATTAGTTTATACTCGGTTTATATTTTCGGTATTCGTCGTATTCGATATTCGATTATGAAATCGATATCGAATAGTCGGAATGACTTTAGAAAAGGTTTTGAAAAAAAGTTTGTTTTGAACGAAAAAGTTTGAAAAAAGAGTTTTGAACGAAAAGGTGTAAAAAGAATTTTGAACGAAGAAAAATATAATGAAACCGTCGAAATCTCAATATAATTCTTTTTGATACGATATTCGATTATAATGAATCGGTATCATATTTTAAGAATATTCGATATATGAAAATAGTTTTTAATAATATCGATATTAGAAAAGAAAATAAAAAAGACCGACGAAAGACCCATAAAAAAACGAGAAGAAGAGAAGAGAAAAGAGAAGAGTCGGGTTTGATTTACACCCTCAACCTACATGCTTTGTATTCTCGGTATAAGACTCGTCAGACGGTGGCTTAGACACGGGAGCGTCGAGATGATGTGGGTGAGTTAAGGTGTCGGTTTTTGGAGTGTTTTCGTGTGTGTATGGGGCGTGGATTCGGCCGGTTTGGACGGGATCGGTTTCGTCAGACTTTTGGATTTATTTCAGGATTATGTCGGGACGTTGAATGTTGCTTTTGGCTGCTGAAGATTTGGGATTTTTCCGGTATTTTTTTGATGTATTGTCGATGTATCATTTGTGTGGATTGTGTTGGACGGAAGGTCCTATTTATAGGGAGTTTCCGACCTTGGTTTAGGAGAGTTTGAATACCGCCTAGGATAGGAAACGTAGGAGTTCGAGGGAAATAAGAATTCCGCTTTCTTGGCCAAGAAGAAAGAGAAACACGGCTGTTTTGTACTGTTTTGGCCGAGTGTTCTGCACTTGGTCAAGTGTTCGAATCGGTTTTTGAATAGGATTCCTGTTCGAGCTAGAATTACCGCTTGAGTAAGAAGCTGAGGAGAACGAGGATTCCGTTTTCTTGTGAGGGAAGAAAAGAGAGGAAAACCGGCTGGGTAGGGTGTATTGGCCGAGTATTTGGTACTCGGTCAATGTCTGAATCGGTTTCCGGATAGAATTCCTACTCGAGATCGAATTCTACCTTAAACGGAATTGTTTATTATTTTCGTATGGCTGATTTTTGTGGAGTCATGGTCTGAGCTGGACACGTGAATTATCACGGTTGGTCCGCAAGTCTCGGGGAATAATTTTGACCGGGTTTCGACTCGGTCGCAAAAAGACGGTTTTGCCACTGGTGACGGTTTCAACCCAAATTAGTGTTATTTGACTCGAAACGACCCACTGGGCCTGGTTTTGAGGTTGGTTTTATGAGATTTGTACTCCTTAATATGTCTAAACCAAATGTCCATGATTACAAGCCCATATCCGAGTCCGTCAAAGCACATTTACGTCCTATCATCATCGGGTGTTTGGCGGGAACTACTATAGACACATGGCGGTCAAAATGTGGGTGTCTACAGGCGCCCCGGGCAAAAAGAAGAAACGAGTTGCGAGCCGTCGTAAAAATATATATATATATATATATGTATATATATATATATATATATATATAGAGGTAGGTTCAAATAAGGTCAACAACTTTTTTAAGTTCCTAAGTTCCAGTGTTAAAGTTACACAAAAAGTGCTTAAAGTTACACGAGATGAATGATAAAGTTGCACTTTATCACTTGAAGTGATAAAAGTGCTGAATGTTATAGCTACATATCAATTTTGAACAAATGCAACTTTATCGTATGTCATATGTAACTTTAATATAGACTTAAAAAAATTGCTGACCTTATTTGAACCTACCTCTATATATATATATATATATATATATATATATATATATATATATACAAAAAAAACAAAAAAGAAGGAAAAAAAAGAGAGCAAAAAAGGTGAGCCGAGGACGGAGTGAAAACCCGAAAGGGCGCTCCGGGCAAAAAGAAGAATCGAGTTGCGAGCCACCACAAAAAAGGAAAACAAAATTAAAAATTGTGCTTCTCATTAATAAAAAAATCAGTTAAATCAAGCCTTTGTCGAGGCCCTTTACATCGAGCATCCGAAATCCGGCCACCCCGGAAAATGACAACGTGTCAAGCCAAACCCTACAAAAAATAGTACTAATACGCCACATAATATCAATTAATACAACATATTACTATACGGCTGGGCTCTACCGGTCCAACTTTTCCTTTCCCTTGCCATTGGGGTGTGCTTGCTTGAGTCTCTCGCCATTGACCCTCCTAACGCAAGCTTCCACCTCCCTAGCCAAAAGCGAGCCCAGCCAATCTCACTTCCCCTCCTCACTCACATTTTCAATATGGGTCTTGTCGGTCTCGGCCCGTGTAGATGAAATGACGAATACTAGGATCGGTAACGCCGTCTTCGGTCGGGCGCTTAGCGACATTAGCCCACATAGCTTCCTTATTCTGTAGTACGGTCATCTCCACAATCCTTAACCTTTCTCTCGCATTCGACAACCCCGGACGTCAAGAACGACCTCCTAAAGCCACTAAACCCCTTTCCAAGAGCTGAAATGCCCGCGCAAGAGCAACAGGTCCACACGGACGGTACATTTCGTCCATCGGATCCACCAAACTTATACATTTTTTAATTTTATTTTTAGGGGGATAAGCTACCCCACCTAGGCGTGTTGTAGCCCCAAATAACGTCTTCAATTTGCGTCTTTAGCCCAGCGCGACATTGTCACTAAGATTTAAAAGTGGTCTAACTTTTTTTCAAAAGCGGTCTAACTTTTTTCTTTTTTGCCACATTTTACACATGAATGTCGAGACAGTCACACTTGTCTCCTATCACCGAACACGTACTCAGCCAAAGCACTTTAGCAATTCTTACATTTTACACGTCTCGAGTCGAACATTTTAATCGACGTACTACTTGATCCAAATCCCGGCTTAAACTAATGCATTTCTAAAAACACGAAAAAGCATTTTCGTACTCTCATGCAATATCAACGCATTCTAAAACGTCCTGAACTACAACGAAGTCACAAACAAACCGAACTTGAAGTGATTACTTGTCAATCTAGGTAAACAGTTCGCCAAACCAAAAACACAAGACCAATCCAACCAATTCAAATACTAAGAATCTAAAACAAATATACAAAATATACAAATCCTTATACAAATCGAGGCTAAGAAGGACCCCTAGAAGTCGCGCCGACGGCAATCACAATCTCGGAAAGCTGGTCATCTAACCCTAGATCCTCCAAGTCTATAAGAGGAGACTCACTACCGTCCATCCCCGACAGCATATCTAGGGTAGGTGTCTCGGGAATCCCTCCAACCTCCTCCGTAGCACCCGTAGCCTCAGCCTCCCTTTCGATCTGATGCCTAGCCTCACCCTGTGCTGCGGTCTCGCCCCGGGACCGAGCCAGCTGCTCCTTTAGGAAGGCGATCTCGTTAGCTCGAGACTGCAGGAGCCATTGTGCCTCAACCTCTCTCGCCTCAAGCTCAGTCACCCGAGTCTCCAACTGCCCCACCATATCCAGAACATCCTGCAAATACACTTAAGCATTAGGAAAGTACACCAACAGCCTAGAAAGCCACCTTAGTCACGTAAACTTACCGATCGAGGCCCCGAAGTGTCACGGGAACCCTCGAGGCATAGCAGTTGGCAGCCTGCCACAACCGCTGATGGCAAGCGAGGAAACCTGAGAGTGCAACCACGCAAGTTAACCAAACAAAACCTAACCCTTAGAATCCAAAACAGAAACCGGAACTTACCCGATATACCCGGTCACGCCACTCCATCTCCTCAATAGAACGCGGGAAAAGAGGCTATGTAAAGGCTAGCCCAGCCACATCAACCCTGAGCAGCGTTAAAGGGTAGTCTGGGGGCTGAACAACATTAGCGGAACCGGCAAGCCGAAAGAAAAGTGAACTGTTCAAAATGAAATCAAACACAAAACCATAGGACAAAACAACCGATAAAACCAAAATTGACATTTCAACAACCCCAACCTTGGGGGCTACTAAGAAGGAAACTTACATCCTCAATGCACAGCTGGTTCACTAGCATATTCTCCGACGAGTAGTGACTTGTCATACTCTTAGCCTGAGCCAACCACCATTCAATCCCCGCCGGAAGCCTTACCGGATGAGCATGCACCATCCTAGGTGCCAATCGAACGAAATAAGAATAAAACCAATCCTGTAAAAACCCAAAAACATCATTAGCAAAACCAAACCAAACTAGGTGAAACCTCAAAACCTGCCTAAACAAAATCAACCCCCCAGCGGAAAAAACGTGAAAACCCCTAGGTAATAATTAAGACCACTCATACCGAAGCACATGACAATTTATGCGCGATATCTGAACAAAACAAACTCAATTGAATCCCAAAGCATTCCTAAGGTAAATTTTAAACTCGTGAGTCTAACAAACCGCAAAGCATTCAGACCTCAATTTCAGTTCAATTTTAAACGAGCCCCTTGTAGCGCTCAAAACAATTTTACACTAGCCCCTGTAGCGCTCAAAACAATTTTAAACGAGCCCCTTGTAGCGCTCAAAATCCGATTTTAAACGAGTCCCTAGTAGCAATCAGTTTAATTCAACGAGTCCCTGGTAGCACTCAGAATCAAAACAATTTTAAACGAGCCCCTTGCAGCACTCAAAATCCGATTTTAAACGAGTCCCTAGTAGCACTCAGTTTAATTCAATGAGTCCCTGGTAGCACTCAGAATCAAAACAATTTCAAACGAGCCCCTTGTAGCGATCAAAACCATTTTAAACGAGCACCTTGTAGCGCTCAAAAAAATTTTAAACGAGCCCCTTATAGCGCTCAAAACTATTTTAAACGAGCCCCTTGTAGCGCTTAAAACAATTTTAAACGAGTCCCTTGTAGCGCTCAAACCCATTTTAAACGAGTCCTTAATAACACTCAATTTAACTCAAAACCCGATTTTGGATGAGTCCCTGGTAGCACTCAATCCAATTCAAGTTAAGTCAAGTCAATTTAATGAGCCCTTTGTAGCGCTTAAAATTCCAATTTTGGATGAGTCCCTGGTAGCAGTCAATTCATCATGTCAATTTAATTTAATTCAATTCAATTCAGTTTTAAGTGAGTCTCTGGTAGCACCCAGAATAATCAAATCAACCTGAAATGAGTCCCTAAGCATTCAATTCACGTCCCCCTAAGGAATACCTAAAGCAAAATCGAAATCAATACAACCATCCGCCAAGGATATCTAACCAGAATTAAGACACCAATAAAGAATCAAGCAAAAGGCCCATGTCAAAAAACCGAAACTACCAATGCAACAAACCCAAGACAAGCTAGCAAACCCAAACAAAATAAGACAAACTCACAAAACAACAAATAAAAACTTTTAACTCAAACGGATAAACAAACAGCAATTTCGCCCGAGGGACGTTAGTATCTCGGAGGCACAGCAACAACAATTTTGCCCAAGGGACGTTAGTATCCCGCAGGCACAACAACGACAATTTTTCGAGTGGATACAACGCCCTCGAATGAGTCTGAAACCTCCACAGCAATTTGTCGGGTGGATACCAACACCCCCGACAGTAATTTTTCGAGTGGATACCAACGCCCTCGAAGGAGTCTGATACCTACACAGCAATTTTCATTCGAGAGGAAACTGACGCCCTCGAATGGCTTATTTTGTCCTAGGGGTCAGAGCATCCCCGAAGACAACTGCTCGAGTGGAGACTGACGCCCTCGAGTAGTTTACAACAACAATTTTGTCCTAGGGGTCAAAGCATCCCCGAAGACAGCTGCTCGAGTGGAGACTGACGCCCTCGAGTAGTTGACAACAGCAATTTTGTCCTAGGGGTCAGAGGCATCCCGAAAGACAGCTATTCGAGTGGAGACTAACGCCCTCTATCGTGTAAGACCCCTGATTTTATAAAATAAATTAAATTAAAGTTACATTCGTATTTTTATTTTATTTACGATTTAACTCGTAATTCTTAAAATTATTATAAAACGAATTTTGTCGTTTAATCGTTTCAAACTCCTAAAATTTTATTTGACTCGAAAACTCTTCTTATATTTAAAACATATTTTTATTTATGTTTCGATTAATTTTATACATTTAATTTAATTCTTATCGAAAGTTTATTTCAACGATTTAAACTCAATTTTATTTTTTTATATATTTAGGGTCGAAAATTCTATTTTCGGCTCGAGGCTCATTTATGTTAAAGTTTCGTCAAAACATTTATTACCTTTCCTCAAAAAATCAGTCAATTCACTTTATTTAAAATTTATTATTTATCGGAAAATATTTTTCATCGTCTAATTATTTTTTTTCTTTTTATCAACTTCGTTTCCGTCTTGAGTACTTTATTTACTCATTTTGTTTGCCAGGCCGATTATTTATTAATTTTTATTAATTCGTTTTTGATTAGATTTTTGTGGGTCAGCCAACTTATTCATTACGGGATCTGTCTCATATCCGATTCGTTTAATTAATCCGTTTTTTTTTTCTTTTGTTAACCCACTTTATTTTCAGCTAAATTCTTCCCCAAATCCTTGGTTTTCCCATTACATTTAACATGTTCATCCCCCACTTGTGTTAACGTACACCTCATTTGCCTTCTTTTCATTTTCCATCCCTTAATCACGTTCTTCCCCTGGCCTTGTTTCATCCCACCGCTTCACTATATTTCTCTCACCTTCAACGTATTCCATTCATTTATCCTTTTTTTTTATTGATTCACGTTTTTTCCCCCTTTTTGTGGTTTCCACCGCTAACATTCTTTCCCCTTTTCCTTTGTTGTTCCACTGTTCGTTCCCCTTCAGATTATCCTTCTTCCCTCCGTCATTCCCTTCTTTTTCTGCATCTCCCCGGTTTCCTTCTGCTGCTGCTGCTGTGTCTGTATCTCTCGCTCGATCCTCTGTTTTGCTGCGTTGTACTGCTACTACGTCGTACTGCTGCTGCCGCTATTGTGCTTCGATGCTGCTGCTGCTGCTGCCCGTATGTCTTCTTCTTCGTCCTCCTCCTTCTTCATCATTTTTTTTATTTGACTCGTGCCTACTGTCTTCTAAATGCCTTTGTTCTTCTTTTTCTTCCTCTTCTTTCCTTTGCTGATGATGACTGCTGTTTTCGTTTTCCCTTTCCTATACTGATTTATTCGTCATCGATTGATGCTTCTGTCCTTTCCCTCTTCGTTTTGATGCTGCTGTACGATTCGTATTGTGTCGTTTCGTCGTCATCACTGCTATTTCCTTTCTTGCGTTTGTGTCGCTGCTGTTTGTCGTATATGTTGCTGTCCGCTCAGTTTGTGGGTCGTTACTGATGCTGTCACATTTGTCCTGTTACTCGTTGGTATTGTCGTGTCTGCTGTTGTTGTTTTATGCCGATCGTTGCTGTCTCGTGTTATGCGTTATTGTTGGGACCGGGTTGCGCGAGTCTGTTTGTGTTCTGTTCATTGCCTTCTATCTACTCTTTGTCGATGTCGTTATTTTTTGGTACATCGTTGTTTGATGCTACTGCGATTTTGTACCCATACTGGTACTATTTTAGCTGCTGCTACCTATGCCATCTTGCTGCCACAGTTCGTTGTGGTTAGCGCGTTTGATACTTTGAACTCGTATTCTTTTCCTTCCTCTATTCTTTTATTCCGTTCTTGTGGTCGAGTTGTTGTGTCATTCGATTTGTTACTCATTCATTCCGTGGTTGTTATCGAGCTCTATCCTCTGTCTCAGTTCTGTAGCCTGCCTAGTCTCGTTATTGATTCCTTGTTTCTCTCCTCTGTGGTGCGTTGTCAAGTTTTCCGTGTTTCCTCCGCTCCTTTCCAATCTCAATTAATTCCAGCTTTTGTTTATGTGTGTGTTCATTCTCGTTTTCGTTGGATCATGAAGTCGTTGAGGAGCAAAGGTCGGGCATGACTTTCAAATTCAAGGGTAGTTGGAGCTTGGACTGGTCAAGAAGGTCAAGTTCGTGATCGTTTGGATATCGGTTAAAGGTAACTTCAGGACGTTACTCGATTTTATATCGTATGTTTGAGTAGTAGTATGTAGTAAATATTTTAACCTCGGTTTTTCTAAATTTTAGCTATTTATTATTCGCTATAAATATTATATTAATTTTAAATCGTATTTATAAATATTTTTACAACTTTCGATATCGTTTTATAAATCGTTAGTAATTTAATTATTTACAATCGCTATAATATTTTGTTGGTTATCGTGACACTAGTAACTAAATAATAACGATTTCATATTTTCTTCATATCGTTAATTTATAATTTTAACTCAAAATCGTATTTTTATATTATAATCGAGATTTGTGTACTTAGTCAATAAATTAATTTCATTTTATGACCTATATTAATAAAGGGGAAAGTAGTCGATTTTGTTTTAAATACATTTTTAGTCGAGAGCATTTTCCCTAATAATTTCTCATTTGTTTACGATTGATTATTTTTAGTAAAATCGGAATTTTTTATTGATAAAATCTATTTTCTAAATCTAATTCGAAAGCTTTGTAAAATCTCGTTTAATTTATTAAAGTCGTTGACTCAATTAGTTTTGATATCGTTTTTCTTAAAACAACTCTTTTCTAAAATTTATTGTTTTAACTCTATTTTGTAATTATTTAAAAACACTATATATTGACTTATTATATTTTATAAATATTTTGAGTAACGAATTTAGAGATATATTAAAGTTACGATAACAACGATAATAATAAAATGTTAATTTCGTTAGAAATGTTATTTTTATACATTTCACTTATTTTAATAACTTACGAATTTTCTATAACAAAATTTCTACTTTAAGTAAGTTTCTAAAATTAGTAAGTTTCTATTTATAGAAAGTTTCCCTTTTAATATAAAATGTTGATTCCTTTTATCTTCACATTATTTATAATGATTATATCCTTTTTATTTATTGATAATAGCTGTTTTGGAGTTATGGAATAAAGATAAGTGTGGGGTTAGAGTAATATAGTCTGGGAAGTACGTTTTTGCCATCAGTTATAAAGCCGGTGTGTCTATTTGGGGCACATTTGATCGTTGAACTGGGCTTAGTTTCGCCCAAGAGAGTGTATGTTTTGACCTTAAGTTAGATATCGCATCGTGTTAGTCGCCGTCAGCTGAATTAGACATATTTGTTGTCTAGAAGGGGTATGCACTCCTTAAACCAGGACCTCGCTGCACGCAGTCCTGTTATAGTTGAGTTGCCTAGTTAGAGACTGGATTCTGTTATGAGTTAAGTCTATAGTTCTCGAAGCTAGTTTCCAGTATTATCCTAGTGAAAGTCTAGCCTTGTGCACACTGATCGAATTTCCATAACGCCAGTTTTAAATATGATTATTATTATCGATTGGTTTGATTTGCAGGTTGGCAAATGTTTTAAGTTTCCTCTGAAAACTTATTTTTATTATATTGTTTTAATGTTTTCTCTTTTAAATTTTTTGATATAATAATACTATTATTTTTCCATATGATATAATATGGTTGGGAGAACGTCCGAGTTATTCCCCACTGACGTGGCTGTTATGTTTATAACATGACAGGTATTTGCTGCTGGGTTTTGAGTGTGAGCTAGCGAGTAGCATGGATCCTACTCTTTCTTCCATCGTATAATTTATGGATTTGTATAAACCCGTATGGAGATTTTACTTTTAGCCCTTTTGTAAAAAGAGGCCTTTGTATTGACATACCGTTTCTTTTAATAAGATATAGTTTGTCAGTGTGTTTTAATCCCAACTCTACAGTGTTTCCGCCACTGTATAGCGTTAGATTTTCTAGGGGATTACAGTTGGTATCAGAGCATTGTTGCTCCCGACACTTACACCTGATTTTAGGAAAAATACTAGTAAATGATTTGAATATTAATAAAATATTAGTGAGAGATGGGTAGAAACCAAAATAAGGACTTAACTGTTAGACTTACTTGTTCTTGTAACTCAATGATTAGCATTGAATATTTGTTGCTTTTGTTTGAAAGAAGATTGAATGAACAAGATGTTGATAGGATGCTGCTTCAGATCGGGACAAGACCTACTTAGAACTCTCAACGCATGTTGATTCGAGTGGACAACTTTGTGCTACAACATGGTGACCTTTCAGCTAAGATTTAGTTTGCTCCAGCTACAGGCCAGATGATCAAGAGTAGATTCCTGTTCCATGATGTTGTAGTAGATCCAGATGAAGCGACCCAAGACTTGTGTGCTCGTTCCCTACGAGATGATAAAGATACCCCGCGAATTTCTTTGTGAACCTTAGAGGTCCGAAGATTCTCTTCTCTTTTTAAATATTACTTATTTAGGATCATTGATTCTTTTCTTCCTTTCTCTACTTATCTTATTTATTCTCGTCTTCATTTGCTTGGTGAATCCTTGTTCTATTCTTCTATTCTACCATCTTTCTCTTGAGATTCTTTGGTTAGACCAAATCCTGTCTTAGTAAACCCGTGTTATAGATGTTTGAGGCTTAGTAAACCCTTGTTACTTATGATTTGAGGATTGTGAGCCTACCTTATCTTCTAGGCAAGTAAGAAATTCTTGAGGATTGATTTGATTGTCAAATTGTTGACTAATGGAATTAGGATAATACTCTAGACACTGAACCTTGGGGTATAGGTTACTTTGATTATTTTGGAGTACTTAGAGTTGAATATATTTTGGAGTAGTAAGAGTATATCATATTTGATGGATACCTAGTACCTAGCCTACAACCGAACTAAGTGTAACTAATAATATCACTTTGGGATTCTTACCTAATGCTATTTGATGGATGCATCGCGAATATTTGGGGTCACAGATTACTGTTTAAAGTGTTAACCTGAGTGTTGTGGTACCATCGAAGGTTTTTATTAATATCATTAGAAATTTTGGTTGACATAGATTACCCGTATTTCTTAAGGATTAGGTCGTTGATCGTTGTTTAAGGTTGTAACCTATGAACTTTGGAGTTGAGTGATCTAACCTGGATAAATTGTTGTTAACCTTGAAGAGACAAACAAATTACACAATTAAAGGTTGAATAATTTATCGCGATGTATTGAGGAATACTTGATGCCAATCATCTTAATGGATTTATAGTTCTGAACCCTTAGACCAACGAGATTGTGGATTCGTTGAGTTAATAAATATTTTAGTGATTTCGCGACCCTCCGCATTTGTGCACCTCATCCCGGACGGGATGAGGTCCTTCCCGACGGGGATGGGTCTTGTAGGCCTCCAATATGATCTTTAAGGTCCCTCCTTGCTTCTCATGGGCTTCTCATCAACTCTCGGGTCTCGGGATCGAGTCTAAGGGGCTCGGGATCGGGTCCCAAGGTCTCGGGATCGAATCCAAGGCATCGAGTGATCGTTCCCTCACTTCGTTGGCTCCAAAAAGTGTATGAAACGAGTCGGAATCGTTCCAATTCTTCATGAAGGGTCTCGGGAACCTGAAACAAACTAGAGGAAGCATAAGTAGCCCATGAACCGCTACCAAGGAGCGATTCCTCAAGGAAAATGGGACCAAAACACAACAAACTAGGCACTACAAACTACACTTATCAACTCCCCCCACACTTAACCCTTACTCGCCCTCGAGTAAGCACAAACTAACTACTAAACTAGCCGAGCGGGTATTAGCGCACCCTACGCCCATTCAACTCACGCGAGAACACCTAGAGGATAAGTGCTCTCCGCAAGGCAAGTGAGGTCTTGCGACAAAACCGTTGATGCAACCGGACACAAAAACACATAAACAAACAAACAAAAGGTTGCACCCAAAAAGAAACAAATACCGCTTCCCTCTAATTAAAAAGCGGTGAAAGAAGTACCAGTTTAGGACTCAAGGCAAGTGACAACGTTCCCAAGCTAGCAATACAAACCAAAATGGACAAAACCCTAATAGTATGACGACAAAGCAACAAAAACGTTGGTAACTTACCTAGGTTCCTCCTAACGTTCTAAGAACGTACTACGGGACGATTGGCGGGATGGAAAAGGGATGAACCACGGTGTTAGTTGACACTGTAGGTAAGTGAGACCCCGCCCCCCTTTAGCGATGTGCCAAGAGGGTCGTCCCATGCCCAAAACCGCCCAACTAGTCCAAGTAAAAAGGTGGAAATGATTGCAAAATGAGGGAAGACCGATCATTACCGCTATCTTCCTTCCTAGGGACTCGGTCCTTTGGTAGGCTCTTCACGGTAACGATCGGAAAAAGACTTATTTTCAGAGGGTGAGAATCTTTTTGTGAGACGGTTTTCTTTGGCATTTTCTTTCTTTTGCATTTTTGCTTTTTGTGTGTTGCTATGCCATTTCTTTTTCATCTTTTGTATTTTCTTTTTGGCTTTTTGTGCCTTTTCTTTTTCTTCAATTCTTTCTTTCTTTCATTTTCTTTCTTTTTCATTGTTTGCCCTTTTGGCTAGATTTGAGTTGTAGGCATTTCTTCTTGCAACTAAGAAAGAGATTTCAACAATTTGCATCTTATTTTGTGGATATGTGTAGGAGGTAGGGGAATGGGTGAGTCGGGAGTCGCGATCCCCCTTCAAACCCACAAAAAGGTGGAGAACTTGGACTAATCAAACAATTTCAAACACGGTCAACTAAGGGACGGGACTCGGTAACCAAGGCCTTTTCACACCATGGGTGGTCATAATGGTCAAAAATGCAAATCCCGTAGTAAATCCCTGGTAAGCTAGGTGGACTCCAGGTAAGAAACCAACGAAATCATTGAATTAGGGTCATTCTACTAGACTAAAGTCCAAGACTCGATTTATACTACTAGAGAGGGAAAGTAAACACTTGCACACTAGCCTCTAAACCGGGTTTTCGAAAACCTTTTTACACAGTAGACACAACTACACATCACAAAACGAAGACGACAAAAACGGAAGAAAAGGAGACAAAAGGCAACAAAACAAAACAAATCAAAACAAACATACAAAGAGAACAAACACCACCCCGAATTTTCAAATAAGCAACCAATCAACCACAAATCTTTACAAGGCTCCACCCGAGCACACATCATCACAAATATCCTCCACACTCCACAAGAGAAAGAGAGGAAAAAGGGATAGAAAGGCGTTACCGGATGTCTTGAAAGCCTTCCAAAGTCGACGGTGATTAGGCGACCTACAAGGAAAAAGAGAGGCAAGCACACACAACACAACGCAACGACACAAAAAGAGAAAGACACATAAGAAAATCTTTCTGATTTTTGTGAAAAAATTTCAAATTTTTAGGGTTTTAAAATTTTTTCGGAAAAACTACGAAAACAAAACTAACTATGATAGAATATCACTAAATTTGTATTTTGAAATGACTCTCGATGTAGTCATGTCATCAAGAGTCGGGAGCAACAATTACCAAGGCCCCGAGGGCCACCATGACACAAAAACGATAAGGGGAAGGGAAAAAAACAAAGGGAGACAAGCAATAAAAGACGGAAAAGAAAGGATAGTTGTCGTACCATGCGGGTAGCAATTCACTCACTCCATCGTCTCATAGGTCGATATCGGCACGTAGCTAGTCGTCGTCATTGCTATTCCCCTCCATTCACGATATGGTTCCATGGTTGGAGCACAAAGGTATAAGGAGGTGGGTTTTGATGTGAAAGTTGGTGTAAAGTGAAGAGAAAATGAGGTAAATATGTGGATATGAATTGTAGGGGTCATACGATAAGGGCAAGGATAAGTAGGGAGGCTGGGAGGGGGTATAAAGTGGTAGGGTGGGCTCAAATGACAAAGAAAAGGCCAAAGGAGGAACAAGGCATCATCCCGGTCGGGATGACATACCCGTCCCGGTCGGGAAGCCCTCGTCCCGGTCGGGATGACACTCCAGAGAACCCCATTTTTGGCACACTCATCCCGATCGGGATGACATCCTTCCCGGTCGGGATGGTTCATCCTTCCCGGTCGGGATGCACTCTTCTCGGCCGGGAAGAGTCTCCTAACCCTCTATAACTCCAAAAGCTCATCCCAAGCTTCAAAAACCGACTCCCCTTCGCACGATCCAAGCTCTAACAATAACCCCTCCTCTCTAGGATTCGTCTTCACTTCACACCTATCAAATGCGCTCAAAACATTCATCAAAATCCCTCCCTCACATCACTCATCAACATACCAAATCACAAGAACTTCACAAAACCTAAAAGTATTACAAGAAAGAGATATATACAATAAGACGGTTCTTTTGGAACTTCGTCAAACCAAGAATGGTGCACTCTTCAATTCTTTTTCAACAACACTATAACCAATTCCATCGCCATCAAGGGAACGAAGAAACAAATCGAAGGCTCTCGCAAAGTTTTCAATCAAGCGAGTGAAATAGCAACCTTCACTCCAAGGATCCTCACATCCTAGCCTCGACGTTCCCGGGGCATCCTGATCTACTAAGTTCAATGGCTTGAACTTGTACTTTCGATCCTTCGGTATATACCCAAACGTCCATCTATCCTCATGTGGCCTCAAGGGAGGCTCATCTTCCTTCTTGTCTTGGCACTTGTCTTCAAACTCATGATATGGGCACTCATCCGCCCCAATCTCGGAGTCATCGTCCTCAATTCCATAGAAGTCGTTCTTCAAGCTTTTACTCGTCCCATCTCCTAGACCGATGTCTTTCACGGCGTGGATCATTTTACAAGACTCATCATTAGTAGGCGAGGTGTTGCCCTGGAGGTCAAACACGAACTTTTCTTCGCCCAACTCAAATGTGATCCTACCGTTCTTCACATCAATCGTGGCACCGGCGGTATGTAGAAATGGGTGCCCAAGGATAATGAGAGTGATTGCATCTTCCGGCATGTCAAGCACAAGGAAGTCGACCGGAATGAAGAACTTCCCGATTCTTATTGGCACATCTTCCAACATCCCCAAAGGTCGGTTGAGGGAACTATCGGCCATTTGGAGTGTAATGGAAGTACTTTTAAGCTCCTTCATCCCAAGTCGCTCACAAATGGAATAGGGAATGATGCTTACACTCGCACCCAAATCACATAGTGCTCTCTCGATCTTGAAGTTGCCTATGGTGCACGGGATCGAGAAACTACCCGGATCCTTCAACTTCGGAAGCGTAGAACCTTGAATAAGCTTGCTCACCACTCTTGTGAACGCTATGGTCTCTTCCTTGTCGATGGATCTCTTCCTAGCCAAGATTTCTTTCATGAATCTTCCATATGTCGGGATTTGGGTAAGTAGATCGGTAAATGGGACACTCACATACAATTTCTTCACAATATTGAGGAACTTGTCATATTGGACATCCGCCTTGGTCTTCGTTTGCCTTGTTGGGAAAGGCAACTTAATATGAACCTTGTTTTGCTCATAGGGGTGGACTTCTCAAATGACACTTTCCCTTTACCCTTGTCTTTTCCTTGAAGTGGGGGAAGCTTGTCTTCTTGGGGTTTCTCAATCTCCCATAGGACTTGCTCCTCTATTGGATTTCCCAAGCTTGAATCTTCTTGAATTGGAGTCACAACTTCTTTCATTGGTACATGCTCATTAGGGGGTGGGGGGAAGTTATAAGATGAACCACTCCTCGTGGTAATAGCATTCACATGCTCAAATTTCGCCATTTCACCTTGAGGAGGTAGTTGCCCCTTTTGCCTTGAAGAGCTACCCGAAGCAAGTTGAGCTATTTGGGTCTCGAGCATCTTCATATGAGCATCTCTTGCCAAGTTATCCCTTTGAAGTTGAGTAATGATTTCTTGTTGGGTTCTTTGTGTCTCCAATTGACTCCTTTGCATGTCCAACATTGACTTTTGCATGTCAAAATCCCGAGGGGGAGATTGTTGGTTATGAGGAGTGTTTGTGATGGCTAGAGGAATGCCATAATCATGAGTAGGAGACCGACTCCTTGGCTTGCTTTCTTGTTGATTACCTTGGGTTGCTTGTTGTTGTTGATGGTTCCCTTGGAACCCATGAGAGTTGCCTTGATTAAGGCCTTGATTGTTGCCATGGTTGTAGTTTTGATGTCCTTGGTTATGTTGGTTTCCTTGGAAACCACCTTGATTGAAATTCCCTTGTTGGAACCATTGATTGTTGTTGAAGGCACCTTGGTTATTTTGCTTGAAGTTGTTGAATGGCCTTATGTTGCCTTGATAACCTTGGTATCCTTGGTTGTTGTCCCTTAAGGGAGGTGGAACATAGGGACGGTGTTGTTGAGCTTGTTGTTGAGAAGCTTGATGGGAAGCTTGGTACATATTAGGATATGGGGCACCTTGCTTGAACGCTTGAAAGGCGTTCACTTGCTCAATACTTCCCCGACAATGTATAGGCACATGTCCAACTATCCCACAAGTATCGCACTTCCCATAATAAGGTGTAGGAGACAGAACTCCCAAAGCATTAACTTCATAAATCGAGTGTTGGTTGGAGGAACTAGTGCTTTGAACTTGATTGAGGTGGCTTTGGAGCTTCTTGTCAATGGTCTCCATGTGAGTTTTTAATTGAGCCCCAAGGTCAATGCTTAGTTGTGTGATGGCATCGACCTCGTGCCTACCTCCTCGATTCGCCTTCCTAGGCCTTGAGTATTGGGAATTGTGGACCGCCATCTCCTCGATTCTTGACCAAGTTTGGTCATCATCCACCTCGGTAAACCTTCCATTCGATCCCATGTTGAGAATGGCCCTTGAGTCTTCATATAATCCGTTCCAAAATTGTTGAACAAGGAACCATTGTGATAGACCATGGTGAGGGCAAGAGCGGATCAAGGCTTTGAATCTTTCCCAAGCTTCATAGAGGCTTTCTTCATCACATTGTTGGAATCCCGTGATAGATGCTCTCAATAAATTTGTCTTCTCCGGGGGATAGAATTGTTGGTAAAAAGCCAATGCTAGCTTCTTCCAAGTATCAATACCAAGAGTCGCCTTGTCTAACCCTTTGAACCATTGCTTTGCTTTACTGATCAAAGAGAAAGGAAATAGTACCCACCGGATTTGGTCTTGGATTATTCCCGTTTGTGAGATAGCATCGCAATAGTCCGAAAAGGTTTCCATGTGTTGATGAGGATCTTCGGTTGGTAACCCACTAAATTGGCTTCGCTCGACCAATTGGATGAATTGAGTCTTAGCCACAAAATTTCTGGTATATGCCTCCGGTAAAGCGGTTGGACCGGGCAAGACATCTTCCGTAAAGGTTGAATGAGAAGAGAACTTAGGCATTATTGGATATGCGGGAGAGGACGGTGTAGATGGTGTTGATGTAGAAGTAGAGGGGGAACTAGGTTGAGAAGTACCAAAAGGATTTATGAAGATCCCTTCGGTATTGTCTTGAGGTTGCTCGATAAAGTCGGATCCTTGGGCTTGTTCTTCGGTGGTATTGCTAGCACTTGGTTGAGAGATTCTAACCCGGCCAATCGTCCGTTGGCGAAAGGCTCTAAAGAGTCTTTCCGGCTCTGGATTGAAGAGAAAGAATTCGCCTCCCCCCCTAGGCATACACTACACACTAGAGCAAACGTGAGAACACCTAGTGCTTTATAGGCACTAGGCAAAGACAATAAACGAGCACTACCCAAGACAAAGAGAAAAAGAAGCTAAAGAAACTTAGAAAAAACTACACAATATGCACAAGAGATAGAAGAAGAGCACAAGAAGGGTAATTAAATCAAGCTAATAAGTAAACTAAATCTAAATATGCACCGTCCCCGGCAACGGCGCCAAATTGATGGTGGGATTTGCCGCGTGTCCTACCGATCAATATCTAGCCAACTAATCCTAACGATTGCTTGGGTAAGTCGGGTCGTGTCCACGGGGACGGTTATAGGTGTCTAGACTATGGTCTATTCACGAACAAGGCTAAGTTACACAAACAAACACAAAGAAGACAATAATTGACAAACTATGATTGTTGAGAGGTATGGAATGGACTAACAATGAACTAGATAAAACAGAAGCTAATTGAAACAACTAAAGATTAGAAACACTAACAAACTAGAGAATAAGGCTAAAGAGGTAGAGAATTCAAATATGGGAAGGAGTAGGGTTAGGTCGGGTTCATAAGCATAGTAGGATGATTGGGTAATCAAGGGTGTAGGTGCCACATAGTTACTAAGGTCGGTTTGCGCTCTCGCGCCAAAGCCAAAGTCCGCACTCTCGTGTCTAAGACTAGACCCGGATATTCATGCAAGATGCTACTCAAAGCACAAACATTCAACCACAAATCGAATACACAATGAGAAGAAGAGAACAAGTATGAGAAGCTTTGGCCACTACTACCCACACAAGCAATACAACAAACACATAGTGTGCCCAATAAGTGACTAGCAACAAAGGAATCACCTTTACCCACAATCAAGCCCTAATCACCCATAATCCACACCTAATCCCCCTACTAACCCCACAAGGAATCTACTCACTCATTGATAAGTGTGGTTTGTAGTGCCTATTTTGTAGTGTTTTGGTCCCATTTTCCTTGTAGAATCGCTCCTTGGGAGCGGTTTAGGGACTTCTTATGCTTTCTTTAGTTCGTTTCAGGTTCCCGAGACCGATTTGGAAGAGTTGGAGCGATTCCGACTCTATACATACACATTTTGGAGCCAACGGAGTAAACGAACGATGATTCGATGCCTTGGAATTGACCCCGAGACCTCGGGACCCAATCCCGAGCCTCCGAGACCCGATCCCGAGTCCCGAGAATCGATGGGAAGCCCATGAGAAGCAAGGAGGGACCAAAAAGTTCATATTGGAGGCCTACAAGACCCATCCCGATCGGGAAGGCCTCAAACCCGATCGGGATGAAGTGCACAATTAGGGACGCCACTGTGGAGCTTTCCCGATCGGGTTGGCATATTCCCGATCGGGAAATTTGAAGTTTCCCGATCGGGATTTCCCTTCCCGATCGGGAAAGTCCCAGTTCCAGCCGCGTCACTTTGTTCTATCCTCCTTTCAATTGTAACCCTATAAATACCCCTCATCTTGTAATCTTAGCTTATGTTCTTCATTACCCAAAAACCCTAGACTACTTTAGGTTATATTAGTGTAGATTAGGGTAGATTAGTGTTAATTAGTCCTTAATCTAGTAAGTGAATCTTGTATTAAGGGATCTCTTGAAGAATCCATCCAATCTTGACAACATTGGTGGATGTTTTGGGTGTTCTTTATATACAAGTTCTCATCTTTTCATTCCCTTTTTAGTTGGTATAATCTTCTCATCCTTTTACTCTTAATCTTTGTTTATGTCATTCAAGTTTTCATCTTTGCATCTTGTTTATTGTTTTGTTCATCATCTTGTTAGTTTCACTCATGCAAGTTTGGTTGTTTGTTTTGGTTTCTCTTGTTAGTGTTAGTTTTAGTTTAGATATGTTTGAGTAGACTCTTGCTAGGGTTAGTAAGGTGATTAGGGTGTTAATTGGATGATTAAGGGTTTGTTGGAGATGTTGGTGGAAGATTTGGGTTTCCTCTTGGTTGATGCATATCACATGTTTGTTGGAATGCTTGAATGACTAAGTAGGTTAGAATGCTTGTTTTCTTGCCTTTCTCTTGTGGGTGTTAGTTTGTTGTGGGTTCGGTTCCCTGACTAACAAGATGGGTTCCATGAGGAACCTCTAGGTCGGTCTAAGTTGCGAGAGCCCGGACCAACCTAGATCACCCTACTACCCCCTTCGCTCTAGCTCTTCCTTGACCATTCCGTTACCCCTTTGACCCCGACCTAATCCTAGCCCGTTTTCCTTGTTTGTTTTCTTGCTTTAGACCTAGTTTAGTCCTAGTCTCCCCCTCCTTAGATTAGCTCGTCTCGAACCTAGTCCTAGACCGTACTCGAGATCGAATTCTACCTTAAACGGAATTGTTTATTATTTTCGTATGGCTGATTTTTGTGGAGTCATGGTCTGAGCTGGACACGTGAATTATCACGGTTGGTCCGCAAGTCTCGGGGAATAATTTTGACCGGGTTTCGACTCGGTCGCAAAAAGACGGTTTTGCCCCTGGTGACGGTTTCGACCCAAATTAGTGTTATTTGACTCGAAACGACCCACTGGGCCTGGTTTTGAGGTTGGTTTTATGAGATTTGTACTCCTTAAAATGTCTAAACCAAATGTCCATGATTACAAGCCCATATCCGAGTCCGTCAAAGCACATTTACGTCCTATCATCATCGGGTGTTTGGCGGGAACTACTATAGACACATGGCGGTCAAAATGTGGGTGTCTACAGGCGCCCCGGGCAAAAAGAAGAAACGAGTTGCGAGCCGTCGTAAATATATATACATATATATATATACATATATTTATATACATATATATATATACATATATATATATATATACATATATTTATATACATATATATATATATACATATATATATATACATATATATACATATATATATATATATATATATATGTGTATATACAAAAAAACAAAAAAGAAGGAAAAAAAAGAGAGCAAAAAAGGTGAGCCGAGGACGGAGTGAAAACCCGAAAGGGCGCTCCGGGCAAAAAGAAGAATCGAGTTGCGAGCCACCACATAAAAGGAATACAAAATTAAAAATTGTGCTTCTCATTAATAAAAAAAATCATTTAAATCAAGCCTTTGTCGAGGCCCTTTACATCGAGCATCCGAAATCCGGCCACCCCGGAAAATGACAACGTGTCAAGCCAAACCCTACAAAAAATAGTACTAATACGCCACATAATATCAATTAATACAACATATTACTATACGGCTGGGCTCTACCGGTCCAACTTTTCCTTTCCCTTGCCATTGGGGTGTGCTTGCTTGAGTCTCTCGCCATTGACCCTCCTAACGCAAGCTTCCACCTCCCTAGCCAAAAGCGAGCCCAGCCAATCTCACTTCCCCTCCTCACTCACATTTTCAATATGGGTCTTGTCGGTCTCGACCCGTGTAGATGAAATGACGAATACTAGGATCGGTAACGCCGTCTTCGGTCGGGCGCTTAGCGACATTAGCCCACATAGCTTCCTTATTCTGTAGTACGGTCATCTCCACAATCCTTAACCTTTCTCTCGCATTCGACAACCCCGGACGTCAAGAACGACCTCCTAAAGCCACTAAACCCCTTTCCAAGAGCTGAAATGCCCGCGCAAGAGCAACAGGTCCACACGGACGGTACATTTCGTCCATCGGATCCACCAAACTTAGACATTTTTTAATTTTATTTTTAGGGGGATAAGCTACCCCACCTAGGCGTGTTGTAGCCCCAAATAACGTCTTCAATTTGCGTCTTTAGCCCAGCGCGACATTGTCACTAAGATTTAAAAGTGGTCTAACTTTTTTTCAAAAGGGGTCTAACTTTTTTCTTTTTGGCCACATTTTACACATGAATGTCGAGACAGTCACACTTGTCTCCTATCACCGAACACGTACTCAGCCAAAGCACTTTAGCCATTCTTACATTTTACACGTCTCGAGTCGAACATTTTAATCGACGTACTACTTGATCCAAATCCCGGCTTAAACTAATGCATTTCTAAGAACACGAAAAAGCATTTTCGTACTCTCATGCAATATCAACGCATTCTAAAACGTCCTGAACAACAACGAAGTCACAAACAAACCGAACTTGAAGTGATTACTTGTCAATCTAGGTAAACAGTTCGCCAAACCAAAAACACAAGACCAATCCAACCAATTCAAATACTAAGAATCTAAAACAAATATACAAAATATACAAATCCTTATACAAATCGAGGCTAAGAAGGACCCCTAGAAGTCGCGCCGACGGCAATCACAATCTCGGAAAGCTGGTCATCTAACCCTAGATCCTCCAAGTCTATAAGAGGAGACTCACTACCGTCCATCCCCGACAGCATATCTAGGGTAGGTGTCTCGGGAATCCCTCCAACCTCCTCCGTAGCACCCGTAGCCTCAGCCTCCCTTTTGATCTGATGCCTAGCCTCACCCTGTGCTGCGGTCTCGCCCCGGGACCGAGCCAGCTGCTCCTTTAGGAAGGCGATCTCGTTAGCTCGAGACTGCAGGAGCCATTGTGCCTCAACCTCTCTCGCCTCAAGCTCAGTCACCCGAGTCTCCAACTGCCCCACCATATCCAGAACATCCTGCAAATACACTTAAGCATTAGGAAAGTACACCAACAGCCTAGAAAGCCACCTTAGTCACGTAAACTTACCGATCGAGGCCCCGAAGTGTCACGGGAAACCCTCGAGGCATAGCAGTTGGCAGCCTGCCACAACCGCTGATGGCAAGCGAGGAAACCTGAGAGTGCAACCACGCAAGTTAACCAAACAAAACCTAACCCTTAGAATCCAAAACAGAAACCGAAACTTACCCGATATACCCGGTCACGCCACTCCATCTCCTCAATAGAACGCGGGAAAAGAGGCTATGTAAAGGCTAGCCCAGCCACATCAACCCTGAGCAGCGTTAAAGGGTAGTCTGGGGGCTGAACAACATTAGCGGAACCGGCAAGCCGAAAGAAAAGTGAACTGTTCAAAATGAAATCAAACACAAAACCATAGGACAAAACAACCGATAAAACCAAAATTGACATTTCAACAACCCCAACCTTGGGGGCTACTAAGAAGGAAACTTACATCCTCGATGCACAGCTGGTTCACTAGCATATTCTCCGACGAGTAGTGACTTGTCATACTCTTAGCCTGAGCCAACCACCATTCAATCCCCGCTGGAAGCCTTACCGGATGAGCATGCACCATCCTAGGTGCCAATCGAGGGAAATAAGAATAAAACCAATCCTGTAAAAACCCAAAAACATCATTAGCAAAACCAGACCAAACTAGGTGAAACCTCAAAACCTGCCTAATCAAAATCAACCCCCCAGCGGAAAAAACGTGAAAACCCCTAGGTAATAATTAAGACCACTCATACCGAAGCACATGACAATTTATGCGCGATATCTGAACAAAACAAACTCAATTGAATCCCAAAGCATTCCTAAGGTAAATTTTAAACTCGTGAGTCTAACAAACCGCAAAGCATTCAGACCTCAATTTCAGTTCAATTTTAAACGAGCCCCTTGTAGCGCTCAAAACAATTTTACACTAGCCCCTGTAGCGCTCAAAACAATTTTAAACGAGCCCCTTGTAGCGCTCAAAATCCGATTTTAAACGAGTCCCTAGTAGCAATCAGTTTAATTCAACGAGTCCCTGGTAGCACTCAGAATCAAAACAATTTTAAACGAGCCCCTTGCAGCACTCAAAATCCGATTTTAAACGAGTCCCTAGTAGCTCTCAGTTTAATTCAATGAGTCCCTGGTAGCACTCAGAATCAAAACAATTTCAAACGAGCCCCTTGTAGCGATCAAAACCATTTTAAACGAGCACCTTGTAGCGCTCAAAAAAATTTTAAACGAGCCCCTTATAGCGCTCAAAACTATTTTAAACGAGCCCCTTGTAGCGCTCAAAACAATTTTAAACGAGTCCCTTGTAGCGCTCAAACCCATTTTAAACGAGTCCCTAATAACACTCAATTTAACTCAAAACCCGATTTTGGATGAGTCCCTGGTAGCACTCAATCCAATTCAAGTTAAGTCAAGTCAATTCAATGAGCCCTTTGTAGCGCTTAAAATTCCAATTTTGGATGAGTCCCTGGTAGCAGTCAATTCATGTCAATTTAATTTAATTCAATTCAATTCAGTTTTAAGTGAGTCTCTGGTAGCACCCAGAATAATCAAATCAACCTGAAACGAGTCCCTAAGCATTCAATTCACGTCCCCCTAAGGAATACCTAAAGCAAAATCGAAATCAATACAACCCTCCGCCAAGGATATCTAACCAGAATTAAGACACCAATAAAGAATCAAGCAAAAGGCCCATGTCAAAAAACCAAAACTACCAAAGCAACAAACCCAAGACAAGCTAGCAAACCCAAACAAAATAAGACAAACTCACAAAACAAGAAATAAAAACTTTTAACTAAAACGGATAAACAAACAGCAATTTCGCCCGAGGGACGTTAGTATCTCGGAGGCACAGCAACAACAATTTTGCCCAAGGGACGTTAGTATCCCGCAGGCACAACAACGGCAATTTTTCGAGTGGATACAACGCCCTCGAATGAGTCTGAAACCTCCACAGCAATTTGTCGGGTGGATACCAACACCCCCGACAGTAATTTTTCGAGTGGATACCAACGCCCTCGAAGGAGTCTGATACCTACACAGCAATTTTCATTCGAGAGGAAACTGACGCCCTCGAATGGCTTATTTTGTCCTAGGGGTCAGAGCATCCCCGAAGACAACTGCTCGAGTGGAGACTGACGCCCTCGAGTAGTTTACAACAACAATTTTGTCCTAGGGGTCAAAGCATCCCCGAAGACAGCTGCTCGAGTGGAGACTGACGCCCTCGAGTAGTTGACAACAGCAATTTTGTCCTAGGGGTCAGAGGCATCCCGAAAGACAGCTATTCGAGTGAAGACTGACGCCCTCGAGTAGTTTATCTCATTTTGTTTTGTCCAAGGGGTCAGAGGCATCCCAAAAGACAGGTGTTTGAGTGGCGACTGACGCCTTCGAACATTTTTGTTTGTTATGCATTATTTCGCCCAAGGGGTCACAAGCAACTCGAAGACGACCGCTCGAGTGGAGACTAACGCCCTCTAACGTGTAAGACCCCTGATTTTATAAAATAAATTAAATTAAAGTTACATTCGTATTTTTATTTTATTTACGATTTAACTCGTAATTCTTAAAATTATTATAAAACGAATTTTGTCGTTTAATCGTTTCAAACTCCTAAAATTTTATTTGACTCGAAAACTCTTCTTATATTTAAAACATATTTTTATTTATGTTTCGATTAATTTTATACATTTAATTTAATTCTTATCGAAAGTCTATTTCAACGATTTAAACTCAATTTTATTTTTTTATATATTTAGGGTCGAAAATTCTATTTTCGGCTCGAGGCTCATTTATGTTAAAGTTTCGTCAAAACATTTATTACCTTTCCTCAAAAAATCAGTTAATTCACTTTATTTAAAATTTATTATTTATCGGAAAATACTTTTCATCGTCTAATTATTTTTTTTCTTTCTATCAACTTCGTTTCCGTCTTGAGTACTTTATTTACTCATTTTGTTTGCCAGCCCGATTATTTATTAATTTTTATTAATTCTTTTTTGATTAGATTTTTGTGGGTCAGCCAACTTATTCATTACGGGATCTGTCTCATATCCGATTCGTTTAATTAATCCGTTTTTTTTCTTTTGTTAACCCACTTTATTTTCAGCTAAATTCTTCCCCAAATCCTTGGTTTTCCCATTACATTTAACATGTTCATGCCCCACTTGTGTTAACGTACACCTCATTTGCCTTCTTTTCATTTTCCATCACTTAATCACGTACTTCCCCTGGCCTTGTTTCATCCCACCGCTTCACTATATTTCTCTCACCTTCAACGTATTCCATTCATTTATCCTTTTTTTTATTGATTCACGTTTTTTCCCCCTTTTTGTTTCGGTTTCCACCGCTAACATTCTTTCCCCTTTTCCTTTGTTGTTCCACTGTTCGTTCCCCTTCAGACTATCCTTCTTCCCTCCGTCATTCCCTTCTTTTTCTGCATCTCCCCGGTTTCCTTCTGCTGCTGCTGCTGTGTCTGTATCTCTCGCTCGATCCTCTGTTTTGCTGCGTTGTACTGCTACTACGTCGTACTACTGCTGCGTTGTACTGCAGCTGCCGCTGTTGTGCTTCGATGCTGCTGCTGTTGCCCGTATGTCTTCTTCTTCGTCCTCCTCCTTCTTCATCATTTTTTTTATTTGACTCGTGCCTACTGTCTTCTAAATGCCTTTGTTCTTCTTTTTCTTCCTCTTCTTTCCTTTGCTGATGATGACTGCTGTTTTCGTTTTCCCTTTCCTATACTGATTTATTCGTCATCGATTGATGCTTCTGTCCTTTCCCTCTTCGTTTTGATGCTGCTGTACGATTCGTACTGTGTCGTTTCGTCGTCATCACTGCTATTTCCTTTCTTGCGTTTGTGTCGCTGCTGTTTGTCGTATATGTTGCTGTCCGCTCAGTTTGTGGGTCGTTACTGATGCTGTCACATTTGTCCTGTTACTCGTTGGTGTTGTCGTGTCTGCTGTTGTTGTTTTATGTCGATCGTTGTTGTCTCGTGTTATGCGTTATTGTTGGGACCGGGTTGCGCGAGTCTATTTGTGTTCTGTTCATTGCCTTCATTCTACTCTTTGTCGATGTCGTTATTTTTTGGTACATCGTTGTTTGATGCTACTGCGATTTTGTACCCATACTGGTACTATTTTAGCTGCTGCTACCTATGCCATCTTGCTGCCACAGTTCATTGTGGTTAGCGCGTTTGATACTTTGAACTCGTATTCTTTTCCTTCCTCTATTCTTTTATTCCGTTCTTGTGGTCGAGTTGTTGTGTCATTCGATTTGTTACTCATTCATTCCGTGGTTGTTATCGAGCTCTATCCTCTGTCTCAGTTCTGTAGCCTGCCTAGTCTCGTTATTGATTCCTTGTTTCTCTCCTCTGTGGTGCGTTGTCAAGTTTTCCGTGTTTCCTCCGCTCCTTTCCAATCTCAATTAATTCCAGCTTCTGTTTATGTGTGTTCATTCTCGTTTTCGTTGGATCATGAAGTCGTTGAGGAGCAAAGGTCGGGCATGACTTTCAAATTCAAGGGTAGTTGGAGCTTGGACTGGTCAAGAAGGCCAAGTTCGTGATCGTTTGGATATCGGTTAAAGGTAACTTCAGGACGTTACTCGATTTTATATCGTATGTTTGAGTAGTAGTATGTAGTAAATATTTTAACCTCGGTTTTTCTAAATTTTAGCTATTTATTATTCGCTATAAATATTATATTAATTTTAAATCGTATTTATAAATATTTTTACAACTTTCGATATCGTTTTATAAATCGTTAGTAATTTAATTATTTACGATCGTTATAATATTTTGTTGGTTATCGTGACACTAGTAACTAAATAATAACGATTTCATATTTTCTTCATATCGTTAATTTATAATTTTAACTCAAAATCGTATTTTTATATTATAATCGAGATTTGTGTACTTAGTCAATAAATTAATTTCATTTTACGACCTATATTAATAAAGGGGAAAGTAGTCGATTTTGTTTTAAATACATTTTTAGTCGAGAGCATTTTCCCTAATAATTTCTCATTTGTTTACGATTGATTATTTTTAGTAAAATCGGAATTTTTTATTGATAAAATCTATTTTCTAAATCTAATTCGAAAGCTTTGTAAAATCTCGTTTAATTTATTAAAGTCGTTGACTCAATTAGTTTTGATATCGTTTTTCTTAAAACAACTCTTTTCTAAAATTTATTGTTTTAACTCTATTTTGTAATTATTTAAAAACACTATATATTGACTTATTATATTTTATAAATATTTTGAGTAACGAATTTAGAAATATATTAAAGTTACGATAACAACGATAATAATAAAATGTTAATTTCGTTAGAAATGTTATTTTTATACATTTCACTTATTTTAATAACTTACGAATTTTCTATAACAAAATTTCTACTTTAAGTAAGTTTCTAAAATTAGTAAGTTTCTATTTATAGAAAGTTTCCCTTTTAATATAAAATGTTGATTCCTTTTATCTTCACATTATTTATAATGATTATATCCTTTTTATTTATTGATAATAGCTGTTTTGGAGTTATGGAATAAAGATAAGTGTGGGGTTAGAGTAATATAGTCTGGGAAGTACGTTTTTGCCATCAGTTATTGTAGACACCCGCATTTTGCCTGCTAGTGTCTATAGCAGTTCCCGACAAACACCCGATGATGATCGGACGCAAACGTGACTTAGTATACTCGGATTTGGGCCCGAAATCAATAATATCTGACATGGACTTTTAGCGGAGTAATAATCTCACAAAACAGACCTCAAATTCAGGCCCAGTGGGTCGTTCCGAGCAAAATGAGACTAATTTGGGCCAAAACCGGCACCAAAAATAATTCCCGTCTTTTAGCGACCGGGTCAAAACCCGGTCAAGACAAACCCGACACAAAGAGCGACCGGGTGCGTTCCCGAAACATGCACCAGGTTCACAAATCTATCCAAATCGCTCACAAAATCAGCCAAAATCAATCCAAATCAAACATAATCAATTAAACATAAATCAAGGGCAATCACGCCCAAAATAGCCCGGCCTAATTGATCCACTCGGTCGAGTGGATTGGTCACTCGATCGAGTGGAGCCTCTTCGAACCCGTCCAGATACATTCACGAGGGCACTCGACCGAGTGCACCCGCGCCACTCGGTCGAGTGACCCTAGGACGGGGTGAAGCCTATAAATACCCCTTCAAACCCATTGCATTCAAGGATGAAAAACTAATGCAAAATTACCCTAAGCTTCTACTCTAACCTATCTATACTCTCTACACTACAAGCCTTAGCAACCCTAAGCCCTATACACAAAAAACCGAGTCCCTTGTCCCTCGATAAACCGACAACACACACACACACCATAACTTACGTACATCCTCGATACTCCATAGTCCCGTCACTATTTGCGAGCCCATTTCCGAGGTCCCTACTAAACATGTATGTTGAGGGTGTCCCAAACCCCGTTTCTATCTTTGTTATTTACGCTTATGTTTTTGTATCGTTCATTTTGTACTTTTACTAGTATCATAATCCTAACATCTAACACTCTAACATCTAACACTCCTAACATTTTACCTTTTGCATACTAACTTTTACATTTCGTTGCTAACATTATAACCATACCGTGTATATATATATAACTAGTATCAAAATCCCGGTTTCGGATACGTTTGACTATAATTGTCGCCTAAAGTCCGTCTAATCCCTTCACGAGCAACAACAGAGGTGGAGCCCTTTCGGGGAGCCCCGCCCCAATGTACTCAAGGGCGTGACGTGATCGCGACTAATCGTAGTTGAACGTATTCAATCCCATTTTAATTAGTGCGGAACCCGTTGACACGAAAACCGACATCACATAACCCGAAAGGGTTAGTTTCGATGTCGTGACGTAGAGGGATGCAATTCCGTCATTAATTCAAATTCACAAACATTTCATAAAATCCCGACGACGGTATTATGATCGTATATGTACACGATTGTAGTACCGGAGGTTGAGTTAAATTCGAATCAAGCGATATTTGTATTTAACTCGACCGACCGTCGTTTTCAACCCCAAAAACGAAGCGAGCTAACGCTCGTACAGGGACTACTCGACCGAGTGCATAGGACACTCGATCGAGTAGTGTCCATAAAACTGGGCAGAATACCTTTCGAGGGCACACTCGACCGAGTCAGACCATGACTCGACCGAGTGGGTCCTGTAACCCAGAAAACCGAGAGTTTAAGTGCAACATTTAAGCCTCGTCTTGTTTTTACGACTCTTAGTCGACACGTGTAAAGCCAATCACGTGAACTCATTTTCTAAAACTCACGTTTATCATGGCAAATCGAATTAAATCTAAATTCGTCAATATTTTGATTTAATTTGGCCAACTCTCGATTTAAAACACATAAAAACACGAGTCACAACTCGTACAGGTGCCACTCGATCGAGTACACCTGCTACTCGATCGAGTAGCACCCCAAACCGTGGGCAGAAGCTTCTTTTAGGACGCACTCGACCGAGTCAGGCCATGACTCGACCGAGTGAGTCCTGTAGCCCCATAACCGAGGGCCTTGACACACCTTTCAAGCCTCGCCTTTTTTTTATCGACATTAGTCATCACGTGTAAAGACTATCACGTGACTAACCTATTTTCAAAACCATGCACAACACGACACGTAGAACGACTTTGACCACCTTTGACGTGATGAGTCGGGACAAGACTACGGGATATGAGATCGGGCTAGCAATACGCCACAGTCTCATATTTCCGTCCTTCGTTTAGTACACAATATAATGTGTATTTAATCGGGGTTAGTCCATCTACACATTCCGCGGTCTAGCTTACATACGGGTCCGTCCATATCCTTGTATCGCGTTATTTTCATTACTTCTACGTAATGTTGTATTGTGAATTCCGGGTTGTATTTCCGCCCGTGTAACTTGTACGTTACCTTTTTCATTTACTTTCGAGCTTTGTTTATTTACTTGCTTTTACGCTTTATAAACGAACCTCGCATGCTAAATCACTTTGACCAAAAATAAGATGCATTAAATGACGTAGTTCACAAACTATTAATATGCTTAGCCCGAAAACGCTGTTTGCATATCATTTAATCGTTTTACTAGCGCGCACACACGAACACGAACGATGTCTTAGTAGAGGCCGCCATGTGCGGGCGGGGTTGGGTGTCCTTAGTGGGCTTCCCAACACGTACCCTCACCCCTTACTCAGAACCTTTGGTTTCCGGATGCCCGAAACCCTTGGCGCACGAGAGTCATTCTATACACGAAAGCCGGTTTATACGGAATCGGTATTGCAATGCAAAGGGACGAGCCCAATGAACTCTGAAATCGAAGTGGGCTTACTTTGTGTATAGCCCATGACGACATAGAGTGGGCTCGTATGGTTCCGAATAACCACAAAATTCGGTGGCGACTCCATTTTGACTTAAATTTCGAACCCGAGAGCAATCTCACCACGAGATTCATTCGCCTACCCAAACCCGCGCGTGGCCGCGTCGGGGTGGACCTACGTCATGTCCACAATTTGGCGACTCCGCTGGGGATACCTGATGTACTACATGGCATCGGGGTTCCTAGGGTGAGACTCGAAGAGAAATCGTTCGAATATTAGTGTGTGCGCATTAGTTTAATGGTTCATGCATAACCCAAATTTTGCCCGGGCCGGTTACTTGTGACCGACGTCCCACTATACCACGGTGCATTCCTACATGGGTGCACTAAAGACTTCGATGGCGGAACTCACCGGGGTTTTACGGCAGGTTCTAGTTCAAAATTGGCTAGGAGGTCCGTCCCGTTTCGTGAGAATGCGATCGTTGTTGGTATAGACCCTATTGTGACTGACCGAGACTTAGTGTAAAGCATACATAAGCGTCGTTATAATGCTTGTTTGACTACGTGCTACTTGGTTTCCGTGTCATTTTTTCAAAACCGTCATTTCAAAAAATGCATCTTTCCAAAAACACCCAAATTTTGAAAAACCCGAAATGCTGTCCGTTTCGGGACCCGTCTTTTCAAAATATCCAATTTTCAAAACTCGGAATGCCGCCGAAATTTAGGATCAACTGATTTGACTCAAAATATCCTTTTTCCCTAGTCGGCATGCTGCCCATTTTAATTCGTGAATTTCCAACACCATCTCGATTTTCTGAATTTTTTTTTTCAAAATTCTAATCTTGGTTTTCGGAATTCCGTTTTTTTTCAAAACTCCCGGAATTTCTTCCGCTCATTCAATATTCAAATTTCAAACATCCAACTATCCTAGTAAACCTCCCTTATTATAGGACCTACCGTCTAGCCATGTGTCGGGTCTTTGCATAGTATGTCGAAGGTCTATAGCGTCGAAACTCCGCTGATCTTATATCACGAGTTTCCCCCCTTTCCCGAGTCCGCCTTATCAGTCAAGGCACGACCGACCTGCGTAGGGCATACCCCTACAAAGGAAAGTCCGTCCATACACTCGAGTCAAAAGTCTGGGGAAAAGTCTCACGTGGACCTTCCTTCGAACGGGACTAGGCCCACAAAGCCGAAATCCTAAGGAAGTTATGCCACCCATCGAGTCATCCGTCTAGATGTCTTTCTCGAGTCTTTAGTCTCCTTTCCTAGGGTTGCTCGGGATGTACTTTTCCTTTCCTTTTCCGAGATCTGGGTTTGGTTTCTGATTACGCGGTGTTCTTACAGACAGGCCACCGGCAACCAGACACGCTCGAAGGATGGCTACTTTGAACAGTCTGCAAACTGCTTTAGACGCCATGGTCGCGAAGCAGACCGACATCGAGGCCCAACTGACCGAAATGAGGGCCGGCCAGGTGGCCATTGTTGCTCGCCTAGCTACGGTGGAGCAAGGGACCCCTAATGTCGGGACTACTGGGCCCATAACTGAACTGGTCAGCGCAGTGCGCCGGCTAGAAGAACAAGTCCATTTGACTGGGAGTAACAATATCCACCGGGAGAATAGCCGAGAGTACTCCACGGTGAGTGACAAGCTGCCCGCAAACCTGAACCTCACAGGCTTGCCCATGTTCGAGGGAACTGAGGACCCGTTACTACACGTACGGGCCTTCAAGGAATTCATGGCCATCAAGGGAGTGGACTCATCCATGTTCAAAAACCTTTTTGCTGCATCCCTTGAGAAGCACCCACGGGCCTGGTACTATAGGCTAGACCCGAAAAAATACCCTACATGGGATGATGTGGCTACCGAGTTCGCTCGGAACTATGCTGACAACACCGAGATCCAAACCACAATGCGATCTCTAGAGGTCATGGCCCAAGAGCCAAAAGAAGGTTTCACTAAATACCTTCAACGCTGGAGGGCCGAGAGCGTGAAGTTGGTCGATAAGCCCAACGAGAAGACCCTAGTGGAGGCTTTTGTCAAGAATCTTCTCCCTTCCTACCGGGTTCACCTCCGGTACGCAGTCATACCCAATTTCACCACCCTTACTGAAATGGGTATGAGGATCGAAGATGACCTGAGACTAGAAAGCCTCACCAAGGCTACTAGCAAAGGATACCAAGGGGCCTCTTCATCCACCACTAAGCCCCAGGCTGCAACCCGCAACATCTTTGACGCGGTCAATCTACTAGATGCCCCGTCCAAGAAGAACACCCCACCTCGGGTCTTCACTGATATAGGTACTACCTATACTTATGCCTTACAAAGGCTATCCTCAAAAGGCCTAATCCAACCGATAGGCCCAACTCCTGAAGTTCCGGTCGAGCGACGCTCCAAGAACTACAATGCCCAGGCCTATTGCCAATACCACCGGGGCAATGGGCACGATACCGAGAAGTGTTGGAAGCTAAAACACTTGATCCAGGACCTGATTGAAAGCGGAAAAATCCCGCTACCCGGTGATAAGCCCAGCAACAAGGAGAACCCTTTCAGCTCCCATGCCATTTTTGCCGGGGAGGTGATCGACTGCTCTCACCTTATCTCCCCCTACATCCCGCAGGTGAACGGGATCTGGTTTGACGACGAAGATGATATCTACCTCGCCAAAGGGGAAGCCGTTCCCATCACCCTTGAACAGATTCGAGAGGTCAAAACTCGAGTCCTAGCCAGCAACAACCTTGGTCGCCCCTATTTAGCTACAAGCACTAGGGACACCCCTACCCCGACAACCATCACCGATCCACTCGGGATGGAAGTCGCCCCTGAAGAGCCGACCGCTGAAACAGCCGTCGTGAGACAATTGAAGAGAACCCGAGTTGACCTCACTATATGGCAACTCCTTGTTAGCTCTCAAGAACATCGAGAGGCACTTACAAAGGCTCTCGATCAAGTCAAGATCGACTCTCTGGCTACCCCCGCTGAAATGGTAGCCACGGTTCTACCCCACCTAAAGGGTAAGACCAAAGTAGGAGGCCCAATGATCACATTTTCCGAAGCCGATCTACCGCCATTCGGGACCTCCCACAACCTAGCCCTTTACATCACGGTGATTTGCCGGGGGAAGTACCTCCCGATGACCCTAGTTGATGACGGGTCGGCCGTGAATGTCCTTCCTCTAAGGACCGCCAAAGCCCTCGGCATTACCGAGGCTGACTATATCCCGACTGCTCAAACCATCCAAGCCTTTGATGGGAGCCCAAAGTCGGTAGCTGGGGCCATAAAACTTACCATCATCACGGGCCCAATAGAAAAGGAGCTTGAATTCCAGGTGATTGATGTCACCTCCTCATTCAACCTGCTCCTAGGAAGGCCGTGGATTCATGCGGTGAAAGCTGTATCCTCCACCCTCCACCGCAAGATCAAGATGCCTCTGCTCGACGGTATTATTACTCTAGAGGCGACCCCAATGACCGTGGCTAGCTGTAACGCCACGGGCCGCACGGACCTCTGGGGGTTCGACTTTGTGGGGATGATTGAGGAAGAGTACCTTTTCAGGCCTTACTTCACCACGAGCATTGACACGATGCTCCAGAACCTAGGGTACCTTCCGGGGGCTACCTCTCGACCCGACCTGCCAGCTGGGAAGATCATCGAGGTCCTTAAGGACGAAGACTCTCACTTCGGCCTTGGCTATGCCCTCACTCCGGACAACGTTGTCCGAGCAGGAATTGAAAAAGCCTGCAACATCATGAAGGGTACCTACTTGAGCCCTTATAGCCCACGGTTGTCTGACTACTTTGTCACACCCGTATTCGGGGCTGTCCAGGTTGGACTATACCAGCCCAATGCAACGCACCTCGGGACCCACTTGGCCCGGGATTGCAACTACATCCCAGACGAGGTGTTCACCCTCACCCAGTCCGACGGAGCGGACGATGCCGAGCCCGTGCTAGGGCTACTTTTCGGGGAGGACATCGTAGCCCCAACTCCAAAGGAAGACCTGGTCAACCTGATTCTCCGCAGCAACAGGTTTGACCCGACCAAGCTGATCTCGGATGCTGGCTCCGAGACGGGAAAAAGGGCCTGGAGGAAAACTGTCAAGTGGACTGACAGTCAAGGAAGGATCTACAAGCTGGTCGCCGGAGAGGGAGACATGCCTGAGTCTGAGTCCGAGTCTGAGTCGGAGTCTGAGTCAGAGTCTGAGGTCGAGTCTAGAGAAGTCGGTGCTAGAGTCACTCCTGTAACCCCCCTCCCTTCTATCATTCCTGCTGCTGGCACTTCGGGGTCTGTCCCGGGTGCTTTACCAATTCCGCCTCTGACCAATGATCAGATGGCTGCTCTCTTTGAGCTGTTTTCTAAATTTTCAATCAATAATAACAACCGTTCTGCTTACGACTTGTCTCTTTTAAATCCTGCTTTCAAAAATGATTTATGCTATGACATTGAGAAATCCGACGAACAGGTACCCCTACCTCCACATCTGATCGAGCAACTAGAGCAAAGGGAATCCCGGAATCCGGTAATTGAAGAAACCGAATCCATAAACATGGGAACAACCTTAGAGCCTCAGATGCTTAAGATAGGGTTATCCTTAGATCCCGAGGAGAAACAACAGTTCATAAACCTCCTTCAAGAGTTCAAAGATGTCTTCGCGTGGTCCTACAAGGACATGCCGGGGATAGACCGGGAAATAGCCGAGCACCACATACCTATCAAAGATGGGTGCAAACCGGTCAAACAGAAGCTTCGTCGAATGAGGCCCGAGTGGTCTCTCAAAGTAAAAGAAGAAGTCGACAAACAATTCAAAGCCGGCTTCATACAAGTGTCCGAATATCCGGACTGGGTTGCAAACATCGTGCCGGTTCCTAAAAAGGACGGTAAGGTGCGGGTATGCGTAGACTTTCGGGATCTTAACAAAGCAAGCCCGAAGGATGATTTTGCGTTACCACACATCGACATACTGGTGGATAACACGGCCGATCATGCCCTTCTGTCATTCATGGACGGGTATGCCGGGTATAATCAAATCAAGATGGCGGAAGAAGACATGAGTAAGACTACCTTCACTACACCTTGGGGTACTTACTGCTACACCGTCATGCCATTTGGTCTCATTAATGCCGGGGCCACATACCAAAGGACCGCTACCACTTTACTACACGACATGATGCATAAAGAGGTAGAGGTCTATGTAGACGACATGATCGTCAAATCCAAAGAACGGGACGGTCACATCACCGCCCTAAGAAAATTCTTCACCCGACTGCGCAAATACAACATGAGGCTAAACCCTCAGAAATGCAGTTTTGGAGTAACGTCAGGCAAATTACTGGGTCATATCGTTAGCCAACGAGGTATCGAAGTCGACCCAGCTAAAATCAAAGCCATTACCGAGATGCAAGCTCCTAAAACCGAAAAAGAAATAAGGGGATTTCTCGGGAAAGTCCAGTATATTAGTCGATTAATTTCCAAGCTAACCATGGTATGTGAACCAATTTTCAAGAAACTGAAAATAGGGGAACGGGTACTATGGGATGACAAATGCCAAGCTGCTTTCGACAAAATCAAGGAAATTCTGTCTGATCCGCCAGTTTTGATGCCACCTCAACCCGGTTTGCCTCTGTCGTTATACCTAACAACGACCGAGACAGCCATGGGGGCTATGCTGGCTCAGACAGTTGACTCCGAAGAACGAGCCATCTACTACATCAGTAAGAAGTTTTTAGAGTATGAGTGCAAATATACCATGCTCGAAAAGACGTGTTTGGCTCTAGTCTGGGCCACTAAGAAGCTCCGACATTATATGCTCAGCTATGAGGTCCATGTGCTATCCAAGATGGACCCGATCAAGTACCTCTTTGAAAAACCTATCCTTAACGGCCGGATTTCAAGATGGACTCTAATGTTGGCAGAGTTCGACCTAAAATTTGTACCTTTAAAAGCTATTAAGGGGCGAATAGTAGCTGAATTCCTCGCCGACAGCCCGGTAACCGAGGAAGGACACACCGATACCTGGTCCTTCCCAGACGAAGATATCTTCCATACCGATGCCGAAACATGGGATTTATACTTCGACGGAGCATCTAATTCTCGAGGGTTCGGAGTCGGGATCCTCCTAATATCACCAAGAGGGGAGCATACTCCCGTCTCCATCAAACTGGACTTTGACGTCACTAACAATGCCGCAGAATACGAAGCATGCATTCATGGGCTACAAGCCGCCGCCAACCTAGGGATCACAAATCTCCGGGTACATGGCGACTCATCCTTGGTCATTAACCAAGCACTTCAAAAATGGAAGACTCGGAATGCCAATCTCGTGGCCTACCAGGCACGAGTAAGGGATCTCGAGAAGCAATTCCAAAAGGTAGAATACATATACCTGCCTCGGGAAGAAAATCAGTTTGCAGATGCACTCTCAAAACTAGCATCTTTACTGAACATTCCCGACCATGTGACCAGTATGCCAATTTGCGTCGAAAGACGATCCGAGCCGGCATACGTCTATGACATTGAAGACATCGAGATAACCGATCCCGAACCATGGTACCAAGCCGTGTTAACATACCTGACCAACGGAGAGTATCCCCCCGGGACGGAAAGCCGAGCCAAGAAAGCCTTACGGAGGCTAGCCACCCAGCTCATCCGTACTGATGACGGGCAACTGTACAAGAAGACGGCACAGGGGGCTCTTCTCCTTTGTATTGACAAATATAAGGCCGAGAAGGTAATGGCCGAAGTACATGATGGCGAAAACGGTCCACACATGAATGCTCACATGTTGGCCCGAAAAATCATGAGGCTCGGGTATTACTGGAACACCATGGAGGCCGACTGCCAGGTATATGTCAAACACTGCCATAACTGTCAAATCTTCGGCAATGTGCAACATATGCCGCCATCTCTGCTCTATACCATGACGTCACCTTGGCCGTTCTCAACCTGGGGTATCGACATAATCGGGAAAGTAAATCCCTCCGGTACGGGTGGACACTGCTTCATTTTGGTGGCTATCGACTATTTCACCAAATGGGTCGAAGCTGAATCATATCGCATCCTCAATGCTAAACATGTTGCCAAATTTATCCAGAACAAGATAATATGCCGGTATGGAATCCCGCATGAGTTTATCAGTGATCATGGAACCCATTTCCAAGCTGAGACCGCGGCCCTGCTGGCCAAATATAAAATTCAAAGGCACACATCCTCGCCCTACCGTCCCCAAACCAATGGAGCGGTAGAGGCAGCCAATAAAACGATTGTCACCATACTCAAAAAGATGGCTGATAATTATCGGGACTGGCCCGACAAAATACCTTTTGCCCTATGGGGGTACCGGACGTCAATTCGCACCGCAACCGGAGCAACGCCATATTACCTAACCTATGGGATGGAAGCTGTCCAGCCCGTCGAGTTGGAGGTACCGTCCCTCAGAATTCTGCTAGAAAGTCAAGTACCCGAAGCTGACTGGGTTCGAGCACGATACGATTCGTTAGTTCTACTTGACGAACGACGGTCCCGCGCTCTCAACAACATTCAAATTTACCAAAAACGGATCCAACGGGCCTTCAACAAGCGAGTAAGGCCCAGAAACATTAAAGAAGGGGATCTAGTCCTTAAGTCTATTCGAGCTTTACTACCAGTGGACCCAAGGGGAAAATTCAAACCCAACTGGGCTGGGCCATATCTGGTGAAGAAAATCCTATCAGGGGGAGCAGTAATGCTGACGGACCTGGACGGGAATGAGTTTGTCAACCCAACCAACCTGGACCAGCTGAAGCGTTACTACCCTTAGCCAATTCTCAATGTCATTAGCAATTTTTATCAAAACCTTTTATTTTACAAAAAGCAAGTCAATGAGCTAGAATTATTTATTCTACTGTCGCAAAACATCTTGAACCAATAGTCTTGGTGTAATTCGAGATTGCAAGTTTCCTAAGCCTGAACTACGTTTGGTTTGATTCTGCTAATCGCGGATACGTAGGCAGCCCCTCAAAAGGGCACAACCAATGCAATCGAGAAAAGACAGGAACGGTTTTAATAATAAACTTCCTTTTATTTATCACAAAAAAATCCCAAAAGCTTGGGAAAATTACAAGTGCAGGAATTCAAAAAGAAAACTACAAAAAAAGCACACGACAAAAAATAATAATAATATTTAAATAATAAAAACTAAGGACTCGGTATTTAGGGCATCTTGCCCTTCCCCTTGTCCTTGGCCTCCTTGGCCGTCCACTGACGACGACGCGGAGGAGAGCGTTCCCGAATCACCACAGGAACCTCTTTAGCTCGGACTCGTTTCTTGGAACTTGAGTCCTCATCCACCTCGATTGGCCCAAGTCGGGCCCTTACGGGCTCGGGGAGCCGGTCACGCGGACCTAGTCGGTCCCGGGCCGCCAGCCTTGGCCCAAGTCGCCGCTCCAAGTCAGTCTGGGGGCTTTGCCGCCCCCGCGTGCCACTAGCACCGTCATCTTTAGCTCGAGTCTTAGTATGTGACTTAAGACCCGACTCTAATCGGACTAAGGTAGCAGGGGTCTCTCCCTCATCGAAGAATCCCCTATTGTCCTTTACCGTCTCCCGACGGACCAGTTCGAAGGCCTCATCGACCTTCAGAGCTTTGCGAGCCTCCTCGGACTCCTCAGAAGTCCATTTCTCGTAGGCCCGAGAAACCCAAGCAGATTGGCAAGGGTTGGGAATAGTCCATGTAGGACGGGTGAACCACCTCTGCAGCCAGGTATCGCACATAGCGTCCGTCAGTTGGAGCGGGACGCTAATAATGGCTTCGGTCTCAGGAATGCGCTGAGACGAACCGAACTGCCTCAGAATGCGGTCCGGGTAGATGTGAACTGTCCAGTCAAGGGACAGGATCACGAGATAACGAGCTTGGTCCCTCTTGGCCAATCCCGTCAGCTTGGAAAGGAACCACCAAGCAACCGTCCACCTAATTAACGGGCCACCATGGAACACCAATTCCTCATCCCAGTAAGCTCGATTTATATGGTGATTCGAACTTATCTTGCGCCCCCTGGAACTGAGTTGGTTGTTACGGTAGTTTGGAACGCTCGGAGGAGGCTCTATGATCGACAAGCGCTCCGACAACCAAACCTGCAAACGTGTACACGCAACTCATGAGTAACGGAATGGTTCGCTACAGCCCACTCGATCGAGTACACCCTCTGACTCGATCGAGTGAGGCTCTCTAAGATAACCAGAAGCTCGTCAGGTATGGCACTCGACCGAGTACACCCTCTGACTCGATCGAGTAAGACTCGCTAGAACAAACAGAAGCCTATCAGGTATGACACTCGATCGAGTACACCCTCTGACTCGATCGAGTAAGCCCTTCACAGGCCGGCAGAAGCACTTAACAGACGCCACTCGATCGAGTGGTAGGTCCACTCGATCGAGTGACTTACGGACTTCAAGAAGCCGCGAAACAAAAAATCGCGCAAACCAAAATTGAAAAAATCAAAAGACGTTTACCTGCAGAATAAGGATACTCCCCGTCAGTTGCCGGGTCGGGTCAAGTCGCCTAGCATCCAGACCCATGATGAGTTCTCCCGTGACTAGCCAAGCAGGGCTGTGACCAGTCTCCATCTGGTCAACCACTCCGATCAGCCTAATCTGGCCCACGCACGAGTCAGCATCCATCAACCCCTCGAAGACATAGCGGTGCAGCATGCAAAACGCGAAGGCCCTACGCCGGTGAGAAGGCGTAGCCCTTACATCCTGGCTATTCATGAACTTGTCAGCCAAGTCAAAAAGGGAGACAGTATCTCCCCGCACCATTCGATCTGTCTCAGCATGAGACAGACCCAAGAATTCCCTCAGTCTCCTCCTCGGGTCCGGGTAGAACGGAGGAATAGCAGGGCGAGCAACAGGGCTCCAACCGCCAATGGCTGCGATCTCCTCGGGAAGAGGGCATATCTCTCCCCGCGGGAACGCGAAGACGTGATGGGTAGTGTCCCAAAGCGCCAAACAAGCGTCCAGAAAATGCACATCAGGCACCAGACGCCTAAGAGGAAATAGGCTGGTAATCCCCATTTGGGTCAGCTGAATCCTGTCATCATCCCGAAAGTATTGGGACCAGGCAAAAAGCATTGAAGTGAGATGCTCGATACCCATGGCAGGAACTTGATTTCTTAAAAAGACTGAGAGATTTTTTTAGAGAAGAGAAGGGTTTTGATTTGAGGTGCAGAAAGCTGAAGCAGGAAACCTGTATTTATAATATGGAAGCCTGGCAGTAACCTGACTAACCCTGCCTCCTCAGCAAATTGGGCCCCAACATGCGCAGGCCTGACTTCAACCCAGAATAGGAATCTAGTTTTCCTAAATTCTTTCTAAAAAATCGCTTTTTCGAGAATTCCAACTTTTTTTCGAAATCCAGTACATTTTCCCAAGCACAAGTCGGTGTTTTGCCATGTGTTACATGCAATATATGATGTGTCAGCATGCAGGTACACCCCAAGACTTCAGAAGCAAGTCCCCGCGCAACTACTTTCCTCCCCAGCGTGAGTCGGTGTTCTCCTGGAACGCTACATCCAAAATGTGATGTATCAGCATACGGGTACTCCTACACCTCCAAGCACAAGTTTTATTCCCCAACGGAGACAACCTTCCCCGGTATGCTACATCCAAGACGCGATGTGTCGGCATACGGGTACACCTACGTCCCAAAAGGCAAGTTTTACTCCCCACGGAGCATCATCATCAGGTCAGGCACGACTCAAGGCTTCAAAAGCAAGCCCGTACGACTCACATATTTCCCCAGCGGAACGCCCGAGACGGCATTCTCCCCGAAATGGTACAGGATGGGCCCACATATAGGCACGCCTAGGACTTATGCAACAAGTCTGACTCCCCGCGGAGCTATCATCGGCAGGACAGGTATGACCCTCTGCTTATGGCTGGCGAGCCCTTCACGCAAGTCTACTGGACTATAAACGACCCGACCGGAAGGCCGCCAGGTCGTAATCTGCGATTGGCCTGGTGGCTACTCTGACTTTCGCCTTGTCCAAGCCTCAGTCAGAGTGGGGGCTCTGTAGACACCCGCATTTTGCCTGCTAGTGTCTATAGCAGTTCCCGACAAACACCCGATGATGATCGGACGCAAACGTGACTTAGTATACTCGGATTTGGGCCCGAAATCAATAATATCTGACATGGACTTTTAGCGGAGTAATAATCTCACAAAACAGACCTCAAATTCAGGCCCAGTGGGTCGTTCCGAGCAAAATGAGACTAATTTGGGCCAAAACCGGCACCAAAAATAATTCCCGTCTTTTAGCGACCGGGTCAAAACCCGGTCAAGACAAACCCGACACAAAGAGCGACCGGGTGCGTTCCCGAAACATGCACCAGGTTCACAAATCTATCCAAATCGCTCACAAAATCAGCCAAAATCAATCCAAATCAAACATAATCAATTAAACATAAATCAAGGGCAATCACGCCCAAAATAGCCCGGCCTAATTGATCCACTCGGTCGAGTGGATTGGTCACTCGATCGAGTGGAGCCTCTTCGAACCCGTCCAGATACATTCACGAGGGCACTCGACCGAGTGCACCCGCGCCACTCGGTCGAGTGACCCTAGGACGGGGTGAAGCCTATAAATACCCCTTCAAACCCATTGCATTCAAGGATGAAAAACTAATGCAAAATTACCCTAAGCTTCTACTCTAACCTATCTATACTCTCTACACTACAAGCCTTAGCAACCCTAAGCCCTATACACAAAAAACCGAGTCCCTTGTCCCTCGATAAACCGACAACACACACACACACCATAACTTACGTACATCCTCGATACTCCATAGTCCCGTCACTATTTGCGAGCCCATTTCCGAGGTCCCTACTAAACATGTATGTTGAGGGTGTCCCAAACCCCGTTTCTATCTTTGTTATTTACGCTTATGTTTTTGTATCGTTCATTTTGTACTTTTACTAGTATCATAATCCTAACATCTAACACTCTAACATCTAACACTCCTAACATTTTACCTTTTGCATACTAACTTTTACATTTCGTTGCTAACATTATAACCATACCGTGTATATATATATAACTAGTATCAAAATCCCGGTTTCGGATACGTTTGACTATAATTGTCGCCTAAAGTCCGTCTAATCCCTTCACGAGCAACAACAGAGGTGGAGCCCTTTCGGGGAGCCCCGCCCCAATGTACTCAAGGGCGTGACGTGATCGCGACTAATCGTAGTTGAACGTATTCAATCCCATTTTAATTAGTGCGGAACCCGTTGACACGAAAACCGACATCACATAACCCGAAAGGGTTAGTTTCGATGTCGTGACGTAGAGGGATGCAATTCCGTCATTAATTCAAATTCACAAACATTTCATAAAATCCCGACGACGGTATTATGATCGTATATGTACACGATTGTAGTACCGGAGGTTGAGTTAAATTCGAATCAAGCGATATTTGTATTTAACTCGACCGACCGTCGTTTTCAACCCCAAAAACGAAGCGAGCTAACGCTCGTACAGGGACTACTCGACCGAGTGCATAGGACACTCGATCGAGTAGTGTCCATAAAACTGGGCAGAATACCTTTCGAGGGCACACTCGACCGAGTCAGACCATGACTCGACCGAGTGGGTCCTGTAACCCAGAAAACCGAGAGTTTAAGTGCAACATTTAAGCCTCGTCTTGTTTTTACGACTCTTAGTCGACACGTGTAAAGCCAATCACGTGAACTCATTTTCTAAAACTCACGTTTATCATGGCAAATCGAATTAAATCTAAATTCGTCAATATTTTGATTTAATTTGGCCAACTCTCGATTTAAAACACATAAAAACACGAGTCACAACTCGTACAGGTGCCACTCGATCGAGTACACCTGCTACTCGATCGAGTAGCACCCCAAACCGTGGGCAGAAGCTTCTTTTAGGACGCACTCGACCGAGTCAGGCCATGACTCGACCGAGTGAGTCCTGTAGCCCCATAACCGAGGGCCTTGACACACCTTTCAAGCCTCGCCTTTTTTTTTATCGACATTAGTCATCACGTGTAAAGACTATCACGTGACTAACCTATTTTCAAAACCATGCACAACACGACACGTAGAACGACTTTGACCACCTTTGACGTGATGAGTCGGGACAAGACTACGGGATATGAGATCGGGCTAGCAATACGCCACAGTCTCATATTTCCGTCCTTCGTTTAGTACACAATATAATGTGTATTTAATCGGGGTTAGTCCATCTACACATTCCGCGGTCTAGCTTACATACGGGTCCGTCCATATCCTTGTATCGCGTTATTTTCATTACTTCTACGTAATGTTGTATTGTGAATTCCGGGTTGTATTTCCGCCCGTGTAACTTGTACGTTACCTTTTTCATTTACTTTCGAGCTTTGTTTATTTACTTGCTTTTACGCTTTATAAACGAACCTCGCATGCTAAATCACTTTGACCAAAAATAAGATGCATTAAATGACGTAGTTCACAAACTATTAATATGCTTAGCCCGAAAACGCTGTTTGCATATCATTTAATCGTTTTACTAGCGCGCACACACGAACACGAACGATGTCTTAGTAGAGGCCGCCATGTGCGGGCGGGGTTGGGTGTCCTTAGTGGGCTTCCCAACACGTACCCTCACCCCTTACTCAGAACCTTTGGTTTCCGGATGCCCGAAACCCTTGGCGCACGAGAGTCATTCTATACACGAAAGCCGGTTTATACGGAATCGGTATTGCAATGCAAAGGGACGAGCCCAATGAACTCTGAAATCGAAGTGGGCTTACTTTGTGTATAGCCCATGACGACATAGAGTGGGCTCGTATGGTTCCGAATAACCACAAAATTCGGTGGCGACTCCATTTTGACTTAAATTTCGAACCCGAGAGCAATCTCACCACGAGATTCATTCGCCTACCCAAACCCGCGCGTGGCCGCGTCGGGGTGGACCTACGTCATGTCCACAGTTATAAAGCCGGTGTGTCTATTTGGGGCACATTTGGTCGTTGAACTGGGCGTAGTTTCGCCCAGGAGAGTGTATGTTTTGACCTTAAGTTAGATATCGCATCGTGTTAGTCGCCGTCAGCTGAATTAGACATATTTGTTGTCTAGAAGGGGTATGCACTCCTTAAACCAGGACCTCGCTGCACGCAGTCCTGTTATAGTTGAGTTGCCTAGTTAGAGACTGGATTCTGTTATGAGTTAAGTCTATAGTTCTCGAAGCCAGTTCCCAGTATTATCCTAGTGAAAGTCTAGCCTTGTGCACACTGATCGAATTTCCATAACGCCAGTTTTAAATATGATTATTATTATCGATTGGTTTGATTTGCAGGTTGGCAAATGTTTTAAGTTTCCTCTGAAAACTTATTTTTATTATATTGTTTTAATGTTTTCTCTTTTAAATTTTTTGATATAATAATACTATTATTTTTCCATATGATATAATATGGTTGGGAGAACGTCCGAGTTATTCCCCACTGACGTGGCTGTTATGACATGACAGGTATTCCCCACTGACGTCCGAGTTATAACATGACAGGTATTTGCTGCTGGGTTTTGAGTGTGAGCTAGCGAGTAGCATGGATCCTACTCTTTCTTCCATCGTATAATTTATGGATTTGTATAAACCCGTATGGAGATTTTACTTTTAGCCCTTTTGTAAAAAGAGGCCTTTGTATTGACATACCGTTTCTTTTAATAAGATATAGTTTGTCAGTGTGTTTTAATCCCAACTCTACAGTGTTTCCGCCACTGTATAGCGTTAGATTTTCTAGGGGATTACAGTTGGTATCAGAGCATTGTTGCTCCCGACACTTACACCTGATTTTAGGAAAAATACTAGTAAATGATTTGAATATTAATAAAATATTAGTGAGAGATGGGTAGAAACCAAAATAAGGACTTAACTGTTAGACTTACTTGTTCTTGTAACTCAATGATTAGCATTGAATATTTGTTGCTTTTGTTTGAAAGAAGATTGAGTGAACAAGATGTTGATAGGATGCTGCTTCAGATCGGGACAAGACCTACTTAGAACTCTCAACGCATGTTGATTCGAGTGGACAACTTTGTGCTACAACATGGTGACCTTTCAGCTAAGATTTAGTTTGCTCCAGCTACAGGCCAGATGATCAAGAGTAGATTCCTGTTCCATGATGTTGTAGTAGATCCAGATGGAGCGACCCAAGACTTGTGTGCTCGTTCCCTACATGATGATGAAGATACCCCGCGAATTCCTTTGTGAACCTTAGAGGTCCGAAGATTCTCTTCTCTTTTTAAATCTTACTTATTTAGGATCGTTGATTCTTTTCTTCCATTCTCTACTTCTCTTATTTATTCTCGTCTTCATTTGCTTGGTGAATCCTTGTTCTATTCTTCTATTCTACCATCTTTCTCTTGAAATTCTTTGGTTAGACCAAATCCTGTCTTAGTAAACCCGTGTTATAGATGTTTGAGGCTTAGTAAACCCTTGTTACTTATGATTTGAGGATTGTGAGCCTACCTTATCTTCTAGGCAAGTAAGAAATTCTTGAGGATTGATTTGATTGTCAAATTGTTGACTAATGGAATTAGGATAATACTCTAGACACTGAACCTTGGGGTATAGGTTACTTTGATTATTTTGGAGTACTTAGAGTTGAATATATTTTGGAGTAGTAAAAGTATATCATATTTGATGGATACCTAGTACCTAGCCTACAACCGAACTAAGTGTAACTAATAATATCACTTTGGGATTCTTACCTAATGCTATTTGATGGATGCATCGCGAATATTTGGGGTCACAGATTACTGTTTAAAGTGTTAACCTGAGTGTTGTGGTACCATCGAAGGTTTTTATTAATATCATTAGAAATTTTGGTTGACATAGATTACCCGTATTTCTTAAGGATTAGGTCGTTGATCGTTGTTTAAGGTTGTAACCTATGAACTTTGGAGTTGAGTGATCTAACCTGGATAAATTGTTGTTAACCTTGAAGAGATAAACAAATTACACAATTAAAGGTTGAATAATTTATCGCGATGTATTGAGGAATACTTGATGCCAATCATCTTAATGGATTTATAGTTCTGAACCCTTAGACCAACGAGATTGTGGATTCGTTGAGTTAATAAATATTTTAGTGATTTCGCGACCCTCTGCATTTGTGCACCTCATCCCGGACGGGATGAGGTCCTTCCCGACGGGGATGGGTCTTGTAGGCCTCCAATATGATCTTTAAGGTCCCTCCTTGCTTCTCATGGGCTTCTCATCAACTCTCGGGTCTCGGGATCGAGTCTAAGGGGCTCGGGATCGGGTCCCAAGGTCTCGGGATCGAATCCAAGGCATCGAGTGATCGTTCCCTCACTTCGTTGGCTTCAAAAAGTGTATGAAACGAGTCGGAATCGTTCCAATTCTTCATGAAGGGTCTCGGGAACCTGAAACAAACTAGAGGAAGCATAAGTAGCCCATGAACCGCTACCAAGGAGCGATTCCTCAAGGAAAATGGGACCAAAACACAACAAACTAGGCACTACAAACTACACTTATCAACTCCCCCCACACTTAACCCTTACTCGCCCTCGAGTAAGCACAAACTAACTACTAAACTAGCCGAGCGGGTATTAGCGCACCCTACGCCCATTCAACTCACGCGAGAACACCTAGAGGATAAGTGCTCTCCGCAAGGCAAGTGAGGTCTTGCGACAAAACCGTTGATGCAACCGGACACAAAAACACATAAACAAACAAACAAAAGGTTGCACCCAAAAAGAAACAAATACCGCTTCCCTCTAATTAAAAAGCGGTGAAAGAAGTACTGGTTTAGGACTCAAGGCAAGTGACAACGTTCCCAAGCTAGCAATACAAACCAAAATGGACAAAACCCTAATAGTATGACGACAAAGCAACAAAAACGTTGGTAACTTACCTAGGTTCCTCCTGACGTTCTAAGAACGTACTACGGGACGATTGGCGGGATGGAAAAGGGATGAACCACGGTGTTAGTTGACACTGTAGGTAAGTGAGACCCCGCCCCCCTTTAGCGATGTGCCAAGAGGGTCGTCCCATGCCCAAAACCGCCCAACTAGTCCAAGTAAAAAGGTGGAAATGATTGCAAAATGAGGGAAGACCGATCATTACCGCTATCTTCCTTCCTAGGGACTCGGTCCTTTGGTAGGCTCTTCACGGTAACGATCGGAAAAAGACTTATTTTCAGAGGGTGAGAATCTTTTTGTGAGACGGTTTTCTTTGGCATTTTCTTTCTTTTGCATTTTTGCTTTTTGTGTGTTGCTATGCCATTTCTTTTTCATCTTTTGTATTTTATTTTTGGCTTTTTGTGCCTTTTCCTTTTCTTCAATTCTTTCTTTCTTTCATTTTCTTTCTTTTTCATTGTTTGCCCTTTTGGCTAGATTTGAGTTGTAGGCATTTCTTCTTGCAACTAAGAAAGAGATTTCAACAATTTGCATCTTATTTTGTGGATATGTGTAGGAGGTAGGGGAATGGGTGAGTCGGGAGTCGCGATCCCCCTTCAAACCCACAAAAAGGTGGAGAACTTGGACTAATCAAACAATTTCAAACACGGTCACCTAAGGGACGGGACTCGGTAACCAAGGCCTTTTCACACCATGGGTGGTCATAATGGTCAAAAATGCAAATCCCGTAGTAAATCCCTGGTAAGCTAGGTGGACTCCAGGTAAGAAACCAATGAAATCATTGAATTAGGGTCATTCTGCTAGACTAAAGTCCAAGACTCGATTTATACTACTAGAGAGGGAAAGTAAACACTTGCACACTAGCCTCTAAACCGGGTTTTCGAAAACCTTTTTACACAGTAGACACAACTACACATCACAAAACGAAGACGACAAAAACGGAAGAAAAGGAGACAAAAGGCAACAAAACAAAACAAATCAAAACAAACATACAAAGAGAACAAACACCACCCCGAATTTTCAAATAAGCAACCAATCAACCACAAATCTTTACAAGGCTCCACCCGAGCACACATCATCACAAATATCCTCCACACTCCACAAGAGAAAGAGAGGAAAAAGGGATAGAAAGGCGTTACCGGATGTCTTGAAAGCCTTCCAAAGTCGACGGTGATTAGGCGACCTACAAGGAAAAAGATAGGCAAGCACACACAACACAACGCAACGACACAAAAAGAGAAAGACACATAAGAAAATCTTTCTGATTTTTGTGAAAAAATTTCAAATTTTTAGGGTTTTTAAAAAATTTTCGGAAAAACTACGAAAACAAAACTAACTATGATAGACTATCGCTAAATTTGTATTTTGAAATGACTCTCGATGTAGTCACGTCATCAAGAGTCGGGAGCAACAATTACCAAGGCCCCGAGGGCCACCATGACACAAAAACGATAAGGGGAAGGGAAAAAAACAAAGGGAGACAAGCAATAAAAGACGGAAAAGAAAGGATAGTTGCCGTACCATGCGGGTAGCAATTCACTCACTCCATCGTCTCATAGGTCGATATCGGCACGTAGCTAGTCGTCGTCATTGCTATTCCCCTCCATTCACGATATGGTTCCATGGTTGGAGCACAAAGGTATAAGGAGGTGGGTTTTGATGTGAAAGTCGGTGTAAAGTGAAGAGAAAATGAGGTAAATATGTGGATATGAATTGTAGGGGTCATACGATAAGGGCAAGGATAAGTAGGGAGGCTGGGAGGGGGTATAAAGTGGTAGGGTGGGCTCAAATGACAAAGAAAAGGCCAAAGGAGGAACAAGGCATCATCCCGGTCGGGATGACATACCCGTCCCGGTCGGGAAGCCCTCGTCCCGGTCGGGATGACACTCCAGAGAACCCCATTTTTGGCACACTCATCCCGATCGGGATGACATCCTTCCCGGTCGGGATGGTTCATCCTTCCCGGTCGGGATGCACTCTTCTCGGCCGGGAAGAGTCTCCTAACCCTCTATAACTCCAAAAGCTCATCCCAAGCTTCAAAAACCGACTCCCCTTCGCACGATCCAAGCTCTAACAATAACCCCTCCTCTCTAGGATTCGTCTTCACTTCACACCTATCAAATGCGCTCAAAACATTCATCAAAATCCCTCCCTCACATCACTCCTCAACATACCAAATCACAAGAACTTCACAAAACCTAAAAGTATTACAAGAAAGAGATATATACAATAAGACGGTTCTTTTGGAACTCCGTCAAACCAAGAATGGTGCACTCTTCAATTCTTTTTCAATAACACTATAACCAATTCCATCGCCATCAAGGGAACGAAGAAACAAATCGAAGGCTCTCGCAAAGTTTTCAATCAAGCGAGTGAAATAGCAACCTCCACTCCAAGGATCCTCACATCCTAGCCTCGACGTTCCCGGGGCATCCTGATCTACTAAGTTCAATGGCTTGAACTTGTACTTTCGATCCTTCGGTATATACCCAAACGTCCATCTATCCTCATGTGGCCTCAAGGGAGGCTCATCTTCCTTCTTGTCTTGGCACTTGTCTTCAAACTCATGATATGGGCACTCATCCGCCCCAATCTCGGAGTCATCGTCCTCAATTCCATAGAAGTCGTTCTTCAAGCTTTTACTCGTCCCATCTCCTAGACCGATGTCTTTCACGGCGTGGATCATTTTACAAGACTCATCATTAGTAGGCGAGGTGTTGCCTTGGAGGTCAAACACGAACTTTTCTTCGCCCAACTCAAATGTGATCCTACCGTTCTTCACATCAATCGTGGCACCGGCGGTATGTAGAAATGGGTGCCCAAGGATAATGAGAGTGATAGCATCTTCCGGCATGTCAAGCATAAGGAAGTCGACCGGAATGAAGAACTTCCCGATTCTTATTGGCATATCTTCCAACATCCCCAAAGGTCGGTTGAGGGAACTATCGGCCATTTGGAGTGTAATGGAAGTACTTTTGAGCTCCTTCATCCCAAGTCGCTCACAAATGGAATAGGGAATGATGCTTACACTCGCACCCAAATCACATAGTGCTCTCTCGATCTTGAAGTTGCCTATGGTGCACGGGATCGAGAAACTACCCGGATCCTTCAACTTCGGAAGCGTAGAACCTTGAATAAGCTTGCTCACCACTCTTGTGAACGCTATGGTCTCTTCCTTGTCGACGGATCTCTTCCTAGCCAAGATTTCTTTCATGAATCTTCCATATGTCGGGATTTGGGTAAGTAGATCGGTAAATGGGACACTCACATACAATTTCTTCACAATATTGAGGAACTTGTCATATTGGACATCCGCCTTGGTCTTCGTTTGCCTTGTTGGGAAAGGCAACTTAATATGAACCTTGTTTTGCTCATAGGGGTGGACTTCTCAAATGACACTTTCCCTTTACCCTTGTCTTTTCCTTGAAGTGGGGGAAGCTTGTCTTCTTGGGGTTTCTCAATCTCCCATAGGACTTGCTCCTCTATTGGATTTCCCAAGCTTGAATCTTCTTGAATTGGAGTCACAACTTCTTTCATTGGTACATGCTCATTAGGGGGTGGGGGGAAGTTATAAGATGAACCACTCCTCGTGGTAATAGCATTCACATGCTCAAATTTCGCCATTTCACCTTGAGGAGGTAGTTGCCCCTTTTGCCTTGAAGAGCTACCCGAAGCAAGTTGAGCTATTTGGGTCTCGAGCATCTTCATATGAGCATCTCTTGCCAAGTTATCCCTTTGAAGTTGAGTAATGATTTCTTGTTGGGTTCTTTGTGTCTCCAATTGACTCCTTTGCATGTCCAACATTGACTTTTGCATGTCAAAATCCCGAGGGGGAGATTGTTGGTTATGAGGAGTGTTTGTGATGGCTAGAGGAATGCCATAATCATGAGTAGGAGACCGACTCCTTGGCTTGCTTTCTTGTCGATTACCTTGGGTTGCTTGTTGTTGTTGATGGTTCCCTTGGAACCCATGAGAGTTGCCTTGATTAAGGCCTCGATTGTTGCCATGGTTGTAGTTTTGATGTCCTTGGTTATATTGGTTTCCTTGGAAACCACCTTGATTGAAATTCCCTTGTTGGAACCATTGATTGTTGTTGAAGGCACCTTGGTTATTTTGCTTGAAGTTGTTGAATGGCCTTATGTTGCCTTGATAACCTTGGTATCCTTGGTTGTTGTCCCTTAAGGGAGGTGGAACATAGGGACGGTGTTGTTGAGCTTGTTGTTGAGAAGCTTGATGGGAAGCTTGGTACATATTAGGATAGGGGGCACCTTGCTTGAACGCTTGAAAGGCGTTCACTTGCTCAATACTTCCCCGACAATGTATAGGCTCATGTCCAACTATCCCACAAGTATCGCACTTCCCATAATAAGGTGTAGGAGACAGAACTCCCAAAGCATTAACTTCATAAATCGAGTGTTGGTTGGAGGAACTAGTGCTTTGAACTTGATTGAGGTGGCTTTGGAGCTTCTTGTCAATGGTCTCCATGTGAGTTTTTAATTGAGCCCCAAGGTCAATGCTTAGTTGTGTGATGGCATCGACCTCGTGCCTACCTCCTCGATTCGCCTTCCTAGGCCTTGAGTATTGGGAATTGTGGACCGCCATCTCCTCGATTCTTGACCAAGTTTGGTCATCATCCACCTCGGTAAACCTTCCATTCGATCCCATGTTGAGAATGGCCCTTGAGTCTTCATATAATCCGTTCCAAAATTGTTGAACAAGGAACCATTGTGATAGACCATGGTGAGGGCAAGAGCGGATCAAGGCTTTGAATCTTTCCCAAGCTTCGTAGAGGCTTTCTTCATCACATTGTTGGAATCCCGTGATAGATGCTCTCAATAAATTTGTCTTCTCCGGGGGATAGAATTGTTGGTAAAAAGCCAATGCTAGCTTCTTCCAAGTATCAATACCAAGAGTCGCCTTGTCTAACCCTTTGAACCATTGCTTTGCTTTACTGATCAAAGAGAAAGGAAATAGTACCCACCGGATTTGGTCTTGGATTATTCCTGTTTGTGAGATAGCATCGCAATAGTCCGAAAAGGTTTCCATGTGTTGATGAGGATCTTCGGTTGGTAACCCACTAAATTGGCTTCGCTCGACCAATTGGATGAATTGAGTCTTAGCCACAAAATTTCTGGTATATGCCTCCGGTAAAGCGGTTGGACCGGGCAAGACATCTTCCGTAAAGGTTGAATGAGAAGAGAACTTAGGCATTATTGGATATGCGGGAGAGGACGGTGTAGATGGTGTTGATGTAGAAGTAGAGGGGGAACTAGGTTGAGAAGTACCAAAAGGATTTATGAAGATCCCTTCGGTATTGTCTTGAGGTTGCTCGATAAAGTCGGATCCTTGGGCTTGTTCTTCGGTGGTATTGCTAGCACTTGGTTGAGAGATTCTAACCCGGCCAATCGTCCATTGGCGAAAGGCTCTAAAGAGTCTTTCCGGCTCTGGATTGAAGAGAAAGAATTCGCCTCCCCCCCTAGGCATACACTACACACTAGAGCAAACGTGAGAACACCTAGTGCTTTATGGGCACTAGGCAAAGACAATAAACGAGCACTACCCAAGACAAAGAGAAAAAGAAGCTAAAGAAACTTCGAAAAAACTACACAATATGCACAAGAGATAGAAGAAGAGCACAAGAAGGGTAATTAAATCAAGCTAATAAGTAAACTAAATCTAAATATGCACCGTCCCCGGCAACGACGCCAAATTGATGGTGGGATTTGCCGCGTGTCCTACCGATCAATATCTAGCCAACTAATCCTAACGGTAGCTTGGGTAAGTCGGGTCGTGTCCACGGGGACGGTTATAGGTGTCTAGACTATGGTCTATTCACGAACAAGGCTAAGTTACACAAACAAACACAAAGAAGACAATAATTGACAAACTATGATTGTTGAGAGGTATGGAATGGACTAACAATGAACTAGATAAAACAGAAGCTAATTGAAACAACTAAAGATTAGAAACACTAACAAACTAGAGAATAAGGCTAAAGAGGTAGAGAATTCAAATATGGGAAGGAGTAGGGTTAGGTCGGGTTCATAAGCATAGTAGGATGATTGGGTAATCAAGGGTGTAGGTGCCACATAGTTACTAAGGTCGGTTTGCGCTCTCGCGCCAAAGCCAAAGTCCGCACTCTCGTGTCTAAGACTAGACCCGGATATTCATGCAAGATGCTACTCAAAGCACAAACATTCAACCACAAATCGAATACACAATGAGAAGAAGAGAACAAGTATGAGAAGCTTTGGCCACTACTACCCACACAAGCAATACAACAAACACATAGTGTGCCCAATAAGTGACTAGCAACAAAGGAATCACCTTTACCCACAATCAAGCCCTAATCACCCATAATCCACACCTAATCCCCCTACTAACCCCACAAGGAATATACTCACTCATTGATAAGTGTGGTTTGTAGTGCCTATTTTGTAGTGTTTTGGTCCCATTTTCCTTGTAGAATCGCTCCTTGGGAGCGGTTTAGGGACTTCTTATGCTTTCTTTAGTTCGTTTCAGGTTCCCGAGACCGATTTGGAAGAGTTGGAGCGATTCCGACTCTATACATACACATTTTGGAGCCAACGGAGTAAACGAACGATGATTCGATGCCTTGGAATTGACCCCGAGACCTCGGGACCCAATCCCGAGCCTCCGAGACCCGATCCCGAGTCCCGAGAATCGATGGGAAGCCCATGAGAAGCAAGGAGGGACCAAAAAGTTCATATTGGAGGCCTACAAGACCCATCCCGATCGGGAAGGCCTCAAACCCGATCGGGATGAAGTGCACAATTAGGGACGCCACTGTGGAGCTTTCCCGATCGGGTTGGCATATTCCCGATCGGGAAAGTTGAAGTTTCCCGATCGGGATTTCCCTTCCCGATCGGGAAAGTCCCAGTTCCAGCCGCGTCACTTTGTTCTATCCTCCTTTCAATTGTAACCCTATAAATACCCCTCATCTTGTAATCTTAGCTTATGTTCTTCATTACCCAAAAACCCTAGACTACTTTAGGTTATATTAGTGTAGATTAGGGTAGATTAGTGTTAATTAGTCCTTAATCTAGTAAGTGAATCTTGTATTAAGGGATCTCTTGAAGAATCCATCCAATCTTGACAACATTGGTGGATGTTTTGGGTGTTCTTTATATACAAGTTCTCATCTTTTCATTCCCTTTTTAGTTGGTATAATCTTCTCATCCTTTTACTCTTAATCTTTGTTTATGTCATTCAAGTTTTCATCTTTGCATCTTGTTTATTGTTTTGTTCATCATCTTGTTAGTTTCACTCATGCAAGTTTCGTTGTTTGTTTTGGTTTCTCTTGTTAGTGTTAGTTTTAGTTTAGATATGTTTGAGTAGACTCTTGCTAGGGTTAGTAAGGTGATTAGGGTGTTAATTGGATGATTAAGGGTTTGTTGGAGATGTTGGTGGAAGATTTGGGTTTCCTCTTGGTTGATGCATATCACATGTTTGTTGGAATGCTTGAATGACTAAGTAGGTTAGAATGCTTGTTTTCTTGCCTTTCTCTTGTGGGTGTTAGTTTGTTGTGGGTTCGGTTCCCTCACTAAGTTGTGAGAGCCCGGTGAGGACGACCCCTAGATCGGTCTAAGTTGCGAGAGCCCGGATTCGACCTAGGCCACCATAGCGCGCTAGAACCCCGTTGTCATGTGTGTCGCCGAGATGGGTTCCATGAGGAACCTCTAGGTCGGTCTAAGTTGCGAGAGCCCGGACCAACCTAGATCACCCTACTACCCCCTTCGCTCTAGCTCTTCCTTGACCATTCCGTTACCCCTTTGACCCCGACCTAATCCTAGCCCGTTTTCCTTGTTTGTTTTCTTGCTTTAGACCTAGTTTAGTCCTAGTCTCCCCCTCCTTAGATTAGCTTGTCTCGAACCTAGTCCTAGACCGTAGCATACCTTAGTCCGACCTCCCATCCCTGTGGATTCGACCCGACTTACCCTAGCTACCCTAGTTAGGTTAGTTCGTTTTTATTTGGTGGCGGGATCCACGACAAATCCCTCTCGTCAAATTGGCGCCGTTGCCGGGGACGGCGTAGTTTAGACTTTTGTTTGCTTAGTTTTGGACTTTGTTCTTGATTTTTGTGTTCTCTTCTCCTTGTGTATCTCCGTTTTTCTTCTTGTGTGTTACTCTCCCTTCCTAGTGCCTCAAAAGCACTAGGATACTAACGTTTGCTCAAGTGCTTTTAGCTCATCCTAGGTACCAAAGCAACGTTATGGACATGGCGCGTCGAAGCTACCATCAATCATCACGGGACAACTATGGGGCGAATTACCAAAACCCACAACTTTACCAACCATATCAACCTCATCAACAATCTTATGAACCCTCTTCTTATGGTTACCAAGAAAGTTGTCAAGGATCGTTCCCACATCCTAACAACTACCAAACACCCTCACATAACCCACAACCAAATATCCCTAACTTTGAGACTTGTCGAATGTTGGTCCAAACACAAGAGAGCCAACAAGAGATGATGATGTTACTGCAAAAGGGTCAGCAATAGATGTTGACTCAAATACAAGGGGTTAGGGAGGAGTTCAAGGCCCAAATAGAGGTGCAAGATGCTCGCGTCAATGCACTCATGGCTCATATCACGATGTTGGCCACTCGAGCTCCACTACATGTTGAGGAAGGTTCATTTGGGCATGAAGGTCGGGTGCCTCCACAAGAAAGTCAACCCAACCTTGAAGCTACAAATGAAGAAGAGAGGGTCGATCAAGAGACCATTGTTGAGTGTTGCTTGGGCGGTGAAGATAGGGAGAGAATAGAGGAAGTTGAAGCTTCAAGGGCCAACAATGAGGAGGGGAGTGAACATGATTCTCAAGATAATTCTTAGGGAGCCGATGTATTGGCTATCAAATTGGATTTGTTCGATTTTCTTCGTGATGAACCGGATCTTGACAATCCAAAGCCAAGTGAAGACAAGACTCCTCTAGGCCATAAAGACAAGGTGAGTGAAAAGGAGCGCAATACTTGGTAAAAAGAAGTAGATGCCTTGGAACTTGCCTTGTATGGGAAATTGGAGGATCCTAAACCCTCCAATGAAGATAACTTGATGCCTTCTCCTCCTCTGCCGCACTCGATGCCTAGTCCCTTGTCTTGTGAAACGGTTGGTGAAGAGGATCCTTGTCGGGCGGTGGAAAAGAGTTCCACTCTCGACCCCATAGAAGAAGCGACACCCCTAGGGTGTGATCTCCCACATCATGACACCGAGCTTGACTCTAGACCACTATACCTACCAGATGGTCATAAGAGTTGTAGCTATGTTGGTTCCGAAGACCCGGAAGATCACGAGAACCCCGAGCTTAATGAAGATGATCGCTTCTCACCTCCGACTTGGAAACTTTTGAAAGTGGCTAGGCTTGGCCATGTGAGCTTCAATGAAGATGTTGCTAGGGCATTTGACTTACTCCTTCGAGCTCTTGATGGCTATGGAGGGGTAGTTGGAGAGAGTAGTTAGTGTAAATATCTTTTCCCTTTTCTTTTGTTCTTGTATTTGTGTTTATGTTTGTTTGTATAGTTTGGTTTCTAGGATTTGTTAGCCTTTGTGGAATTCTTGTTTATTTGCATTGTTGATGAGCGATGTGAGGGAGGGAATTTGATGTTGTATTTGAGCTTATTGTCATAGGTGTGAAGTGAAGATGATTCCTAGAGAGGAATGGTTAATGATAGAGCTTGGGTCGTGAGTATGGAAGACGGTTTTTGAAGCTTCGGTGAAGCTTTTGGGGTTTTGGAGGTCAAGAAGACCCATCCCGGGCGGGAAGGGAGCTTCCCGACCGGGAAGGATATGCCATCTCGACCGGGAAGGAGCCGTCCCGATCGGGATGGAGGTGTAAAAATTGGAGCTTGCTGGAGTGCCATCCCGACCGGGAAGGTGGCTTTCCGACCGGGACGAGTGTGTCTTCCCGATCGGGACCATCCATCCCGACCGGGATGGTCCCCTTTCTCCCCTTTTGGTTTCTTCTTCGACATTTGGGCCCACCCAACCATTGTATACCCCCACCCAACCTCCCTACCCATCCTTGCTCATGTCATATGACCATTACACTTCATTTACGTACCCTCACCTCATTTCTCTTACCTTTACACCGAGTTTCACATTGAATCCCACTCCCCTCACACCATTACTTCCTCTACCATGTGTTTTATAAAGTTCGAAGTGGGATAGCAATGAGGAAGACTAGCAAAGTGCCTTTATTGATCATTGGAGACGATGGAGCGAGTGAGTTGCTATCCTATGGGTACGGCAACTATCCTTTCTTTTCCGTCTATTATTGCTTGTTTTCTCTTGTTTGCCCCCCTTCCCCTTGAGTCATGGTGTCTTGGCGGCCTTCGAGGCCTTGGTATATGGTTGCTCCCGACTCTCGATGACGTGACTACATCGAGAGTCATTTCAAAATCCAAAATTTACAAGTTTTTCACCCCTTTTGTTGGATTTAGTCGGATTTAGGCGGAATCCGGGCTAGGTGACTTGATTACACCTAGCCCTCCCCTCCCATTTCCTTTTATTTCCTTCTTTTTATTTCTTCCCCTATCCATATCTTTTCTCGTCTCGGCCCATGGTGACTTGATTACACCCCGGCCGGACACCTTCTACCCTTTTCTCCACTTTATTTTTGATTTTTAGCTTTATTTTCGTAGTTTCTTTTCTTTTTCTTTTATCTCTCCGCACACTACGATCGAGCACGAGGACATGGCTCAGTTTAAGTGTGGGGGGAGCGATATTCTATCTTATTTAGTTTTATTTTCGTAGTTTTTCCAAAAAAATCTTTAAAAACCCTACAAATTTGAATTTTTTTCACAAAAATCAAAAAGATTTTCCTTTTGTGTGTTTTCCTTTTGTGTCTTTGTCTCGTAGATTTGTTTTGTTGTGTGTGTTTGCCCCCCTTTTCCTTATAGGTTGCTTAAACCATCGATGGCTTTGGAAAGCTTTCAAGATGTCCGGTAACATCTTCTATCCCTTTTTCCTTCTTTGTCTCTTGCGGAATTTGGAGGAGAATGTGATGTGGTGTGCTCGGGAGGAGCTTTGTAAAGTTTGATGTTGGTTGGTTGCTCATTTGGAAGCTAGGGGTGGTGTTTGTGCTATGTATGTGTTCGTTTTGTGTTGTTCTTGTTTTGTTGCTTTTGTTTCTTTTTCTTTCGTTTTCGTTGAGTCTTTGTTTTGTGTTTTGTTGTGTGTCTTGTGTGTAGATGGTTTTTGAAAACCCGGTTTAGAGGCTAGTGTGTGAGTGCTTACTTTCCCTTCCTAGTAGTATAAATCGAGTCTTGGACTTTAATCTAGTAGAATGACCCTAAACCAATGATTTCGTTGGTCCTTTACCTTGAGTTCACCTAGCTTACTAGGGATTTACTACGGGATTTGCACTTTTGACCACTATGACCACCCACGGTGTGAAAAGGCCTTGGTTACCGAGTCCCGTCCCCTAGGTGACCGTGTTTGGGATCGTTTGATTAGTCCAAGTTCTCCACCCTTTTTGTGGGTTTGAAAGGGGATGCGCAACCCCGACATACCCATTACCCTACCTCCTACACATATCCACACAATAAAATTGCAAATTGTTGAAGTCATCTTTCTTGTTGCAATAAGAAATGCCATAAAGCCAAATCTTGCCAAAAAGGGCAAAGAAAAGAAAATGAAAGAAAATGAAAGAAAGAAAAGAATGAATAAAAAGAAAAGGCACAAAAGCCAAAAAGAAAATAGAAAAGAAAAAAAAAAGGAATGGCATGGCAAAACAAAGCAAGAATGCAAAAGAAAAGAGAAAATGCCAAAAGAAAATCGTCTCACAAAAAGATCTTAACCCCACAAAAATAAGCCTTTTTCCGACTTTTGCCGTGAAGAGCCTACCAAAGGACCGAGTCCCGAGGAAGGATGATAGCGGCATTAGTCGGTCTTCCCTCATTTTGCATATTTCCACTTTTTACTTGGACTAGTTAGGCGGTTTTGGACACGGGACGACCCTCTTGGCTCTTTGCTAAAGGGGGCGGGGTCTCACTTACCTACAGTGTCGACTAACACCGTGGATCATCACTTCCCACTTCGCCGATCGTCCCGTAGTACGTTTTTAGAAAGTTAGGAGGACCTAGGTAAGTTACCAACGCTTTTGTTGCTTTATCGTCATACTATTAGGGTTTAGTCCACCTCGGTTTGTATTGCTAGCTTGGGAACGTTGTCACTTACCTCGAGTCCTAAACCGGTGCTTCTTTCACCACTTTTAGAGGGAAGCGGTATTTGTTTTTCTTTGGGTGCAACCGATTATGTGTTCGTTTGTGTGTTTGTTTGTTTTTGTGTCTTGTGTCCGGTTGCATCCGCAGTTTTGTTGCAAGACCCGACTTGCCTTGCGGAGTGCACTTTCCCTCTAAGTGCACTCGCGTGAGTTGAAAGGGCGTAGGGTGCGCTAATACCCATTCGGCTAGTATAGTAGTTAGTATGTGCTTACTCGAGAGCGAGTAAGGGTTAAGTGTGGGGGAGTTGATAAGTGTGGTTTGTAGTGCCTATTTTGTAGTGTTTTGGTCCCATTTTCCTTGTAGAATCGCTCATTGGGAGCGGTTTAGGGACTTCTTATGCTTCCTTTAGTTCGCTTCAGGTTCCCGAGACCGATTTGGAAGAGTTGGAGCGATTCCGACTCTATACATACACATTTTGCAGCCAACGGAGTAAACGAACGACGATTCGATGCCTTGGAATCGACCCCGAGACCTCGGGAACCAATCCCGAGCCTCCGAGACCCGATCCCGAGTCCCGAGAATTGATGGGAAGCCCATGAGAATCAAGGAGGGACCAAAAAGTTCATATTGGAGGCCTACAAGACCCATCCCGATCGGGAAGGCCTCAAACCCGATCGGGATGAAGTGCACGATTAGGGACGCCACTGTGGAGCTTTCCCGATCGGGTTGGCATATTCCCGATCGGGAAAGTTGAAGTTTCCCGATCGGGATTTCCCTTCCCGATCGTGAAAGTCCCAGTTCCAGCCGCGTCACTTTGTTCTTTCCTCCTTTCCATTGTAACCCTATAAATACCCCTCATCTTGTAATCTTAGCTTATGTTCTTCATTACCCAAAAACCCTAGACTACTTTAGGTTAGATTAGTGTAGATTAGGGTAGATTAGTGTTAATTAGTCCTTAATCTAGTTAGTGAATCTTGTATTAAGGGATCTCTTGAAGAATCCATCCAATCTTGACAACATTGGTGGATGTTTTGGATGTTCTTTATATACAAGTTCTCATCTTTTCATTCCCTTGTTAGTTGGTATAATCTTCTCATCCTTTTACTCTTAATCTTTGTTTATGTCATTCAAGTTTTCATCTTTGCATCTTGTTTATTGTTTTGTTCATCATCTTGTTAGTTTCACTCATGCAAGTTTGGTTGTTTGTTTTGGTTTCTCTTGTTAGTGTTAGTTTTAGTTTAGATATGTTTGAGTAGACTCTTGCTAGGGTTAGTAAGGTGATTAGGGTGTTAATTGGATGATTAAGGGTTTGTTGGAGATGTTGGTGGAAGATTTGGGTTTCCTCTTGGTTGATGCATATCACATGTTTGTTGGAATGCTTGAATGACTAAGTAGGTTAGAATGCTTGTTTTCTTGCTTTTCTCTTGTGGGTGTTAGTTTGTTGTGGGTTCGGTTCCCTCACTAAGTTGCGAGAGCCCGGTGAGGACGACCCCTAGGTCGGTCTAAGTTGCGAGAGCCCAGATTCGACCTAGGCCACCATAGCGCGCTAGAACCCCGTTGTCATGTGTGTCGCCGAGATGGGTTCCATGAGGAACCTCTAGGTCGGTCTAAGTTGCGAGAGCCCGGACCAACCTAGATCACCCTACTACCCCCTTCGCTCTAGCTCTTCCTTGACCATTCCGTTACCCCTTTGACCCCGAGCTAATCCTAGCCCGTTTTCCTTGTTTGTTTTCTTGCTTTAGACCTAGTTTAGTTCTAGTCTCCCCCTCCTTATATTAGCTCGTCTCGAACCTAGTCCTAGACCGTAGCATACCTTAGTCCGACCTCCCGTCCCTGTGGATTCGACCCGACTTACCCTAGCTACCCTAGTTAGGTTAGTTGGTTTTTATTTGGTGGCGGGATCCACGACAAATCCCTCCCGTCACTCATAAAATCAAAACTAAGACTAACAAGAGAAATAGACATAATAATCAAAACATCCATAATGAACAAACAAGACAATAAACAATATGTAAAGATTCCAACTTGATGAATAAACAAAGAGCAAGAGAAAAGAGATTATACAAACTACAAGAGGATGAAAAAGATGTAAACTTGAATTAATAAGAAACTCAAATAAAACTCCAAGGTTGTCAAGCTTGGAATAATCTTCAAGAATCTCCTTAATACAAGACTAATTACTAGATTAAACAAAGATTAACTAAAGATTAACTAGAGATGAAAAGAGGCTAATTAGGGTTTTGAATGCTTAAGAGAAGTCTAAAATAATCTAGGGTAAAGTATGTTGCTTAAATAATACAAAGGAGGAGTATTTATAAGGTTACAAGAATGAAGGAGGAAGAAAAAGGAGTCACGCGCAGCAGCTTGTTCATCCCGACCGGGACAAAGTGATCCCGACCGGGACGGCATGGTCCCGACCGGGACGGCATGGTCCTGACCGGGACGGGTCCAAAACAGAATCCTCCGCATTTGTGCACCTCATCCCGGACGGGATGAGGTCCTTCCCGACGGGGATGGTTCTTGTAGGCCTCCAATATGATCTTTAAAGTCCACCTTGCTTCTCATGGGCTTCTCATCGACCCTCGGGTCTCGGGATCGAGTCTAAGGGGCTCGGGATCGGGTCCCAAGGTCTCGGGATCGAATCCAAGGCATCGAGTGATCGTTCCTTCACTTCGTTGGTTCTAAAAAGTGTATGAAACGAGTCGGAATCGTTCCAATTCTTCATGAAAGTGCTCGGAAACCTGAAACGAACTAGAGGAAGCATAAGTAGCCCATGAACCGCTCCCAAGGAGCGATTTCGCAAGGAAAATGGGACCAAAACACAACAAACTAGGCACTATAAACTACACTTATCAGAGGTCGATATGAAATTTGATGGAATTTTCGAAAACCTTAGTTGAATGACGTGTTTGAAGATGTGAGTGTTTTCGCCATTACCTATGGTTTTGAGCGTCTTGAGGATTTACTGTACTTTCCCATCTTCCGTACTTGTGGCATTATAATTATATTGGTAGTCATTTTTGAGGATTTCGTACCCGAGCATTGCTAAATTGGTGGATCTTGTTTAGTGTTCCTTACTCGAGAAATTTGGAATATACCTCGAGTTCAAACATTAAGAGCTTTGGATTTAGGAACCTTATCGATGGCAAGTTTGGGTGTGTTTTGTTGACCATTGGAATTTTAATTGAGGAGATTAGATTGTGAAACAATTGTGGATTAGTATCGTGTCGATTGAACGATTGGATAATCATGTAAAACATTTTTGGAGATTTTGACTGAGTAGTACCACCTAGCACCTAATATTGGACTTAACGTTATTCGATGGAAATTAGGAACCGTGTTGTGGGGGTCGTACCGGGAATATCGAGAAATAGTTAATTTCTTCTGTATTTCCTTGAGAGCTCCGTTTGGCTCTCAATTTCGTTCCTCCCCTTAGCTTTTCTTAAATCCTGCTACTTCTTCTTCGACCAATCCCCTTGACTTCTTTTTCGGGTTTGAAAATTTCTGTTTCGATTTGTCGTTGACTCTGACTCTATTTATCCGTTTACCTTTTTCCCAAACCTATGTTATGAAAAGTTAGACTATTTTAAGATTTTGGGCTATTGTGAAATTTTCACATTTGAGTTATAAATTTCAAAACTTCGTTTTTATTTTTGGTGGATAACACATATTTAGTTCTGTTTCAAAATGCCTTAATAATTTATTTTAAAGTATTTCGAAATTGTTTCGAATTTCCAATTTTCAAGTGTGTATAAGTTTTACGAAAACTTTCGTAATTACTAATATTTTGATTTCTATAAGATCATTATGTAAAACGGTTTAACATTTTCGAAAAACGTCATTTGTCTAAGTTTTTGTTTCATTGTCGATAGACTTTAAATTTGTTATCGAAAATGTTTGACGACTAGCTCGATTTTTATTTACGAACTACGAAATTCGATTTCTCAAATTTTTGTTGGTCTTAAAACAAAATATTGTCGAATTCCTTAATCAAAATGTTTTATTATTGCTTTGAATATATTTGGGTACTCTTCGCCCCGAGTTCGTTTACGAATATTATTTATCGTCATTATTTTATAAAATAATTTTTAACTTGAGATTTTATTGATTTTAATGATTTTAAACTTTGGGAATTGAGCCCAACTCTTCTTGAAAAAAATTTGTCTTTGATCTCGATTATGTTTTTATAAGTTTCGAGGACGAAACTTCTTTTAGTGGCGAAGATTGTAACACCCCTGATTTTATAAAATAAATTAAATTAAAGTTATATTTGTATTTTTATTTTATTTACGATTTAACTCGTAATTCTTATAATTATTATAAAACGAATTAATCGTTTAATCGTTTCAAACTCCTAAAATTTTATTTGACTCGAAAACTCTTCTTATATTTAAAACATATTTTTATTTATGTTTCGATTCATTTTATACATTTAATTTAATTCTTATCGAAAGTCTATTTCCACGATTTAAATTCTAAATTCTTTTTATTTATTTATATATAGGTTCGAAAATTCTATTTTCGGCTCGAGGCTCATTTATGTTAATGTTTCGTCAAAACATTTATTACCTTTCCTCGAAAAATCAGTTAATTCACTTTATTGAAAATTTATTATTTATCGGAAAATACTTTTCATCGTCTAATTTTTTTTTCTTTCTATCAACTTCGTTTCCGTCTTGAGTACTTTATTTACTCATTTTGTTTGTCGGCCCGATTATTTATTAATTTTTATTAATTCGTTTTCGATTTGATTTTTGTGGGTCAGCCAACTTATTCATTACGGGATCCGTCTCCTATCCGATTCGTTTAATTAATCAGTATTTTTTTCTTTTATTAACCCACTTTATTTTCAGCTAAATTCTTCCCCTAATCCTTGGTTTTCCCATTACATTTAACGTGTTCATCCCCCACTTGTGTTAACGTACACCTCCTTTGCCTTCTTTTCATTTTCCATCCCTTAATCACGTTCTTCCCCTGGCCTTGTTTCATCCCACTGCTTCACTATGTTTCTCTCACCTTCAGCGTATTCCATTCATTCATCCTTTTTTTATTATTGATTCACGTTTTTTCCCCCTTTTTGTTTCGGTTTCCACCGCTAACATTCTTTCCCCTTTTCCTTCGTTGTTCCACCTGTTCGTTCCCCTTCAGACTATCCTTCTTCCCTCCGTATTTTCCTTCTTTTTCTGCATCTCCCCGGTTTCCTTCTGCTGCTGCTGCTATGTCTGTATCTCTCGCTCGATCCTCTGTTTTCCTGCGTTGTACTGCTGCTACGTCGTACTGCTGCTGCGTTGTATTGCCGCTTCCGCTGTTATGCTTCGATGCTGCTGCTGCTGCCCGTATGTCTTCTTCTTCATCCTCCTTCTCCTTCTTCATCATTTTTTTATTTGACTCATGCCTACTGTCTTCTTCATTCCTTTGTTCTTCTTTTTCTTCCTCTTCTTTCCTTTGCTGCTGATTACTCCTGTTTTCGTTCTCCCTTTCCTAAACTGTTTTATTCGTCATCGGTTGATGCTTCTGTCCTTTCCCTCTTCGTTTTGATGCTGCTGTACGATTCGTACTGTGTCGTTTCGTCGTCATCACTGCTATTTCCTTTCTTGCGTTTGTGTCGCTGTTGTTTATCGTATGTGCTGTCACGTTTGTCCTGTTACTCGTTGGTGTTGTCGTGTCTGCTGTTGTTGTTTTATGCCGATCGTTGTTGTCTCGTGTTATGCGTTATTGTTGGGACCGGGTTGCTCGACTCTATTTGTCTTCTGTTCATTGCCTTCATTCTACTCTTTGTCGATGTCGTTATTTTTTGGTACATCGTTGTTTTATGCTACTGCAATTCTGTACCCATACTGGTACTATTTTAGCTGCTGCTACCTATGCCATCTTGCTGCCACTGTTCGTTGTGGTTAGCGCGTTTGATACTTTGAACTCGTATTCTTTTCCTTCCTCTATTCTTTTATTCCGTTCTTGTTGTCGAGTTGTTGTGTCATTCGGTTTGTTACTCATTCATTCTGTGGTTGTTATCGAGCTCTATCCTCTGTCTCAGTTCTGTAGCCTGCGTAGTCTCGTTATATATTCCTTCTTTCTCTCCTCTGTGGTGCGTTGTCACGTTTTCCGTGTTTCCTCCGCTCCTTTCCAATCTCAATTAATTCCGGCTTTTGTTTATGTGTGTGTTCATTCTCGTTTTCGTTGGATCATGAAGTCGTTGAGGAGCAAAGGTCGGGCACGACTTTCAAATTCAAGGGTAGTTGGAGCTTGGACTGGTCAAGAAGGCCAAGTTCGTGATCGCTTGGATATCGCTTAAAGGTAACTTTAGGACGTTACTCGATTTTATATCGTATGTTTGAGGAGTAGTATGTAGTAAATATTTTAACCTCGGTTTTTCTAAATTTTAGCTATTTATTATTCGCTGTAAATATTATATTAATTTTAAATCGTATTTATAAATATTTTTACAACTTTCGATATCGTTTTATAAATCGTTAGTAATTTAATTATTTACGATCGTTATAATATTTTGTTGGTTATCGTGACACTAGTAACTAAATAATAACGATTTCATATTTTCTTCATATTTCGTTAATTTATAATTTTAACTCAAAGTCGTATTTTTATATTATAATCGAGATTTGTGTACTTAGTCAATAAATTAATTTCATTTTACGACCTATATTAATAAAGGGGAAAGTAGTCGATTTTGTTTTAAATACATTTTTAGTCGAGAGCATTTTCCCTAATAATTTCTCATTTGTTTACGATTGATTATTTTAGTAAAATCGGAATTTTTTATTGATAAAATCTATTCGCTAAATCTAATTCGAAAGCTTTGTAAAATCTCGTTTAATTTATTAAAGTCGTTGACTCAATTAGTTTTGATATCGTTTTTCTTAAAACAACTCTTTCTAAAATTTATTGTTTTATCTCTATTTTGTAATTATTTAAAAACACTGTATATAGACTTATTATATTTTATAAATATTTTGAGTAACGATTTTAGAGATATATTAAAGTTACGATAACAACGATAATAATAAAATGTTAATTTCGTTAGAAATGTTATTTTTATACATTTCACTTATTTTAATACCTTACAAATTTTTTATAACAAAATTTCTACTTTAAGTAAGTTTCTAAAATTAGTAAGTTTCTATTTATAGAAAGTTTCCCTTTTAATAAAAAATGTTAAATCCTTTTATCTTCCCATTATTTATAATGATTATATCCTTTTTATATATTGATAATAGTTGTTTTGGAGTTATGGAATAAAGATAAGTGTGGGGTTAGAGTAATATAGTCTGGGAAGTACGTTTTTGCCATCAGCTATAAAGCCGGTGTGTCTATTTGGGGCACATTTGGTCGTTGAACTGGGCGTAGTTTCGCCTAGGAGAGTGTATGTTTTGACCTTAAGTTATATATCGCATCGTGTTAGTCGCCGTCAGCTGAACTAGACATATTTGTTGTCTAGGAGGGGTATGCACTCCTTAAACCAGGACCTCGCTGCACGCAGTCCTGTTATAGTTGAGTTGCCTAATTAGATACTGGATTATGTTATGAGTTAAGTCTATAGTTCTCGAAGCTAGTTTTCAGTATTATCCTAGTGAAAGTCTAGCCTTGTGCACACTGATCGAATTTCCATAACGCCAGTTTTAAATATGATTATTATTATCGATTGGTTTGATTTGCAGGTTGGCAAATGTTTTAAGTTTCCTCTGAAAACTTATTTTTATTATATTGTTTTAATGTTTTCTCTTTTAAATATTTTGATATAATAATACTATTATTTTTCCATATGATATAATATGGCTGGGAGAACGTCCGAGTTATTCCCCACTGACGTGGCTGTTATGTTTATAACATGACAGGTATTTGCTGCTGGGTTTTGGGTGTGAGCTAGCGAGTAGCATGAATCCTACTCTTTCTTCCATCGTATAATTTATGGATTTGTATAAACCCGTTTGGAGATTTTACTTTTAGCCCTTTTGTAAAAAGAGGTCTTTGTATTGACATACCGTTTCTTTTAATAAGATATTGTTTGTCAGTGTGTTTTAATCCCAACTCTACAGTGTTTCCGCCACTGTATAGCGTTAGATTTTCTAGGGGATTACAGAACGTTTTATCAAGGGTTCACAAGCATCCCAAAAAGTTTGTTCAAACATAAATATGAGCAATCTTTGCACTTGCGCTTAATGCATCACTAACATTTAAAACTAAATAAACCGTTTAAACAAGCCAAAGAAGACAAAGCGTGCGCACATAAAGAACCAAGAACGAGATATCAAGCAACGACCCGGGCCCGAGCAAGCAAACACAAATGAAGACGTCAGGTATGATTTCTAAGCCTTGGCTGGCGAGCCTCAACACGTAGTCCAATGTACTTAAAATGACCCGACCGGACAGCCACCAGGTCGTAATCTTCGATTGACCTGGGTGGCTATACTTTGACTTTCGCCTTGTCCAAGCCTCAGTCAAAGTGGGGGCTTCTGTAGACACCCAGATTTGGACCTGGTGGCTGCATGAGTGCCCGACAAACACCCGATGATGATCGGACTGCAACGGGACGCGAGTTTGCGATGTTTTAGATATTTTTTCTATAGAACGGATCAAATAATTACTCGGAAAGATTAAATTAACATCAAGGCAGGCTTAGTCGTGTCATTACGGTCGCGTCAACACTAATTAGAGTCAATTTCGACACCGGGGCCCCGAATCGGTCTCAAAATATGTAAAGTCAAACCCGAGTCAACGCGTTGGGCCGAGCGAACCTCGGGACGCGCACCCGAAGCCCACCTGGCGCTTGACACACTAGGGTTATGGGGAAGCTTTAACCTCCAAGATAACCTAAGATATGAATCTTCTCCATTGTGGAAAGTTTTGATATCGGATCTTCAAAACTTCGACAGCTTCAGCTCAGACGCCTAAAAAATGAACTGCCTCACACCAGGCACCTGAAGACCGAGCCGCTTGACCCCGGGCGTCCATATGGGTGACGAGGACCGAAAACACCTTTAAATACCCCCCTCACCTCATTCATTCGACACACAATCACGAGTTCGTGCCTACTTTTACACAACTCGTTCTTCCCTCTCTTTTCTTTCGCTAAGGGCTCGCACACCGACAGCCGAGGCAAACGATCCACTCGATCGTAGTTCCGATAAAGCGACATCGACGCTACTCCTCACCTTCGAGCACCCCACTCGATACTGAGGTGCCTGTGTTCGACTAGCTCAAGTCTAGTAACGAAGTTCTGTCGGATTAGCCGCAGAAACGGTCCATAGTAACGAAGCTCTGTCGGAGTAGCCGCAAGAGGGGTCTACGGTAACGGAGTTCTACCGAAATCAGTGGTCAAGCTAGGAGGATCCGCCTGTTGAAGTAGAGTCGTCACTAGGTTGCCATCTAAACAAAACATTACATTTTTGTACCTTTTATCATGTACTACGATAATATCAAATATGGACGCTAGGTCCACTACAAATACTAAAACACGTAACGTTCGTACTTCAACCGCAAATACTAAAACACACTAAATATACCCGAGTCATTCTGAGATCCGTTCTCAACTATCCATGCATCGAGTCCCATTTAGTGTACACTCCGAGGGTGCAACTCCTCACAATGTGATTTACTTACGTTTGCATTTACAGCTTTTCGTATGATTTATTGCTTTTATGACATTATAATCGCATGCTAAATCACCTAACACGGAATTCAAAACATAAAACAACTAAAAATGAACAAAGTGATGGTCGGGTTCCGTATTAGTCCGCGTACTCGCCTTATTAGGTTCGATGCATCCCTATTAATACCGAACCGACGCATCTTAAGCAGAATACTAGGTAAGGTATACCACGAGAATGACTAATATCTGTATTATCACGTTAAAACTGATTTGCTAATACCTACAATATTAGTACTCTTTACTCTCCTACGTGCATCTTTTCATGGCCTGCTTGTCACGTGAAATCGCATGCAAAGAATGTAAATACAACTAATTTGACGACCATACTTACTTGTCCTTAAACAAGCGACGCAGCAAAAGGTATAGGGTGAAAACAACGAATGTTACAGTATTTCCAACACAACAAAAGAACTAGGTTATCAGCCCACCGATTGATTAGTAGAGACCGCTATAGTGCGGGCGGGATTGGGTGTTGACATTTATCGGATGTTGGCTTCCCAATACGTACCCTCACCCCTTACTCAGAATCGACGGTTTCCGGATGTCCGAAACCATTGGCAGTGAGAGTCATTCCTGGCATGGAGTGCTTAAGGGTACAAGTCTTTATCTTTAGGTCCCGTGCCACTCAACTTTGAGCCGGCTAGGGATCAAAGTTGACCTGAACGGTATCCGAGTTCCCATAATTGACTCGGTGGCAACTCCACAAATCGGCAACAAATTCAGTTCACTAAAAAGGTCGCCTTACAAAACAAATCGGCCTTTAAACATTTACAACCACGACTCGATCGATTCCAAACGGAAACACGGGTGCCCGCACCCATCGAGTACAAGTCCAGATCGTCATCCGAATTGAAGGCCGAGACATCGCCTCGTACGCGATATTGGACCGGCCCCCGACAGGGAGGGGGCCGCTGGGTGGCCACTGCCACACGTTAAAAAACCGGGTCGGTTCCGCGCGGGGCGCCCGGCGGTGCGGACGGACGTCCACAAGTAGCAACAAAAGGACAAACAAAACAGTAGCATCATAGTGAAGACAAACGCAGCAGCATCAGCAAGTACAGAAATAAGACAAACGAAGAAGAAGAAGGAGGAAGAGGAGCAGCAGCAACAGTAATAGAACAGCAGCAGCAACGCAATAGCAGGCACGATGACAAGAAGAAGAAAGGAAAACAAAGAAGAAGAAGAAGAAGAAGAAGAAGAAGAAGATCGATTAACAAGATCTTAACAGCAGACATGATAACAGCAGCACGACAGCAACAAGAGCATCAACAGGACAAAAGAAACAGTATACAAACAAACCCGAAAAAAGGACAGAAACAAATATAAGAAGAAAAACGAGAATGACAGGAGATTGAATAATGCAGGCAGCAACAAATCGCAGCATAATGAACAGAATCAGAGAAAGACAACGAGGATAGTAAAGGACGACAAAACTGACCTTAAGCGGGGCAGAGACGCAAGAAATCAGGGGATGAAGGAGGGTAGACGTGTCATAGAACAACCACGATGACAAAAGCAGCTGAAAAGGAAGAAAAGGAATGAGATTCGAAGGAGAAAAATAGAGGAGGCATGGGTCGAACAGAGGATATTCACGCGATGAAGAACATGGGTGATGAAGGTTGATGATGATAGTGCATGAGTGAAGACATGGGAAGAGCAATTTCACAAAATGGAGAGGGGAGAGCAGCAGAATCAAGGGGTTTTACCAATTAGGGTAGATAAATAAGCCAAAAATCGGAAATAAGGTATTGGGTCAAAAGTCCCATAAGAAACCCGAGTTGAAAATAAATGGGTATAATCATCCGAGACAAGCTCAAAGTTAGTGAAAATAAATAAATTTGTTCGAAAGGAAAAATAAAGTGTATCTCGAAAATAAAATAGATTTTAGCGATAAAACAACGTCTCACGAGAGAATTAATAAATGTTTGATGAAAATGAATTAAATTGATTTCTCGAGGAAAAATGATAAATGTTTGACGAGGGTGATAAGCTAGTCGTGTACCTATCAAAAATAACCAACTACGGTCCAACTAAAAATATAGCTAGGGAAGTCGGGATGGTATCCACAAGGAGACGAAGAAATTCTACTCGTATTAAAGTTTATCTAAGTAACAAATTGGGGTTTTTTTTGTTTGTTTTAACTAATCTAAAAGTAGTGAAGGAAAGAGAATTAAAGGAGAAGAATTAACTAGAATAAATAGGATGAATTAAGGCGAATTGATATATGGAGAGAAAACTAGGATTGTCGGTTCACTACGAATCTCATATGATCACGGTCTAAGTCACAGGTCTATCGCAGATATTGGTCTAAGGGGTAGTGAAAAGGTCCTTCCGGTCCGCTATTCACCCTAGCATGCGTCTAAAGGCTTCTGATCTTATTAAGGCATACTAATGTGTTGTAGCAGGTCTAACTTTAACAGGCTTCCGATCTTAGGTTCAAGTTTATCGAATTCAATTAATCAATCATGCCCATTAACTGACTAACCGCGATTATATGCTACAATTAACAACTCAGACACAATATTATTGACAGATCAATAAATTATTTAGCGACCACATTCAATTCGCAGATCCCCTAAATCCTAGCAAAGGAAATTAGCTACTCATAATTAAATTAATAACAACAATATTAATAATCGATTTTACTAGATTAAACATGATGAATAATAATAAAATTGCGACAAGTATAAATAAAGATTAAGAATAATATAGAACGAAGAAGAAAAACAATAAAAGATGAAGAACAATAAAGAACGAAGAAGAAGATGAAGAAAGAAGGAAGAAAGATTAGATTAAATTACCAATTGGAATAAAGGCGATTCGAATCTTGAAGTTTTACAATAACCGAGAAATTAAACTAGAAGTAATTCTAAGAGAATAAGGAAAAGAGATAAAAGTCTAAAGAGAGGGAGTAAAAGTATAAACAAGTATAGAAGTAGAAAGTAAAAAGAGTAAAAGAAGTAAAAATGTTTTCTAATGTGCCTGAAAAAGCCCTATTTATACAATTTAGAAGGAGTTAAAACTGATTAGGAAACTGTTGGCTGAACACGAAACTGTCTGTGGCCCAGAAAATAGTCGGCCGACTATTGTAATAGTCGGTCGACTAATTTTAACTAATTTGATCTTCTGCTGTCACTCAAATAGTCGGTCGACTATTCTGATAGTCGGTCGACTATTCTGATAGTCTGTCTGCTATTCTGATGGTCTGTCTGCTATTCTGATGGTCTGTCTGCTATTCTGATAGTCTGTAAGCTATTCTTGACACTTTACAGCGATAAGCTCTTTCAGCTTCGTTTTTGCTCGGTTTTGGTTCGTTTTAGCTCCTATGGCTTCCTTTCCTGCAAAAGACAGAATACACCACAAAGTAGCCAATTCGGGGCAAAATGGTAGCTTTCACTACTCGATAAACACGGGAATGCGCGTAATAAGAGCATAAAAAGTGTACATAAAATACGCACATCAAATCTCCCCAAACCAAACCCTTGCTTGTCCTCAAGCAAGCACAAAACGACGAACTCAAACCTAATGGGATGTATATAACTCATAGTGGAATATGCTCCAAAGTTATCCAAACCAATGCGCAATGATTAAAATTAATGTAAACAACCACATACCACAAGCTTGACCAATGACAACATAACCGAACATTCAACCTTGGAAGACTCGTCTATGTCAGACTCTCACGGATCGCTCATCACACAAAATGGGTGATATTATGAGTTTATGTAAAAACGGAAAGACAAAGCACTCACCTAAACTGCGACCTACAAGAACATGCATGCAATCTAACATGAAATCAATCTCTAATAACCGTACATACGCATTCTATTGGGTAAAGAAAACTGCCAAAGACTTACATATGGTATAAAGTGAGGTTAGTCGGGTAAGAAGGGGCAAAATGATATGGATATGAGGAGGTAAAAGACAAGCTAGTATTCCTTACACCCATCAATAATAAACATTCCGTTCTCACCAAACTCCAATCGAAGAAATTAGGCATAGCAACAAGCGCCTTATCAAAATCGCTTCCGACTAATAACTATGAAATTAGAGAGATCTTTCTTATAGCAAAAACACATTCTTCTTCTAGTTTCACTTCATTTTTTTTTTCTTTTCTTCTTCTTTCCTTTCTATTTTTTTTTTTCTTTTTCAAATCTTTTCTTTCATTGAATTGTTTGCTTTTCATTTTTTTTCTCAATTCCCCTTTTTTTCTATCATCATGGTACCAAAATTAACCCGGAAAAAACAATTTCGTCCAACTAATCTACTAGCTTGACTAGGGTAGGCAAATTATGGCATGTAGTTAATAAACGGGTCAAACAAGTCAATTTGGCTATGTGAGGCTTATGGGAATTAACTAAAAGAAAGGATTTACCTTTTTCGCACATGTCAAAACCACGAGTCAAAAACGTACAGGTACCTAAGAGACGAATGTCATGCTTATGCAGTTTGATGTTACATGTCTCATAAGGAGTACTATTCTCAATCCTAAAAGAAACTGATCACGAATTTCATCAGTTTAAGGCTCCAATTCTTTATAAATCTGAGTAGTTTGCCAAATGAGTCAAGTTTATTCGTTCAGTAAAGTTCATCAATGACAAGAGAACCAACATGTAATTATATACAAAAACGATAACGATGGAAGCATAAGCAAGCTAATGAAGACATAAAAGCAATATCATCATCGTTATATAACCATTCCGACGCGACTATATGCAAAAAAACATATTTTTGTGATTTTTTTTATGCTAACGGAAATGCAAGAAATATGCAGATGAATGAAAACAACAGATGCATACCATTCCCAAACCAAATCACACAATGCCCTCATTGTGTACAACAAACAATAAGAGGCATAAAAAAATATGGGGAAAGATACGAAAGACGATAAAAGTGTAAAAGGAAAAAAAATTAGACTACTTACAAGATACATAAAAAGGAGATATCCCCAAACCGCATCAAAACATCCTCTTCATTATCGGAATTGTCGATGTCTCCGTCGAAAAAAATGGTACCTACACACAAAAAAACAACAAAACAAAAAAAAGACAAGAGAAGCAAAGAAAATATAAAGAACACATCTTAGTAACCTATGTGAATCGCCTAAAAAATAGGTCAAGGATCGCATTAGCTTGTCAAACAAGCTAGACCAATCAGCAGCAAAATGGTCATAAGGAATCAACATTAACAAGCATGACCAATAATAAGTATGATAAGTAAGAAGAGTAGTGAACAGTTTATGAGAAAAGACATACGAACCAAATATCTCAAAATTAGCCCAAGTCTTATCATTTGACACAAATTGCACAAGAGGAGAGTCAAATAACTCAAAACTACTCAAAGCATCAAACTTATACTCTTCAACTCCCTCGAAGGAGTTATTATTATCACCATCTTCAATGCTCTCAATAATACGACCACCAAACGAGAAACCAAGAGCCAAAATAACCTCTTCTAAAAGAGTCTCACAATCCTCATCCATAATCACAGGCTCAAGTGAAGGTCTAAAGGAATTGAGATCAAGATAATCAATGGGTGAAGGAGATTTCTCTTCAAAACAATGGAAAAAGTCAAATTTCTCTAAAAATAGGGTTTTCAAAGAAATCAAATTCGCAATCCCAAGTGTCCTCAATAATGAAAATCTCTTGACTCAAAGTATCATTCAAAAGTGCACTCTCTTCCCGACTCTCGTCCGTTTGAATTTTCCTTTCACGCTCACGGGCTTCTCTATTGTTCAACTCTCTTTCCAAAACCTCAATATTGACATCAAATGACACACTCTCAAATTCATATGAACCAAAATACTCAATGTTATCCTCACAAGGAATATCAATCAAAGCATCAAAACACATATTTTCCTCAAATCTCACACTTTCCATCTCACAATCGTTGTTTGCCACAACAACATTCACAAAATGACAAGCGGGTCTGACTAAAGGGTGTGAAAGTTGTTCTGAAGGAGAATAAAGTGGTTCACAAGTATCCATGGAATGCAAGTAGTCATCCTGCATCAAGTTAAAAATAATAGGGGTTTGGAGAACGAGGTGAGATTGAACACAATACACATAATCATCCTCTTCAAATGAGCATATGTCCTGTCTAATAGAAGCAATAGATTCAGTCATAACATAGTTAGTGGAATGTGAGAAGTTAACTCTAGTATCTAACTTACATGGAGTATCATGCTCGTTTTCCTTGTCCGTTTGGATAACCAAATAGGAGGGAAAGGTAGGGGAGGGAAAGGGAAGAGAGGAAGAAGGATGGTTGTTTGGATAACATGAATGAGGGAAGAGAGGGAGAGGAGGATTGATAAAAGTGTTTTTATTAGAGAGGAACGAATGTATTACGCTTTTGTAATTACAATTATTAATTTTTGACTCGTTTAAATATAACAAAAAAATGACTTAAAAATTGATAAAAAAATTAAAATATTTTTAATTATTTTTGATGGGGGATAAAACCCCCACACGCATGGGCCCGACTCCCAGGACTGAGAAGGCCCAACTGGGTCCTAGCCGACCATAGGGGCCGAACCCCCTATCAGACGACCCCTTTACGGGTAGTCATTAACTGACTCAGAGAGACTTCTCTACTGATCACTATGTTGATGTCATGGGTGACATCACCCTACTACATCCTTCCCCCTATAAATACCCCACTTAGGGTGAGGGGAAGGGGGCAATTTCATTCACATTTACTCCTCCCTACTCTCTCTACCTCTCTTATCTCCCTAAATATCTATATTCAGTCATACATTTTACTAACTTGGGCGTCGGAGGCTCCGCCCCGGGGGTTCCCCTCGGGCCCGGAGTTCACCTTGCAGGATCACCGTCGGCACGCACCCGGAATCGAGGAGAACCGTGAAGCTCAAGGTCAGGGACCCGTTTCCATACCGGAACAATTTGGCGCCGTCTGTGGGGAGAACGGTTGTGCTCACGAATTACCCACAAAAATCAACCACTCCCAAATACAACTTTTTCCAGATCTAATCTTCATCTTCGAGATGGATCTATAGAAATCAATGACAGAAGATACAAAAAAAATGATATAGGGTGGTCATGGTTGCCTTTCGTTAATATAAACGAAGCAGCTACAATTCCCACTTCCCAGATCTGATTTTTTGAGAGGATAAGCAAGGAGTCAACCTGTCAAATTCATTCCACGCTTAATGTCATACATTATAGTGTACATCTACTATATTTTATGGAAAATTCATAGCAAATGAAGGGATTAGTGTCAAAAATGCTACGCAAAAACAATACATCAAGCATATTGGTACGACAAAATGTACTATGAATCTTCCAAGGCTCTGCAGTCTGCACATATATATTCGTATAATAGTTGCTGTCAAGAATTCTGGGTTCGTGAAACCAGGAGGAGCAGATTAAAGGGATGTTGAAGGGTGTGCCTGACAGAGAAAATCAAGTCCACTACCTTCATGTTAGGAATGTTTGGTATGCACTTTCATGTATTTATTCAAATTACATCACAAGAACAAGCAAAAATGGTGGTGTAAAAGAAGATATAGATTTATCTTTCCAGATCTAATTTTTATTGGGTCTAGAAAACCAGAAAATCACAAAGAAGGTGACACAATAGAGATATTGGAACAATAATAACACTTTCAAATTGATCCTACAAAGCTCAATTTAAGAAGGAGAGCGAGTAATTGATACAAGTATGTTCACGGTCAGTTATACATTTCGCCATCTGAGTAAAGCAAGTTAGGTCGGCCACCCGAGTTTCGGCTTGTGTCGGGCACCTAATTCATTGTGGAAGGTCGGCCATCTGAGTCGACGAACGATCATGGGTCGGCCACCCTGGCTAGCATGCCGGGTCGGCCACCCAAGTCGGTGTCTCTGGATTGTGTCAAACTCCAGGCCATCTCCGACTCATCACAACCTCCAACCAAATGAGATGTTATCAGCCGCTCACCTTTGAGTCAATGTGTTAGGTCGGCCACTTGATTCGATGAATACTCAGGCATGAGTTGGTAACCTTAGTTGGCGTATTGAGTGGTTGAGCCCCCTGATTCGATGAGTAATCGACTTGTGTCGGCCTACTTAGTCGTCGTTCCGATCGGCAAGTCTCGACATGGGTCAGGCGCAAAATTGCTTGTTGAGTCGGCAAAAGAAAAAATAATAATGATGAAGGCATGGGAAGATGGCATAGGCACGTATCCTCCGTCATGTTTGATGAAAGAATGAATAAGATTCCACACAAAAAGATGGAGGTACGTGTAGTGCACTCCAACACTCTATTTTTGTATTGAAATCAATCAGTTGGTCAAAACAAGATGGGTTTCACTTCCATAAGCCCAAACATGTACAAGCATAGTTGATCCATCCATAGTCATGCATGACCCATGTAACATATAGGATAACATGTGTGTGGGTGCGATACATATTATATAGGATATAGTCAAATGGGCCGCAAGAACGATCCAATTTTTCAATTCCACCAAAGAAAATCACAAGTACCAACCACAAAAATTACCCAACTTTTTGCCCCGTCACAAAAATTTCCAAAAAACTCCTCAAAAAATATACCCGAAAAATGGTGAAGATAAGTCACAGAAATGGGTAACAAATGAGCTCAAATTTTGTAGCCTGACAGATACATGGCCCTATCGACTTACGGCTCGGCCAAGATGCTGCCCTGCCGATTTACGGTCCGGCCCTGCCAATTTACGGCTCGGCGAAGATGCTGCCCTGCCGATTTACGGTCCGGCCCTGCCGATTTACTGCTCGGCCCTACCGACTTACGGCTCGGACAAGATGTTGCCCTGCCGACTTACAGTTCGCCCTGCCGATTTACGGCTCGGCCCTACCGACTTACGGTTCGGCCCTACCGACTTGCGGCTCGGCGAAGATGTTGCCCTGCCGACTTACGGTTCGCCCTGCCGATTTATGGCTCGGCCCTACCGACTTACGACTCGGCCAGATGTTGCCCTGCCGATTTACGGTTCGCCCTGCCAACTTACGGCTCGGCCCTACCGACTCACGGCTCGGTCAAGGTGCTGCCCAGCCGACTTACGGCTCAACCTCAGCGTCTGCAGAGACCGCATAGGTCCGCCAACCACCATGTGGAATTCTACGAAGACAAGACTAAATATATACCCATCACCTGTTCATTACTCTCACAGCTAATGGGCAGGGGGCAATAGGGGAGGAGCCCCTATTGCAAAACCCAGGAAAAGCGGACCCCCCCCCCCCAACAAAAAAAAAGGGGATTAATACACACTCAGCCTTGTACAAACCACAAGTCTCTCTGCCTACCTCTGGGCAGGCAGAGGGCAGGCCCCTTGGACTTCGAACAGAAGCCAGGGTCAGGCCCGGCCCCATACGCCAAACGATAAGTCCCTCTGCCTACCTCCGGGCAGGCAGGGGGCAGGTCCCCTGGACTTCGAATAGAATCCAGGGTCACGCCCGGCCCCATGCGCCGAACGATAAGTTCCTCTGCCTACCTCTGGGCAGGCAGGGGGCAGACCCCCTTTACTTCGAATAGAAGCCAGGGTCAGGCCGGGCCCCATGCGCAGAATCATAAGTCCCTCTGCCTACCTCTGGGCAGGCAGGGGGCAGGCCCCCTGGACTTCGACCAGAGGCCAGGGTCAGGCCCGGCCCCATGCGCCGAGCGATAAGTCCCTCTGCCTACCTTTGGGCAGGCAGGGGGCAGGCCCCCTGCACTTCGAACAAAATCCAGGGTCAAGCCCGGCCCCATGCGCCGAACGATAAACCCCTCTGCCTACCTCTGGACAGGCAGGGAGCAGGCCCCTAGACTTCGGCAAGAAGCCAAGGTCAGGCCGGACCCCATGCGCCAAACCACAAGTCCCTCTGCCTACCTCTGGGCAGACAGAGGGCAGGCCCCTTTAACTTCGACGAGAAGCCAGGGTCGGGCCGGGCCCCATGCGCCGAATCATAAGTCCCTCTGCCTACCTCTGGACAGGCAGGAGGCAGGCCCCCTGGACTTCGAACAGAAGCCAGGGTCAGGCCCGGCCCCATGCGCCGAACGATAAATCCCTCCGCCTACCTCTAGGCAGGCAGGGGGCAGGCCCCCTGGATTTCGAACAGAAGCCAGGGTCAGGCCTGGCCTCATGCGCCAAACCACAAGTCCCTCTGACTACCTCTGGGCAGGCAGGGGGCAGGCCCCCTGGACTTCGAATAGAAGCCAGGGTTAGGCCGGGCCCCATGCGCAGAATCATAAGTCTCTCTGCCTACCTCTGGGCAGGCAGGGGGCAGGCCCCCTGGACTTCGACCAGAGGCCAGGGTCAGGCCCGGCCCCATGCGCCGAGCGATAAGTCCCTCTGCCTACCTCTGGGCAGGCAGGGGCCGGGGCAGGCCCCCTGGACTTCGAACAGAATCCAGGGTCAGGCCCGGACCCATGCGCCGAACGATAAACCCCTCTGCCTACCTCTGGGCAGGCAGGGAGCAGGCCCCTGGACTTCGGCAAGAAGCTAGGGTCAGGCCGGGCCCCATGCGCCAAACCACAAGTCCCTCTGCCTACCTCTGGGCAGACAGAAGGCAGGCTCCCTGGGCTTCGACGAGAAGCCAGGGTCAGGCCGGGCCCCATGCACCGAATCATAAGTCCCTCTGCCTACCTCTGGGCAGGCAGGAGGCAGGCCCCCTGGACTTCGACCAGAAGCCAGGGTCAGGTCGAGCCCCATGAGCCGCATCATAAATCCCTCTACCTACCTCTGGGCAGGCAGGAGGCAGGCCCCCTGGACTTCGACCAGAAGCCAGGGTCAGGCCGGGCCCCATGAGCCGCATCATAAATCCCTCTGCCTACCCCTCGGGCCCGGAGTTCACCTTGCAGGATCACCGTCGGCACGCACCCGGAGCCGAGGAGAACCGCGAAGCTCAATGTCAGGGACACGTTTCCATACCGGAACAATTTTTTTAATCAACTCAACTCAGTGACTCACTCATAATTTTTTTATTCGCTTTATTATCCTAACCGACTCATCCACGATGAAAAAAAATATGACATAAAAAAACTAAATTGAATTTGTATGAACTGAACTAAACTAAATCCGTCTAACTGGAGTGACCGGAAAGTGTTTGAATACAAGTCTACCAGAACAGCGTGTTATCTTAATCCGACTCACCGTAAGGGCCATACGGAAAAAAAACAAGGTGTCAGTTTTTTTTATCCTAACCCGACTCAACTGTAACGAGAAAAGGGCGTCGTAATTTTTTTATACGTTTTCTTATCCTAACCCAACTCACACGTATCAGTGGAAAAAAAGTCGTCGTAATTTATCCTAACTCGACTCACCCATAACGGGGGAAAAAAAGTCATCGTAATTTTTTTTATCCTAACCTGACTCACAAGTATCGGAAAAAATAACAAATTGTCGTAATTTATCCTATCCGACTCACCCGTAACAAGAAAAAAACAATCGTCGTAATTTTTTTATTCTAACCTGACTCACAAGTATCGGAAAAAAAAATCGTCGTAATTTATCCTAGCCCGACTCACCCGTAACGGGGAAAAAAATCGTCGTAATTTTTTTATCCACACCTGACTCACCCGTATCGGAAAAAAAAATTTGTAATTTTTTTTATACTAACCCCATTTACACGTATTGGAAAAAAAACAAATCGTCGTAATTTTTTATCCTCACCCGTAACTGAAAAAATAAGGCATCGTAATTTTTTTTATACGCTTTTTATCCTAACTCGACTAACCTGTAAGGCGTAACGGAAGAAAAAAAGTCTAAAAAATAAGGAGATAAAATGAGTGTAAAAACATTAGTTTAGCAAGTATAAATTTGTAATTGTATGATTAATGGAAAGACAAATCATTTTTCCTTCCAAATCTTGCCTATTTTGGCAAGATTTTATTTTATACTAAAATGATTCAATCCCATCCCTCCATTTCCTTCCCCTTCATTTCCCTCCCTTCCTAATTGGTATCCAAACAAAGGATAGTCCATCCCTCCCCTCCCTTTCCCTCCATTTCCTCTTATCCAAACGCACCTTAAAGTTAGCATATCTATAAGTTGTTGCGTCATCGCCTTAAGCTCCGATATCTCAGCCTTTCTCTTTATCTCTGACTCCAAACTGTTTCGGATTAAATATTGGAGTAGCGCTCATCGTTTCACATAAGACATGTATTTAAACATGCCTTCACAGTTTCCCTTAATATAAGCCCGTGTTGCGTCATCGACACCATTGTAAATCATATGACCCCCCTCCCAGACACTCACACGATAGCCACTTTGAGTAATAAAAGAGTCAAATCTATCAAAATAAATATGCAGTGGTTCATGTTCAAACTCAGGGAAGTAGAAGATAGTCATAATGGTGAATTTTTTTTTATAATAAATAAATAAATAAAAAGGACTAAAAAAATTAAGACAAAAAAAACTAAGACAACAAAAAACGATAATAATAATAATAATAATAAAAAATTAATAATAATAATAATAATAATAGTCGTCCCAAAAAACTGAAAGTTCCATGAGACAAAAAATAAACTAAAACGACAAGTAAAATTAACCGTGTCCCCGGCAACGGCGCCAAAATTTGAGAAGCTAGTCGTGTACCTATAAAAAATAACAAACTACAGTCCAACTAAAAATATAGGTAGGGAAGTCGGGATCGTATCCACAAGGAGACAAATAAATTCTACTTGTATTAAAGTTTATCTAAGTAACAAATTGGGGTTTTTTGTTTGTTTGTTTTAACTAATCGAAAAGTAGTGAAGGAAAGAGATTTAAAGGAGAAGAATTAACTAAAATAAATAGGATGAATTAAGACGAATTGATATATGGAGAGAAAACTAGGATTGTCGGTTCACTACGAATCTCATATGGTCACGGTCTAAGTCACAGGTCTATCGCAGATATTTGTCTAAGGGGTAGTGAAAAGGTCTTTCCGGTCCGCTATTCACCCTAGCATGCGTCTATAGGCTTCCGATCTTATTAGGGCATACTAATGTGTTGTAGAAGGTCTAACTTTCACCAGGCTTCCGATCTAAGGTCCAAGTTTACCAAATTCAATTAATCAATCATGCGCATTAACTGACTAATCGCGATTATATGCTACAATTAACAACTCAGACACAATATTATTGACAGATCTATAAATTATTTAGCGACCACATTCAATTCGCAGATCCTCTAAATCCTAGCGAAGGAAATTAGCTGCTCATAATTAAATTAATAACAACAATATTAATAATCGATTTTACTAGATTAAACATGATGAATAATAATAAAATTGCGACAAGTATAAATAAAGATTAAGAATAATAAAGAACGAAGAAGAAGAACAATCAAAGATGAAGAACAATAAAGAACGAAGAAAAAGATGAAGAAAGAAGGAAGAAAGATTAGATTAAATTACCAAGAGGAATAAAGGCGATTCAATTCTTGAAGTCTTACAATAACCGAGAAATTAAACTAGAAGTAATTCTAAGAGAATAAGGAAAAGAGATAAAAGTCTAAAGAGAGGGAGTAAAAGTATGGAGAAGTATAGAAGTAAGAAGTAAAAAGAGTAAAAGAAGTAAAAGTATTTTCTAATGTGGCTGAAACAGTCCTATTTATACAATTTAGAAGGAGTTAAAACTGATTAGGAAACTGCTGGCTGAACACGAAACTGTCCGTGGCCAAGAAAATAGTCGGTCGACTAATTTTAACTAATTTGATCTTCTGCTGTCACCCAAATAGTCGGTCAACTATTCTGATAGTCGGTCAACTATTCTGATGGTCAGTCGACTATTCTGATAGTCGGTCGACTATTCTGATAGTCGGTCGACTATTCTGATAGTCTGTCTGCTATTCTGATAGTCTGTCTGCTATTCTTGACACTTTACAGCGATCAACTCTTTCAACTTCATTTTTGCTCGGTTTTGGTTCGTTTTAGCTCCTATGGCTTCCATTCCTGCAAAAGACAGAATACACCACAAAGTAGCCAATTCGGGACAAAATGGTAGCTTTCACTACTCGATAAACACGGGAATGCGCGTAATAAGAGCATAAAAAGTGTACATAAAATACGCGCATCAGAGGGTTTAATTAAAATGAACTTCGAGCTAAAAGAATAGATAAATTGACACGAAATCAAAAATAAGTTTTAAACATAAATGACATTTCGAGGCAAATAAACTTTTACGAATTCAAACGATTGAAAAATGAATCTGTTTTATAATTATTTTAAGAAATACGAATTAAATCATAAATAGAATAAAATAAGAATAAAATTTAATTAATTTAATTTATAAAATTAGGGGTGTTACAATCTTACCCACTAAAAAAAAGTTTCGTCCCCGAAACTTACAGAAACTCAAAAATATAATAGAAAACGAAGTCACCTGTTTTGAAGGAAGTGAGGATTTTCACTCACACCAAAATTTTGGTTTAAAAAGAAAGTTTTATAGAAATTCTTATCTCAAGATTGACGGGGTTTAACTACCGAAAGGTTTAAAATCTTTTAAATCACTAAAATCGTAAGTTAAAGTTATTTATAAAATAACGATGATAATAAAAAAATGTTTGTAAACAAACTTGAGGGAAAGAGAGTACTCAAAACATTTTCGAAACAACGATAATACATTTTGATTAAGAAATTCGACAATGTTTCGTTTTAATTTTAAAAAAAATTAGTCTTGAGAAATCAAGTTTTGTAGTTAGTAAAATTCGAAATTAATCGTCGAATGTTTTTCATACAGATTCAAAAGTCTACCGGCGATAAAAAGAAAGCTTGAACATACGAAATTATTTCAAAAACTAAACCGTTTCATATAGTCATCTCATAGAAATCAAAATATTTGTAATGATAAAAGTTTTCTTTAAATTTTGACCGCTTGAATATCAAAATTGGAAACAATTTCGAATTATTTTAAAATGAATTATTTAGGCATTTTGAAACAGAATTAAATATAGATATCAACCAGGAATAAAACATAAATAAAGTGTAAGGTTTTGAAGTCTATAACTCAAAATGTTAAATTTTCACGGAAATCAAAAAATTTAAATTAGGCAAACTTTTCATAACATATGTTTGGGAAAAAGGTAAGCGGGTAAATAGAGTCAAGGTCAACAACAAATCGAAACAAAATTTTTCAAACACGATAAAGAAGTCGAAGGGATTAGCAGCAAAAGAGGTAACAGAATTTAAGAAAAATTAAGGGGAGGACGAAATTGAGAGTCCAAAAGAGCTCTAAAGGGTTAGAGAATGAAATAACCATCTCGAAATTCCCGGTACGACTCCCACAACACGAGTTCCTAATTACCATCAAATGATACTAAGTCCAATATTAGGCATTGGTAGCCCGACTCAGTTTACAATCTTCAAAATTATCAACTGCTATAACCTCCAATATAAAGTCATACATATCTAATTCTTAAATTAACATGGTAAGGATCCACAAATGATTTAGAATCAAATCCACTAATTAAGATTCGAACCAGGTTACCAAAATACATCCAAACTCGTAATTGATAAGGCTCCTAAATTAAAGCTCATAAGGTTTGAACTAGAAGTATACTCCAAATTTCTGGAGTAAGGAACACTAAACATGGTCCACCAAATTACCAATGCTCGGGTACGAAATCCTCAAAAGTGATCACTAACATAATTATAATGTCACAAGTATAGAAGTTGGGAAAGTACAATAAATCCTCGAACACGCTCAAACCTATAGGTAATGGCGCAAACACTCACATCTTTAAACACGTCATTGGGCTAAGGTTTCTGAAAATTCCATCAAATTTCATATCGTAACAGAGAAACCACTAAAATATTTATTAACTCAACGAAGCCACAATCTCATTGGTCTAAGGATTCTGAACTATAAATCCATTAAGATGATTGGCATTAATTATTCCTCAAAACAACGCGATAAATCCAACCTTTAATTGTGCAATATGTTTCTCTTCTTCAAGGTTAACAACAATTTATCCAAGTTAGATCACTCAACTCCAAAGTTCATAGGTTACAACCTTTAACATCGATCAACGATCTAATCCTTATGAAACACGGGAAATCTATGTCTACCAAAATTTCTAACGACATTAATGAAAACCTTTAATGGTACCACAACACTCAGGCTAACATTTTAAACGATACTCTATGAACCTAAACAATCACAATGCATCCATCAAATAAGCATTAGGTAAGAATCCTAAAGTAATATAATCAGTTACACTTAGTTCGGTTCTAGGTTAGGTATTAAGTAACCATCAAAATATGATAAACTCTTACTACACCAAAAGATTATTCAACTTTATGTCCTCCAAATAATCAAGTAACCTATAACCCAAGGTTCAAAATCTTAGGTACCACCCTAATCCCATTAATCGACAATTTATCATTCAAATCGATCCTCAAAAGCTTACTAAGATAGATAACAGGGTATAACTCACGATCCTCAAACCATGTAACAAGGGTTTACTAAACCTCAAACATCTATGACTTTTCACGGGGTTCACCGAGACGGAACTCGGTCAAACTAAGAATCTCAAGAGGAAAGATGGTTAGGTAGGAGAATAGAACAAGGATTTACTAAGCGAGTGAAGATGAGAATATATAAGAGAGGAATTGGAAGAAGTAGAGAAAGGAAGAAAGGAATCGATGAACCTATATTACCAAGTTTTTGAACCAAAGGAGAATCTTCGGGCCTCCAGAGTTCACGAGGGGACTAAATTGATTACTTCCTCTTCTTGTAGAAGAATGAGCACACAAGTCTTGAGTCGCTCCATCTAGATTTACTGTAACATCATGGAATAGGAATTTACTCTTGATCGTCTGGCCTGTAGCTTAAGCAAACTAAGTCTGGGGTGGAAAGTCACCATTGTATCTTTTTATAGCGCCAAGTTGTCCACTCGAGTCAGCAGGTGTTGAGAGTTCGAAGTAGGTCCCAATCTGGAGCAGCATCTTGTTCATTCATCTGGATAATTCATCTTCTTCTTGACAAATGAAACAAATATTCAGTGCTAGTCATTGAGTTACAAAAACATATAAGCCTAACAGTTAAGTCCTTACTTTCTTTCTACCCATCTCTCACTAATATTTCATTGGTGTTCAAGTCATCTACGGGTGTTTTTCCTAGAATCAGGTGTAAGCGTCGGGAGCAACAATGCTCTAATACTAACTGTAATCCCCCATAAAATCTAATGCAATACAGTGGCGGAAACACTGTAGATTGGGATTAAAATACACCGACAAACTATATTCTATTTAAAAGAAATGGTCGGTCGATACAAAGGCCACTTTTTACAAAAGGGCTAAAATAAACATCCTTAAAAGATTTTACAAAAATCCAGAAGTAACAAAATTTGATAGAGTACGATCCATGCTACTCGCTAGCTCACACCCAAAACCCAGCAGCAAATACCTGTCATGTTATAATCATAACAGCCACATTAGTGGGGAGTAACTCGGACGTTCTCCCAGCCATATTATATCATATGAAAAATAATATCATTACTATATCAAAATAGATAAAACGAAAAACAATTAAAACACTATAGTAACATAAGTTTTTAGCAAAACTTAAAGCGACTGCCAACCTGCAAGTCAAAACCAATCGATAATTATAAAATCCAAAATGGCGTTATGGAAATCAATTAGTGCAACGGAATAGGCTTTCAGCGTGATCTTACTAAACTAGCTTCGAGAACTTAGTCAAAACGAATCAGACTTCGATCTCTAACTAGGCAACTCAACTATAACAGGACTGCGTGCAGCGAGGTCCTGACTTAAGTAATGCACACCCCTCCTGGACACCAACCATAATCCAGTTCAACCCGACGACAACTTATACGATGCGATATCTAAGTTTAAGGTCACAATATACACACTCCTGAACACAAACCATGCTCAGTTCAACGACCAATGCGTCTCACATAGACACACCAACTTTATAGTTGATGGCAAAACGTATACCCTAGAATGTATTACTCTACCCATGCACTTGTTCTCATTCCATAACTCCAAAACCAAGCCATTATCGATATCAAAATAGAATGTTCAAGGTGAATAATATAAAGGTAAAAGAAATAAACATTTTACGTTAAAAGGAAACTTTCTAATTATAGAAATTTACTAATTTTAGAAACTTACTTAAATCGGAAGTATTCTTATAGAGATACGTAAAGTGTTAAAATGACTTAAACGTACCAAAATAACATTTATGGCAAATAAAATTTTTATTAATATCGTTGTTATCGTAACTTAATATATTTCTATGTTCGTTATCAAAGGTATAAATCAAATGTATTAAGTGAAAATATAGTACTTTATAAATATGTAAGGAAATCGAGTTAAAACGATAAATTTTAGAAATATACTATTTAGAAACAAAATGATAAATATAGATAAAGTATAAATAATTGAGGAGTTTTAGAAATGAAATGAGATTTAAAAACCTTTCAAATTGTGTCTAGTAATTAAATTTATTGATAAACAATACGGGTTTTACTAAAAATAATAAATCGTAGACAAATGAAAATTTATTAAGGAAAATAGTCTCGGCTAAAAATGTATTTAAAACAAAATAGACTACTTTCTCATTTATTAATATAAGTCGTAAAATGAAAATTAATTTATTAAACAAGTATACAAATCTCGATTATTATATAAAAGTACAATTTTAAGTTAAAATAGTAACTTAATGAAATATGACAAAATAATGAAACTGATACTATTTAGTTGCCAGTGTCACGATAACCAACAAAATATTATAACGAACATTAATAATGAAAATTAATAACGATTTATAAAACCATATCGAAAGTTATAAAATGTTTATAAGACGCACGATTTGAAATAATATTTTTAGCAAATAATACATTGAAGAAATAATATTTTAGAAATATTTTGACAATATATGTATGTCACAAAATCTGGAAAAAAACTTTAAAAGTTGAAAATTTGCATGTTTCGGTATTTTTATCGCTTTTACGAGATTAACGATTAAATCGTCATATTAATTTGTAAAATCGTAATATTTGGCCTAAACATGTAATATATGTTTATATTCTGTAAAAATGATTTTTTTGATGATTTCTAATAATTTAGTATTTTTCTGACATTTTAGTTATCGATTATTGAATTATTACCGTTTACGGACAAAAATGATTAAAAGTCGATTTTTAGTTCTACTACCTAAACATTTTATTTTAATCTGATTTTTGACGTGGTGAAACTTTCTGATGAAATAGAATTATCTGAATTTTTTCAAAAAAATTTCGGAATTTTTAAGTGGATGAATTAATGAATAGCTTTACATCATCGTTTATCGTTAAAGTCGTGTTTGTCGTTTAAATTCTCGATTTCTGGTCTTTTGTGTAAATCTGGAAAAAAATATGATTCTGATGATTTCATAATAAAATGTAATTTTATGATTTTTAGTGCTTTAATAAAATGTTGGGAACGATAAGTTTTATTAATGGAATCGTTAATTGTGAAAACGGGTTTAAAAGACGGTTTTAGCGGGATTTATTAAATCTGGAATTTTGGGAAATCTGGAAAAAATAGTAGTTTCTAGAGAATCATGTTTTTTAGGTTTAATAATAATTTTTGGATATTGATACTTAAATCGTTTTGTAATTACTATTTTTATTAATCGTTATTGTCGAGATTAGACGATTAACGAGAAAACGCTTTAAAAACCGAGTTTTAGGATTCTGGAAAATTTTCTTTTCTGAACAGAATGTCCATAATATATTTGAACTATTTTGCGTAATTTTTGTACTATTTATTAAAGTCTTTAATTAATAAGTATTGATTTTTGGACAAATAATGATTTATCGTTAAAATACATCGTCTTACCTAATAGAATTATATTTCCAACCATTTTGAAAATATATTCTAAATATTCTGAAACTTTAGGAGTTAAATCATCCCTTAACATATTCTAAATATATTCAATGGTTTAATTAAATAAAAGACGTTAAAAGATTTAATTTGACATTTGCCGTAAAATCCTATTTATGTTCGTATTGTCGAAACTATTAATAATTAGGGAATTTTAATTTTATAAATTTTGGAAACACCCTAATTAGTAGTAATAAAATGTTTAAGACATTTTTAATCATTTTATAAACACTCGTATGATGTTTCAGTAATATCATAAACCTAAACGTTCTCACTTTATCAATTAATATCGTTAAGGTCGAAAGTATTAGTTTTATAAATCTATATTGTTTAATAAAAATGTTGTATTAGTATAAACTAATATTTTCGCTATTTTGATATGATGCTATTTTTAGTAAAGTTTCCTATAATAGAAGTTTCCGAAAATTGAAAGTTCCCTCTTTTGGAAAGTGGTCATTTTTCCTTTTGTTCTCTTGTTATTTATAATGATTATATCTTTTGAGTATCGATAATGCCTTTGTTTTGGAGATATGGAATAAGGATAAGTGTGGGGTTAGAGTAATACAGTCTAGGATGTACTGTTTTGCCATCAACTATAAGCCTGGTGTATCTATTTGGGATGCATTGGTTGTTGAACTGGATACATTTGGTGTCCAGGAGTATATGTGCATTGTGCCCTTAAGCTAGATTTCGCATCGTGTTAGTCGCCGTCAGCTGAACTGGATACATTTGGTATCCAGGAGGGGTGTATATTACTTAAGCTAGGACCTCGCATGATCAGTCGACGTCCTATTATGGTTGAGTTGCCTAGTTAGAGACCTTGGAGCTTCACTGCGTGTGAAATTGGTGTCTGAGTTCTCGAAGCTAGTTTTTAGTATATCCCTAGTGAAAGTCTAGCCTTGTGCACACTAATCGAATATCCATAACGCCATTTTGACTATTTTATTATTATCGATATAATTTGGTTGCAGGTTGGCAAATGTTTTATGTTTTCTATGGAAAACTCGTTTTTATTATATTGTTTCGATACGTGAAGTTTTTCACTGAAAACTTATTTTCATTATAATGTTTTACTGTTTTCTGTTTTCTTACTATTTTTCTATAATAGTAATTACAGTTTTAAAATCCTGTTATACGGCTGGGATAACGTTGGCGTTGCTCCCCACTGATTGTGGCTGTTATGTTTTAACATGGCAGGTATACGTGTTCCGGGTGTGGGCTAGCGACCAGTGTGGATCCTGCTTGTTTATTTTGATAATTATGTCTTATGGATTGTTCAAATCCCTTTTGTGGATTGTTTTAAATTTTGACCATTTTATTTAAGTCCTATTGTTTGACTTTACCATTTTAATTTTAGTAAGACCTAGTTACAGTGTGTTTTAATCCCAACACTACAGGGTTTCCGCCACTGTATCGCGTTAGATTTTCTAGGGGATTACACCCAAACTTCGTACAGGCAAACACCTCACCACTACTACAAAATCATTAGTTTCTTGACGCTTTAAGCTGGACGCTTTTATAAGTGTCCACCCTTTTCCTTATCAAATTTTCCTTCTCTACCCTTTAATGCGTCGAGAGTTATATTTTTATTATAATTCATAACCAAAATCTCTAAACTTCTCTAAACTAATGAATTGAAATGAGCGGTGAAAAAGAAACCATTTCCTTCATTCACTCTTCGATAAACACACCCACTCGATTTCCCCACAGGCCACAACTCTCAGATCTGAAACCCCATGACCAATTTCTCTTTCCTTTTCCAATCATCTTCTATCGTCGGCGTGTCCTTTCTTCGTCCCGTCTGTCGCCATCGTGTCGCGTCGTTCTAGCATCATACTCGTACGATTTTTAAGTTTTTAAATCAATTGTGTTACTCGTACGAAATCTTTAAATCTATCTTCAATATCTCAGTTCTTCTTCCATCTTAAATCCTCAATTTCTTCAAGGTAACGTCTTGTCTCTTTATTCTTCAATTTCATTATTGGCCATTGATTTCCCCTCTTTCAGTTACATATTCGTCATTTTCACGAATTTTTTAGTTCATTTCGCGATCGTAATTATATTTGTTAGGGTTTGATTGATGTTTGATGCAGGCGCAATTGTCACGATATAGTTTTGCCTGAGAATCATAACTTTTTTGAAGTTATTATGTCCAAATTTGTACGAAGTAGCTGTTTATTGAATTCCTGATTGATTGTTATTTTCATCTCCAATCATCTTGTTCTGGAACTACCTTCGTTATTGCATCATTTAAATAAGCTAATCGTTGATATTTTGATGCTTTTTACGTTTTTGCCGTTTTCATTTTGATTGTTTGTGAAGCCATATGTTAGTGTAGTTCAATTTTGTTTATCAGCTAATCTGAGAAGATTAATTGAATTAGTTTGATTGAGTGCATGATTGATTTAGTTTTAACTGAATTAGTTGTGTACGATTATAGTTGAAGTATGTGCAATGTGAAGTGCAATGTTGTTGCTATACTGCTGTAGCTATAGGCCTGTAGCTTATTTTTGAGATTTTAAGGGGTTGAATTAGTATAGTCAATTGAGTAGCTTATGTTTTTGATTTCGATCCAGATGTGAAATTATATTAGATGTAGGCCAATTAAACTACTACTCCCTCCTAGTTCAAGTATTTCTCCCCAATTTTTTTGGGGGAGAGATTAAGAAATGGGTAAAAAGTGGGGTATAAAGTGTAAAAGGTGGGTATGAAGTGAAAAGGTGTTGGGTTTAGGTGTGGAGGAAAAGAATAAAGAATGATTAAAAGTACATCCAAAAAAGGAAAGTGGGAAGAAAACCAAACTAAGCTCAAAAAGGAAAGTGGGAGGAATACTCAAACTAGGAGGGAGTACGAGGAAAAACATTGTTGTTTCAGTTGCAAACAAATGGGGTGGTATGAAATTATCAACCTAGCTAGATTATGGGTATCGTCGTATAGACACAATCCACTTTATAATCCCGATCGAATAAGTTATCATGCATCCTAAAACTAACTGATGGATAATGCGAGTAATAATTGAATTCAATTCAATTGAATGATATCAGCTAGCAGTGAACGCATACACCCAAATGAATGATAGTAGTAGAGGGTATTATACTCCATACATAGGTACGTACCCAACATTGAATATAATAGGACGGAGAATATAATTGAAGAAGAGTTGTTCATTAAAGTTGAAGAGTAAGGAACTAGTTCGTTGTTTTATAAGTAATATTACAGCTCCGCTCCCAAAACCTTGCAAAATCCGTTCATTCACCATAACTAACATAACATAATCTCTGAAGAATCAAACAATCAAATAAAAAAAGATGAAAAATAGATTAGTAAGAAAGGGGGCTGGCTAGTGACAATGAGTAGGGCGATGATGGTAGTATTAATCCATCGATTCTTTTCCAAAAGATGACCAAACAAAATACATATACAATTAAGCTGATTAGGAAAAAGATAATCACCTCGGTGATGAATTCAATATTTTTAACATTCAAGTTCTGCCTTCGATGAGCTCTTATACGCTATGATAATTAGTTCAGTGGCTCATTTGCAGATGTTTTTAACGAATCTAGATATGTCAAGCAATGCTCTCAAGATACGGAGCGCCTAAATCTTGGAAATGCCTGCATTGTAGTGTCAGGAGAATGTGGTCTGAGAAGTGTTGAGAATTTTAAAATGATAAAATAGCTTGCAGAGAAACTTGGTGCAGCAGGTTCTCTTCTATGTCTGCATAATCATACTACCTTTATCCGAAATTTCTCGTCCCCATTTGACTTTGTTGTTCAATCATTATCGATTTCGGCCATTAATTTCTCCTACTATATGCACAGCTTTAAAGTTTGCCATGTTTGATTGATCTAAATTGCCCTTTCTAGGTTCATTTTTAAAAAAAGTGGCGACTTTCGCATTCCTTAAGAAAAGAATGAAAGTTTATATTGGTTGATCAACAAAGTCGATTATCCGCTAGACTACCATTGCTATTGCTTCTAAGTTGATAATATAACACTTATTTTTTCCACTTTTACATAGTTGGAGTGACACGTGCTACTGTTGATACTGGATTCATTCCCAATGAATTACAGGTAAGATGTCATATGATTTAAGTACAACGCCAATATGGCTATATGAGTGATCTAGCGTATTTTATATGTATTTACGACGAATATTTGAGCTAGATTTGGTGATTAAAGGTGCGGATTTAGAGTGGAAATCGTCTAATTGAGTTTATTAAGTAAATTATGCTTTATTGAAGAAAAGATGGTTTTTAGAGCTCTTAATTCCGTGATGTGTGATTTGGGCTCGGGACGGAGAATGTGAAGAGCAAGCCCAACTAAACCGAGTGAAAACTCAAAGCGCAGCTCGGGGATGGAAGTCGAAACTGCTTTGGGTCCGTGTCAGCTTATTAGTTATTATTATTATTATTATTATTATTATTAGATTTAGGAAATTAGTATAATTTCCTATCATTATTAGACTATATACTATTATTAGTTTTACGTTATTCATCATTATTCACGTTACATCAATAAGAGAAGAAACAAGAACCCTAATTATGTGTAACTAATCTCCCATCTCGGATCAAGGATTTGAAGCTACTAGTTAATTGATTGTGAGACTTTTCTTAATCTATATTTAATTACTTTATTATTGTTTATTCCTTGTGCTAATTTTATGATTGTTCTTTGTTTAATCTTTTTGGCCAATTGATTATTTCAATCTTCAATCTATTGCAATTCTTTCTCTTTGAATCCGCAATTGTTCAATTCACTAGATAAAGTTGCAACCTTTAGACCTAATTATTTGTATGCGTTTCATCGTAATTTGGTAAAGGGAGGAATAAACATATAATTTGAACCAATAACTGCGTGTGTTAAAGGTCGTTATTTCTATTGATTTGTTCGTATCGTTCATGCTGTTATTGAATTAAATCTAGACGCGTGGATTAGGTTGTTCAATAATTAGGTTGCTTAGTATCGCGTTTCGACCTAAGTAATATTATCTACGGAACAATTGAGACTTTCAGTTTCACAATAGAATACTCAAGTATTAAATTAGGATTAGTAGTCGATGATCAATTGTTTAACTAGTTAGCGGATTTTCTTTGAGTCGAGTTTCTTCATTATCTGAATTCTCATTATTAGTTATTTTACTTTCCTTATATTAGTCATTAGACAATTTAATCACAAAACCCCCATTATTCTTGTTACTTTTATTTATTTTATTCACACATTAATTTACATCGCCTTCCCTGTGGATTCGACACCCAACTTACCTCTACTATATTGTTAAAGGTAATAGGACTTAATTATTTATCTTTGGGAGCATACGACCTAGGCTCACCAATGAGCTACATTATCTCTTTATCCCATTCACATGCTCAGATGACGTGCACATTAATATTTACTTGTTTGATTTGTAGTATAGTATATAGTCTATTTAAGCAATCTACATGTAGAGTCGTCATTAGGGTCCATTTTCTGTTGTTTGTGAATCAGGTTGGGCAAACATGAAAGATCGTTGCGCCAGAACTATATATGGCTTTTGGTGTCTCTAGAGCTATACAACACATAGCAAGCGTGCAAGATTCCAAAGTCATTGTTGCTGGAAGTAAGGATTTAGATGCGGCTATTTTCCTAGTTATGCCTTCTGCCCCAGATTTTTGTCCCTTTTTTTACCACACATGCTACTAAAAACAAAATCTTCGCTTCATTTTGCTGATCAAGAAATGCAACTTCAACTTAAAATATATCGATTTTGATGTTATCAAAAGTTGATCTAGATCAAAGTTAACAATCGTAGTGGGAGAGGTGGAGTTATAAGTTAGGTAATTGACTTGTTGCTATTGCAGGTGGCCGATTACAGACTTGTTGAGGATTTTTTCGAGATCACACTAGAGTTGCTGGGGAAATTCCCGAGAAAAATTAGACGATAATGTTGTGCATATGATTGCTGTAGCACTGTATGTATTTTAGTACAATATTGTAATAATCTATACATGCGTGTAAAGTTTGTTACAACTCGATCTGTGTATTATTGATATAAAATCAGTAAATGTAGTGTCGCGCTTACTAGACAACCATATATCTGCAATCGTAAATAGTTAGATTTTGGATCAAAATAAATTATTAATATATTCTTTATGATCAGATTCTCGACGCTTTTACCATTTAACCGTGTTGGTAATTGAATTTTATATTATTATCTCTCGAAAATTTTAGTAGTAGAAAGTCGCGCCATTAGAAAAAGTTTTGGCTAGAAAAAAAAATCATGAGATAGAAAAGCGTCGAGGTTGCACATTTTTGTGTAAATGTCACCACGCAAAAAATTGTCGTGAATAAAATATTCAACGTTTTAATGCGTCGAGGATGATGACACAAAAATGCGTCGAGAATTCATGACGCCCAAAATCTCCACGCTTTTTGGAAGCAACGAGAATTTAATTGGCGACACTTTTAAGCGTCGAGAACCTTCCTTTCAAGCGTCAAGAAACCAAGGGTTTTGTAGTAGTGAACCTGGAGCTCCTCCATCTCATTCAACGTCACTTCCAGGGCTCTCCCTCTGACCTTTGGATGATATTCCTCAAGAGTCTCCAGGCGAGTGTGAACATGGTTTCTGAAATGTGGAGGAATAGGCCAACCACCCTCATGATGAATGTATAAGAAATTATTTTTCCAGTTCTTGACGCTAGATAGTGTCGGCCAATCTGGCAAGTAATTCTTCATCCTCTGCAGGGAAAAGTATCCTGAAGAGGTCATCTGCAGGCCCATCATAAACCTAAAGGCATCGATGGAAGGCTCGTACCCGGTTAAAACACACACCCAGACATAGGATATCAGGGTCCTAATAGATACTGCCGTCAGCTAAGCGATAGCCACATTCATGCGTCTGAAGGCAGTCTCCAGGAAGGGATGAAGAGGAAACCAGAGACCATACTCCAGAGATTTATGGTAAACTGCTATGCAGTCCTTAGGCGGATTGCAAACAGTATCTTTCTCCCCAGGGATGATGACCGAATAATCTGGCCCAAAATCGTAATGATTAGCAATGGCCTCAGTTACATTTTTGGCCAACAACTATACCCGCGACCCTGGCTTTGGGTAGGTGTGCAGAGGAACCCGGTACTTATTCTTATCCAGAAATTAGACGCGCCCAGGTGTCCGTGGATTCAAGGGCCCAGCACTTGTAAAGGGGTCAATCTCCAGGGCCTCCGTATCAGAGTTCGGGACGTCAACAGGAGTGGGGTCAGGGGAGTTGCTACCCTCACTATCTTCTGACGGTGGCCATTGAGCCACAATGACCACCAGGCCAGTAGAGGAGGAGGGGCGATCAATATAGCCTCCTCACCATCCCCCACGGGGATCTCAGAAAAAGGATCAGAAAACGACAATAGCCGGTGGCGATGTTGCGTCCTATTTCGCCGAAAAAAGTAAACTAGGTAGGAATGAAAGGAAAGCAAAGAGCTAGGGTTTGAAGTTCTAACCTAGTAAAGCCTTCTGGTCTGTCGGAGGTGGACGCTGAGAAAATCCTCGATTGAGTCGCCCAACAAAGAAAAAGAGGAAGATGGAGTTTGAATGTTGAGAGTGTGAAAAGGAGGAGTGAAGAAGGAGAGGGTCTTTTATAGTAGAAGAAAGAACTGAAGAGTTCCCCCCCCCCCCCCTTTACGCTGTACTGACCGGTTTTCTTCCCATAAAACTCCCTACACGTGTCACACTATCAACTAACCCATCTATCACATCCCAAAATTTTGAAAACATAAAAAGGTGGGAAGAGGAAAGGTCATAATACGTTACCTAAGAAGTGGTTCGAAAAGAAAAAAAAAACACAAGTCATACTACTTCTTCATTAAGGAAAAGGCTTGAAGGCCAGAGTTACAAGTCAGTAGACAGATTCAAAACAAAGGGAAACAAATATTCCAAGGGTCAAATACAAACAAAATAGGCCAGGAGCCCAGCTCGGCCAAGCAGGGGGCATAGCAAGCCCTAACCTTCGTCAGAGCCAGGGAAGTAGCCCTCGGGGCTGCTGCAGCCTTCACCATCAGACCCCCAGTCACAGCGACCAGGGGTATTCATGGGGTTATCATCACCTTCCTCCTCGCTTCCCAGCACCTCATGGCCTGACGAATAACCCCGGCCCTCACCGTCTTCGGAGTCAGGGCTGCTAACATCCCAGTCCTTCCCGAACCGAGCCAGCTTGGTGCCCTCAGGGTGGCCAAAATTACCTCTCGTCCTCTTAGGGGTAGGGGGAGAGGACCTTGAGTCTGGAATATCAGGGTCAACATTCTCTAGCTGCACCCAGGAAAACACCGGCGACAGCCACGGTAGGAACAACCTCCTACCCGCGTGCATGAGTTGGACCTCTGTTTTGTAAAAAATGAAGCCTTCCTTGGACGACGGATGGCTTTTGGTAAAACATTTGCTCCAGGGGCATAGGGAGACCGGAGAGCGATCAATTTGCAGCGGTGGATGATCGTCCTCACCAACTTAGGATACCTGAACTTCCTAGCATGCCTCGTACGTACACTTAAAAGTGTCGACAAGGACCTCTCGCCTAAAGAATTTATCTTTTATCCAACGCATTGTGAAGAGAGAGATGAAGCGAGCTTACAAGAAGGAGCCAAGCAAATCTCAACTCTTTATAGTCACAAGGGGAGAAGGTCGTGCATTTAATGATGTTCCAACCGTCCCAGCAGGGTGAGCCAAGTGTCACCCAGACAAAAGCCTCGAGGGATCTCCTGAGAATGTAATCATGGAAAAGGATTTTCTGACTCTTCGCATGGTCGGGCAATTAAGACATTCCTCCTGGGGAATACGCGTAGCATTAAATGCAAAGAAGATCAAATGCCAGCCTCCAGCCAGCTCAAGCAAGGGTCGACAGCCGATGCGAACTTCGCTCCCCCCTACTGCCTAGGGCAATTGATGGTCAGCTGCCAGTCCCGGGTCGTCCACTAGTCAGGTCTGGGGTAGACCTGACGCAGATAATATCCGGATCTTGGTGAAGCCCGCTACGCAGACCATAAGTCCGGCCTTTCCAAGTAACCCTCTGGGCACCCTTGAAGAGTCCCACGAAATCCTAAACTGGCAGCCCAACCCTCGGCCTGCCAAACCGGACCACTTCTGCGACCCCCGTAGGGGGAAGGGGTCCCCTCTGGTCCCTAGACATCAGAGTAGCCTGCCTTGGTGAGCCAAGCCTGGATGAGGCAGACCCTCCTGACCGAGACTAAGGTAAAGGGGAACAAGTGGAGAACATTCGTTCACGTGTCCATTCTTTCTATCTCTTTCTTTTACCCTCTCTTGTGGGAACCTATAAATACCTCTTTATTTCCCACAAAAGGGGGTAATTAACTTTCTCTCACTAAAATCTCACTCTAAAAACGCCACCTTATTCCTCACGAATAAGGTTCGTCAAGTGCATTGACGGACAGACCCGATCCGCCGGGAAGGTCCGACGACGGAGGAGAGGAAAAGTTAGACGAGTATTTGAGCAAGATCCAAGATGAATCCAATTTAATCAAGGCCCGAATCCGGTTCGGGCACGATTGTTTTTATACTCGAACACTAACCAACGGAGGTTCTTCTAGGAGCATGCGAAGTCGGTCATAGCCAGGGTCTAGTGTGTCTGTAGGGATTATGCTAAAATAATAATAAACTTTGTCTTTTCTTTTGCCTCGAGTCCAGGAGGTGCGAGGGGACTTGTCATCCTCCTCCCCCGTCAAATAAAATCACGGGCGCCTAGCCCGTTTACTACTTTATCAATAAAATAACAATTCTTCTTTTACAAATACGCCTCGACAATCGCTCAATTCTTTTAATAACATACTTTATCGCTTGAAACTTGACACTATGCCATTTATCGATTACAATTAACTAAAGCGTAAGGGCTATAACAAACAGCCTACTCAACTTCGCCATAAAAAGAGATCCGGAACAATTATCCTAAACTCGACTCACAACAGACTCCCTAACCAAAGAACAAAACACAACACAACAAACCCACACAGCCAACGGCCAATAGGTGACCACATACCCATATCAGTCAAACTAGACTTCCCCGTTACCAACAACACAGCTGAATACGAAGCCTGTCTAATAGGACTAAGAGCCGCCATAACTCTAGGAGTAAAAAAGCTTAGAGTACACAGAGATTCATCCCTAGTAGTCAACCAAGCCACGGGCACCTAGAAGGTCCATAGCGAGAGCCTAACCCCAAACCAAACCAAAATAGAAACAATATCCAGGGAGTTCATCTAAATCGACTTCATACACATACCCCGCGAAGAAAACCAATTTGCTGACGCCTTATCCAAGCTAGCCTCATTAATAAACACGCCTGACAACCTCTTCTCTATGCCTATCTACGTATAAAGGAACGAACAACCCGCCTACATCCATAATCTCTAAACCGACGACACTCCCGAAGAACCCTGGTACAAAGCAAACCTAGACTTCAAAATCGAAGGATCATACCCACCCAACCCAAACACTAAAAACAAAAGATCCTTACGAATACAAGCCGCCCATTACGTCCTAAACCAAGGATTACTATACAAACGAACCGCACAAGGAATACTCCTTAGATGCATAAACAAAATCCAATCCGGGAGAGTCATGGAGGAAGTACATGACGGGGAATGTGGACCCCACACGAGTGCTCACGTATTAGCCCTAAAAATAATGAGGCTAGACAAATATTGGGTCACCCTATAGGCAGACTGCCGACGTCATGTCGGCCGCTGTCACAACTGCCAAACATTCGCCAACATCCAACACCTACTGCCATACCCACTCCACACCATAGCGACACCCTCACCCTTCTCTATCTGAGGAATAGACATCATAGGAAAGGTACACCCAACCGGAACCGGCAGACACTGTTTTATACTGGTGGCCATCGATTACTTTACCAAATGGGTAGAAGTAGCCTCTTACACCACATTAACCTCCAAACAAGTGGTCAAATTCCTGCAAAACAACATCATCTGCCACTATGGCATACCCCATGAAATCATCAGTGATCAGGGGGCTCATTTCAGGGCCCACACCCAAAACCACCTGGACAAATACAAAATCCGAAGACACAAATCCTCACCCTATAGACCTCAGAAAAATAGGGCCGTGGAGGCAACAAACAAAACCATTACCACAATCCTCAAGAAAAGGATAGACAACTACCGGGATTGGCCAAACAAAATACCGTTCGCATTATGAGGATACCGAGCCTCCTACCGAACACCCACCGGAGCCACACTGTATTCCTTAACCTACGGATACTAACCCATAGAACTAGAAATACCCTCACTAAGGATACTAGCCGAAAGCGGCATTCCCGAAGAAGAATGGAACAAAAAAACGTTACGATGAGCTAGTACTACTCCTAGATGAGCGTAGAATACATGCACTGTCCAACGTGCAAGCTTACCAACAACGCCTACAGCGAGCCTTTAACAAACGATTCAAATCCCGAAACATACATGAGAGAGACCTAGTAGTCAAATCCATTAGAGCACCCCTTCCGGTCTATCCTAGAGGAAAATTCAAACCAAACTGGGCGGGCCCCAACCTCGTCAAGAGGATACTCTCGGGGGGCGCCGTAATCCTTACTGACCTAGACGGTCAAGAGTTCTCAACCCCATCCAACATGGAGCAACTCAAACGATACTATCCCTAAACACCCGGTGAAAACCCACGTAAACCGCTTAAAAATAATTCGCATCGATAATCGGCATAACAAGTCTAAAGCAAAATGACTCACATTTAAAAGAACTACGAACATGGTTTGATTCCGTTTAAACACGGATACGTAGGCAATCCTTTCATGGGTACAACCAACAAAATAACAAAATTGATTACTCGATTAGCATGCAAACCGGAGCTTCTTTCCCACGCTCCGGTTAACGAGTGATTTCAATGACGAAGCACAAACGACGAGCTGAGGACGGGGTGAAAACCCGGAAGGGCGCCCCGGGCAAAATGAAGAATCAAGTTGCGAGCCGTCGTAAAAAAAATAAAATGACGAGCCGAGGATGGAGTGAAAACACGAAAGGGCGCCCCGGGCAAAATGAAGAATCAAGTTACGAGCCGTAAAAAAAAAAGAAAAACAAAAGGTGAGCCGAGGACGGAGTGAAAACACGAGAGGGCGCTCCGGGTAAAATGAAGAATCGAGTTGCGAGCCACCACAAAATAAATAAATAAATAAATGTGCTTCTCATTAATAAAAAAAATCAAATCAATTAAATCGAGCCTTGTCGAGGCCCTTTACATCAAACATCGGAAATTCGGTTGTCCTAGAAGATGACAACGTGTCAAAACACAACAAAAACTAGTACTAATACGCCACATAATATCAACTAATAAAATATAATACAAAACGGCTGGGCTCTACCAGTCCAACTTTTTTCTCCCATCGCCATCTGGGTGCGCATGTTCGGGGTTTTCCCCATCGACCCCTTGTGGACGTCCGTCCGCACCGCCCCGCGCCCCGCGCGCTCCCGCGTAGGACCGACCCAGTTTTTCCACGTGTGGCGGAGGCCACCCACGCGGCCCCCTCCCTGTCGGGGGCCGGTCCGATCTCGCGTACGGGGCGAAGTTTCGGACCTCGATTCGGATGACGATCCGGACTTGTACTAGACGGGTGCGGGCACCTGTGTTTCCGTTTGGGAATCGATCGAGTCGTTGTTGTAAACGTTTAAAGGCCGATTCATTTGGTAAGACGACCTTTTTAGTGAACTGAATTCGTTGCCGATTTGTGCAGTCGCCACTGAGTCAATTATGGGGACTCGGAAACCGTTCAAGTCAACTTTGATCCCTTGCCAACTCAAAGTTGAGTGGCAAGGGACCTAAAGATAAAGACTTGTACCCTTAAGCACTCCATGCCTGGAAAGACTCTCATTGGCAATGGTTTCGGACATCCGGAAACCGTTGATTCCGAGTAAGGGGTGAGGGTACGTATTAGAAAGCCAACATCCGATAGATGCCAACACCCAATCCCCACCCGCACTATAGCGGCCTCTACTAATCAATCGGTGGGCTGATAACCTAGTTCTTTTGTTGTGGTGGAAATGCTGTAACATCCGTTGTTTTAACCCTATGCCTTTTACTACGTCGGTTGTTTAAGGACAAGTAAGTATTGTCGTCAAAGTAGTTGTGTTTACATTCTTTGCATGCGATTTCACATGACAAGCAGACCATGAAAAGATGCACGTAGGAGAGTAGAGAGTACTAGTATTATACGTATTAGAAAATCAGTTTTAACGCGATAATACGGATATTAGTCGTTCTCGTGGTATACCTTACCTGGTATTCTACTTAAGATGCGTCGATTAGGTATTAATAGAGATACATCGAACCTAATAAGGCGAGCACCCGGACTAATACGGAACCCGACCATCACTTTGTTCAGTTTTAGTTGTTTTACATTTTTGAACTCCGCGTTAGGTGATTTAGCATGCAATTATAAGGTCATAAAAGCAATAAATCATACGAAAAACTATAAATGCGAATGTAAGTAAATCACATTGTGAGGAGTTGCACCCTCGGAGTGTACACTAAACGGGACATGATGCATAGATAGTTGAGAACAGATCTCGGAATTACTCGGATCTATTTAGTGTGTTTTAGTACTCATGATTGAAGTTGGGACGTGTACGTGTTTTGGTAGATGCTCGTGGACCTAGTGTCCAAATCTAGTGTTATCGTAGTGCATAATCAAAAAGAGTGCAAATATGGAAAGTTTTGTTTAGAGGACAACCTAGTGACGACTCGGTTTCAATAGGCGGATCCTCCTAACTTGACCGGTGACTCCGACAGAACTCCGTTACCGATTACCCCTCCTGCTACTACTCCGGCGGAGTTTTGCTACTTGATTTGAGCTAGTCAATCACAGGCACCTTGATATCGAGTGGGGTGCTCGATGGTGAGGAGTAGCGTCGATGTCGCTTTTTATCGGAACTACGATCGAGGGAATCGTTTGCCTTGGGTGTCGGAGTGCGAGCCCTTAGCGAGAGTTTAGAGATGGAAGAGAAGAATGAAAATTGTGCGTCGAATGAATGAGGCGGAAGGGGGTATTTATAGGTGTTTTCGGCCCTCGTCGCCCTTATGGACGCCTGAGCTGGGGCGCAGCAAGATTCAGGCGCCTGGGCTTAGGCGCGGTGAGGCTAAGACGCGTGAGGTGGGGCGGTTGGAGTTTTGAAGATACGATTTTGATACTTTCCAAAACCGAGAGGGAGGAGGATAATTCAATACTTGGGCGTTAAGGTTCCCGCGGCTTGATCTAGCGCCATGAGTTTAGTGGGCCTCGGGCGTGCATCCCGAGGTTCGCTTGACATGGTGCTGACTCGGTTCGAGTTTGGGGACCGACTCGGGGGTCCTCTTGTCGGAATTGACTCTAATTAGTGTCTATGCGACCGTAACGATGCAACTAAGGCTGCCATCATGTTAGTTTTAATTTTTCCGAGTAATTATTTAATCTGTTCTATAGAAAAACTATCTACAACATCGCGTACCCGCGTCGTGTTGCAGTCCTATCGTCATCGGGTGTTTGTTGGGCACTTCTGCAGCCACCAAGTCCAAATCTGGGTGTCTACAGAAGCCCCCATATTGACTGAGGCTTGGACAAGACGAAAGTCAAAGTATAGCTGCCCATGTCAATCAATGATTATGAACTGGTGGCCGTCCGGTCGGGTCGTTTTGAGTCCAGTAGACTACGTGTTGAGGCTCGCCAGTCATAGCTTAGAAATCATACCTGACGTCTCCGCTTGCGGTTGCTGCTAGGGCCCGTGCCGTTGCTTGACATTTCGTTCTTGGTTCTTTATGCGCGCGCACTTTGTCTTCTTTAGTTTGTTTAACCGATTTATTTAGTTTTTTTTAATGTTTTTAGTGTGTAGGTGACGCGTTAAGCGCACGTGCAAAGAGCACTCTTGTGTGTTCGCCTTTATTTATACAAATGTTTCTTTCGGGATGCTTGTGAACCCTTGATAAAACGTTCGAGGGCGTTAGTCTCCACTCGAACAACTGTCTTCGGGGATGCTCTGACCCCAAGGACAAAACAAAATGAGATAAACTACTCGAGGACGTCAGTCTCCACTCGAGTAGCTGTCTTTCGGGATGCCTCTGACCTCTAGGACAAAACAAGAGGATATAAACAATTCGAGGTCGTCAGTCTCCACTCGAATAGCTGTCTTTCAGGATGCCTCTGACCCCTAGGACAAAACAAGATGCTATAAATTATTCGAGGGCGTCAGTCTCCGCTCGAAAAGCTCTTTTTTCGGGATGCCTCTGACCCCTAGGACAAAACAAGATGATATAAACTATTCGAGGGCGTCAGTCTCCGCTCGTATAGCTGTCTTCGGGGATGCTCTGACCCCTAGGACGAAATTGCCGTGGTTAAACTACTCGAGTGCGTCGGTCTCTACTCGAGCAGCTGTCTTCGGTGATGCTTTGACCCCTAGCACAAAATTGTTGTTGTTAAACTACTCGAGGGCGTCGGTCTCCACTCGAGCAGCTGTCTTCGGAGACGCTCTAACCCCTAGGACAAAATTGTTGTTGTTGTTAAACTACTCGAGGGTGTCGGTCTCCACTCGAGCAGCTGTCTTCGGGGATGCTCCGACCCCTAGGACAAAATTATTGTTGTTAAACTACTCGAGGGCGTCAGTCTCCACTCGAGCAGCTATCTTCGGCGATGCTCTGACCCCTAGGACAAAATTGTTGTTGCTGAACCACTCGAGGGCGTCAGTCTCCACTCGAGTAGCTGTCTTCGGGGATGCTCTGACCCCTAGGATAAAATAAACCATTCGAGGGCGTCGGTCTCCTCTCGAATGAAAAATATTGTGGAGGTATCACACTCCTTCGAGGGCGTTGGTATCCACTCGAAAATTGTTGTTGTTGTGCCTTCGGGATACTAACATCCCTCGGGCAAAATATGCTGCTGCTGTGCCTCCGGGATACTAACGTCCCTCGGGCAAAAATGTTGTTTGCTTATTTGTTTTAGTTAAAAAGTTTTTGTTTTTGTTTTGTGAGTTTGTCTTATTCTGATTGGGTTTGCTCTTGGTTTGTTTTAGTTTGTTATGCATTTGATTTGTTTAGAGTTTGTTTAGATTAGTTCGGTTCAGACTATTTTATTACGCATTTGGATGTAGTGTTCAGGTTAAGCGTGGTTCTGATGCTTGTCTTATTATCGAGCGTGTTTTGTCGATGTTGATTAGTAATTGCTTCGTTATTGTTATTTTGCTTGTCTTAAAATGCGTATGCTTTACGTGTATCGAATTTAGAGTCTCGTTTGTTTTGTTTTAGTCTGTACTGGGATACTTAAACGCGCATCTGTCTGCACCCTGTTTTTCAGGCGCTTAGCCCCCAGCGTGCCAGGACTCGGGAGCGTGAGCTGGAGCGGTCGGGTTTTCGTGGTCCGGGTCCGCTTAAGTAATTAGAATTTGGGGCGATCGTTTATTCACACAAAACGTCGAACGCGTCTCCCCTCTCGCTCCAAAATCAATTTCTCAACTTTTCTCGCCAAATTTCATTTCGATTTCCGTTATTTACGACAATGTCGACTCCGGGTAAGTGTTTCGTGTTTGTTTATTATCAGTTTTGCTTGATTTGATTGATTATGAGTTCGTTTCGTTGAAAACCCTAGAAAATCGATTTGGGTGTTTTTGATATGCTAAGTTTCGATGCTTGTGCTTGATTTCATTGTTAAATTAAAGTTGATTAGAGCTTGTTGAAGTTGTTACAAGCTTGATAAGTGTTTTTGAGGTGCGACAATGGCTTGTTATGGGAATGTGTTTGAAATGCTAAGGTTAATGACCGTTTTTTTATTATTCCCGTGTTTATTTTGCGTAATCTCATTCAAATAGTGTTTGTGAGGATGTGGGTAGATCTCTTGTTGGTTTTCATGGGCTAGAGTGGCTTCTAGGGCTTTCCGTGAGGTTTTGTGTGTCTTAAGACGGACCAAAAGGTGTCGTAACGATCCCGGAATTTCCCGAAACCACTTCCATTGTGACCGGCATCGAAAATGGGTGCTAACGGCTTTCTGAGAATTTTGATATCCTTATCCGAAATTTTGACCCTATTTTGACCTGTTTAAGCTGTTTTAGCCTGATTAGAGGTATGTTGTTTGTTTTCTTTTTGTTTGGTTCTATAGCTAGAGATGATGCCGAGCGTCCCGAGGGAACTTCCTCGGTTGGTGCTAGTGAGGATGTTGTTGGGACGGAGCACCTTGTCTCCGCGTCGCGACCCCTAGACCATTAACGAGGCTGATTTCGATATAGTGAAGAAGCGTAAGCTTCCAAAGACCGTGGCTAGGAGGGCTCATGCCCCGGCTCCTGCACCAGAGGGCGGGGAGGTTGTTTATGAAGATCCCGAGTGGGCTCGGGACTGGGATGGCCATCAGCTGATGTTTCACCTTGACCTTCGTATTTCTCACCACATCGTGCGGGGCCTGTTGAGTGTCCTACTTGTGCTTATTAGTTTTGTCTCAGAGATTTTTTTTTGGCTCGGGTTAGGTTAGGTTTGTTTTGTTTATCCTCATGTTGTTTGGATTTGCAGCCCCCAGGTCCGATGAGAACCTTCTCGGGTTTTACTACGTGTCTCGATATTTACTTTCAGAAGTTGACCCCCGCGGTAAAGGAGATTATCGCGACGACTGCTCTAGGTCCTGTGGTTGAGCAGTGGGTGAGGTTGGTGGGTTGCAAGACTAAGTGCAACCTTATGGTAATTTGAGCGATGATAGATCGCTTTCATGATACTACCTCCACCTTCCAGATGGCTTTTGGGGAGGTCGGGATGACACTAGAGGATTTTGGGATGATTACTGCTCTGCCTTGGGATCCGGATAGGATTAGGTGGGCTACCGAAGGCCCTAGTCTAGATAGTGATGAGGTGCGGGGCCTTATCGGGGATTGTTTACCGCATGAGGCATATAGTACGCCTCATGCCTTGGTGAGTTCATACATCACCGATCACTTTGAGCGAATGGCGGTGTTAGAGGGTCAAGAATCCAACACGCCAGAGCAGGATGCCCGGTTGTGGTTGTGGTATTTCCTAGGGTCGACCCACTTCTCGGATAAGGGCGAGAGGTTGAGCACTAGGATTTTGCCCTTCATGGCTGACCTAACTCAGCGACGATGTTATGATTGGGTGACCGCGGCTTTCGCGGAGTTGACTCGCTGCCTGCAAGTCATGGTGAGGCCGTTGGCGATAGAGTTGGCCTCAGCTATGCCCATCGTGGGTCCGGGCCTTATACTGGAGGTTAGCTACTATTCTCACTCGTGTATTTCAAGTTCTTTTGGCTTGGTTTTGCTAAAGTTGTTTTGGGATTTTACAGGCTTGGATTTACTCCTATTTCCCGTGCTTGGCTCCTAAGACGGTGCGGGTTCACCCGAAGAGATTCCCGGCGGGGTTTGAATGGAGGCTGGCTCAGCCTAAAAGCACAATAAGCCACTACCCATCAGAGAATGCGCTGGTTAACAACTTGGGCCTCAGAGATGTAAGTTTTCCTTTTTATAGCCTATTTTGTTCAATAGCCCCCAAGGTCTACGATTCATTGGGATGTTGGTTCTATTTGTATAGTTTGTGGCTCACCCCTGGGCCAATTATGAGGGCGTGCCGGAGTATGTGGCTACAGAGCTGAGGCCTCGGAGTTATAGGAGGATGCTCCTTCCTGCGATGTTTTGCCCGGTTTGGTATCTGGGTGAGCGGCTGGTGCGTCAGTGTCTGTATGACGATTTCAGGGTATCGGTTTATCCTCCCCGGTCCATGTTCAGACCACCGACCGCCGCAGAGCTCCTCGAGGATAGGGACGGAGAGGGAGGTGATACACTCTTGATGCCTGGTCCCTCCTACCTATCTCACGTCACCCGGCGGTTAGCTTAGTATCACCTCGTGGTAATGTCCTAATTCTTGGTTTTAAGGTTTTCTTTGCGGTTTATTGTTTCTTTGTCCTCTGACCGACTAATCTGTTGTCTTCTCAGCTGGCCGATCCGGCTGATGAAATCCAGCCCCCAAATTTTCCCCCGACGCTGCTTTGGGTGGATGCGGCTGGGATACCCTTTACTGAACCTCTTCCCCTCGTGTTCTGCTGCGGAGATGGATTCCAAGATAGAGTGGCGCGACCGGGTGTACCGGGTGAGTTTTGGTTTTCGTTTTTCGTTTGGGTTCTAAGAATTAGGGTCAGTTTGCCTAACTTCTATGGTTTCATCGTTCAGGTTTCCTCGGCTTGCCATAAGCGTTTGTGGCAGCCCGCCAACTGCTTCCGGGCCTATGCCTCGAGGGTCTCCCGTGACACTTCGGGGCCTCGATCGGTGAGTTTACGTGACTAGGGTAGTTTCCTAGGCTACTGGTGTACCTTCCTAATGTTTAAATGTATTTGCAGGATGTCCTGGATATGGTGGGGCAGCTGGAGACTCGGGTGACCGACCTCGAGGCGAGAGAGGTTGAGGCACAACGGCTCCTGCAATCTCGAGCTGACGAGATCGCCTTCCTGAAGGAGCAGCTGACTCGGTCTCAGAGCGATACCTCTGCGCAAGGTGAGGCTAGGCATTGGGTTGAAAGGGAGGTTGAGGCTATGGGTGCTAACGAGGAGATCGAAGGAGTCCCTGAGATGGCTACCTTAGACATGCTGTCGGGGATGGATGGTAATGAGTCTCCTCTTATAGACCTGGAGGATCTAGGCTTAGATGGCAACCTTTGCGAGGTTGTGCTAGCTGTTGGCGCGGCTTCTAGGGGTCCATTCTAGTCTGATTGGTGTATGAATTCGTATATGTTGTATATTTGCTTTAGATTCTTAGTATTTGAATTAGTCGGATTACTCTTGTGTTTGGCGAACTTGTTTACCTAGGTTGACAAGTAATCACTCTTTCGTTTGCTTGTTTTGCGATTAAACCTAGTTTTAGGTGTGTTAGCGTTGCATGAGGGTATGAAAACCCTTTCTTTCGGATGTTTTGAAATGCGTTAGTTTGAGCCGGGAATCGGATCGGATAGTACGTCGATTAAAATGTTTTGACTCGAGATGGACGAGGTGTAAAATGCTAACGTAAAACATTAACGTGTTTTGACAATGTATATTAGAAGATGAGTTTAGTTGCTTTGACATTTAGAACGAAATCGAAGTTTAAAATTTAAGAAACTTTTCAAAAAAAAAAGTTAGACCACTTTTTGGCATACACATAATATTGCCTTGTTAGGCTACAGACGCGACTTGACGATGATCGCCATTACGCTACAACACGCCTAGGTGGGGTAGCTTATCCCCCTAAAAAAAAGAAATAAAAAACGTCTAAGTCCCGAGCGTCCGACGAGTAGATTCGCGTTCTTGCAGCTTTTGCATGTGTAGTTCGGCTTCTGGGGCGGGTTTTAGTGACTTCGCGAGGTCGTTCCCGACGTCTGAGGCGTCATGTGGTGGCCATGGTTATGATATGGGATCGTTTCTTCTACCTTTGGGTTTGTTTGACATGCCGCACACTTGGGTACGGGCACTTGGGTTAAGGCTCCTAGGTTTCGGGCCGCTTGGGCTCGAGCAGCCGGAAATTCGGGCGCGTGGGCCGGTGCGGTTCGAGCCCGGATTATGGAAAGTTTTTTGTTGTTTCCTAATTCTTGTGGGATTAGGGCTATATATACGGGTTGTGGGTGCTCGTTTTAGACATACTAGAGTCTAGCACGTTTATATTTAGTGTCATGTCGGTTTTGGGAATGTCCTTTCCGAGTGGGCTAGTTCTTTTAAGAAGTGTGACCTCGAGATTTGTTGGAATCATGGCTTCTCAGTGGTTGTCGCGCTAAGTCGAGTCAAGGTACAGGATGACTTTTTATTAGCATGCTCTAGGTTTTGGGACTCAAAGGGTCATGTTTTTGCCTTTCCAGGGGGGTAAAATTTGTCCTTTGCCGAAAGAGATAGATGCTACAGGTGGGTGGAGTTCGGTTCGACCTTGCGTGCCTTATGGGGATGACGCTTATGTGGAGCGGTTTTACCATTTTTTGGATCTTTCGTCATTGGAGGAGGCTAAAGGTTACTTTGGTAGGGATGAAATTAACTTGGAGTTTCTTTCTAAGACATTCTCACAGGTTGGCTCTCATCATGTTTAAGCTTTAGCACGTAGATGCGCTTTTAATGTTGCGATGGCTTGTTATCATCTTTTTGAGGATGCGAGGGCTCATGAAGGCTGGGGTTACCCTCGAATGTTGGATGTGGTGATGGGGATGGAACATGGACGATCACCCTCTTTGCTTATTTGGGTGAGATTATTCTAGGTCTTAATGCTCGTGCTCGACTCCACGGTACATCTTTCCGAGGTTCCAGGATCATTTTGTAGATATATTTTCTGTTTCTATAGCTTGGTTTTCTTTGTTTTGTGGTTGCTTTGGCTCAGAGATGTGATGTTTTGTCGTGTTTTGTACAGGTTTGGCTGCAGGAACAGCTTGGTTTGGTCGACCCTCCTCGATGCATCAAAGATTATAACTATAAGGGTTTCACGGGCCGGAAGACTGTGCAGGTGTGGAGCAAAGGTCACAAGAAGAAGGATTGGCTTTCTTGTTTGGCTATGGGTGAGGTGATCATCAGGTGGTCCATCCTGTGGTGGAATATTAGTGGGCACGTCGGGTTTCCATTTTCGTCTTCGACATGGGCTTTGTTAATACCATCTATGAGGGATCAGGTTTATATTTACCCGTGCATGTTGTCAAAAGGTCTTTCCAAAGGATGCTAAATTTATCACTAGTTCTGACGCGTGGACAGAGGGTTCGTTCAGGGACTTTAGGGTGTCTTGGGAACAGAAGTTCTTGCATCCCGTTATTAAGGAAAGTGTTCGACCAACCGACATTGTCTCCCCCCGGCAGAGGGCTTACGAACACCCGTCACGACAGAGCAACTTAAAAGTTAGGAAGACAGCACCATTAAGGGGTGAGGAGGTGACTCGAGGAACTAAGTGCCTGACCAAAGACAGTGTTATCGATCCTAGTTCTGTCAGTTCATCTAAGCGGGCCAAGACTAACGAGACCCATACTAAAATTGTGGAAGTGGAAGGAAAGTTTGACTGGCTGGGCACGTGTTTGGCTAGGGCGTTAGAAGCTTGCCTCCAGAAGATCTGGGATGAGGAACGCAAGCGGGCGCACCTGAATGACGAAGGAAAGGAAAAGTTGGAATGGTAAAGCTCAGCTATTTATATTATGTATTATTAGTTGATATTATGTGGCTGATTAGTACTAGTTTTTTTTATGGAGTTTTGACACGTTGTTGACTTCCGGGATGTCTGGTTTTCATATGTTTGATGTAAATGCCCCGACAAAGGCTCGATTTAACCGAATTTTGTTATTAATGAGAAGCACGCGTAGTTTTTTCACATTTTTTTTGTGGTGGCTCGCAACTCGATTCTTCATTTTGCCCGGAGCGCCCTTTTGGGTTTTCACCCCGTCCTCGGGTCACCATTTTTTATTATATTTTTTTTGCTCATTTTTTTTGTTCTTTTTTTTTTTTTTACGGCTCCCAACTCGATTCCTCATTTTGCCCGGGGCGCCCTTTCGGATTTTCACCCCGTCCTCGGCTCGTCATTTTTTCTTGAAATTTATTTTTACAATGGCTCGCAACTCGTTTCTTCATTTTGCCCGGGGCGCCCTTTCGGGTTTTCACCCCGTCCTCGGCTCGTCGTTTGTGCTTCATCATTTAAAATCACTCGTTGGTCGGGACGTGAAAGGAGTCCCGGTTTGCACATGAATCGATTAACCGATTTTTTGTTTGTTTTGTTTTGGTTGTACCCGGAGAAGGGTTGCCTACGTATCCGTTTTTAGGCGAAATCAAACCATGTTCGTAGTTCTTTCGAAAAGTGTGAGTGATTTTGCTTTAGACTCGTTTACGCCATTTATCGATGCGAATTCGGATTTTTTTGTTTTTTTTTGCTTCCCCCCTAAGTCGGAGGTCGGGACATGATTCTCAGGGTGTTTAAGTATAGTATCGTTTGAGCTGATCCATGTTGGTTGGGGTTGAGAACTCCTGACCGTCTAGGTCGGTGAGGATCACGGCACCCCTTGAGAGTATTTTTCTAACGAGGTATGGGCCCGCCCAATTTGGTTTGAACTTCCCTCTAGGGTCAACGGGAAGGGGTGCTCTAATGGATTTTATTACTAAATCTCCCTCGTGTATGTTTCGGGATTTCACTCATTTGTTGAAGGCCCGCTGGATTCTTTGTTGGTAAGCTTGTACGTTGGATAGGGCATGTATCCTACGTTCGTCTAGGAGTACTAGCTTGTCATACCGTTTTTGGTTCCATTCTTCCTCAGGGATACCACTCTCGGCTAATATTCTCAGCGACGGTATTTATAGCTCTATTGGTTGGACCGCTTTGGAGCCGTAGGTTAGGTAATATGGTGTGGCTCCGGTAGGTGTTCTATAGGATGCTCGGTATCCCCATAAGGCAAAGGGGATTTTGTTTGGCCAATCCCTGTAGTTGTCTATCGTTTTCTTAAGGATTGTGGTGATGGTTTTGTTGGCTGCTTCTACGGCTCCGTTGGTTTGTGGTCTATAGGGTGAGGATTTGTGTCTTTGAATTTTGAATTTGTCTAGGAGTTTTTTGGGTGTCGGCGCTGAAGTGAGTTCCTTCGTCGCTGATGATCTCATGAGGTATGCCATAGCGGCAGATGATGTTGTTTTGTAAGAATTTGACTACTTGTTTTGAGGTTAGTACGGTGTAAGAGGCAGCTTCTACCCACTTGGTGAAATAATCGACGGCCACTAGTATAAAGCAGTGTCCGCCGGTACCTGATGGGTGTACCTTTCCTATGATGTTTATCCCCTAAGTGGAGAAAGGCCAAGGGGTGGCTATGGTGTGTAGAGGATAAGGAGGTAGGTGTTGGATGTTGGCGAATATTTGGCAATTGTGGCAGTGGCAAACGTGACGTCGATAGTCTGTCCCTAAGGTAATCCAGTTATAGCCCAGTCTCATTATTTTACGAGCTAGTAGGTGTGCACTCATGTGGGGCCCGCACTCTCCGTCATGTACCTCTTCCATGACTCTCTCGGATTGATTTTTGTTTATGCTTCTAAGGAGGACTCCTTGTGGGGTTCGTTCGTATACTAGCCCTTGGTTTAGGACGTAATGGGTGGCTTGTATTCGTGGGGCTCTTTTGTTCTTGGCGTTAGTGTCGGGTGGATATGACCCGTGGGTTTTAAAGTCTAGGATTGCTTTGTACCAAGGTTCTTCGGGGTATTGTCGGTTTTGAGGTTATGGACGTAGGCTGGTTGTTCGCTTCTCTCTACACAGATAGGCATAGAGAAAAGGTGATCGGGCATGTTTATTAGTGAGGCCAGCTTGGATAACGCATCGGCGAATTGGTTTTCCTCACGGGGTATGTGTATGAAGTTAATTTTGGTGAATTCCCGGGACATTCTTTCTACTTTTGTTTGGTATGGTGTTAGGCTTTCGCTATAAAATTTCCAGGTTCCCATGGCTTGGTTGACCACTAAGGATGAATCCCCATGTATTCTAAGGTTTTTGACTCCTAGAGATATGGCTGCTTTTAGACCTATTAGGCTTCGCATTCGGCTGCGTTGTTGATAAGCCTGGCTGGGTGGCGGTTTATTCGTTTGCATATTTATGGTTGTTTGGTCAGTGGCTTGTTGAACCTAAGGTTGTTATTCCCGATTTCCTTCTTAGGGTGGAGTTGAGTGTGCTGTTCGTGGTAGCCCTTGCGTTTTAGTCGGTTGTTATCGATAATTGGCATAAAGTCTAGTTTTTAAGCATTAAAGTAAACTGTTGAAAGAAGTTAAATGATTGTCGAGGCATGTTTAGAGAAAGAAAAAAAAAGAAGTTGTTTTATTGATGGATAATAAAACGGGCTAGATCCCCGTGATTTGTTTCGGGGGGGGGGGGGGGGGGGTGGAGGACATGTTTCCTCGTACCTCCCTAGACTCGATAAAAAAAACGTTATTACTATTATTATTAAGTCTAGGACCTAAGATGAACTAGACTTTGACTCAGACCGATTGTACATGCCTTTAAAGGAACCTTCGTTGATGGGGCTCCCGGTGTTCGCGCGGGTCGCTCTCTTGGTACCTGGAGCCATTCCTCCTCCGAAGACATCCTACGAGGACGTAGACCCCTTTGTCAATCAGGTTCTGTACTTCATGCTTGAGCTCGGTGCATACTTGGGTCTCGTGCCCTCGGCCTTGATGGTACAGGCAGTAAGCGTTCGGATTCCAACCCGCTCCCGTCTTTTCTATAGGTGGGTCTGGGGTGGGTCCCACTGGCCATAATAGCCAGGCCTCCTGCTGTTTCCGGAGGGCTTCGACATAAGATTCCCCCAATTCGGTGAATTGCCTAAAGGGACGGCGAAGGCCTGTAGGCTCGACAGGGTGTGCGACCCTGGCGAATTCAACATACGGATCCCCACTAAGTACCAGCTCCCGACTTACCGGTCCTCCCTGGGGCTTCCTCTCGGGTCCTTCGAGGGTCTCAAGGCGACGCCTAACATCGTCGATGGAGGAGGAAATTGCCGATACTATCCCAAGTATCCCATGGACCACGTTAATCAAGGCATTGAGCTGGTCGATGCTACTTTCGTTGCTATTAGGCGCCATTCCTAGATGAAAGAAAGGAATATGAGGTCGGGACCTACCGGGCGGTTTAGGGACTCGAGGAATGCTCTTAACTGAGCGACACGGAAACGACACCCTTGACCTGTGCGTATGGTCATTGGCTTAGGGACTCAGGTGTTTTAGACTCTTGGTGTATTCGGCGAGGCGCCTAATGAGTTTATGTTTCTGTAATGAGACGATTTGACACAAACCTCGGTGGAGAGGTTTAAAGAGGACTTCTCGAAATGAGACGACCCAGAATGTAGGACCTCGAGTAGAGGCGATCCTAGTAACTAGCATAGACAGTTAAACACACGGTTGTACGACGTAAGAGGTTGATCGCGATCCCGGCTCAGGATCAAAGATTTTTGATGTATTTTCCTTCCGAAAACGACCAATTTTGCGAAAATTTTGAAAAGGATAATTTGTAAAAAAAAGTGCAATGATGGTGTGACGATATTGCCGTGAAAGTGCGTGCTATGTGTGTGTGCGCTAGGGATCTGGCGATGGCAAAAATGTGAATGTTTTTTTTGAAAGGAGCACAGTTCTTTAAGGGAACCGATTTTGAAAATGATTATGTGATGCTTTTATCGAGACTGCTATTAATTAGGGAGTTCGATACTTGTGGTGTATGTGACGCTCGTGGTAGAGCATGAAGTCTAGTGACAGTGTTCTTAAAAGTATGACTAGATCCCTAGTGAGGGATTTAGGTGGTGAAAAGTGTTTTTAGAAAATCTTTTAAAGCGAGTGACCCACGTTTGTTGGTTGCGTTGATTAGCATTTAATGGTGTGAGGGTGCACAAGAAAAGGTGTTTTGAAAGTGTAACCGTTTTTCGAGTTCCTTGACTTCATCAATTGAAGTTTTGGTTGTGTTAACGGTATGTGTGTAAATTTTTTTTTTTAAAAATAAGAAATGTAACCTCTTAGTGTACCATGATTCCAATGATCGGGAGTCTCGGTGGTATTAACGGTATTCGTTATTGACAGATTTTGTTTCAATCTGGCCAAGATGATGGCATTGAAATTTTTTTTTTAGAGCGTTTAGTGTAAAATTTACCATGATGACGACATCTAAAAATGTTTTTCTCTTTTTTTAGAAATCACGATTTCCCGGAGTATCGGTGTTTCAAAGGGCGTTTTGAAAAGATGGTTTTTTTTTTCGAAAACGAATTGGGTGCGGTTGAATATGTTGGTGTGGTTGAATCCAGATCTTTAGTGTTTTATTTGAGTTGTTTGCAAATACGCTACACATAACTATGCAGGATGCAGACACGGGTAGGTTAGGGTAGGCTACTGCCCATGAATAGCCCTCACTTAGGCATTGACAGATCATCTGGGGAGACGAGCGCCATACCGTCCGTTTGGAACTAACCGCTTATTAATCCCACGGGTTACGTGTTAGGCGGCCAGAGCGTCAACCGAGGATCTCTCCGCGCGTCCCTAAAGATCTTACCGCGAAGAAGTCGATTGGTCCTGATATCGGTTAGGGTGGGCTTTTTAGGACCAAAACCTGTAGTGACCACAACTAGGAACTAAGAAACGAGCTTCACCGATCTCGTTCAAGTTACACCACCGCTGGAAACTTGTCTCCAAAATCCCAGCGGAGTCGCCAAACTGTGGACGTCCGTCCGCACCGCTCGGCGCCCAGCGGGCGCCCGCGCGGGACCGACCCGGTTTTTCAACGTGTGGCGGCGGCCACCTACGCGGCCCCCTCCCTGTCGGGAGCCGGTCCGATCTCGCGTACGGGGCGAAATTTTGGACCTCGATTCGGATGACGATCCGGACTTGTACTAGACGGGTGCGGGCACCCTGTTTCCGTTTGGGAATCGAGCGAGTCGTGGTTGTAAATGTTTAAAGGCAGATTCATTTGGTAAGACGACCTTTTTAGTGAACTGAATTCGTTGCCGATTTGTGGAGTCGCCACCGAGTCAATTATGGGGACTCGGAAACCGTTGAAGTCAACTTTGATCCCTTGCCGGCTCAAAGTTGAGTTACACGGGACCTAAAGATAAAGACTTGTACCCTTAAGCACTCCATGCCTGGAATGACTCTCATTGGCAATGGTTTCAAACATCCGGAAACCGTCGATTCTGAGTAAGGGGTGAGGGTACGTATTGTGAAGCCAACATCCGATAGATGCCAACACCCAATCCCGCCCGCACTATAGCGGCCTCTACTAATCAATCGGTGGGCTGATAACCTAGTTCTTTTGTTGTGGTGGAAATGCTGTAACATCCGTTGTTTTAACCCTATGCCTTTTACTACGTCGGTTGTTTAAGGACAAGTAAGTATTGTTGTCAAAGTAGTTGTGTTTACATTCTTTGCATGCGATTTCACGTGACAAGCAGGCCATGAAAAGATACACGTAGGAGAATAGAGAGTACTAGTATTATACGTATTATCAAATCAGTTTAAACGCGATAATACAGATATTAGTCGTTCTCGTGGTATACCTTACCTGGTATTCTGTTTAAGATGCGTCGATTCTGTATTAATAGAGATGCATCGAACCTAATAAGGCGAGCACCCAGACTAATACGGAACCCGACCATCAATTTGTTTAGTTTTAGTTGTTTTACATTTTTGAACTCCGTGTTGGGTGATTTAGCATGTGATTATAAGGTCATAAAAGCAATAAATCATACGAAAAACTGTAAATGCGAATGTAAGTAAATCACATTGTGAGGAGTTGCACCCTCGGAGTATACACTAAACGGGACTCGATGCATAGATAGTTGGGAACGGATCTCGGAATTACTCGGGTCTATTTAGTATGTTTTAGTACTCGTGATTGAAGTTGGGACGTTTACGTGTTTTAGTAGATGCTCGTGGACCTAGTGTCCACATCTAGAGTTATCGTAGTGCATAATCAAAAAGAGTGCAAATATGGAAAGTTTTGTTTAGATGACAACCTAGTGACGACTCGGTTTCAACAGGCGGATCCTCCTAGCTTGACCGGTGACTCCGGCAGAGCTCCGTTACCGATTACCCCTCCTGCGGCTACTCCGGCAGAGTTTTGCTACTTGATTTGAGCTAGTCGATCACAGGCACCTCAGTATTGAGTGAGGTGCTCGAAGGTGAGGAGTAGCGTCGATGTCGCTTTTTTATCGGAACTACGATCAAGTGGATCGTTTGCCTTGGGTGTCGGAGTGCGAGCCCTTAGCGAGAGTTTAGAGGGGGAAGAGAAGAATGAGAATTGTGTGTCGAATGAATGAGGCGGAGGGGGGTATTTATAGGTGTTCTCGGCCCTCGTCGCCCATATGGACGCCTGAGCTGGGGCGCACTAAGACTCAGGCGCCTGGGCTTAGGCACGGTGAGGCTGAGACGCGTGAGGTGGGGCGGTTGGAGTTTTGAAGATACGATTTTGATACTTTCCAAAACCGAGAGGGAGGAGGATAATTCAATACTTGGGCGTTAAGGTTCTCGCGGCTTTACCTAGCACCGTGGGTTTAGTGGGCCTCGGGTGTGCTTCCCGAGGATCGCTTGACACGGTGCTGACTCGGTACGAGTTTGGGGACCGACTCGGGGGTCCCGATGTTGGAATTGACTCTAATTAGTGTCTATGTGACTGTAACGACACGACTAAGGCTGCCATCATGTTAGTTTTAATTTTTCAGGGTAATTATTTAATCTGTTCTATAGAAAAACTATCTACAACATCGCGAACCCACGTCGTGTTGCAGTCCTATCGTCAACGGGTGTTTGTTGGGCACTTCTGCAGCCACCAGGTCTAAATCTGGGTGTCTACACCCCTCCTAATACAAGCTTCCACCACCTTAGCCAAAGGCGAGCTCAGCCAGTCATACTTCCTCTCACCACTCACATTTTCAATATGGGTCTCGTCAGTCTTGGCTCGTATAGATGAACTGACGGCACTAGGATCGGTAACGATGTCTTTGGTCAGGCACTTAGCGATGTTTCCTTGAGTCGCCTCCTTGTCCTCTAGCGCCACGGTCTTCGTAACCTTCGACTTTCTCTGTCCTGACGGGTGTTCATAAACTCCCCGCCAAAAGTAAGCAATATCGGTCGGTCGAGCGCTCTCTATAACAGCGGGACGTGAAAATTTCTGTCCCCAAGACATCCTAAACTCCCTAAGCGACTTTTTTGTCCACGAATCAAACCAAGGAACACCCCTATTAATCTCCAAGGAGGTTGGCCTCACCCCCATTTGACTTGACAATTCACCCGGGGAAATATAAACCGGATCCCTTATAATATCAACGTAGCCTTAGTCAAAAATGAAAAAGGAAACCCGGCCTGTCCATTGATATGCCATCACGGGACTGTCCACCTGATAGCCACTTGCCTATTGTCCAAGAAGGAATGCCATCCTTCTTCGGTATGACCAGCGCTCCATGCCTGCACCATATTGCGACTCGTAAAGCCTTTATAATTATAACCCTTAACGGAACGAGGAGGGTCGACCAAACCAAGCCTCTCTTGTAGCCAAACCTGCACAAACCCCAACACAATGTCACATTTTCGAGCCAAACAAGGTTTCGAAAAAAAAAAAGCAAAACAAAAAAATAACACCCCACATACCTGCAAAATGATCCTAGAACCCCGAAAAGAGGCTTGATGCAGCCGGGCACGAGCGTCAAGACCTAAAACAAGCTCACCTAAAATGAGTAAGGAGGGTGATCGCTCATGTTGTATCCCCATTACGACATCCAAAACCAAAGGATTACCCCAATTCTCATGCACTAATGCATCCTTAAAAAATAGTAACAAGCCACCGCAATATTGAAAGCCTGCCTACAAGCTAGGAATGAAATGTCACGAGAACCCGTCTGTGAGAATGTCCTGAACAGCAACCCTAAGTCAATACCATCCTTCCCAAATAAAACATTAGCCTCCTCTCGTAAAGAAAGGTCCAAAAAGTGACGAAACCGCTCCACAAAAGCATCATCTCCCAAAGGCACACAAGGCTGAACCAAACACCACCTGCCTATAACGTCTAGCACCTCAGAAAGGGGACAAACCTTACCCCCGGGAAAAGCAAAAACATGACTTTTCACGTCCTAAAAACAAGAGCATGCTAACAAAAAGTCCTCTTGCACCTTAACTCGACTTAATGCGATAACCATCGACAAACCATCACTTGGACAAACCTCGAGGTCACATTTCTTATAAAGACCCGCCCACTCGGTCAAGAGATTTCCAAAACCCGACATGACTCAAAACAATACAAGGAACCTATAGACACACTATGGGTGTTTTAGTATGTCTAAAACAAGTGCTCGTAACCCACATATATAGCCCTAATCACACCACAATTAGGAAACTACAAAAATTTCCATAAACAAGAGTTGGGCCGCCCAAGCCCAGGCGCCCAAATATCGAACCGCCCGAACCAGAGCGACCCAGTTTCCAACCTCCTCAGCCCAAGCGTCTAAATCAAAGACCATCAACCTCCACAACACCTCGAAATTATGTCATCAACCCCGATTAACCACAACAAATACCACCTGGCAACCCCGGACATCAGGAACGACCTCCCGAAGTCACTAAAACCTTTCTCGAAAACCAAAATACCCGCGCAAGAGCAACAAGGTCGCACGGACAACACATTTCACCCGTCGGATCCACCAGACTTAGACGTCTTTTCATTTTTTTTCTTCTGGGGGGATAAGCTACCCCACCTAGGCGTGTTGTAGCCTTTAGCGGCGTCATCGAGTCGCATCTGTGGCCTAGTACGACATTATCATGAAAATACAAAAAGTGGCCTAACTTTTTTTTTCAAAAATTGGCCTAACCTTTTGCTTTTGCCCTATTTTAAACGTGAATGTCGAGACAACTACACTTGTCTCCTAACGCACTCAGTCGAAACTTGTCGGGTTTTTTTTACGTTTCGCACGTCTCGAGTCAAACATTTTAATCGACGTACTACTTGATCCAACTCCCGGCTCAAATTAACGCCTTTCAAAACTCCAAAAAAAAAAAAACGTTTTCGTACTCTAACGCAATCCTAACACATTTAAAATGACCTAAAACTACGATGAAATCGCAAACAAACTTAACCTAAAGTGATTACTTGTCAATCTAGGTCAACATTTCGCAAAACAAAACGCAAGACAAAACTAACCAATTCAAATACTAAAAGTCTTAAAGATATACAAAGTATACAAATCCATATACAAATCGAGTTTACAAACTAGGGAGGACCCCTAGAAGCCGCGTCTATAGCTATTACGAGCTCACCGATGTTGTTATCCAAACCTAAGTCCTCTAAGACAAGGGTAGGAGACTCACTACCATCCATCCCCGATAGCATATCTAGAGTAGCTATCTCGGGAATCCCTCCAACGTCCTCGGGGGTACCCGTAACATGACCTTCGGCCTCAGCCTCAACCTCCCCCTCCATCTCAACCCCTTGCCTAGCCTCACCCCGCGCTGAGGTCTCGCCCTGATACCGGGCCAACCGCTCCTTGAGTTGAGCAATCTCGTCGTTCCGAGATTGCAGGAGCTGTCGCGCATCGACCATCTCTGCCTTGAGCTTAGTCACCCGGGTCTCCAGCTGCTCCACCATGTCCGGGGTATCCTACAAATACACCTATACCTTAGGAAAACATAAAAACAACCTACAAAATTAACCCTAGATACATATACTCACCGATCGAGGCCCCGAAGTATCACGGGAGACCCTCAACGCATAGGCCCGGAAGCAGTTAGCGGCCTGCCATAACCGCTGATGGCAAGCTGACGAAACATGAAAGGCGAAACCATATGAGTCAGCCAAACAAAACCTGCCCTTAGAACCCAAATCCAAGTCAAAAACCGAAACTCACCCAGTATACTCGGTCGGCCAAATTATCCCAGCGTCCATCTCAACACGGGGGGAGAGGCTCAGGGAAAGCTACCCCAGCTGTATCTACCCTAAGCAGCGTCAGGGGGAAGTCTGGGGGTTGAACAGCATCAGCCGGATCGGTCAGCCAAGAAAAAGCGAACCGGACAAGGAGCAAATAAACACTAAGCCACAAAACAAAACGAGCCTTAAAATAAAAGTCGAATACTCACCACGAGGCGATGGCAAGCTAACCGCTAACTAACAGGAGAAAGATAGGAGGCGCCGGGTACCAACAACGCATCACCTCTTTCTCCATCCCTACCCTCGAGGACCTCTGCAGCGGTCGGTTGTCTGAACATGGTCTGGGGAGGATCAACCGGCACCCTGTAATCGTCATATAAGCACTGACGCACCAACCGTTCGCCCAGATAGAAAACCGGGAGAAACAGCGCAGGAAGGTGCATCTTTCTGTAACTCCTAGGCCTTAACTCCGTCGTCACGTACCCAAGCACACCCTCGTTATCGGCGCAAAGACCGGCCACAAACTACACAAGCATAGTCGACACCTCAAGAACCCTAAACCTAGGAGACTATTAAATGAAAGAAGCAGTAAGAAGGAAACTTACATCTTCGAGGCGTAACTGGTTCACCAGCACGTTTTCGGTCAGGTAGTGACTCGTCGTGCTCTAAGCCTGAGTCAGTCTCCATTCGATCCCCGCCGAGAACCTAACCGGACGAGCCCGCACCGTTTTAGGTGCCAATCGAGGGAAATAAGAGTAAATCCAAGCTTACAAAACCCGAAGGAAAACATCATCAGCAAAACTAAACCAAACTAAGCAGAACCTGAGAAATGAATATAGAGACAATCACTTACCTCCAGCACGAGACCTGGGCCCACGATGGGCAAAGCCAAGGCCGATTCCACCTGTAGTGGCCTCACCATGACTTGCAAATAGCGAGTTATCTCTGTGAAAGCCGCGGTTACCCAATCAAAACGTCCTAGCTGATCTAGATCAGCCAGAAAAGGCAAAATCCTAGTACCAAACCTCTCGCCTTTATCTGAGAAGTGGGTCGATCATAGTAAATACCACAACTACATCCGGGCATCCTGCACCGACGTGTTGGGCGCTCTACTCTCTAATACCGCCACCCTCTCGAAGTGCTCGGTAATGTGCGAACTTACCAGAGCATGAGGCGTACGATAAGCCTCTGCTCCAAACAATCCCCTATCCATCCCCGGACCTCATCACTATCAAACTTAGGGCCCTCGGCAACCCACCTAATCAACTCCGGACCCCAGGGTAAGCCCATGATAACCACGAAGTCCTCAAAAGTCATCCCGACCTCCCCAAAAGGCATGTGGAAGGTCGACGTAGTGTGGTGAAAGCGATCTACCATCGCGCTAATCACCATAAGGTTGCACTTGGTCTTGTAACCTACTAACAGAGCCCAGTGCTCTACTATGGGGCCTAGGGTCGTCCTCGCGATAATCTCCTTTGCCGCGGGACTAAGCTTCTGAGAACATATCTCAAGGCATGTCGTAAAACTCTAGAAGGTCCTCATCGGACCTGGGGGCTGCAAACCGAGACAGTACAAGCATAAACAAACCAAACCAAACTAACTTAAATCAAAATCCAAAGCCTAAACCAATAAGCAAGAGTCGAGATATCTCACCAAGCCGCGCACAATGCGGTGAGAGACGTGCAAATTAGGACAGAACAACAACAGACAACCGTCCCAGTTCTGAGCCCACCGAGGATCCTCATAACCGTTTTCCTTATTCTCTTGCACGGGAACCGGGATATGAGCCCTCCCGGCAACCGTCTCAGGCAACTTACGCTTCCTAAATCTATCGAAATCGGCCTCATTTATGGCCTCTAGATCACGACGCTGCGAAGGGACGCTTCGTCGTCTCCTATGAATCCCGCGGGGAGTCACTGAACTCGTCCCGGCGGTCTCACCACTAGTACCAGCCAAAGGAGCTCCCTCGGGATGCTTGGTATCATCTCTAGCTCCAAAACTAAGCAAAAACACAATAATCCATGCCTCAAGTCTGGCTAAAGCAGCTAAAACGGGTGAAAATAAGGTCAAAATTTTGGATAGAGATATCAAAATTCCGAAAAACCCGCTAGCACCCATTTTCAATCCCGATCACAATGGAAGTAGTTTCGGGAAAATTCGACATCGTTACGACACCTTTTGGTCCGTCGTAAGTCACACAAAACCTCACGGAAGGCCCTAGAGGTCATTCTAACTCACAAAGGTCGACATAAAAATCACCCACAAAATCACAAACACTAATCGAACAAGATTACAAAGGGCAAGTACGGGAATAACCGGGAGAATGGCCCCTAACCCTAGCATTTCGGATTTACCCCCATTGGAGGCCATTAACGTACCTCAAAGTCTTCTATTAAGCTTATAACTACCCTAACAAGCTCTATTCAACCTTAATTTAACAATGGGATCAAGCGCAAACATCGAAGCTTAGCATATTCAAAATGCCAAATCGATTTTCTAGGGTTTTAACAAATTCGACCCACGATTAACCAAGTTAAGCAAAACCGACAATAGGCGAGTAAGGAACGCTTACCCGACGTCGACATATTCGTGTATGGCAAAAATCGAGACGAAAATCGGTTGAACGAGTAGAGAAAGCAAGATTGAGGCGGAGGGGTGAGCGTGTCTGAGTTTTGGAACGAATGAATCGTTCGTCCTCCCTTTGCTGGTTTTAAATGGGTCTGACCCATAGAAACCCAAGCGCCTCAAATCGCGCGTCCATGTTCTGGACCGCTGGCGGCTAGGCGCCTGAATCTTGAGGCGCAGCAGGACGCGCGCTTAAATTCTAAACACAAGACTAAAACAAGAACAAACGAAGCACATTATCCAGCAATCACAACGCACACGCTCATAAGCCAAACGAGACAAACAATGACAAGACAATTCTTTAACTGATACAGGCAAAGCATGCTTATAAACACCCTCTAACCGAAATCTGTCCAACCAAATAATAAAACAACAACAACAAGCATAGAAAACCTCGACTAACAGGAATACTCGTACCCGAGCACATAATAAATTCGAGCAAAGCAAGTGAATCCAAGCAAAGTCCGAACAAATCCGAGCACATAGCAAATTCGAACAAAGGAAAGTAAATCCTCAAAGAAATTTAATTTCACCAAAATAAACGAACGTTTGGGAACATTTTTTCGAATTTGAGTTTGAGCGGATACTGACACGCTCAAACTTTTTCCAGCCTAACGGGTCTTAGTTATCCTGAAGGCAATTTGAGTTTGAGCGGATACTGACACGCTCAGACATTTTCGAGCCTAACGTGTCTTAGTTATCCTGAAAACAACAGAAAACAACAATTTTTGCATAAAGGGTCATAGGCATCCTGAAGGCAACAACAACAACAATTTTTGCCCAAAGGGTTATAGGCATCATGAGGGCACAACAAACAACAATTTTTGCCCAAAAGGTCATAGGCATCACGAGGGCACATCAAATAGCAATTTTTGCCTAACGGGTCTTAGTTTTCCTGAGGGCACAGCAAACAAATTTTTTTGCCCAAAGGGTCATAGGCATCCTGAGGGCACAGCAAACAACAATATTTGCCTGATGGATCTTAGTTATCCTGAGGGCACAACAAACAACAATTTTTTGCCTAAAGGGTCATAGTCATCCTGAAGGCACAACGAACAACAATATTTGCCCAAAGGGTCATGGGCATCCTGAGGGCACAGCAAACAACAATTTTTGGACCTCGATTCGGATGAAGATTCGAACTTGTACTAGACGGACGCGGGCACCCGTGTTTCCGTTGGAATCGATTGAGTCATGGTTGTAAATGTTTAAAGGCCAATAGGTTTGGTAAGATGACCTTTTTTGTGAACCAAATTCGTTGCCGATTTGTGGAGTCGCCACCAAGTCAATTATGGAAACTAGGAAACCGTTCAAGTCAACTTTGATCCTTAGCCGGCTCAAAATTGAGTGGCACAGGATCTAAAGATAAAGACTTGTACCCTTAAGCACTCCATGCCTGGAATGACACTCGTTGCCAATGGTTTCGGACATCCAAAAACCGTCGATTCTGAGTAAGGGATGAGGGTACGTATTGGGAAGCCAACGTCCGCTAGACATCGACACCCAATCCCGCCCACACGTAGCGGCCTCTACTAATCACTCGGTGGGCTGATAACTTTGTTCTTTTGTTGTGCCGGAAGTACTATAACATCCATTGTTTTAACCCTATGTGTTTGCTATGCCGGTTGTTTAAGGACAAGTAAGCATTGTCGTCAAAGTAGTTGTGTTTACATTCTTTGCTTCCGATTTCACGTGACAAGCAGGCCATGAAAAGATGCACATAGGAGATTAGAGAGTACTAGTATTATACGTATTAACAAATCAGTTTTAACGTGATAATACGGATATTATTCGTTCTCGTGGTATACCTTACCTGGTATTCTGCTTAAGATGCGTCTGCTCGGTATTAATAGGGATGCGTCGAAACATGTATGGTGAGCTTCGGGACTAATACGGAACTCGACCATCGCTTTGTTCAGTTTTATCACGTTTATGTTTTGAATTTCATGTTAGCTGATTTAGCATGCGATTATAAGGTCATAAAAGCAATAAATCATACGAAAGCGGTAAATGCGAAATGTAAGTAAATCACATAGTGAGGAGTTGCCCCCTCGGAGTATACACTAAACGGGACACGATGCATAGATAGTTGAGGACGGATCTCGAAACTACTCGGGTCTATTTAGAGTGTTTTAGTGTTTATGGTTGAAGTTGGGACGTTTCGTGGTTTAGTACGTGCTATGGACCTAGTGTCCACGTTTGACATTATCATAGTACATAATAAAAGTACAGAAATGTAAAGTTTTGTTTAGATGAAAACCTAATGATGGTTCGACTTCAAATGGCGGATCCTCCTAGCCCGCCATGTGATTTCGGCAGAGTTCCATCCGCTTGCCGGTTCTGCGACTAATCCGGCAGAAATCCGTTGCTAGACTCGGAGTAGCTAGTCGAACGCAGGCACCTCGGATCGAGTAGAGTGCTCGAATGTGAGGAGTATCATCCATTCACTTATCAAGACTACGATCGAGTGCATCGTTGGCTTTGGGTGTCGGAGTGCGAGCCCAAGCTATAAGAAACTCGTAACGAGTAAAGGGAGAAGAGAAGAAGAATTGTTTGTTGAATGAGCGAAATGAGGGGGGGTATTTATAGTTGTTCGCGCAGTTTAAATTGCCTATTGAGATGCCTGGTGTCAACCAACTCAGTACTCAGACGCCTGGTGTGAGGCAGTTCAGTTTGGGGAAGCCCGGTGTGGGGAGTTTGACTTTTTGAAGATCCGATTTGGAAAACTTTCCAAAATGGGGAATATGCGTACCTTGCATTATCTTGGGGATTAAGCTTCCCCATAACCCTAATGCGTCGAGCGCCGGGTGGGCTTCGGGTGCAAGTCCTGATGTTTACTTGGTCCGACGCGTGGACTCGCGTTTGATTTTGCGTATTTCGAGACCGATTCAGGGTCGTGGTGTCAGAATTGACTCTAATTAGTGTCGATGCGATCGTAATGACATGACTAAGGCTGTCCTGATGTTAGATTAATTTTTCCGAATAACTATTCGATCCGTTCTTTAGAAAAACTATCTAAAATATCACAATCTCGAGTCGCGTTGCAGTCCGATCGTCATCGGGTGTTTGTCGGGCACTTCTGCAGTCACCAGGTTCAAATCTGGGTGTCTACAGAAGCCCCCACTTTGACTGAGGCTTGGACAAGGTGGAAGTCAAAGTATAGACGCCCAGGTCAATCGAGGATTACGACCTGATGGCTGTCCGGTCGGGTCGTTTTAAGTCTGTTGGACTACGTATTTGAGGCTCCTCAGCCAAGGCTTAGAAATCATACCTGACATCCTCGCCTGCGGTTGCTTATCGGAGCTCGGGTTTGGGTTTGCCAGCTTGTCTTGGGTTTGTTGCTTTGGTAATTTCGTTTTTTTTACACGGGCCTTTTACTTAATTCTTTATTGGTGTCTTAGTTCTGGTTTGATATCCTTGGCGGATGGTTGAGTTGATTTCGATTTTGTTTTTGGTATTCCTCAGAGGGGGGGCGTGAATTGAATGCTAAGGGACTCGTTTCGAGTTGATTTGATTGTTCTGAGTGCTACCAGGGACTCATTTAAAATTGAATTGAATTGAGCGCTACTAGGGGCTCATTGAATTGAATTAAATTGACTTGAATTGAAATTGGATTGAGTGCTACCTGGGACTCATCCAAAATCGGAATTTTAAGCGCTACCAGGGGCTCATTGAATTGACTTGACTTGACTTGAATTGGATTGAGTGCTACCAGAGACTCATCCAAAATTGGATTTTGAGCGCTACCAGGACTCATTTAAAAATTGAATTGAATCGAGTGCTACTAGGGACTCGTTGGATTAAACTGAGTGCTACTGGGGACTCGTTTAAAATTAAATTGAGTGCTACCAGGAGCTCATTTAAAAATTGAATTGAATAGAGTGATACTAGGAACTCGTTGGATTAAACTGAGTGCCTACGGACTCGTTTAAAATTAAATTGAGTGCTACCAGGGACTCATTTAAAAATTGAATTGAATCGAGTGCTACTTGGGACTTGTTGGATTAAACTGAGAGCTACTAGGGACTCTTTTAAAATTGGTTTTGAATTAAATTTAGTGCTACGAGGGACTCATTTAAAATTGAATGGAATCGAGTGCTACCAGGGACTCGTTGAATTAAACTGAGTACTACTAGGGACTCATTTAAAATAATTTGAATTGAACTGAGTGCTACCAGGGACTCATTTAAAACGATTTGAATTGAGCACTACTAGGGGCTCATTGAATTAAACTGAGTGCTACTAGGGACTCGTTCAAAATTGAATGGAATTGAGCGCTACCAGGGGCTCATTGAATTAAACTGAGTGCTACTAGGGACTTTTTCAAAATTGAACGGAATTGAGCGCTACCAGGGGCTCATTGAATTAAACTGAGTGCTACTAGGGACTCGTTCCAAATTGAGTTGAATTAAATTGAGCGCTACCAGGGGCTCATTGAATTGAATCGAATTGACTTGAACTTGAATTGCCTTCAGAATGCTTTGGGATTCGTTAGGTTCACGGGTTTAAAATTTACTTTCAGAATGCTTTTGGATTCAATCAAAATTGTTTGGTTTAGATTTTTTTTGGATGCTTCGGGGTTCAATCGAATTTGTTTTGTTCGGATTTATTGTTTGAGTTGTTATGTGCTTTGGTATGAGTAGTCTCATTAGCTGGAGGTTTTCAGGTTCGTTTATTATTATTTCGCTGGGTCGATTTCAATTAGGGGAGGTTTTGAGGCTTGCTTTATCGGTTGAGGGTAATAAACTGTCCCTCGTTTGTTTATTTTGCTTAGTATAGGAGGGTACATCTTGCGACTATTAGGTATCGTGTCCATGTTGTTTTCGTCTTTGCTTTAGGTTGCATGATCAGGCGCGGGTCATGAGATGATTAGGTGGGCTCCCAAGGGCCCTGGGTTAGATAGGGATGAGGTCCATGGCTAGATTGGGGATTGTTTGGAGCGAGAGGCTTATAGTACATCTCATGCGCTGGTGAGCTCGTACACTACCGACCACTTTTGGAGGGTGGCGGTGCTAGAGGGTCGAGTGCCCAACACGGCGGTGCAGGATGCCCGTCTGTGGTTGTGATACTTCCTAGGATCGACCCACTTCTCGGATAAGGGCGAGAGGTTTAGTACTAGGATTTTTCTTTTCTTGGCTGATTTAGATCAGCTGGGAGGTTTGGATTGGGTGACCGTGGCTTTTGCGGAGATGACCCGCTGCTTACAAGTCATGGTGAGGCCGCTGAAGGTGGATTCTAGCCCGGCTTTTCCTATCGTGGGTTTAGGTCTTGTGCTGGAGGTTAGTTATTGTCTCTGTATTCGATTTTAGGATTTTACTTAGTTCGGTTTGGTATTGCTAACGATGTTTTTGGGGGTTTTGCAGGCTTGGATTTAATCTTAATTTCCTTGCCTGACACCTAAGACGGTGCGCGTTTGCCCAGTTAGGTTTCCGGCTGGGATTGAGTGGAGGTTGGCTCAGGCTAAGAGCACGATGAGTCACTACTCGTCGGAGAATGTGCTGGTGAACCAGCTGCGCCTCGAAGATGTAAGTTTCCTTCTTACAGTTTGTTTTATTTAGTAGCCCCCAAGGTTTAGGATTATTTAAGTATTGGTTTTGTTTATGGTTTATGTAGTTTGTGGCCAGTTCTTGGGCCGACTACGAGGGTCCGCCCGAGTATGTGGGGGCAGAGTTGAGGCCCAGGAGCTAAAGTAGGATGCTCCTTCCTGTGTTGTTTCGCCCGGTGTGGTATCCGGGCAAACGGTTGGTGCGCCAGTGCTTATATGACGATTTCAGGGTGCCGGTCGATTCTCCCTGGACCATGTTTAGACCACCGACCGCCGCAGAGGTCCGCAAGGGTAGGGATGGAGAAAGAGGTGATGCACTACTGGTGCCTGGTGCCTCCTATCTGTCTCACGTCTGCCAGCGGCTAGCTTGCCACCGCCTCGTGGCGAGTACTTGGTTATTTGTTTTATGGCTTGTTTTGTTCTATGGATTAGTGTTTGTTTACATCTTGATCGGTTCGCTTTTCCTTTAGCTGGCCGATCTAGCTGACGCTATTCAGCCCCTAGACTTCCTCTTGACGCTGCTCAGAGTAGATGCAACTGAGGTATCCTAAACGGAGCCCCCCCGTGGTCTACCGAGGAGATGGATGCTGGGATAGAGTGGCGCGACTGGGTATACCGGGTAAGTTTCAAGTTTTGTCTTGAATTTGGTTCTCGAGGATTAGGTTTAGTTTGGCTAAGTCGTTTGGTTTCGTCTCTCAGGTTTTGTCGATCTCACATCAGCGGTTGTGGTAGGCTGCCAACTACTTCCGGGCCTATGCGTCGAGGGCCTCCCGTGATACTGCGGGGCCTCGATCGGTGAGTATGTGTACCTAGGGTTGGCTTTCTAGGCTGTTTGTATATGTTCCTAAAGCGTGGGTGTATTTGCAGGATGTTCTGGATATGGTGAGGCATCTAGAGACTCGGGTGACCGATCTCGAGGCGGTAGAGGCCAAGTTGCTGCAACTTTTGTGATCCCGGGACGACGAGATTGCCCAGCTTAACACTACAAGAAAGAATCCAATTAGCTACTAAACAAGCGCAACGAAATCTGTCAGTCGCTCTTATAACGACCGAAAAAAACCAGGGCGACAGATAGTCGTCGCTAGACGAAGAGACAAAGGGGGAGTGTGGAAGAAAAAAAACGCCATAGCGACATATATCTGTCGCTAAGAGGCAATACGCGCGACAGATATCTGTCGATAAAAAAGAACCGGGCGACAGCTATCTGTCGCTAATGGGTAACGAGTAGCGACGGATTAAAAAGGTCGGGCGACAGATATCTGTCGCTACGGGCGAGCAAAATTTTTTAAGTTTCGCAGCACCCCCCTCCCCCGATCACACTTCCCATTTCACTCTCTCTCTCTTTCTCTCTCTCTCTCTAAGTTTCGTCTCCCTTCTCTCTAACCCGCCCCCCTCCTCCTTTCCTCTTCATTTCTTCCTTCTTCTCTCATTTTCTTTTAGTAAGGTATGTTTATCTATCTATATTTAGTTTAATTATTTGTTAATTTTTGTTTTTATTTATTTAAATAAATTAATTTTTGGGTCAGATAATTTTTTTAGTTTAGTCTTGTTGTTGACGGAATATTTAGTGTAGTTAGTATGTTAAGTGCCCATAGGTTCCCCAATTTGAAATAGGTAGATTGTTAGTATAAATTTAGGGTTTATGATTGAGTATTTGAATGAATTGGGTTGCTTTAATGTGTTAGGAAATTGAAAGTGAAAATACAATTATACCGATTTAGTGATGTAATTATGGACGGATTAGATGCAAATAGTACTATGTTTAGGTGAATTGAGAATTTTACAAAATATGTGAGTAGTGTATATTAGTAAATTAATTTAGAGGAAATAATTTGTATGTGGTTATTGTTTCAATTTTTTTTTAGATAAAAAAATGAAGAGATTTGAACGAAAATGGATGTATGAGGAAAGACTGGATAAGAGACGATGTCCAACAACTCAATTGTTAGAGGCTGTTAATAGTTTTCTTGAGTTTGCTAAATGATAAGTGTGGTTTGTAGTGCCTATTTTGTAGTGTTTTGGTCCCATTTTCCTTGTAGATCGCTCCTTGGGAGCGGTTTAGGGGCTTCTTATGCTTCCTTTAGTTCGTTTCAGGTTCCCGAGACCATTCATGAAGAGTTGGAGCAATTCCGACTCAATACATACACTTTTCGGAGCCAACGAAGTGAAGGAACGATCACTCGAAGCCTTGGATTCGACCCCGAGACCTTGGGACCCAATCCCGAGCCTCCGAGACCCGATACCGAGTCCCGAGAATCGATGAGAAGTCCATGTGAAGCAAGGAGGGACCAAAAGGATCATATTGGAGGCCTACAAGACTCATCCCCGACGGGTATGACCTCATCCCGTCCGGGATGAAGTGCAAACAAAGAAGCTCTTCTGCTGAGTCAACCGGGACGGGATGAGCCATCCCGGACGGGTACATGGAGCCATCCCGGACGGGATCACCATCCCGGACGGGACCATGAAGCCATCCCGGATGGGACCATCCATCCCGACCGGGATGACCCAGTTACAGCTCCGCCTTGTTTCTTTCAATTCCTTTCCACTTGTAACCCTATATATACCCCCCTTCTTGTATTAAGGCACCATATTAGCTTATGTTCTTCAAACCCTAGACTACTTTAGGTTAGATTAGTGTAGATTAAGGTAGTTTAGTCGGTAATTAGTTCTTAATCTTAGTTTATTACTTGTATTAAGGGAATTCTTCAAGATCCCTCCAAGATTGACAACCTTGGTGGTTAGTTTTGGGTTTTCTTCATTAATGCAAGTTCCAATATTTCCTCTTCACTAGTATGGTATAATCCTCTTCCTTTTTACTCCTTATCTTGTTTAATTCATCCAAGTTTGCATCTTTGATTGTTGTATTGTTCTTAGTTCATAGTTTTCACTAGTTTCATTATGGATGTTTTGTTTCTTGTGTTGTTTCCTCTTGTTCTTGTTAGAATTAGTTTGATGATGTTAGAGTAGTGTTCTTGCTAGGGTTAGTAGGGTGATTAGGGTGTTAATTGGGTGACTAAGGGTTTGTTGGAGATGTTGGTGGAAGATTTGGGTTTCCTCTTGAGTGATGCACATTACATGTTTGTTGGAATGCTTGAATGACTAAGTAGGTTGGAATGCTTGTTTTTTCTTGTCTTCCTTTGTCATGTGTGTCGCCGGATGGGTTCCAAGAGGAACCTCTAGGTGAGTCTAAGTTAGATTACCTAGATTACCCTACTACCTCCTTCACTCTAACTCTTCCTTGACCATTCCGTTACCCCTTTGACCCCGACCTAATCCTAGCCCGTTTTCCTTAGTTGTTCTCCTTAGTCTTAGTTTAGCCTTCTCTCCCTCTTATCATTCTCTAGCTTAGCTCGTTGACTTAGTCTCGTTTTTAGGTGACCTTGGTCTATACGCCTCTACCGTCTCCGTGGATTCGACCCGACTTACCCTAGCTACCCTAGTTAGGTTTTGCCGGTTATTTATTTGATCGATGGGATCCGCGACAAATCCCACCATCAATTTGGCGCCGTTGCCGGGGACGGTGCTAGTTTAGACTTTGTTTGCCTAGTTACTTGACTTTGTCTTTGTGTTTGTGTTTTTATTTTTTCTTTTTGTTACCTTGTTTCTTGTGTGTGTTTGGTTTATTTCTCTCTTGTCTAGTGCCCAAAAAGCACTAGACTTCTCTCGTTTGTTCTTAGTCTACAGTTTGTGCTTAGAGGTGGTAACTATCTTCTTCTTGCGACTTAGAGCCGCTTTAACGGACGGTTGCTAGAATGAGTGGTTTCCAACCGGGTATGAGCTACGATTTTCGAGCGAGCATGGGGTTTGATTTAAACTCCACACACTCAGGAGCCGATATGAGCTACTCCTCTTCTTTCATGAACCAAAGTCATGACATGACGTCCCCCTACCATTATCAAGCTTCTTGGGGTAATCAAGATGGGTATGATCCTCAAGAGTATGGAAATGGCTACCAACAAGTGAATGACTATCAATCCTACGATCAAGGTGGTATTACTCAAACTATGATTGTGAACCCACCATGTTCAATCAAGATTCACCGTATGGAAGCCAATTTCCCCAAGACCCACAATATTACCCTACACCCCAACCACAATATGAACACCATGACCCACAATACTACCAATCACCTCAACCTCACTACCAACAATATGATGCCCCACCCCTTGGGCATCATCAAGACACCATGTTTAATCAAGATTATCAAGATTATCATCAAGATTATCAAGATTATCAAGGAGCTTTACAAGACCCCAATGACCACCAATCGTCAAACTTGGAGTTGTATCATTCACTTCTTCAATTGCAAAAGAGCCAACAAGAAATGGCCATCCAAATGCAAAAGGATCAAGATGAACTCTTGGCCCAATATCGGAAGGAAAACGAGGCGCTTGATGCTCGATTAAATGCATTATCGGTTCAAACCGTAATGTATTTATCCCGAACATCGCAATTAGATGAAGGGTGCCCACTTGAGAGAGAGGAGCAACCTAACCATGAAGCCGCCGATGTAGTTCCCTTTGGAGGAGAGATTTGCTTTTAAGAACCTCAATCGTCTACCCAAAAAGTGACGAATGAGGAGATGACCCTCGGTGAAGACAACATTGGTGAGGAATTGGAGGAGGATAGTGAGTTGAATGGTTTGGTTGAATTTGTGGAGTTGTTGGGTGAAGTTGTTAGCCTCGAGTTGCCCTTGTGCGATAATGCGACTAAGCATCAAGAGCCCCTTACTAGTACACCAAGCGATGACTTGGAGGAGATTGAAACAGCCGGTAGAAGTTTCGATCCTCTAACCAAGATGATGTGGGGCCGAATGATGAAGACGGGGAACCACAACTTGAGGAAAGTGTGGGGGTGCGCATTGAGGAGATGAGGCCAAAACCGCTTTTTGTGCCTTGTTTCTTGGAGATGAAGCTTGCTAATGATTGGAGGCGATGCCTAGGGAGGAAGAGGCCGGTGAAGCTCATAGGATGGATAGACCCCGGATATGACACGAATGATGATTTTGGGTCTTGGAAATCCTACTTCTTGCCTCCACCTTGGAGGCCGTGGAGGTTGGCAAAGCTCGAGCGCTTCTTGGGCCTCCACTATGATGTCGGTAGCGCGTTTGACTTGCTCCTCCATGCCCTTGAGGGCTACGGTTGAAGGAGAGTCCACCATCCTCGGTTTGACGGAGTTCCTAAAGAACCGTCATGTTGTACATTCTCCTCTCCTCTTTAGAGTACTTGTGTTTGTATTTGTGTGATTTTTCTCTTGATTTTGTTAGTTTTGTGGTATTCTTGTAATTGTTTTGGTATTTTGATGAGCGATGTGAGGGAGTGAATTTGATGTGTATTTTGAGTTTATTGTGATAGGTGAAGTGAAGGTGACTCCTAGAAAGGAGTGGTTAGTGATAGAGCTTGGATCGTGAGCAAGGGAGCCGGTTTTTGGGGTCATGGGAGTCATGAAGACCCTTCCCGACCGGGAAGGGTGTGTCGTCCCGACCGGGATGGGGCCGTCCCGATCGGGATGTGGGTGCCAAAAATCGAGTCCGCTGGAGTGCCATCCCGACCGGGAAGGGAGCTTCCCGATCGGGACGGGTATGTCATCCCGACCGGGACCACCCATCCCGACCGGGATGACCCCCTACTCCTTTTTGGTGCCTCTTCTTCGACATTCAAGCCCACCCAACCATTATATACGCCCACCCAACCATTATATATGCCCACCCAACCTCCCTACCTTCCTTTCTCATATCATACCACCCATGTACCTCATTTACATACCTTAACCTCATTTCCTCCTCACCTTAGACCGATATTCACATCAAATCCCTACCCCCCTCACACCATTACTACCTTAGCCATGTGGTTTTCTCAAGCTTGAAGAAGGATGACAATGACGACAACAAGCAAGTACCTATATTAATTTATGAGACGATGGAGCGAGTGAGTTGCTAACCGTACGGTACGGCAACTATCCTCTCTTTTCCGTTTTTATTGCTTGTTTTCCCCTTGTTTCTCCCCTTCCCCTTAGTCATGGTGGCCTTCGAGGCCTTGGTTTTGGTTGCTCCCGATTCTCGATGATGTGACTACATCGAGAGTCATTTTTCAAAATCCAAATTTTACAAGTTTTTCACTCTTTCTCTTTGAGGATTTAGTCGGATTTAGGCGGAATCCGGGCTAGGTGACTTGATTACACCTAGTCCTCCCCTCCCATTTTCTTTTATTTCCTTCTTTTTATTTTTCTTCCCCCTTCCATATCTTTTTCTTGTCTCGGCCCATGGTGACTTGACTACACCCCGGCCGGACACATTCTACCATTTTCTCCGCTTTTCTTTTTGATTTTTAGCTTTATTTTCGTAGTTTATTTTCTTTTTCTTTTGTGCTCCCATGCACTACGGTCGAGCATGAGGACATGGCTCGACTTAAGTGTGGGGGAGTGGTATTCTAGCATAGTTAGCTTTATTTTTGTAGTTTTTCGAAAAAAAATCTTTAAAAAAATCCTAAAAATTTGAAATTTTTTCACAAAAAATCAAAAAGATTTTCTTTTGTGTGTTTTCCTTTTTGTGTCGTTATGTCGTATTTTTGCTTTGTTGTGCGTGTTTTGCCCCCCCTTTCTCTTTATAGGTTGCCTAATCGCCGTTAGCTTTGGTGAGCTTTCAAGAGTTCTGGTAACATCTCTTCATCCCTTTTTCCCTCTTTGCTTCTTGTGAGTTTGGAGGAGATTTGTGGTGATGTGTGCTCGGGAGGAGCGTTGTAAAGATTGTGGTGGATTTGGAGACTTGTTTGAAGATCGGGGTGGTGTTTGTTTTGTTTATGTGTTGTTTCTCCTTGTTTTGCTTTGTTTTGTTTTGCTTTTGTTTCTTTTTCTTTCGTTTCCGTTGAGTCTTTGTTTTTTGTTTTGTTGTGTGTCTTGTGTGTAAACCGTTTTCGAAAACCCGGTTTAGAGGCTAGTGTGCGAGTGTCTACTTTCCCTTCCTAGTTGTATAAATCGAGTCTTGGACTTTAGTCTAGTAGAATGACCCTAAATCAATGATTTCGTTGGTCCTTTACCTCTAGTCCACCTAGCTTACTAGGGATTTACTACGGGATTTGCGTTTGACCATTATGACCACCCACGGTGGGAAAAGGCCTTGGTTGCCGAGTCCCGTCCCTTAGGTGACCGTGTCTAGGATCGTTTGATTAGTCCAAGTTCTCCACTTTTTGTGGGTTTGAAGAAAAAGCGCGCTCCCAACTCACCCATTCACCTACCTCCTACACAAATCCACCAATAAATTGCAACTTGTTGATTCCTCTCTTTCTTGTTACAAAGAAATGCCAAAATGCCAAATCATGCCAAAAGGGCAAAGAAAAGAAAATGAAAGAAAATGAAAGAAAGAAAAGAATGAAGAAAAAGAAAAGGCACAAAAGCCAAAAAGAAAATAGAAAAGAAGAAAAAGAAATGGCATGGCAACAAACGAGCAAAAATGCAAAAGAAAAGGGAAAATGCCAAAAGAAAACCCGATTCACAAAAATAAGCCCTACCTCTCAAAATAAGCCTTTTTCCGACTTTTTCCGTGAAGAGCCTACCAAAGGACCGAGTCCCTAGGAAGGATGATAGCAGCATTAGTCGGTCTTCCCTCATTTTGCATGTTTTCCACCTTTTTACTTGGACTAGTTAGGCGGTTTTGGACACGGGACGACCCTCTTGGCTCACGCTAAAGGGGGCGGGGTCTCACTTACCTACAGTGTCGACTAACAACGTGGATCATCACTTCCCACTCCGCCGATCGTCCCGTAGTACGTTCTTAGAAGGTTAGGAGGAACCGAGGTAAGTTATCAACGTTTTCGTTGCTTTGTCGTCATACTATTAGGGTTTAGTCCATCTTGGTTTGTATTGCTAGCTTGGGAACGTTGTCACTTGCCTTGAGTCCTAAACCGGTGCTTCTTTCACCGCTTGTTTGAGGGAGGCGGTATTTCTTTTCTTTTGGGTGCAACCTTTTGTGTGTTTGTTTGTTTACGTGTTTGGTGTCCGGTTGCATCCACAGTTTTGTCGCAAGACCCGACTTGCCTTGCGGAGTGCACTTTTCCTCTAAGTGCACTCGCGTGAGTTGAAAGGGCGTAGGGTGCGCTAATACCCATTCGATTAGTATAGTAGTTTGTATGTGCTTACTCGAGGGCGAGAAAGGGTTAAGTGTGGGGGAGTTGATAAGTGTGGTTTGTAGTACCTATTTTGTAGTGCTTTGGTCCCATTTTCCTTGTGGAATCGCTCCTTGGGAGCGGTTTAGGGGCTTCTTATGCTTCCTTTAGCTCGTTTCAGGTTCCCGAGACTGATTTGGAAGAGTTGGAGCGATTCCGACTCTATACATACACATTTTGGAGGCAACGAGATAAAGGAACGACGACTCGATGCTTTGGAATCGACCCCGAGACCTTGGGACCCTATCCCGAGCCTCCGAGACCCGATCCCGAGTCCCGAGAATCGATGGGAAGTCCATGTTAAGCAAGGAGAGACCAAAAGGATCATATTGGAGGCCTACAAGACCCATCCCCGACGGGTATGCACCTCATCCCGTCGGGGATGAAGTGCGAGTTTAAGGGAGCTACTGCAAGGCCGTCCCGGTCAGGATGGTGGGTCCGTCCCGGTCGGGATGACCCGTCCCGGTCGGGACCAAGCGCTGTAGTCTGCCTTTACTTTCTTTCTTCTCCCTTCCATTTGTAACCCTATATATACTCTTCCCTTGTTTTGTAAAGCTTATGCACTACATTAGACATTAAACCTTAGACTATTTTTAGGTTAGATTAGATTAGATTAGTGTAGATTAGTCGGTAATTAGTAGTTAATCTTAGTTTATCCTTGTAATTTGGGAATTCTTCAAGATCTTCACCAAGCTTGACAAACTTGGATGTTTGTTTTGGGTCAATGCTTAATTGGATGATAGCATCAACCTCGTGCCTACCTCCTCGATTTGCCTTCCTAGGCCTAGAGTATTGCGAATTATGCACCGCTATCTCTTCGATTCTTGCCCAAGTTTGGTCATCATCGACCTCGGTGAACCTACCATTGGAGCCCATGTTAAGTATAGTCCTTGAGTCCTCATAAAGACCGTTCCAAAATTGTTGGACCAAGAACCATTGTGAAAGTCCATGATGGGGGCACGATCTAACCAAAGACTTGAACCGCTCCCAAGCTTCATATAGGCTCTCTTCATCCCGTTGTTGGAAACCGGTGATGGAGGCCCTAAGCAAGTTAGTCTTCTCCGGAGGGTAGAAAGTTTGGTAGAACGCCAATGCAAGCTTCTTCCAAGTGTCGATGCCCATGGTTGCCCTATCGAGACCTTTAATCCATTGCTTCGCTTTTCCAATTAATGAAAATGGGAATAAAATCCATCGGATTTGATTTTGTGTAACCCCGGGTTGAGATATAGCGTCACAATAATCGGAGAAGGTCTCCATATGTTGGTGCGGGTCTTCGGTGGGCAAACCACTAAATTGATTCCTTTCCACAAGTTGTATGAAGTGGGTCTTGGCCGTAAAATTTCCGGCATAAGCGGCCGGTAGAGCATTGGGTCCCGGCAAGACATCTTCCATAAATGTAGAGTGGGAGGAAAACTTCGGAATTATTGGATGTAAGGGAGAAGATGGTGTAGATGGAGTTGAAGTAGATGTAGAAGGGGAGCTAGGACTAGAATCTCCAAAGGGATTGGTGAAATTCCCTTCGGCCGTCTCTCGATATGCTTCCACAATATCGCTTCCTTGAGCTTGCTCATGATGGGTATTGCTTGCACTTGGTTGAGAGATCCTAACCCGATTAATCGTCCGTTGGCGAAAAGCTCGAAAAAGCCTCTCCGGCTCTGGATTAAAGAGAAAGGATTCGCCTCCCCGCCTAGGCATACACTACACACTAGAACAAACGTGAGAACACCTAGTGCTTTATGGGCACTAGGTAACGACAATAACCAAGCACAACTAGAGACAAAAAGAAAAGAAAGCTAAGAAAGCAAGAAAAACTAGAGAATATTCACAAGAGATGATAGAAGGGCACAAAGGAGGGTAACTAAGCCTAGAAATGAGCAAACAAAGTCTAAACAATGCACCGTCCCCGGCAACGGCGCCAAATTGATGGTGGGATTTGTCGTGGATCCCACCGCCAAATTAATAACCAACTAGCACCTAACGGTAGTTAGGGTAAGTCGGGTCGTGTCCACGGAGACGGTGTCGCAATGTTTAGACTATGTCGGCCTAGAACTAGACTACGCTACCAAACAAACACAAAGAACTACTACTAGATGAATTATGATGAGAGGAGAAGTAGGAAGTAGACTAACAATGAACTAGGCTAAACGAGACTAAGCTAGAATAACTAAACACAAACCAACTAGCAAACTAAAGAGAAATGCTAAACAATGCTAATAATCCAACTAACTAGCAACCTAAAGAAATGATGACTAGCTAACAAGACGAATCAAAAATTGAAAAGAGGTGGGTTAGGTCGGGTTCATAAGTGTAGTAGGGTGACTTGGGTGGTCAAGGGTGTCCACATACTAGGCAAACAATGAGCAGAGGAAGACTAGCATGAGAAGCATGGCCACTACAACCCAAACAAGCATTTCAACAAACACATGGTGTGCCAAGAATGTGACTAACAATAAGGATTTACCCTTCATCCCTAATCAAACCCTAATCACCCATAATCTACCCTTAATCCCCCTACTAACCCACAAGTAATCTACTCACTCATAATCAAAGAAGAACTAACAACAATAACAAGAGAAAACCACATCACAACCCTAACATTCATCATCAAGAACAATAACAATCAATAACAATAAACACTAAGTAAAGATTCAAACTTGATTCAATAACAATAAACAAGAGAAAAGAAATTTATACCAACAATAGGATGATGAAAAGATGATATCTTGCATAAAAGAGAAACCCAAATAATCCCAAGGTTGTCAATCTTGGAGAAGTCTTCAAGTATCTTCGTAATACAAGAACTAATTAACTAAGATTAACTAAGGATTAAAGAGAGATTCAAACTAATGTGAGGAACTAAATCTAGGGTTTATAACTTGTAGAGAGGCTTAAGAGAGGCTAAACTAATGTAAGATCCATAAACAATACAAGAGGGAAGTATTTATAGGGTTACAAATGGAAGGGAATTGGAAGAAAAGAAATGCGGGTTACAGCTAGGTGGTCCCGACCGGGACGGGTTGGTCCCGACCGGGACGGCCTTGCAGTAGCACCCTCCAAAGTGCACTTCATCCCCGACGGGATGAGGTGCATACCCGTCGGGGATGAGTCTTGTAGGCCTCCAATATGACCCTTTTGGTTCCTCCTTGCTTCATATGAGCTTCTCATCGATTCTCGGGACTCGGGATCGTGTCTCGGAGGCTCGGGATTGGGTCCCAAGGTCTCGGGGTCGATTCCGAAGCATCGAGTCATTGTTTCTTTACTCCGTTTTCCTCTAAGTGCACTCGCGTGAGTTGAAAGGGCGTAGGGTGCGCTAATACCCATTCGGCTAGTATAGTAGTTAGTATGTGCTTACTCGAGGGCGAGTAAGGGTTAAGTGTGGGGGAGTTGATAAGTGTGGTTTGTAGTGCCTATTTTGTAGTGTTTTGGTCCCATTTTCCTTGTAGAATCGCTCCTTGGCAACGGTTTAGGGGCTTCTTATGCTTCCTTTAGTTCGTTTCAGGTTCCCGAGACCATTCATGAAGAGTTGGAGCAATTCCGACTCAATACATACACTTTTCGAAGCCAACGAAGTGAAGGAACGATCACTCGAAGCCTTGGATTCGACCCCGAGACCTTGGGACCCAATCCCGAGCCTCCGAGACCCGATCCCGAGTCCCGAGAATCGATGAGAAGTCCATGTGAAGCAAGGAGGGACCAAAAGGATCATATTGGAGGCCTACAAGACTCATCCCCGACGGGTATGACCTCATCCCGTCCGGGATGAAGTGCAAACAATGAAGCTCCTCTACTGAGTCAACCGGGACGGGATGAGCCATCCCGGACGGGACCATGGAGCCATCCCGGACGGGATCACCATCCCGGACGGGACCATCCATCCCGACCGGGATGACCCAGTTACAGCTCCGCCTTGTTTCTTTCAATTCCTTTCCACTTGTAACCCTATATATACCCCCCCCCTCTTGTATTAAGGCACCATCTTAGCTTATGTTCTTCAAACCCTAGAATACTTTAGGTTAGATTAGTGTAGATTAAGGTAGATTAGTCGGTAATTAGTTCTTAATCTTAGTTTAGTACTTGTATTAAGGGAATTCTTCAAGATCCCTCCAAGATTGACAACCTTGGTGGTTAGTTTTGGGTTTTCTTCATTAATGCAAGTTCCAATCTTTCCTCTTCACTAGTATGGTATAATCCTCTTCCTTTTTACTCCTTATCTTGTTTAATTCATCCAAGCTTGCATCTTTGATTGTTATATTGTTCTTAGTTCATAGTTTTCACTAGTTTCATTATGGATGTTTTGTTTCTTGTGTTGTTTCCTCTTGTTCTTGTTAGAATTAGTTTGATGATGTTAGAGTAGTGTTCTTGCTAGGGTTAGTAGGGTGATTAGAGTGTTAATTGGGTGACTAAGGGTTTGTTGGAGATGTTGGTGGAAGATTTGGGTTTCCTCTTGAGTGATGCACATTACATGTTTGTTGGAATGCTTGAATGACTAAGTAGGTTGGAATGCTTGTTTTTTCTTGTCTTTCTTTGTCATGTGTGTCGCCGGATGGGTTCCATGAGGAACCTCTAGGTGAGTCTAAGTTAGATTACCTAGATTACCCTACTACCTCCTTCACTCTAACTCTTCCTTGACCATTCTGTTACCCCTTTGACCCCGACCTAATCCTAGCCCGTTTTCCTTAGTTGTTCTCCTTAGTCTTAGTTTAGCCTTCTCTCCCTCTTATCATTCTCTAGCTTATCTCGTTGACTTAGTCTCGTTTTTAGGTTACCTTGGTCTATACGCCTCTACCATCCCCGTGGATTCGACCCGACTTACCCTAGCTACCACCCTAGTTAGGTTTTGCCGGTTATTTATTTGATCGGTGGGATCCGCGACAAATCCCACCATCACTAAAACTCACCCTGAATACGCGTTAGAGGGTAGATTTAGATTTCCTTGTGTGAAATGTAAGAACCTCAGATTCTTGTTTATTATTTTTATTAAGGAACATATTATCTCAAATGGGTTTTGTCCAAATTATTATTGTTGGATTTGTCATGGTGAGATGTCTGCTGTTAAGGAATCTGAGGTTGAACAGAATGAGGGCGGGTTGAGAGGAATGATTGTTGATGTGGTTGAGTGCAATGTGTTTAATGATGAGAGCATGTACACTAACGACGATGACCAACCAACCCCACAAGAGCCAAACCCACGAGCGAAAGCGTTTTTTGATATGTTAGAGGCTGCGGAGAAGCCGTTATATGGAGGGTATGATGTAACATTGTTAGAAGTCGCGTCTATGGTAGTGACCCTTAAGTGTGAGTATAACCTACCGTTTGGGTGCGTAGACGGTGTCGCTGCGTTGATTCAGAAACTCATCCCAAAAGAAAACATCCTGACCAAAACATTCTACAATACCAAAAAAATAGTTAAAAGTCTTGAACTTTCGCATCAAAAGATCGATGCTTGTCCCGATAGATGCATGCTTTTTTGGAATGACGATGTCCTGCTTGAGGAATGTAAGATATGTGGTAAGGGTAGATACAAAAGTGTAGATGAGAATATTGTTTTGAGGGGTAGGAAGGGAAAGAGTGTTGCGAGGCATAAAAAACCTATACCTCTTAGTCGACTTACCTACTTTCCCATCGCCCCTAGACTCCAAAAATTATATGCAACTAGAACCACTGCCGAACAAATGAGGTGGCATAAAGAAGAAACTCATGTAGAGGGGAAGATGTGTCATCTAGTGACGGGAAGGAGTAGAAACGCTTTGATAGGATTTACCCTGAATTTGCTGAGGAACCCCGTAACGTGAGACTTGGGTTGTGTACCGATGAGTTTGCCCCTTTCGGTCAGTTCGGTAAGTCGTACTCATGCTGGCCTGTCATGATCACACCATACAACTTACCCCCAATTTTGTGTCTGAAACCACCATTCATCTTTCTTTCTCTCATTGTTCCCGGTTCAAAAAATCCAAAAAATCACTTGGATGTTTACTTACAACCAGTGATAGAGGAATTGAAACACTTGTGGGAAGTAGGGGTGGAGACATACGATGTGTCGTTGAAACTAAATTTCCAACTTAGAGCATCGCTTTTGTGGACTATAAACGAATTCCCTGCATATGGTATGTTGAGTGGTTGGTCTACAGTGGGCCAAAAAGCTTGTCCTTGTTGCATGAGTGAAAGTAAAGCGTTCTACCTAAGAAATTCAAGCAAAATTAGTTGGTTTCACTGTCATAGACTGTTCTTACCCAAGGGTCATCGTGGACGTCCGTCCGCACCGCCCCGCGCCTCGCGCGCGCCCGCGCGGGATCGACCCGGTTTTCAACGTGTAGCAGCGGCCACCCGTCGCTTTTTTATCGGAACTACGATTGAGTGGATCGTTTGCCTTGGGTGTCGGAGTGCGAGACCTTAGCGAGAGTTTAGAGGGAGAAGAGAAGAATGAGAATTGTGTCGAATGAATGAGGGGGAGGGGAGTATTTATAGGTGTTTTCGGCCCTCGTCGTCCGTATGGACGCCTGAGCTGGGGCGGAACAGGACTCAGGCGCCTGGGCTTAGGCACGGTGAGGCTGAGACGCGTGAGGTGGGGCGGTTGGAGTTTTGAAGATACGATTTTGATACTTTCCAAAACCGAGAGGGAGGAGGATAATTCAATACTTGGGCGTTAAGGTTCCCGCGGCTTGACCTAGCCCCGTGGGTTTAGTGGGCCTCGGGCGTGGGTCCCGTGGTTCGCTTGACACGGTGTTGACTCGGTTCGAGTTTTGGGACCGACTCGGGGGTCCCGGTGTCGGAATTGCCTCTAATTTGTGTCTAAGCGACCGTAACGACACGACTAAGGCTGCCATCATGTTAGTTTTAATTTTTCCGAGTAATTATTTAATCTGTGTCGCGTTGCAGTCCTACCGTCATCGGGTGTTTGTTGGGCACTTCTGCAGCCACCAGGTCCAAATCTGGGTGTCTACAGTCATCCGTATAAGAAAAACAAAAAGCTTTCAAAAAGGGCGAGGTGGTGCTAGATGAGACACCTATTTGTCTTCAGGGAGATGAGATATGGGAGGTGATTTCAGAGTTCCCATCTACTATTGACGGCACCGATCAAGAGTTCAAGGATCTTAAAAAATTAAAAAATGGTTGGTTTAAAAGAAGCATCTTCTTCGACCTCCATATTGGAGTACTTTATTACTCCGACATAATTTGGTTGTGATGTATATTGAGAAGAATGTCTTTGAGCAACTGATTCACACCGTCATGGATGTAGAGAGTAAGACATGTGACGCCGTAGGATCACAAAAAGATTTGAAGAAAATTTGTGACCGTCCAAAATTGCACATCAAGAGAGATGGGTCCAAGCCTTGGGCCTTGTTTAGCCTTGATAAGGCTCAGAGAAAGGCCGTGTTAGAATGGGTAGGGAAATTGAAGTTCCATGATGGCCACGCCTCCGATTTTAGTCGGTGTGTCGACATTAATAACCTGAAGTTGCAAGGTTTGAAGAGTCACGACTGCCATGTTTTCATGGAGCGGTTACTACCCCTGGCTTTGAAGCAACTGCTACCGCAAGGTGTCTGGAATCCTATTACTGAGATATCTCAGTTCTTTCGAGATTCGTGTTCGTCGACAGTTACAATTGACGACATGACTCGTTTGGAGGATCAAATTCCTCAGATACTGTGCAAACTTGAGATGATCTTCCCACCCTCTTTCTTTAACTCAATGGAGCATCTACCGGTCCACTTGCCCTACGAAGCTAAAGTGGGAGGACCGGTCCATTATAGAAGGATGTACCTGTTTGAGAGGTGAGAATTTTATACTTAATGAAACACTAACGTAAAATTTTATATTGTACTCTATTATTAATAAAATTGCTTGATTGTTATAGATATCTCAACCATTTGAATAAAAAAATTGGTAACAAGGCGAGGGTCGAGGGCTTCATATGTAATGCTTATCTAACAGAGGAGATAGCCAACTTCTGTTCTCTGTATTTGGAGAAAGAAGTCAACACCAAAGCCAAGGATCTTAACTAAGAAACACCTGAGCTGATTGATCCCAACATACAAGACTTTTTTCAAAGTAAGGTAGGTGCAGGATCTTCATCGGCTGGGGGTGGAGGGTGTTAGATGAGAAAGAATACAATTGTGCTCACCTTTACTTGTTATCAAACTGCGAAGTCTTGGACCCATATGAGAAGCAATTGTGGACTTCCGTCCGCACCGCCCGGGGCCCCGCACGCCCACGCGGGACCGACCCGGTTTTTTAACGTGTGGCGGCGGCCACCCACGCGGCCCCCTCCCGGTCGGGGGCCGGTCCGATCTCGCGTACGAGGTGATGTCTCGGACCTCGATTCAGATGACGATCCAGACTTGTACTAGACGGGTGCGGGCACCCGTGTTTCCTTTTTGAATCGATCGAGTCGTGGTTGTAAATGTTTAAAAGACGATTTGTTTGGTAAGGCGACCTTTTTAGTGAACTGAATTAGTTGCGGATTTGTGGAGTCACCACCGAGTCAATTATGGGGACTCGGAAACCGTTCAAGTCAACTTTGAACCCTTACCGGCTCAAAGTTGAGTGGCCCGGGACCTAAAGATAAAGACTTGTACCCTTAAGCACTCCATGCCTGGAATGACTCTCACTGTCAATGGTTTCGGACATCTGGAAACCGTCAATTCTAAGTAAGGGGTGAGGGTACGTATTGGGAAGCCAACATCCGATAGATGTGAACACCCAATCCCACCCGCACTATAGCGGCCTCTACTAATCAATCTGTGGGCTGATAACCTAGTTCTTTTGTTGTGGCGGAAATACTGTTGTAACATCCGTTGTTTTCACCCTATGCCTTTTGCTATGTCGGTTATGCAAGGACAAGTAAGATTTGTTGTCAAAGTAGTTGTGTTTACATTATTTGCATGCGATTTCACTTGACAAGCAGGCCATGAAAAGATGCACGTAGGAGAGTAGAGAGTACTAATATTATAGGTATTAGCAAGTCAGTTTTAACGCGATAATACGGATATTAGTCATTCTCGTGGTATACCTTACCTGGTATTCTGCTTAAGATGCGTCGGTTCGATATTAATAGAGATGCGTCGAACCTAATAAGGCGAGCACCCGGACTAATACGGAACTCGATCATCACTTTGTTCAATTTTAGCTATTTTAAGTTTTGAATTCCGTGTTAGGTGATTTAGCATGCGATTATAAGGTCATAAAAGCGATTAATCATACAAAAAACTGTAAATGCGAATGTAAGTAAATTGATTCTTCTCCACCAATGTGATAAAGGCGGGTCGAATCTCAAATGTACCTTGAGTGGCAGTTGGTCGTTTAACCAACTTAGGAAGAGCAGTTTGCTCGGGTTCCGAATGACTAGAAAGCTTCGGCATTTTTATGTTCGGAAGGGGTGGTAAAATGATCTTGGGCTGAGATTGATGTTCCTCTTCAAAGGACTGCTTCTCAGCTACAAATTCAGTATGAATAGCTTCCAAAGTCGCAAGATCGGAAGCTGTAGAAATCTCTCTCCAAAATTGTCGTCGCCTACGAAAAGTTTTCTCGGGTTCAGGGTCGAACGGAGTAAGCTCTGATGAACGAAAAGACCTGGGCATAAGCAAAACTACAGTAGAAAAGTGAGATGAATCTCAAGAAGTTTTAATTCCTTGAGACGAAAGAGAGCATAGAAGAAACAAGCTAAAAAAACAAGAAAAACCGTTTCCCCGGCAACGGCGCCAAAATTGATGTGGGTTAAATCGTCTCACCCAATCAAGGTAAACCTAATGCTACTAACAAGAAGATAGCGGCAAGCAAGGTATCGAATCCACAGGGAAATAGTTAAACTAGTCAAATAGCTATGGCGATTCTAGAATGCACTAAACGGTTGAATTGATGGAATGATATAAAAACACTACTAAAATGCGATAATAAATAATCGAATCTAATAAAGAGATGAAAACTAAGGTCACGGGTTCACGATAGATGCTCAACAATTATGCGACGATAATAATAAACATATAACATGCTAGTCGGCTATAACACGTTCTCTCGAATCGTGTCAACCCAGGAAGGATCTAACGGGCTCTCGCAACTTATTAGACTCCCTACCAAATCGCACGTGATCTAATCCTAATTCGGCTTTCGCACAAGAACTAGAATTTCCCAAACAGATTAAAATGTTGTGGCCTTTAACAAATTAATCGACAAATAAAACACGCGAAGATGGCACTAGCATAATTATAAATTTAGCATCGAAGTAGCATAATCATATAATAATCCATCGATCCCTCTCGACCCTAGCGAGAAAATTAGCTACGCATGATAATTACGGAACAGCAATACGCATACATGGAATTCATGATTAAAAGCGAAGCAAACAAAACTAGCAATAAACGAACGGAAATCTAACGAACTAAACGGAACAACAAATTGCAAATAGAGAGAATTACGACGAACTAAGTAATTTACGATGAAGATTGAAACGTAGAACTGAAAATTGCATAAAATGAAATTACCGAAATCGAATCCGAGTGAAAACCGAGTGCTAGAATCCTAAGGGTCACGAGTTTCCTAAAGTAAATTTTTCTAAGTATGAAAAGTGATCGTAGGGAAATGATACAACCCCTAGTTATACAAAATGAGGCGGAAATAAAGAGGATGTGCATGCCGGCCGGCTGGCAGGCCGCCTGCCACATGCAGGAGCCGAGGCACACTTGAAAATGAAGCAAAAATTGGCCTTGTGTCATGCCGGCCGGCCAGCAGGCCGCCGGTCACATGCAGGCTGGCGTGCACGCACTAATAAAAGAAGCTATGGGCCGCTTCTCATGGCCCAATGAATCGTCACTTCCCACTTCTTCGTCGCCTAAACGTCTTGAGGCACGGGTTTTGTCTCAGGATCGTTCTTCTAACCGGATATGAGTGTAAATGCACATAAAGACCTGAAATCGTGTAAAATCTACAAAAACACTCACTCAAAGCAAAATGTTAGAAGAAACGGCTCTAAAGAGCGCGTTCCGACCATAAAAGACAACGGAATTTAGGGAATAAAGCTATATAAATACGACACATCACCTAGGCGGGAATCGATGTTGTTTACGGATGTGTTAATGGTAATGATGGTGGCCTGTAGGTCTCGGATCATGTTGGCTAGGGTTCCTACGGTGTTATCCCCGGATTGTTCAGCGTTGTTCCCACTATGGTTACTTGTGTCTACGCTTGAATCTCCTGACATGACTGTGGAATGGGTGGTATTAATGAGAATGGATCTACCATATGGCTTAAAGACTCAAGAAAGGCTCGTAGTAGAGCGACACGGAAACAAGGCCCTTGATTTGCGCGTGCTTGCGGTCATCGAATTAGGGACTCGGGTGCTTTAGACTCTCTGTGTATTCGGCGAAGCGCCTAATGAATCTATGTCTCTAGAACGAGACGATTTGACACAAATCTCGGAGGTGAGTTTTAGAGAGGACTTCTCGAGACGGGACGACCCAAAATGTAAGACCTCAAATGGAGGTGATCCTAGTAACTAACACAGACAGTTTATCACACGGTTGTACGACGTAAGGAATTCATCTCGATCCCGGCTCGGAATCAAAAGGGCTTTGATATATGTTTTTCTTTTGAAAACAACCGACTTTTGAAGCGAAATTTTTTTGAAAAGGATGATTTGTAAAATTGGGGTGACGATGGTGTGGTGACGTCGTTTGTGACGTGAAATTGTGTTGCTATATGTGTGCGTCGGGGATCCGACGATAGTAAAAGTGTAAATGTTTTTTTTGAAAGGAACATAGTTCTTAGGGAAGCATTTTTGAAAATGGAGACGTGGTGCCTTTATCGAAACTACTATTAACTAGCTAGTTCGATACTTTTGGTGTATGCGGTGCTCGTGACAGAGCGTGATGTCCGTTATGGTGTTTTAAAGGTTCAACCAGATCCTTATTTAGGAATAGTGTTTTTAGAAAAAAAAACTTTTAAAACGAGTGACCCACGTTTGTTGATTGCGTTGACCAGCATTTAACGGTGGGGGAATGTAAAGTGTTTCGAGCGTGTGTAGACACCCAAATTTGAACCTGGTGGCTGCAGAGGTGCCCAGCAAACACCCGATGACGATAGGACTGCAACGCAACACGGGTTCGCAATATTTTAGATAGTTTTCTTATATAACGGACCAAATAATTACTCGGAAAAATTAAAACTAACATGATGGTAGCCTTAGTCGTGTCGTTACGGTCGCATAGACACTAATTAGAGTCAATTCTGACACCGGGACCCCGAGTCGGCCCCGAAACCCGAACCGAGTCAACACCGAGTCAAGCGAGCCTCAGGATGAACACCCAAGGCCCACGAAACCCACGGCGCTAGGTCAGGCCGTGGGGAAGCCTTCGCGACCAAGCAAGATATCACACACCCACCTCTCGGTTTTGGGAAGTATCAAAATCGTATCCTCAAAACTCCAACCGCCCCACCTGACGCACCTGGGTCTCCCCACGCACGGACCCAGGCGCCTGAGTCCTGGTGCGCCCCAAGTCACGCGTCCATACGGGCGACGAGGGCCAAAAACACCTATAAATACCCCATCCGCCTCATTCATTCGACACAATTCAACTCTCTCTTCTCCCTCAAAAACTCTCGCTAAGGGCTCGCACTCCGACACCCGAGGCAAACGATCCACTCGATCGTAGTTCCGATAAAAAAGCGACATCGACGCTACTCCTCACCTTTGAGCACTCCACTCGATACCGAGGTGCCTGTGATCGACTAGCTCAAAACTAGTACCCAGGTTCTGTCGGATTAGCCGCAGAACTAGTCCTTAGTAACGAAGCTCTGCCGGAGTAGCCGCGGGAAGGTCAAACGGTAACGGGGTTCTGCCAGAGTCACTAGTCAAGTTAGGAGGATCCGCCTGTTGATCAAGTCATCACTAGGTTGTCATCTAAACAAAACTTTCCATATTTGCACTTTCTATTCTTATGAACTACGACAACACTAGACGTGGGCACTGCGCCCACAAATGTCCACTAAAATACGTAACGTCCCAACTTCAACTGCAAATACTAAAACACCCTAAACAAAACCGAGTAATTCCGAGATCCGTTCTCAAGACTATCTATGCATCGAGTCCCATTTAGCGTATACTCCGAGGGTGCAATTCCTCACAATGTGATTTACTTACATTCGCATTTACAGTTTTTCGTATGGTTTATTGCTTTTATGACCATAAAACCGCATGCTAAATCACCTAACACAGAATTCAAAACGTAAAATAACTAAAACTGAACAAAGTGATAGTCGGGTTCCGTATTAGTCTGGATGCTCACCTTGTTGGGTTTGACGTATCTCTAATAATACCGAATCGACGCATCTTAAGCAGAATACTAGGTAAGGTATAACACGAGAATGACTAATATCCGCATTATCACGTTAAAACTGATTTGCTAATACCTATAATATTAGTACTCTCTACTCTCCTATGTGCATCTTTTCATGGCCTGCTTGTCACGTGAAATCGCATGCAAAGAATGTAAACACTACTATTTTGACGATAAAACTTATCTGTCCTTAAAACAACCGACATAGCAAAGACATAGGGTTTAAAACAACGGATCTTACAGTACTTCCACCACAACAAAAGAACAAGGAAATCAGCCCATCGATTGATTAGTAGAGGCCGGTATAGTGCGGGCGGGATTGGGTGTTTATGTCTATCAGATGTTGGCTTCCCAATACGTACCCTCACCCCTTACTAAGAATCTACGGTTTCCGGATGTCCGAAACCATTGGCAATAAGAGTCATTCCAGGCATGGAGTGCTTAGGGTACAAGTCTTTATCTTTAGGTCCCGTGCCACGCAACTTTGAGTCGGCAAAGGATCAAAGTTGACTTGAACGGTTTCCGAGTCCCCATAATTGACTCGGTGGCGACTCCACAAATCGGCAACAAATTCAGTTCACTAAAAAGGTCGCCTTACCAAATGAATCGGCCTTTAAACATTTACAACCACGTCTCGATCGATTCCCAAACAGAAACACGGGTGCTCGCACCCGTCTAGAACAAGTCTGGATCGTCATCCAAATCGAGGTCCGAAACATCGTCCCGTACGCGAGATCGGAACGGCCCCCGGCAGGGAGGGGGCCGCGTGGGTGGCTGCCGCCACACATTGAAAACCGGGTAGGTCCCGCGCGGGCACGCGCGGGGCGCTGGGCGGTGATGACGGACGTCCACAGTTTGGCGACTCTGCTGGGGAATTGGAAACAAGTTTCCAGCGCTGGTGTAACTTGAACGAGGTCGGTGAAGCTCATTTCTTAATTCCTAGTTGCGGTCACTACAGGTTTTGGCCCTAAAAAACCCACCCTAACCGGTATCAGGACTAATCGACCTCTTCGCGGTAAGATCTCTAGGGACACGCAGAGAGACCCTCGATTGACGCTCGGCCCGCCTAACGCGTAACCCGCGGGATTAATAAGCGGATAGTCCAAATGGACGGTATGACACTCATCTCCCCAGATCATTGTCAATGCCTAAGTAAAGACTATTCGTGGGTGGTAGCCTACCCTAACCTACCCGAGTCTGCATCCTGCATGAGTGTATGCATTCCTAGTTATGTGTAGCGTGTTTGAACAATTCTACTCAAATAAAACACTAAAATCTGGATTCAACCACGCTAACATATTCAACCACACCCAATTTTGTTTTTCGAAAATACCTGATCTTTTCAAAACGACCGTTTAAACATCAATACTCCGACCAAATCATGGTTTCTAAAAAAATGGAAAACGTTTTATTTACGCCGTTACCATGGCAAATCTCACATTCACTAATTTCAAAAAAAGGGGGGCTTTCTTTTAGTGCCATCACCTTGGCCAAATTAAAACCTATTAACTACAATGATTGTCGTTAACACAGGCAAAACTCCCAATTAATGGGGTTAAGGCCACCACGTGGTCACATTTTATTTCAAAAAAAAACTTTTTACATACCGTTAACACAACCGAAACTCCCAATTAATGGGGTTAAGGCCACCACGCGGTCACATTTTATTTCAAAAAAAGAAACTTTTTACACACATACCGTTAGCACAACCGAAGCTTCAATTAATGAAGTCAAGAAACTGAAAAAGCGGTTACACCTTCAAAACACTTTTTTTTACAATGCATACCCCCACCGTCTAATGTTAGTATGACCGACGAATGTGGGTCACTGATTCTAAAAGCTCTTTTTCAAAAAAAAAAAAAGTTTCTAAGAGACATTATTCACCGTCTAAGCCCCTCACTAAGGATTTAGTCACACTCTTAAGAAGACTGTCATCAGACTTCACGCTCCATCACAAGCGTCACGCACCCTGTGAGTATCGAACTAGCTAATTAATAGTAGTTTCGGTAGAAGCATCACGTAATTATTTCAAAAAACATTTCCCCTAAAAGAAATGCGCTCCTTTCAAAAAATAACATATTTACATTTCGCCATCATTTCCGATGCACACATAGCAACGCGCCTATACGCCACAGACGATATCATTACGCCACCACTATTTTCACAAACTATCCTTTTTAAAATTTGCAAAACTGGTCATTTTCGAAAGAAACATACATCCAAATTCTTTGATCCTGAGCCGGGATCGTGATCGACCTCTTACGTCGTACAACCGTGTGTTTAACTGCCTATGTTAGTTACTAGGATCATTTCTACTCGGGTTCTTACATTTTGGTTCGTCTCATTCCGAGAAGTCCTCTTTAAACCTCGCCTCCGAGGTTTATGTCAAATCATCTCGTTACAGAAACCTAAGATCCATAAGGCGTTCCGCCGAATACACCAAAAGTCTAAAGCACCCGAGTCCCTAACCCATTAATCGTGCACACACGCGAGTCAAGGATCTCCTTTCCGCGTCGCTCAGTGACGAGCATTCCTCGAGTCCCTAAGTCGTCCGGTGGATCCGTTCTGACCTTTAATCATTTCCTATTAGAATCACTCCCCAACATGTCAGTAGATTCAAGCGCCATCAAAAGCATCCGCAACGATGTCAGTGCCCTAGCCAAATTGGTTCGCAACATCCATACTTCAGTAACCCATTTGACTTTATCCGTCCGCCTCAGTTTCCTTGAGAGTAGATACACCGAAAGCGATACAAACGTTAACCTAAGCGATTACCATGCCCAAAAGCCTACCCAGGATAGATTATCCCAGTGCTCCGCCCGATTGGGACTTCCTAAAGTCAATACGGAAGGGACACCAAGACCTTACAAGACCACACCCAACAAAGTAGGAAGGTCACCAAGAAAGTTTACCCCAATCAACTTATCTTACACCAAAGCCCTTAAGTGCCTGGTCGATCAAGGGTTACTTTCACCTTTGGGTTTCACTCCCGACCCACCAGTCACCAAACGAAGCAAAAGTTGAACCCCTAATTCTTATTGCCTATATCACCAAGGTAACGGGCATGATACCGAATCTTGCTTTCGGCTCAAACATGCCATACAGGATATGATCGAAAACGGGACCATTAGCTTCCCTCCACCGCAACCCTATAGAGGAGAATGTTTGGAATATTGAGGAAAATCCTGACAACCCACGGGCATCCAACAAGACGAGTAAATATGTGTCCGAGTTAGAGTTTAGTTCGTCTTAGTGCCTAGACCTAATAGTATAAAAAAATGTCCTTTATTTTTACATCGAGTCAAGAGATTCGAGGGGACCTGCCCTCCACCTCCCTAAAAACAATGTCTCAGGCACGTAGCCCGCTTATTGCTATCAATAAAAAGAAATAAACTTTTCTTCCTTTATAATGCGCCTCGACAATTGCTTGATCTAATAACGCACTTTCTCGCTTAGAACTTGATATTATGTCATTTATCGATAACAATAAAACATACCTCGAAACAACGAAGAGTAACAAGAGCTGAGATCCTGTGTTCCTTTTTCTTACCTATTCCATGTCTGGTAGAGAAAGCCTTATAGACATCCCTTAGAACGAGCATTAACGAGTCCTATGACAAACCTAGATAATCTCTTAGCTCGCAATCAAATACGGAAGGCAGACCCATTTCCCAAAATAAACATCCCTCGAATAAAAGACCGACCAATCCCCACCATAGTTGCTAGTCTGAAAAAAAAAATCTGAAATGGCCAAAAGGAGCCAAAGGAAAAAGTGAAAACAAGGCCAAGCTAAACCAGCCCGATTCAATAATCAAGACCAAGCTCAATGGTCAAAATGAAACCCCCAATAATTCAACTCGACTTTAAGTGCAAAGTCCAAAAAAAGAAAGGAAAAGAAAAATGAACAGACCAGTCAACTAGCACCCAAATAATATCCTCCCTGCATTAGAACCCTTAAGACCTTCCCAAGACACTTGTTAGGAGACAGTCCGGAATTTTGAGGATTCAAGCTCAATAGGATAATCCCAACCGTTAGGGCCAGACATGGAAATCAGATCCCATGTAATTTACATCCCACCCGATTGAAGTCGGAGTCATCTTTGCCCAGCTTCCCCTTTCCTACCACATGAAACCTTAGCCCATAGCCCTAGCTCCACAAAAATCAATCTCCAGATTCTGATCTATCGAAAACACTCACTACCTAGCTCCACTTTCCAAAATCGTCCAAGCCAGCCACCATGACCCAAACGCGGTATCTCGGTAATTGTCACTTTTAAGGGGTCACACCCGATCATTTCACATTAATTTTTAACTGAGGTGAAAACCCATGTGAATATACTCTAAGCATCTCACATCGATAATTGGCATAACGAGTCTAAAGCAAAATCACTCACATCTAAAAAGAACCACGAACATGATTTGATTTCACCCAAACACGGATACGTAGGCAACCCGTCCCCGGGAACAACCAAACGACCGAACGAACAAAATCGATTAATCGATCCATGTACAAATCAGGACTCTCCCCACGACTCGGTCAATGAGTGATTTTAAAATAACGAAGCACAAACGACGAGCCGAGGACAGGGTGAAAACCCAAAAGGGCGCCCCGGGTAAAATGAAGAATCGAATTGCGAGCCATCGAAAAAAAAAACAAAAAGAAGAAGAAAAAAAAAACAAAAAAAAACAAAAAAGAGGACAAAACAAAGGTGAACCGAGGACGGAGTGAAAACCCAAAAGGGCGCTCCGGGCAAAATGAAGAATCGAGTTGCGAGGCACCACAAAAAAATAATATATAAATAAATGTGCTTCTCATTAATGGAAAATCAATTAAATCAAGCCTTTGTCGAGGCCCTTTACATCAAACATCCAAAATCCGACTACCCCGAGAAACGACAACGCGTCAAATAAAACCCCACAGAAACTAGTACTAATACACCACATAATATCAATTATTACAACGTAGTACTAAACGGCTAGGCTCTACCAGTCCAGCTTTTCCTTTCCCTTACCATTCGGGTACTCTTGCCTGGGTCTCTCACCATTGACCCCCCTAAACATAGGTTTCCACCTCCCTAGCCAAAAGCGAGCCCAGCCAATCTCACTTCCCCTCTTCACTCATATTTTCAATCTAGGTCTTGTCGGTCTTGGCCCGTGTAGATTAACTGACGAACATTAGGATCAGTAACGCCGTCTTCGGTCGGGCACTTAAGCGACATTGGCCCACATAACTTCCTTATTCTGTATTACAATCATCCCCACAATCTTTAACCTTTCTCTCACATCCGACAACCTCGGACGTCAGGAACAACCTCCTGAAGTCACTAAACCCCTTTCTAGCAACCGAAATACCCGTGCAAGAGTGATATGTCCACACGGATGGTACATTTCGTCCATCGGATCCAACAGACTTAAAGGCCTTTCATCTCTTTTTTAGGGGATAAGCTACCCCACCTAGGCGTCTCATAGCCTTTTAACGGGTACCGTCGAGTCACGTCCGTAATCTAACAAGGCAATAATATGGGTATCTAAAAAAAAGTGACTTAACTTTTTTTTTAAAAATCCCGATTTCGTACGAAGCTCATCTCCTAGCATGCTTGGTCAAAATACATAATGTTTTACGTTAACATTTTATATCTCGTCCGTCTCGAGTCAAAACATTTTAATCGACGTACTACTTGATTCAAATCCCGGCTCAAACTAAGGCGTTTTAAGAATCCCGAAAAAGCATTTTCGTACTCTCATGCAATCTCAACGCATTCTAAAATGTCCTAAACTACGACGAAATCGCAAGCAAACCAAACTTGAAGTGATTACTTGTCATTCTAGGAAACCAATTCGACAAACGAAAACACAAGACTAATCCGACCAATTCAAATACTAAGAACCTAAAGCAAATATACAACATACACAAATTCATACACAAGTCGAGACTAGGATGGACCCCTAGAAGTCGCACCAATAGCTATCACAACCTCGCAAAGGTTGCCATCTAAACCTAGGTCTTCCAAGTCTATGAGAGGGGACTCACTACCATCCATCCCCGACAGCATGTCTATAGTAGCTGTCCCAGGCATTCCTCCAATATCCTCGTTAGCACCAGAAGCCTCAACCTCCCTCTCGACCTCATGCCTAGCCTCACCCTGTGTAGAGGTCTCACCCCGAGACCGGGCCAACTGCTCCTTTAGGAAGGCGATCTCGTCAGCCCGAGATTGCAGAAGCCGCTGCAACTCAACCTCTCTCGCCTCAAGCTCGGTCACCCGAGTCTCCAGCTGTCCCACCATGTCCGAGACATCCTGCAAATGCACTCTATCATTAGGAAAGCACGCAAACAGCCTAAGAGTGCACCTTAGTCACACAAACTCACCGATCGAGGCCCCGAAGTGTCACGGGAAACCCTCGAGGCATAAGCCCGGAAGCAGTTGGCAACCTGCCACAACTGCTAATGACAAGCCGATGAAACCTGAAAAGTAAAACCATAGAGGTTAGGCAAACGAACCTAATTCTTAGAGCCCAAATAAAGAGCAAGACTCACCCGGTACACCCGGTCTCGCCACTCTATCCCGACATCCATCTCCTCGGCAGAACACGGGGGGAGGGGCTCAGTAAAGGGTATCCCAGCTGCATCCACCCTGAGCAGGGTCAAAGGAAAATCTGGGGGCTCGATTTCGTCAGCCGGGTCGGCCAGCTGAAAAGACAACAGAATTGGTCGGCCAGACGGCAATGAAACAATAAACCACAACACGAATCTTAGAACCAAAGTTAGAACCTTACCACAAGGCGGTACCAAGCCAGCCGCCGGGTGACATTGGACAAGTAGGAGGCACCGGGCACCAAGAGTGTATCGCCTCCCTCTCCGTCCCTATCCTCGAGAATCTCTGCGGTAGTCGGCGGTCTAAACATGGTCTGGGGAGGATCAACCAGCACCCTGAAGTCGTCATATAAGCACTGACGAATCAACGCAGGGAGAAACATCCTCCTATAACTCCGCGGGCTCAGCTCGGCAGTCACGTACTCCGGCACGCCCTCATAATCGGCCCAAGGGCGGGCCACAAACTACACAAACAAAACCAACATCCTAGTAAATCCCAAGCCTTGGGGGCTATTGAGCAAATAAACTATAGAGGGAAACTTACATCTTCAATGCGTAGTTTGTTGACTAACGCAATCTCCACTTGGTAATGGCTAATCGTGCTCTTTGGCTGAGCCAGCCTCCCCTCTATTCCCGCCGGGAACCTCTTCGGGTGCACCCGTACCGTCTTGGACGCCAAACACGGGAAATAAGAATAAATCCAAGCCTGTAGGATTCCAAAGCAAACTTTAGCAAAATCAAGACGAGGCTAAGTAGAATTCAAGAGACACGAGAGAAAGAGATAGTAACTAACCTCCAGTATAAGGCTTGGACCCACAATAGGCACAGCTGAGTCCGACCCTATCACCAGCGGCCTCACCATGACTTGTAGGCAGCGGGTCATCTCCGCGAAAGCCGCGGTCACCCAGTCATAGCGTCCTAGCTGAGTCAGATCGGCTGGGAAGGGCAAGATCCTGGTACTAAACTCTCACCCTTGTCCGAGAAGTGGGTCGACCCTAAGAAATACCACAGCCACACCCGAGCATCCTGCTCTGGCTTATTAGCCTCCCTACCCTCTAACACCGCCACTCGCTCGAAGTGGTCGGTGATGTACAAACACACAATAGCATGAGGCGTATTATATGCCTCACGCAGCAGACAATCCCCGATGAGGCCCCACACCTCATCACTATCTAGACTAGGGCCCTCGGCGGCCCACCTAATCCTATCCGAATCTCAGAGTAGACCGCTGATCATCCCAAAATCCTCTAGGGTCATCCCGACCTCCCCAAAAGACATGTGGAAGGTCAAGGTAATATCATGGAAGCTATCTATCATCGCCCGGATCACCATAAGGTTGCATTTAGTCTGGCAACCTACCAACCTATCCCATTGCCCGACCACGGGACCCAGGGCGGTCCTCTCGATAATCTCCTTTATCGTGGGGGTCAGTTTCTGATGGTAGACGTCGAGGCATGTAGTAAAACCCGAGAAAGTCCTCATCGGACCTGGGGATTGCAAATCGAAGCAATGTTAGGATAAACAAAAACGAATCAAGCCTAACCCGAGCAAAATAATAACGATAGCAATATCCGAGTCAGAACCAAATAAGCACGAATAGGACACTCGCCAAGCCTCGCACAACACGGCTAGAAATATGACGGTCAGGATGAAACATCCGCTGGTGACCATTCCAGTCCCGAGCCCACTCGGGATGTTCGTAAACTACCTCTTCATTCTCCAGTACTGGAATCGGAACATGAGCCCTCCTAGCCACCGTCTCTGGAAGCTTGCGCTTCCTCACTCTATCGAACTCGGCCTCGTTAATGGTCCCAGGGTCGCGCCGCTGAGACGAGACGCTCTGTCTCCTCTTGCGAATCCCTCGGGGAGTCTGTGAACTCACCCCAATAACCTCCTCACTAGCACTAGCACTAACCGAGAAAACTCCCTCGGGACGCTCGGTATTACCTCTAGATGGGAAGCCCAAAACAAAAAAGAAACACGACAAATCATAGCTATAATCAAGCTAAATCAGCTTAAACAGGTCAAAATAGGGTCAAAACTTCGGATAAGGATATCAAAATTTCAAGAAAGCCGATAGCATACACTTTTGTTCCCGGTCACAATGGAAGTGGTTTCGGGAAAATCCGGCATCGTTTCGACACCTTTTGGTCCGTCTTAAGACACACAAAACCTCACGAAGGGTCCTAAAGGTCATCCTAGCCCTAGCAATCGACAATAGAGCTAGCCATAACCTCACCAACACTATTTGAACAAAAGCACGTAAAATAAATACGGAAATTCCTTAACCCTAGCTTTTCAAACACAAATCCATAAAAGAGTCGTTATCACACCTCGAACATCCTTATCAAGCTTATAACTACTTCAACAAACTCTAATCGACCTCAATTTAACAATGAAATCAAGCACAAGCATCGAAACTTAACGAATAAAAAACACCCAAATCGATTTTCTAGGTCTTTTCAACAAACAAACTCATAATCAATTCAATCAAGCAAAACCGACAAAAAGCAAGTAAAGAACACTAACCCGCAGTCGACATTGTCGTAAAAGGCGGAATCGAAACGAAAAACGGTCAGAAAAATTAATGAAGTCGAGTTTGGGGCAAGGAAGGTGACTCGTTCGAATTCTTTGTGTAATAAACGAGCGCCCCAATTTTCGCATTATTTAAGCAGGCCCGATCCACAAAAATCCAACCGCTTCAGCTCACGCGCTCGGGTCCTAGCGCGCTGGGGGCTGAGCGCCTGAGTCTTGGAGCGCAGAAGGATGCGCGCCTAAGTGGCCTAGTCCAGGCTAAAACGAAGCAAAACAAATATAACTCAAAGACAATACGCATGCACCTGCTAAGACAAGCCAAAGACAACTACTAATTAACATCAATAATACACTCTCAACTAGTAAAACAAGCGCTTAACGCTGCATCCGAACGCGTAGCCAAAAAACAACCGAGATTAACATAAGCAAACTTTGAGCAAACTCAAACCCAAGATCAAAACAAAAGCGGGGGCAAACCCGAACAAAATAAGACAGGCATGCGAAACAAAACTAACTAAGACAAATTCACTCCACCAGCATTTTACTAAAACAAATAAACAAACAGCAATTTGCCCGAGGGGTCCGAGTTACCCAGGAGGCACTGCAATTTGCCCGAGGGGTCTGAGTTACCCCGGAGGCACAGCAATTCGCCCGAGGGGTCTGAGTTACCCTGGAGGCACAGAAATTTGCTCGAGGGGTCTGAGTTACCTTAGAGGGACAACAATTTGCCCGAGGGGTCTGAGTTACCCCGGAGGCACAGCAATTTGCCCGAGGGATCTTAGTGATCCCGGAGGCACAACAACAACAATTTTGTCCTAAGGGTCAGAGGCATCCCGAAAGACAGCTACTCAAGTGGAGACTAACGCCCTCGAGGAGTTTTGCCCAAGGGATCTCAGTGATCCCGGAGGCACAGCAACAACAATTTTGTCCTAGGGGTCAGAGGCATCCCGAAAGACAGCTATTCGAGAGGAGATTGATGCCCTCGAATAGTTTTATATCATTTTATCCTGTCCTAGGGGTCATAAGCATCCCAAAGACGATTGCTCGAGCGGAGACTAATGCCCTCGAATGTTTTATGTCATCAAGGGTTCACAAGCAGCCCAAAATATACTCGTACAAATAAAGGTCAACTTAATGCATTGCTAGCGCGCAAAAAACACTTAAAATTAAACGAAACCTCTAAATAAACTGAAGAAGACAAAGCGCGCGCGCACAAAGAATCAAGAACAAGATGTTAAGCAACGGCCCGGGCCCTCAAGCAATCAACCACAAGCGAAGACGTCAGGTATGACTTCTCAGCCTCGACTGGCGAGCCTCACCACGTAGTCCAACGGACTTAAAACGACTCGACCGGACAGCCACCAGGTCATAATCCTCGATTGACCTAGGTGGCTATACTTTGACTTTCGCCTTGTCCAAGCCTCAGTCAAAGTGGGGGCTTCTATAGACACCCAAATTTGGACTTGGTGGCTGCAGAGGTGCCAAGCAAACACCCGATGACGATAGGACTGCAACACGACACGGGTTCGCGATGTTTTAGATAGTTTTCTTATAGAACGGACCAAATAATTACTCGGAAAAATTAAAACTAACATGTAGTCAATTCCGACACCAGGACCCCGAGTCGGCCCCGAAACCTGAACCGAGTCAACACCGAGTCAAGCGAGCCTCGGGATGAACACCCGAGGCCCACGAAACCCACGGCGCTAAGTCAGGCTGTGGGGAAGCCTTCGCAACCAAGCAAGATATCACACACCCACCTCTCGGTTTTGGAAAGTATCAAAATCGTATCCTCAAAACTCCAACCGCCCCACCTGACGCGCCTGGGTCTCCCCACGCACGGACCCAGGCGCCTGAGTCCTGGTGCACCCCAAGTCACGCATCCATACGGTAGACGAGGGCCAAAAACACCTATAAATACCCCCCCTCCGCCTCATTCATTCGACATAATTCAACTCTCTCTTCTCCCTCAAAAACTCTCGCTAAGGGCTCGCGCTCCGACACCCGAGGCAAACGATCCACTCGATCGTAGTTCCAATAAAAAAGCGACATCAACGCAACTCCTCACCTTTGAGCACTCACTACTAGAAAATCCTTGGTTTCTTGACGCTTTAAAGGTGGGTTCTCGACGTTTTAAAGTGTCGCAAATTTAATTCTCGACGCTTCCAGAAAGCGTGGAGATTTTGGGCGTCGGGAATTCTCGACACATTTTTATGTCGCCATTCTCGACGCATTAAAACGTTGAATATTTTATTCAAGACGCTTTTTTGCGTCACTACGTGATACACTAAAATATGCAATCTCGACGCTTTTCTATGTCAAATTTTTTTTTCCCGGCCATTTTTTTTTCAAAGCGGGAGACTTTCTACTACTTAAAGTGTCGAGAAATAATAATATAAAATTCAATTATCGACACTTAGATATCGTAAAAGCGTCGAGAATCTTATCTTAAAGAATATAATAATAATGATATATTTCCAACAATTGACTACTGTTTGTGATTACATATTTATGTTGACTAAAAAGTGCGACTCCACATTTACTGAATTGATATCAATATACACAGATCGAATTGGTCGTTCAAAATACAAACACTTAATTAGAATAATCACCAATCATATATATATTTCGCAATCAATAAATAGAGTTTCATACGACGAATACCTACAATAATCTCCATCCAATCATATATTTCGCAATCCAAAGTGAAATAAAAAAATACTACAAAACTACAGCATTATTTAAAAAGGTACGTGTTCTCCTCCAAAAATCCATGTTCGAAAACAGTAAGTCGATTTTGTCATGTATCAATTCCGTCATCTTCTCCCTTTTTGTGTTGTACGTCCTGTAGTGGTAAAAAAAATATAATAAGAAAAACTGAATAGACCATATAATGAACAGTAGAAAATATAAATGCATATTAGATAAATAAATTACCTCGGGATCAGCAATGCTGTGCAAGATTATCTTTGCCATATTTGCACTCTCATCTGATGTTCCCCCACTACTCATTACATTCAAAATTTTTTTCAGTAACGAATTAGTCTCAGCATACTTCAATTGTAGCTCTTCATTTTTCTTCTTCATTCCCTTATTCTCCTCAGTTAACTTATCCACAACCTTTTGTACATCCCGAAAAGCTGAAGTATCTTTTTCACTGCACTTAAATCTCTCTTTTCTTAAGATACTACGCACCCTATATATATCAGTTTGATTCACACCAAATCCGTAACCCAGAGGACGTTCAGGGACCTCCTCCCCAAACATTAGCTTGTTAAAAACATCATTCTCAATTTCTACTTGGGACTTTTTAGGATATAACACAGTTTGAGTGTCAACATTAATATCTGCATCAATCTGAACAAAAAATTATTTAACTGATATACCTCTAACCCTTAAAAAAAGAAATAGAAAAATGAAAAGCAATTGGGTGGTAGAAGTTTATAAGTATAAGCTTACCAGAAATTCCTCTGTTAGTGTGTCTTTCACAAAGGTTTCATCTTTCCTCGTATGAGTTTGCTTAAATATCTCCAATTCACTCGGGTCTCTCTTATTCTTCTCTTCATGTTCATTGTCAAAACTTAAATTAGTTATAGCACATTAGGTATTATACACACCCAACTAATTAGTATATAAAGAGTGACAAATGATAGAATAAGTACAAAATCAGCTCGTATATTAGCATAGCTTGTTGACCCAGTTGTATGGACATGGTTATGTGCTGCTCGTGCCTCTTTTCCACATTGAGCGAATTTCTGCATAAGTACACATACTTTTAATCACCCTTATTTAATCACAACCCTTATTTAATCACCATTATAGGTGGTAGATTATTATTACCTCTCCCTTTTCAGAATACCAATAATCAACCAACTGGATCCAACTATCAAGAGTATGTCCATCAGGCCTTGTTTGATAAATCTCCTCTTTTTTCTTTTTGGGTTGAAAAAAGGTCTTCTTCAAGTAATGCCTATATTGTCTCACACTTTTACCCGTGCGCTTGAGAATCCCTTGGTCGTAAGGATCACCATCAGGAATTACAAAACGATCCTTAAATGGGAAAATAACAAATAAGTAACTTTATAATCTAAATAGATTTACAACTCCACCCGAAGGCTATTTTTTTTAAGACGTACCCGAATCAGCTTGATGATATCAGCTTTATATTTCGCATTGACACGACGCCAATTTGTTTCTCTAATGGGACAAAACCTTTCCTTCTTTGCAACATCTCCAATAAACCGTACAAGAATATGCCCTCCTTTTTTAAGTGGTTGATAAAACTCATTGAAGGTAACAAAATATTTAACTCCATTATCAATCCATACATCATGTGGTTGAATTAAATCATGAACCATGTTGTAATTTCCTTCTGCATCTGCCAAAGCACACATGTAACCCAGAATTAAGACAACTAATACATCACCCAAACGCAAGGGTTATAAATAGTCATTCTATTCATTTATTTTATCCATTCATCCTATCCAGGGACTATACACAAGCATGAATAATACATCACCGGTTTTATCCCTACTACATAACTTAACAGTACAAGTGACCTTGACCAGATTACTACAAACCATAATTACTTATCATTTATATAAAACTGGAAACATTACCTATGGACAATACATTCTCCTTTTCATTGAAGGCAACATCATCAGGCCAATCAGGTGCTGCCGTACGTCACCTCAATATGAAAGCTTTTGGTTCATTTTGCCCAATTATTGGAGTGTCTTCACTGCAAACACTTTTTCCTTGAGGATTTATGAATGGTGTATTAACCTTTTCAGACATTGGCTTATGAACATTGATTTTCGGTAAATCATTAACCATGTTGTACTTTCCTTCCGCATCTGTCAAAGCATACATGTAAAACAAAATAAAAAGAACTGATACATCACCAGCTTTATATCTACTAAATAGCTTAACAGTACAATTGACCTTATTAAATTACTGCAGGTCACAATTACTTAACATTTACATAAAATTGGACACATTACCTACGGACAAAACGTTCTCCTTTTCATTAAATGCAGGCCAATCAGGTGTCATCGTACCTCGCCTCAATTTGAAAGCTTTTGGTTCATTTTGCCCAATTATTGGAGTGTCTTCATTGAAAGCACTTTTTTCTTGACGATTTATGAATGATGACGTATTAACCTTTGCAGACATTGGCTTATGAACATTGATTTTTGGGAAATCATTAACCATGTTGTACTTTCCTTCCGCATCTGCCAAAGCATACATGTAAAACAAAATAAAAACAACTAATACATCACATACTAAATAGCTTAACAGTACAAGTGACCTTATCAAATTACTGCATGTCACAATTACTTAACATATACATAAAACTGGACACATTACCTACGGACAAAACGTTCTCCTTAACATATGACACACCCCATTATGAGATGACTCGACTTTATAGCAAAGCTACATTACTCCAACATTTCACCTCGCTGTCGTGTCATGTGTCAAACAAGAAAGGCACTTTGATACTTCAAACTTTAGAACAAAAAAAAAAACTAAAAACCTCTCACAATATAATAGTGTCCGATAGATGATGTCGGAGTAACATAGCAAGTAAACCGGTTCAAGACATCTATTCTATTTTAGTATATGCCATAGACAGCCGTGTCCGACACTGGCTCAAGACATTTGAAAGACTTACCAGCTTTTTCCTCCTCTCTCTTCTTAGCAGCTTCAGCCCTTTGTTCACGAATGAGTTTTAGCCTCTCTGCAGTGACCAAAACCAGCAAAAAAGAAAGCGATATGCGTAAGCAATGCAAGAGAGTATTTAGTAGTGATCTTGAACAACAAAATGTTAACGTACCCAAGTCTTTCTTCGCCTGATCTGTTTTTCCTTGTTCTTGTAGTTTCATGTACCTCTCGTGAGCCCTCTTCTTTTCTACCTCCTCCCTGCCAACGTCATTTAAAATCAGCAAGTGTTCTAGCTTTCAGTTGAGCATCAAGCGACAAATACGGAACCAATTGAAGATATAAAAAGTAAGAGAGAAATCAACGGGCAAACTAGTAAATGCTCTGAGTTCAATAAAAAGAAGAAAGAAGATATAGTTAAGGCGTAGGCAAACCTCTCACGTCGTGAAAGCTCAGCTGTATTAACCTTTGGAGACATTGGCTTCCGAACACTGATTTTCGGGAAATCATTAAGCATGTTGTACTTTCCTTCCGCATCTGTCAAAACATACACGTAAAACAAAATAAAAACAACTAATACTACACCAGCTTTATACCTACTAAATAGCTTACAGTACAATTGACCTTGATTAAATTACTACGGATCACAATTACTTAACATTTACATAACACTGGAAACATTACCTACGGACAAAACGTTCTCCTTTTCATTAAATGAAGCATGATCGGGCTTTAAATTGGTGGCCATAGCTGAAGAAGATGTTGTTCTATGAAACATTCTGGGTGAAGATGTGGACTTCAAATTAGTGGTCATGACTGAGGAAGATGGTGTTTTGTGAAACACTGTAGGACGCCTTATCATTGAAAAGGTAGTTGGAGGGTTTGTCCATATGCCATCAGATTCTTCATCTTTTGAAGCAGGAGATTGTTGGTTTTTCATGGTAAATTGGGTTTTAAGTACGGTGGGTTGAGATCTTGGGGTAGGAAGTTGTTGACCCTTTATGATGGGAGGCTGTTGGTTATGTTTAGGATGAAATGGTCCCCATCTTTCAGTAGTAGAAACCTCGCAAGAAGTAACATTTTTTTCAAAACCAGTTGACCTCTTCAATGTTGGTCTTGTACCAGGTTCTAAATTTTCCACCATCTCCGCAGAGGTACGTTTGCTTCGATAAGTCATCCTGACACCAATTAGAAAACACATATTAGTTATCACAAAAAAAATCAAGCTTACACACCTCATTTGTTGGAATCAATGCATGTATATGATGATGAACACTATAAGTGAAATACACACATCATACATCTATATACTTCATGACAATCAATCCATCATTCAAACAATAGACAACAAAAATATGTAATTTCCACAGTATAATTCATCCCTTGTGAATTACGAATTACACTTTAGGGTCCAACGAGAAGGCATTATGCAGCACCTAGCTGGTACCTCACAAACGACCACGTTCCTGACTCTCCAAATGAAATAAAAATATTAGTGTCTTCACAAATATCATACTCGTGCCATCTATCCTTTAAAGGAACGTCATCCAATGAAAATATTAGTTAGTAAACTAATAGTATAAACAAATAATATAAAAAACATTTAATTGTCAATTCGACACCAATTGGTATTTTTAATGGTAAGAAATACTACTAAAATAATCAAGCAGAAACATCCTCTCCCGTCTCAATCAAGTCTCTAGGCTTAGTCCTAATCACAAACGACCATCCGTTTTGCATCTCATCTTGTATATAAAACACCTGCTTGGCTTGAGATGAGAAAACAAAAGGATCGTCTGATAAATTACGACCTGTGTGCATCAACTTAGAAAAGTTGACACAAACACTCCCATCTTCAAATCTCTTGATGCCTCTATGTATGTCTACCCAATCACAACGAAACATAACAACTTTGTATTGCCCAAAATAATCTAACTCATAAATTTCCCTAATCTTCCCATAATACTCTTGCTCATCGGCTTCAACCATGATTCCAGAATTCTGCGTTTTCAGATTTTTCTCTCGATCAACCGTTAGAAACTTGTAACCATTGATCATAATTCTGGTCATTCTTTTGCCATAGCTATGTAAGCCACCTGCCAAAGCTTTTCGTCTTTGTCCTTTTGGGGTGCTTCCATCCAAGTTGTGAACCTGTGAAAAGAAATACAAATATACAATGTCATCACAAATTTCGTTTAATGCAAGTGTAATGTTGTGCATTTCGAATTTCTCTAGAACAGAGAACCCCTAGAACAGAGAACCTGATGTTGAAGCCAATCTATTAGTTCATTGATGATCCATTCATTTTCATCACTTGCGGTAGCTATATTTTTACTCTCTTGGCGCTTTTGATTGAGGAACACCCTGGGAACAATTATTTCAAAATCAAGTTTCATTGTTAGCTTGTTTAAGACAGAGACATCATCATAATTTTAAAAGTATTAACTTTTAAGTATGTACACTTACTTTATGACCTCATTCATTTCATCACAATGAAGTAAAACATAACGGTGCGCTTGTCGTGCACTTTTATCATCCAAGCGTACCTTTTCCGTCATCCCAATAACTCGACCACCCGACTGAAACAAATAACTACTCATATTTACACTACCATCATCATTTCTCTTAGGTCTATTATGGATTGTCTCAACGCCCTCCAAGTATCTTGAACAAAATGTGATAGTTTCCTCCAGTAGAAAGCCTTCTGCAATCGATCCTTCGGGCTGAGCTTTGTTACTCACGTAAGATTTGAGGTGAGCCAAGTACCTAAAATTTTTGTAATTACAAATTAGGTATATAACATAAGTTTAAAAAAATACTTTCAAAATTAAGATACTTACCTTTCAATGGGGTACATCCAACGATATTGCACTGGTCCACCAAATTTTGCCTCCTCTACTAAGTGAATCAGAAGATGAACCATTACAGTGAAAAAGATGGGTACAAACTCGATTTCCATACGACAGAGTATAAGTGCAATTTTGGGTTCAAGGTCATCAAGCTCTTTCTTATCAAGTGTTGTAGAGCATAAATATTTGAAAAAAGACGACAACTCTCCAAGCAAATCAATAACTTTTGTCGCCTTGGATGCTCTCAATGCTACCGGAAGTATATCTTGCATTAAGACATGGTTGTCGTGACTCTTAAGATTAATGAGTTTTCTTTGTTTCATATTCACACATCTAGAGATGTTCGATCCATAACCATCAGGAGCTTTAATTTTCAAGAGGACTCTTAAAAATCTTTCTTTTTCCTCATTAGACATGGAGTATGAAGCTGGAGGCTTGGAAGATTCACCATTAGACCGATCTTGGAGCCAGAGATGTTTTTTAATACCCAACTTCTCAAGACCACTCCTTGCATTTTCACTATCTCTACTTTTATCCATATCTAACAGTGTCCCTAATATGTTGTCGCACACATTTTTTTCAATGTGCATAACATCTAAGTTGTGTCTTAAAGAATTATACTCCCAATACGGCAATTCAAAAAATATACTCTTTTTGTTCCAAAGATTATCGACACTCTCCTGGCTACTCTCACCGACAACGTCTGTCGACACACCGACTTCTCTAGCTCTCGTTTTTCTCTTCAAGCGCTTATGTGTCTTCCCATAAATGTACTCAATTTCCTGCTGCTCTCTTAATACATCGGATCCAGTAAGGGATTTTGGAGCGACACCTAACTCTATGGTTCCATCAAATAAATCAGCCTGAGAACGAAAATGATGATCAAGAGGTAGCCATTTTCTGTGTCCTATATAACAAATCTTACCACCAAATCGTCCAGAACATGTGGAATTGGTGCATCGAGGACAAGCGTTATAACCTGATGTGCTCCATCCAGATAACATAGCATATGCAGGGAAGTCATTAATAGTACTATGTAAAGCTGCTCTCAATATGAAATTTCCTCCTTCATATGCATCATAAGCATCGACACCACTCCATAATAATTTCAACTCATGGAGTAACGGTTGCATAAACACATCAATGTCATTACCCGGACCAGATTTTCCAGGAATAATACACGAAAGAATAAATGAAGATGGTTTCATACACAACCATGGTGCCAAGTTATAGGGAATCAGAATAATAGGCCACGTGCTATATGTGGTATTCATCAAGCGATATGGGTTAAAGCCATCTGTTGCCAAAGCTAACCTTACACTTCTAGGATCAGAGGCAAATGTAGGATAACGAGAGTCAAATTGTTCCCAAGCCAATGCATCAGATGGGTGTCTAAGCTTTCCATCTTTCACACGTTCATTATGATGCCATCTCATATCCTCTGCTGTTTTGGATGACATATAAAGCCTCTTCAATCTAGGAATGAGGGGAAAGTACCTCATTACTTTGCTAGGTTCACCCTTACCTGGTACAGGGATAACTTTTTCCTTCACACCGCCTCGATTTTTAACCGTTTTCCATCTGGACGTGTGACAAACACTACACTCTTGTTTTTCAGAATTGTTCCCCCAATATAACATGCAATTGTTTGGACAAGCATGAATTTTTTCATATCCAAGACCCAAATCACTTATTATCTTCTTACCCTCATAATAAGATGATGGAAACTCTGTAACTTGTGGAAATGCTTGAAGTAAAAGCTCAAGCAACATGTTGTATGACTCAATAGGCCAATGAAACATACATTTAATGTGAAACAAGTTCAAAAGGAAGGACAATTTTGAGTAAGACTGACACCCTTTGTAAAGTGGTTCGCTTGCTGCTTCAAACATTTTTGAATGTTTTACATCATCTCCTTTGTTGACTGAAGGGGGTTGGTTAAACTCATAATCAGACTCATTATCATATTCATGAGCAAACTCGGTATCAGATTCAGCATTGGTATTAAATCCCATATCCATATCATCATCTATCTCAAGTGAGTCATTACCTATATCATCACTAATTTGTTTAGAAGAACTAGAAGCATCTACCCCAAAGACCGCATTTAACAAACCGCTCATATCATCACGTCCAGGTAAGGCTTCTCCATTATTTTGTTCATCGATTTCAAGAACATCATCAAGAACATCTCTTTTACCATGCCAAATCCAATTTGTATATTTCTGGTAAAACCCTTTGAACAAAATATGTCCCTCTACATCACTAAGTGTTAACCAACGTCGTAACTTACAACTCTTACAGGGGCATTTCGTTTTTTCATCTACTAGGTTCTCCTTTGCTATCTCAAGAAATTTCAAACATCCATTTATGTAGTCGGGATGATCATTTGGCAAGCTAATCCAACTAGTATTCATGTCTACAATTCATAAGAGGTTAAGTTCACATAAATATATTTCATAAACACAAAAATTACTTTAGAAACAATCGCAAGAATATTGTGAGAGAGAGCACAACCACACATGATTTTAGTGATATGATGATTTTTCAAATGTACATATATGTTATAGATTGAAGTTTTAATTCAGATTTAAAATCGATTAAGGAGAAATTTGGGTTATTAATTACGAAGTATTACTTAATCAAACATTATCATCTTATCATAAAATTATGCACACATTTCTATATACAATTACTAGCATACTACAAATCCGCACAAAATATAGAAGAAACAAAACAAGCACCACCAGATAATCCGCTCATACCGACATACCAGCAAAATTACTATAATGAACAAAATAAAAACCAGCCAACGAAGCATACTACAAATCCGCACCAACCAAAACCAAATAGACAAAAGACCTGATAAAATACGTACCTGACATACAAAAAAAATGATCGATGAATGTAAGTTCTGATAATTGAACCACGTACCTGATAATCGATGAGAAACTTCTGAATAAAAGTGAAAGGTTCCAATAATCGACCCACATGTATCATGAACAAGTCGATTAATTAAAAAAACAATCAACTAAAAATTCACAGAAAAATAAACAAAACAAACAACTAGTATCATAATCACGATGAAGTTAAATCGATTCAAACCGACAAAGTTGATAAATTGAACAACAAATTTAAGAAATTAAGCGATGAACACTACAAGAGAATATATATTAACCAACATTTGCATTATTGCATAACATAGTTACTTCACTTTGATGGTGCAAACACTCCATTTAAGCTGAAGATGTGGGGAAAGAGGGGGAGAAGCCCAAACAAGGAGATAGAACCCAATGTGAGATGCACACTAAACACAACACTTAATAAAGTCCTCACATACCATACCTTTCTTCTTCTGTGATTATATTTTTCACTCAAACAAGTTGAAAGCAACAACACTCTGTTCCTCTCCCTTCCACTCGTTTGTAAGGTCTTCATTTTCCAAATTCACTGAATTTGCCGACTTTACTATGGGTATATTTATCTTAACATTAGAACGGTTTCAGATAACACCAATTTAGTAAGATAGGATAAACTCGGTGCTATTCTCTGTGCATTCTGTTTTTGTTCTATTCATAGTTCGTACCATTTTAAACAATAATATTGTGTACCAAGTTTGTTGTGCTACTTACTGAAATGCTACTAGCTTTAGCCTTAAAAAGAAGGCTCACCTTCCCACTCTCTCTCTTTAGGTCTTTGTATTAAACTTCTATTTACTGCAAAGGAATCCAAAGTCCTCTTTGTTTCAAGATTCTCTCTTAAATTATACAATAATTTAATGCCCTCTCTTTTACACGTTCCTGCTTACAGAAAGAAACTCGGCCTATATGTGCTTACCCCCATCATTTGCTTTTTTTGCCCTCTCTTTCTATTACACACTAGTCTACCTGTTCACCTGTGTTGCCTCATAGAGTAATAGACTATACAGAGTACTATATATTATTAAAGATTTAGTTATGGATTTGATGACAAAACAGAAATGGTTGAGAAGCATACATCGTTGTCCTTGTTCTGCAACACTTTTATGTGAGTATCATTATTAATCTTATTTTCATTATTTGTATTCTGTTAATTTGTATTATTTGTTAAATGATCGCTTAGGCCGCTTATAATCGGTCTCGTCTACATATTTTGTAGTGGTGGCAGAACAGTGACGCGAACAATATCAGACATGAAATTAAATTCGGACCTAATAATCAGTGAGAAACTTCTTAATGAAAGTGAAAGGTTCCGATAATCGACCCACATGTATCATGAACAAGTCGATTAATTTAAAAAAACAATCAAATAAAATTCACAGAAAAATCAACAAAATAAACAATTAGTATCGTAATCACGATGAAGTTAAATCGATAAAATTTACAAATTGAACAACAAATTTAAGAAATTAATCGATGAATGTTACCTTATGTTAATCGGCCGTGTACCTAAACTATCTGTGATTTCATCAGAAGAACAGTGGTGCCAAATCAATAGTAGAACAGTGACGCGAAATCAATAGCCGAAATAACGTGCCTGAAATGAAATTTCATATCAACATCAGGTAATTGATTAATACGAAATAACGATTATTATTCATCGTTATTATTTGAAATAACGAAATACGAAATAACGTCATACTTGCAGCAGATATCAATATTATTCGATAATTGCAGAAAACAGTAATCAATTAAGACGAAATAACGAAATCAATTGAAACCAATAATCGATTAATACGAAATAACGAGTATTATTCATCGTTATTATACGAATTAACGAAATACGAAATAACGTCTAGTTGCAGCAAACATCAATATTGTCCATTATTATTGAAATCAGTAATCCGAAGAAAACAAAATAACGAAGTCAAATGAAATTATTAATCGATTAATACGAAAAATAACGAATACATAATTTTACTGACAACTAATTAAGCTGGTATAGTTGCTACTTTGTGGGTAGGGGACATCATTAGTGTAATTTGTATGTACCCGTGTGAGTGTATGACTAGTGTATGACCGCGACGTTTACTCTTACACTTGGATTTGATTTGATTAGAGGTATGGCAATGGTGGACATGAAATTGAAGGAAGAAGAAGAAGAAGAAAGTAAGAAATGGGTGAAAGCGTACTACGCGTCGTATCATCAAATATTAATAGTGGGAGATGGAGATTTCTCATTTTCACTTTGCTTAGCAACTTCCTTTGGCTTGGCTCATAACATTACTGCTACTTCTCTCGACTCTTACGGTTCTTCCTCTCATGCTTCTTTCCTTACTTTACTCATTCTATTATTACTACGACTATGTTTTAATGAAACAGGGTAAACTTAGTAGGTTACGGACGGAGGGAGTAGTATACTATGGATCGAGTAGTAGTTGATTAAAGTCGTCATCTTTGATCATCATGTTTCTATTCTGGATGTTGTGATTTGATCAGAATTCTAACACTTTCTAATGCATGTTAGTATGTTACTCATACTTACTAGGGTTACTTGTTTTTTACTACATTACTTTACTTTACTCTATGATTGATGTCAACCAGTGTACTATCAGTATGTGAGATTTCACTTGTTTTTTGTTATTGCATGCTGTTTTACTGTGCTGAAAATACAAATAATTATGGCTCACTGAGTCCCGACTACTCAAATTCACACAATATTCAGCCTGGTTATCTGGTAGTGTCTGAAAGTGGAAACACAACACATGGATAAATTTTCCCACAGGTAACATGTATAATTTCAGTAACCAGGTAATGTTAGCATGACTTGTATATATCAGGCTGCAGGTGTGACGTTCCGTATAGCATTGTCGCGTACTGTATGGCAGTAGATTACCTATAGATTTCTGAAAGCCTGGCATTCCATTAGATTTCAAAACTCTACACATTTTCAAGTTGGTATACTATTCCACATCTTTAATCCTACTATTAGAATGATTATTTCCGCTGATCAAACAACAACCGTACTATAATCCTACTATTAGATTTTTACACATTTACACATTATTCCTCACCATTTACACATTATCAGTAAAATTATTCCTCACCATTTACACATTATCAGTAGATTTTTAAATTCCCTTCTTCCATTAGATCAAACAACAACCGTACCTACTGAAAGCTACACAATAAGAGAGCTGTGCAAATGGTGAGGTTTCCTACAAACCTTTGAAACACCAAATGACTATCATCATTCATTATATAATTTTACTGCAGTACCGACGCGAAATCGTGAAAGCGATTGGTGGCCGGGTAATCGTGAAATCAATAGCTGAACAGTAGTGACGCGAAATTATTCGTATAATAACGATGAATAATACTTAATATTTTGGGGATGAAAATCGTTTAAGAAATTAAACAACTAATTAATCGTTTAAGAAAATCGTTTAAGAAATGAAAATCGTTTAAGAAAATCATTCAACCCGACAAAATAAAATTGATAAATTAAACAACCAATTTAAGAAATTAATAGATGAACTTGTACCTGATGTTAATCAGCGATGAAAATCGTTTGATGATAACGTGATGCGAAGTTATTCCAGAAGAACGGTGACCAATTACCGACAAAGATGATAACCGTGATTTATAAATAAGGAACGAAGGTGATTCACGAATTAAAAGAGGAAAACCAGCACAATATATTTTGGGGATTTCGTTGATTGATTAGGGCGGTAAGTTGGTTTCAATTTTGATTTCATGTTACCGCGTTCAATCAGTTCTATCAAGGGAAAAATTTGGGGCTTTTTTGTTTTGGGAATTTAGCTGTATTATACTCCTAACCGCGCTCACAAAACTCGTTTTGGGAAAAATTTGGGGATATTTCGGTTTTGGGAATTTAGCTGTACTGTATTATTTCAGTGTGTTTTTATTTTTTTTTAGGGGTTATTTCAGTGTGTTTTAATTTGGGGATATTTGGGAATTTGGGGATAATATTTAGGAATTTGGGGATATTTGAGTATGTTTTAATTTGTTTATATATGAATAATATGTTTTTGATATATTTCCTTCACCGCGCACATAATATGTTTCGTTTTAATATGTTTTAATTTTTTTATGAATTATTATATTAAATATATAATTCTCGACACATTAAAGGGTAGACAAAGAAAATTTGATAAAGGTAAGGGTAGACACTTATAAAAGTGTCCAGCTCAAAGCGTCGAGAATCTAGTGATTTTGTAGTAGTGACTCCACTCGATACCGAGGTGCCTGTGATCGACTAGCTCAAAACTAGTACCCAGGTTCTGTCGGATTAGCCGCAGAACTAGTCCTTAGTAACGAAGCTCTGCCGGAGTAGCCGCGGGAAGGTCAAACGGTAACGGGGTTCTGCCGGAGTCACTAGTCAAGCTAGGAGGATCCGCCTGTTGATCAAGTCGTCACTAGGTTGTCATCTAAACAAAACTTTCCATATTTGCACTTTCTATTATTATGCACTACGACAACACTACACGTGGAGACTAGCCCACAAATGTCCACTAAAATACGTAACATCCCAACTTCAACCGCAAATACTAAAACACACTAAACAAACCCTAGTAATTCCGAGATCCGTTCTCAAGACTATCTATGCATCGAGTCCCGTTTAGCGTATACTCCGAGGGTGCAATTCCTCACAATGTGATTTACTTACATTCGCATTTACAGTTTTTCGTATGGTTTATCGCTTTTATGACCTTATAACCGCATGCTAAATCACCTAACACGCAATTCAAAACGTAAAATAACTAAAAGTGAACAAAGTGATGGTCGGGTTCCGTATTAGGCCGGATGCTCACCTTGTTGGGTTCGACGCATCTCTATTAATACCGAATCAACGCATCTTAAGCAGAATACCAGGTAAGGTATACCACGAGAATGACTAATATCTGTATTATCACGTTAAAACTGATTTGCTAATACCTATAATATTAGTACTCTCTACTCCCCTATGTGGATCTTTTCATGGCCTGCTTGTCACGTGAAATCGCATGCACAGAATGTAAACACTACTATTTTGACGATAAAACTTATCTGTCCTTAAAACAACCGACATAGCAAAGACATAGCGTTCAAAACAACGGATGTTACAGTACTTCCACCACAACAAAAGAACTTGGAAATCAGCCCATCGATTGATTAGTAGAGGCCGCTATAGTGCGTGCGGGATTTGGTGTTGATATCTATCAGATGTTGGCTTCCCAATACGTAACCTCACCCCTTACTTAGAATCTACGGTTTCCGAATGTCCGAAACCATTGGCAATGAGAGTCATTCCAGGCATGGAGTGCTTAAGGGTACAAGTCTTTATCTTTAGGTCTCGTGCCACTCAACTTTGAGCCGGCAAGGGATCAAAGTTGACTTGAACGGTTTTCGAGTCCCCATAATTGATTCGGTGGCGACTCCACAAATCGGCAACAAATTCAGTTCACTAAAAAGGTTGCCTTACCAAATGAATCGGCCTTTAAACATTTACAACCACGTCTCGATGGATTCCCAAACGGAAACACGGGTGCTCGCACCCGTCTAGTACAAGTCCGGATCGTCATCCAAATCGAGGTCCGAAACATCGCCCCGTACACGAGATCGGACCGGCCCCGGCAGGGAGGGGCCACATGGGTGGCCGCCGCCACGCGTTGAAAACCGGGTAGGTCCCGCGCCAGCGCGCGCGGGGCGCCGGGCGGTGCGGACGGACGTCCACAGGCTGCAACCGTTTTGGGTTCCTTGACTTCATTAATTGAAGCTTCGGTTGTGTTAACGGTATGTGTAAAAAAAATGTTTTTTTTTTGAAATAAAATGTAACCGTTTGGTGTACCATGATCCCATTGATCGGGAGTCTCGGTGGTATTAACGGTAATCGTTCTTGACGGGTTTTGCTTTGGCCAAGGTAATGGCACTAAAAAAAATTGAAAGTGGTGAGTGTAAAATTTCCCATGATAACGACAACTGAAAATGTTTTTCCCTTTTTAGAAATCACGAATTGACCGGAGTATTGGCGTTTAAAAGGTCGTTTTGAAAAGTTGAGGCGTGGTTGAATATGTTGGCGTGGTTGAGTCCAGTTTTTTAGTATTTTATTTGGGTTATTTGCAAACACGCTACACATAACTAGGAATGCATACACTCATGCAGGATGCAGACACGGGTAGGTTAGGGTAGGCTACCGCCCACGAATAGTCTTTACTTAGGTATTTGACAAATCATCTAGGGAGATGAGTGTCGTACCGTCCGTTCGAAACTATCCGCTTATTATTCCCACGGGGTACGCGTTAGGCGGCCTGAGCGTCAACCGAGGATCTCTTCGCGTGTCCCTAAAGATCTTACTACGAAGAGGTCGATTGGTCCTTGTAGACACCCGCATTTTGACTACCAGGTGTCTATGGTAGTTTCCCAAAAAAAAACACCCGATGATGATCGGACGCTAACGTGTTTCTACGCGCTCGGATATGGGCTCAAATCTATTAGTTGTTGACTAAAGCACTTACGGAGTACAAATGTCACAAAACTGACCTCAAATTCAGGCCCAACGGACCATTCCGAGTCAAACAAGACTAATTTGGGCCAAAACCGACATCAGAAATAAAACCGACTTTTTTTACGATTGGGTCAACCCTAGTCAAAGTCGTTTCCGAGACATACAAAACAGCCCCTCACAACATCAAAAGTCCAAGTCAAACACAAACTCATCAAAAACCCAAGTCGTGCCCCAAAACAGCGGACCCGCGCGACCCAGCTGGGCCACTCGATCGAGTGCCCCCTCCACTCGATCGAGTGGGCCTGCTTCAAGGCCGACTGCTGGCACAACGGGCCCCTCGACCGAGTCAGTTGTTTACTCGGTCGAGTAACCCTAACCGGGATCTTAGGCTTAGCCTATATAAACACCCTCATACAACCTTTCAAACATCTTTGAACACCTTTGAAACGCTAGTTACACGACTTTATACAAACCCTACACACTTTACAACCCTAATCAAACCCTACTCTACACTAAGCAAACCCTAGCCCTAGCCTAGGAATCGAAACCCTAAACCTAGCTTTAGGAATCAAACACCCTAACCACCACAACTCAACCTCCTTAAACCTCGAAACTCCCGTGTTAAAGCCACGACTACGAGTACGATCCGAGACAAGAACATGTAGGTTGAGGGTGCCAATTCCCGTTCTTCCCTTCTTCTCTTTCTCTCGTCATTTTTTTCTTCCTTTTGTTTTTATTATTTAATTACCGCATTTGTAATATCAATAGTATAATTAGTTTCAAAAGACATTAAAATACTCGTCGATTTGTGTCGAGTGCGAAGGATGTCAGGATAAGGAAACCCGAATATACAAGTGTACTGCACACAGCGTTGCCGGTCGCTTATCCTGACACCCTAGCATATGATTATTGAAACGGGTCAATTTCAACAATAATTCGTTTATTTTCGTTTACATCGCATATTCACATCGATTTTTTTCAAAACAAGTGTTTTATTTAATAAGGGTCGAAACCCGTTGACGCGGATCTGACATGACATAATCCCTAGGGATTCATTACGGTGTCGGAGAAGCCAAGGGAATCAAGTCTTTCAATTCTAGCATAGTGTCAATCTCGTAGATTCGATACTAATTCCATAATTAGACGTCGAATCTAACGATCTAGTCATACAAATTAGCTAACGCGATTTCCATTGATGCTAAGATAATTGTCATTCGATTCATTAGAATTAAGACATTATCAAACGCAGAAGAAATCTACTCATATCGCGATAGTTCGTTTAAGGCGACTTAAATCAATTGTTTCTTATTTTCACTCTAGCATTCCATGTCGACCTAATGATCGAATATGAGACGCGACGAGCATCAAAATTAGAATTGAGTATAAATAATACGATATTTATATCCGATTCCACCAAAAACAACGATTTACCAAAAAAATCGAAAACAATCTCGCAATCAACAAAATTGCAAGAAACGAACCTGGTTCGTACAGGTGCAACTCGACCGAGTGCCTAGGCCACTCGATCGAGTGACATCACAAAAATCAAGCAAATGCTCTTTCGACCTCCACTCGGTCAAGTCTCATATTGACTCGATCGAGTGGCAACGTACTCGACCGAGTTGGTCAATAACTCGGTCGAGTAGGGTCCATAATACGAGACAGAATGTCTCTACGACCTCCACTCGGTCGAGTCTCACAGTGACTCGGTCGAGTGGCGATGCACTTGGTCGAGTTGGTCAATAACTCGGTCGAGTAGAGCCATGAAATCCGGACAGAACCTTTTTCAGAGGTCCACTCGGTCGAGTCCCACAATGACTCGGTCGAGTGGCCCTTTATCACGTGAAACCGTGAGTCCTACAATAGCACTCGAGTCTCGTTAATCGTTTTTTCGTGACTTAAGTCAACACGTGCCTAATCTATCACGTGAAACATCTTTTTCAAAACCATGCATTAACTCATTTGCTTCATTATACACAATTCAATATTCGCACAAACCGTTATTATCGTTACTAACCGTTTGTTGATTCTTTGTCAATTTTGGTTGTTTATTTTATCGTACTAAAATGAACCCACATGCTAAAATTCAACTTTGACGTTAGAATTAATTGCATTAAATTGACGAAGAAACCCTTTCAATTACATTCACATGCTTAGGAAAAATAATCTTTGCATATCATTTTCCCGTTTAACTAACGGGCGTATTCAAAAGTCATTCGATATCCTAGTAGAGGCCGCTAGTGTGGGTGGGGTTGGGTGTCCTTCGTGGGCTTCCCAACACGTACCCTCACCCCTTACTCAGAACCTCGGTTTCCGGATGCCCGAAACCGTTGGCGCACGAGAGTCATTCAATACACGATATCCGATGATGTCGGTATCGGTATCAAATGCTAAGGGACGAACCCAATAAGCTCTGACATCGGAAATGGGCCGTATTTTGTACACGGCCCACTACGACATAGAGTGGGTTCCAATGGGCACGAACTCCCACAAAGTTCGATGGCGACTCCACTTCGATTTAAATTTCCATTCGATCCGTTTTCATATGGAGATTCATTCGCCTCCCAAAACCCGCGCGTGGCCGCGTCGGGGTGACCTATGTCATGTCCACAATTTGGCGACTCCGCTGGGGATTAACTGATGCGTGACTTACCATCGGGATCCTCAGGGTGAGACTCGAATAGAAATCGTTTGACTAGTACAATACGCGTTTTAGTTTTACGGTTCATGCATAACCCATATTTTCCCGGACCGGTACTGGTGACCGACGTCCCACTATACCATTGATGTACTCCAATATGGATATGTCAAAAGGTGTCCATAGTCGATTCGAGTGGGTTTCGCGGCATGTTCTAAGCTCAATTCGACTTAGAGAGTCCGTCCCGATCAACGTCTAGACTATGTACACTGGTATAGACCCTCTTAGACCGACCGAGACTTAGTGTAGAGCATACATGGCGTCGTTATAATGCTTGTGTGACTACGTGCTATTTGGTTTCCGCGTCGTTTTCAAAAACCGTCAACTTTTCAAAAATACATCTTTTTCAAGATATTCATTTTCAAAACCCGGGTCGCATGCCGAATTTAGGACTTATGATTTTACTCAAAATAGCCTACTTTCTAGACGGTATGCTGCCCGATTCAAAACTGGAAAACGTTTTCGAACTTTCAAAAACCGAGGCCCGATACACTTTCCGATTTTCTCGAAAAATCGGGCCTTTCCCCGAGTTCTCTCGGACTTTCCAAAAACCATCAATTTTCAAAACTTTCCTCTTCTTAGGACTTCCCATATTTAGCTGTGTCGGGTCATGTCATAAGTTGTCAAGGTTTTTAGCGTCGAAACTCCGTCGATCCTACATCGCGAGTTTCTTCCCTATCCCAGTCCGCCTTATTAGACTAAGGCAAGGCCAACCTACGTAGGACAAACCCCTACAAAGGAGGGGCCATTTACACGATCGAGTCAAAGGTCTGAGGATGTCTCACGTGAACCTTCCTTCGAACAGGACTAGGCCCACTCGCCGAACCTAAGAAAGGCCCACACTTCACAAGTCACCCGTCTAGGTGTCTTTTCTCGAGTCATTTCCTTTTAGTCTTGTTCGGGATGTACTTTCTATTCCGGGATTCGGGCTAGTTTCTGATTACGCGGTGTTCTTACAGACAGGCCACCCGAAACCAGATATCAACGCAAAATGGACGCATTAAAGGAAGCCCTAGAGAAGATCGAGACTCAATTGACCTCCATCCAGGCTAGCCAAGCAACGTTAGACACCCGTTTGAGCGCCGTAGAAAAGACGGCCCCTGTTGACGGGTCAGGGACCACTGGGCCCATAGCTGAACTTATCAGCGTTGTTCACAGGCTCGAAGAACAAGTTCACCTGTCGACGAATAACTCGATCCACACCAAAAATGCTCGTTCCTATTCACCTTTGAATGACGAGCTGCCTGCTAACCTCAACCTTACGGGAATTCCGATGTTTGAGGGTACTGAAGACCCGGTCCATCACATCCGGGCTTTCAAAGACTTTATGGCGGTCAAGGGGGTAAAGTCTGCCATGTTCAAGCACTTATTCCCTTCCTCTATCGAGAAGCACTCAAAGGCCTAGTTCTATAGGCTTGACCCCAAGAAATACAAGACTTGGGACGATGTGGCGACCAAATTTGCTCGGAATTACGCCGACAATACTGAAATCCAGACTACAATGTGTACTCTGGAGGTGATGGCCCAAGAGCCCAAAGAAGGGTTCACAAAATATTTGCAAAGACGGCGGGCCGAGAGTGTGAACCTGGTCGACAAGCCCAGTGAGAAGGTCCTAGTGGAGGCTTTTGTCAAGAATCTCCTCCCATCCTACCGGGTCCATCTCCGGTATGCTATTATCCCTAACTTCGCTGCCCTAACTGAAATGGGCACAAGAATAGAGGACGACCTAAGGTTAGAGAACCTGAATAAGGCCTCTACCAAAGGCTATCAAGGGGCAAGTTCATCTACGAGCAAGCCCACACCCGCAGCTGCAACTCGCAGCATCTTCGATGAGGTAAATATGCTCGACACCTCATCCAAAAAGAATACACCAAATCGGGTATTCACAGATATAGGGACTACCTATACTTATGCCTTACAAAGGCTATCTTCAAAGGGTCTGATCCAACCGATAGGCCCGATGCCCGAGCTTCCAGTAGAAAAGAGGCCCAAAAGTTATAACGCCCAAGCCTACTGCCAATACCATCGTGGTAATGGGCATGATACTGAAAAGTGCTGGAAACTGAATCATCTAATCCAGGACCTGATCGAGAGCAGGAAGATCCCGTTGCCCGGAGACAAGCCGAGCAATAAAGAAAACCCGTTCAGTGCCCACGCAATATTAACCGGTGAGGTAATCGACTGTTCTCACCTCATCTCCCCCTACATCCCACAAATTAACGGGATATGGTTCGATGACGAGGATGATGTATACTTAGCCAAAGGGGAAGCTGTCCCCATCACCCTTGAAGAGGTCCGAAAGGCTAAGTCCAAAGCCTTAGCCACCAACCACCTCGCCGCAGCTGGGCGTTCTATTCCCACATCCGTCACTGAACCTGTCAGGACAGATCCTACCCTCGAAGAACAAAACAATGACACGGCTCTTGTTCAACAAATGAAAAGGGTTCGAGCTGATCTAACCATATGGCAATTACTGGTTAGCTCACAAGCACATCGAGAGGCACTGACTAAGGCTCTCGACGAAATCAAGGTTGACTCACAGGTTACCCTTTCTGAAATGGTAGCCACTATTATGCCTTATCTCAAAGGCAAGTCCAAGGAAGAAGGCCCACTCATCACCTTCTCCGAGTCTGATCTGCCAGCGTTCGGGCCCAATCATAATCTGGCCCTATACATTACGGTCATTTGCCGAGGGAAGTACCTCCCAATGACCCTTATTGACGATGGGTCCGTTGTGAATGTCCTACCTCTAAGGACCGCTAAAGCTCTCGGCATCACCGATGCCGACTACCTACCTACAGCACAGACTATCCAAGCTTTCGACGGAAGCCCAAAACCGGTGGCCGGGGCCGTTAAGTTAACAATAATAACGGGCCTAATCGAGAAAGAGTTGGAGTTCCAGGTGATTGATGTCACCTCGTCTTTTAACTTACTATTAGGAAGGCCTTGGATCCACGCAGTCAAGGCCGTATCCTCCACTCTCCACCGAAAAGTCAAGATGCCACTTCGGGACGGCATCATCACACTAGAGGCTACTCCTATTACCGTAGCAAGTTGCAACGCTACGGGCCGGGCCGGGCCGACCCACGAGGATTTGATTTCGTGGGCATGATCGAAGACGAGTATCTCTTTAGGCCCTACTTCACAACTAGCATCGACACGATGCTACAAAATCTAGGCTATCTACCGGGAGCAATCTCGAGGCCGAATCTTCAGGCTGGGAAGATCATTGAGGTCCTAAATGATGGCGAATCCCAATTCGGATTGCGGTATGCTATAACCCCGGAAAACGTAGTCCGGGCCGGGATCCACAAGGCCATCAACATTCTCAAGGGTACTTAAATAGGCCCTTATAGCCCGAAGTTAACCGATTACTTCGTCACTCCAGTCTTCGGAGCTATTCAAGTGGGCCTCTACCAACCCACAACCACATATCCCGAGACCAAAACGACTCGGGAATGCAATTTCATCCCCGATGATATATTTGCCCTCGTTCAAACCGAGTCCAAGGAAGGGGAAAATAACGCCGAGCCCGTGCTGGGGCTCTTATTTGGAGAAGACAAGGCTGTCCCCACTCCAAAAGATGATCTGGTCAATATGATCCTCTGCAGCAATCGGTTTGACCCAACAAAGCTGATCACAGAAGTTGGTGCAGACGCGGGAAAAAGGGCCTGGAGGAAGACCATCAAGTGGACCGACAGTCAAGGACGGACCTACAAGAAGACCACCGACGAGGGAGACATGCCGGATGCCGAGTCTGAGTCAGAGTTAGAGTCGGAGTCTGAGTCCGAGTCTAGAGGGTCTGGTGCTAGAGTCGAGTCTGTAACCTTTCTTCCCTTATCCACTGAGTTCTCGGGGCCTGTCCCAAGACCTCTCCCTATCCCGCCACTGACCAACGATCAGATGGTCGCTCTTTTCGAGCTTTTCACAAAATTCACCATTAATAATAATAACGAAAACTGTTCTGCTTACGACTTGTCTTATTTCCAAATTTCTCAATTTCAAAAATTTTATATGCAATGACATTGAGAAACCCGACGAACAGGTACCTCTACCTCCGCATCTGATCGAGTAGCTCGAACAAAGGGAGTCCCGAGATCCGGTAATCGAAGAAACCGAGTCCATCAATGTGGGAACCACTTTAGAGCCCCAGATGCTTAAGTTGGGCCTATCCTTAGATCCAGAGAAGAGAAAACAATTCGCACACCTCCTCCAAGAGTTCAAGGACGTCTTTGCATGGTCCTACAAGGACATGCCGAGTATAGATCGGGAAATAGCTGAACACCGAATACCCATCAAAGATGGGTGCAAACCGGTAAAGCAAAAACTCCGAAGGATGAAGGCCGAATGGTCTCTCAAGGTCAAAGAGGAAGTAGACAAACAATTCAAAGCGGGCTTTATACAAGTGTCTGAATATCTAGACTGGGTCGCAAACATCGTGCCGGTGCCCAAGAAGGACGGCAAGGTGCGGGTATGTGTGGACTTCCGAGACCTTAACAAGGCCAGTCCAAAAGACGATTTTCCGTTACCACACATCGACATACTGGTGGATAACACGGCCGATCATGCCCTTCTGTCGTTCATGGACGGGTATACCGGATACAATCAGATTAAAATGGCAAAGGAGGACATGAGTAAGACCACCTTCATTACACCTTGGGGTACTTACTGTTACACTGTTATGCCATTTGGGCTTATCAATGTCGGGGCCACTTATCAGCGAACCGCCACTACTTTATTACATGACATGATGCACAAAGAAGTGGAGGTCTACGTGGATGATATGATTGTTAAGTCCAAAGACCGGAATGGGCACATTGCGGCCCTAAGAAATTTCTTCACCCGACTACGCAAGTACAATATGAGGCTAAACCCTCAAAAATGCAGTTTCGGGGTAACATCGGGCAAATTACTGGGACATATCGTTAGCCAACGCGGCATTGAGGTCAACCCAGCTAAAATCAAAGCCGCCACCGAGATGCAACCACCCAAGACCGAAAAAGAAATACGGGGGTTCCTCGGAAAAGTCCAATACATCAGCCGGTTCATTTCAAAATTAACCATGGTATGTGAGCCCATTTTCAAGAAACTGAAGATAGGGGAGCGGGTACTGTGGGACGACAAATGTCAAGCGGCTTTCGATAAAATCAAGGAGATTCTGTCTGCACCGCCGGTATTAATGCCACCTCAACCCGGCTTGCCTCTGTCGTTATACCTAACAACGACCGAGACAGCCATGGGGGCTATGCTGGCCCAGACAGTCGACTCAGAAGAACGGGCTATTTACTACATCAGTGAAAAGTTCCTCGAATATGAATGCAAGTATACAATGCTCGAAAAGACGTGCCTAGCGTTGGTTTGGGCCACTAAAAAGCTCCGACATTACATGCTTAGTCACGAAGTACATGTATTATCCAAAATGGATCCTATCAAGTACTTGTTCGAGAAGCCCATCCTCAACGGCAGGATGTCCCGATGGACTTTAATGTTAGCTGAGTTTGACCTCAAGTTTGTACCATTGAAAGCCATCAAGGGCCGGGTAGTAGCCGAGTTCCTCGCCGATAGCCCGATATCTGAAGAAGATCACACCGACACTTGGGCCTTTCCTGATGAAGACATATTCCATACTGACACCGAAACATGGGATTTGTACTTTGATGGGGCATCCAACTTTCGAGGATTCGGGGTCGGGATTCTGTTAATCTCACCACGAGGGGAACACACTCCCTTATCCATCAAATTGGACTTTGACGTGACCAATAACACAGCCAAATACGAAGCATGCATTCACGGGTTGCAAGCCGCCGCTGATTTAGAGGTAACAAACCTTCGGGTCCACGGTGATTCATCATTGGTCATCAATCAGGCTCTCCAAAAATGGAAAACTCGGAACGCCAATCCCGTGGCTTACCAAGCACAGGTAAGGGTTCTAGAGAAACAATTCCAAAAGGTAGAATACATTTATCTGCCCCGGGAAGAAAATCAATTCGCAGATGCACTTTCCAAATTAGCATCTCTACTGAACATCCCGGATCACCTGAACAGCATGCCGATCTGTGTCGAAAGACGGTCCGAGCCGGCGTATGTACACGCCATCCAAGACATCGAGCTAGCTGACCCAGAACCTTGGTATCAGTCAGTCCTAATCTACTTGGCAACGGGAGAGTATCCCCCGGGAACCGAAAACCGGGCCAAGAAAGCCCTGCGGAGATTGGCAACCCAATTTGTTCGCACAGACGACGGGCAATTATACAAAAAGAAGGCACAGGGGGCTCTCCTCCTATGCATCGAAAAAATACAGGCCGAAAAGGTAATGGCCGAGGTACACGATGGTGAAAACGGTCCGAATATGAACGCCCATATGCTAGCCCGAAAAATCATGAGGCTCGGGTATTATTGGAACACCATGGAAACAGACTGTCAGTCGTATGTCAAACACTGCCATAACTGTCAGATCTTTGCCAATGTACAGCATATGCCATCTTCCCTCTTATATACCATGACATCACCGTGGCCATTTTCGACATGGGGTATAGACATAATTGGAAAGGTGCATCCTTCCGGGACGAGAGGTCATTGCTTCATTTTGGTGGCCATCGACTACTTCACCAAATAGGTCGAAGCCGAGTCGTACCGTGTCTTGAACGCCAAGCACGTGGCTAAGTTTATCCATAATAAGATCATATGCCGGTATGGGATCCCTCATGAGTTCATCAGTGATCACGGGACCCACTTTCAAGCTGAAACTGCCGCATTGCTAGCAAAATATAAAATACAAACGGAGCAGTAGAAGCAGCCAATAAAACAATTGTCACCATAATTAAAAAGATGGCTGAGAATTATCGGGACTGGCCCGACAAAATACCCTTTGCCCTATGGGGATATCGAACCTCGATCCGCACCGAGACCGGGGCAACTCCATATTATTTGACATATGGAATGGAAGCAGTCCAGCCGGTCGAGCTAGAAGTACCATCCCTCAGGATTTTACTGGAAAGCCAAGTACCTGAGGCAGATTGGGTCCAAGCCCGATATGATTCGCTAGTCCTTCTAGACGAAAGCGATCACGGGCCCTCAACAATATCCAAATATATCAAAAGAGGATCCAACGGGCTTTCAACAAAAGGGTTAGGCCCAGAAACATAAAATAAGGGGATCTGGTCCTAAAATCGGTTCGTGCCTTACTATCGGTTGACCCAAGGGGTAAATTCAAACCCAACTGGGCTGGGCCATACTTAGTCAAGAAGGTCCTGTCAGGAGGAGCAGTGATGCTGACAGATTTGGACGGGAACGAATTCATCAACCCAACCAACTTGGACCAGCTGAAGCGTTACTACCCCTAAACCCCATCTCAATGTCATTTGCAAAAAAAATTATAAAACTTTGTCTTTTTATAAATTTTCAAAAATTATAGACAAGTCAATAAGTTAGAATTAATTATTCTACTGTCGCACATCTCGAATTAATAATCTTGATGTATTTCGAAAATTGCAAAAATAAATCAAATCAATTTTGAACTACGTTTGGTTTGATTCCACTAATCGTGGATACGTAGGCAACCCCTCAAAAGGGTACAACCATTGCAATAAACGAAAAGACGGGAACGGTATTCTTTAATACGTCCTTATTAAACCGATAAACTCGGGAATTACAAAAAAAAAGGCAAATCACACGAAAAACCACACCCAAATAATAATAATAATATTCAAATAATAACAATGGAGACTAATATCCAGGCATTTTGCCCTTCCCCTTGTCCTTCCGGTCACGTGGAGCCTGAGGTCTTCGAGGTGGTGGCGAGCGTTCCCGAATCACAAGCAGAACCTCCTTAGCACGAGCCCGTTTCTTCGACGACGGGTCTTCTACCATAGTCTTCGGTCCAATGCGAGCTCGCGCGTGCTCGGGTAATCTATCCCGTGGGCCAAGTCGGTTCTGCACGGGTGGTTTTGGCCCTAGTCTCCTTTCCAAGTCAGTCTGGGGGCTCACCTTCCCCCAAGCACCTTTAGCACTAGACCCTCCAGCTTGAGTCTTGGTCTTCTTCTTTTGTCCTGACATAAGACGGACTAGAGTAGCAGGAGTGTCTCCTTCGTCAAAAAAGCCCCTGTTGTCTTTAGCTTGCTCCCTTCGCAGCAGGTCGAAAGCTTCATCAACCTTCAGAGCAGCTCGGGCTTTAGCATCGCCTGCTTTGGTCCACTTCATGTAAGAGTCTGAAACCCAGATCGAGTGGCGAGATTTAGTGATGGGCCAGGTGTGCCGGGTGTACCATCTTTGCATCCATGTATCGCAATTCACATCAGTCAGTTGGGTAGGGTCACTCACAACTGCTTCAACTTCAGGGATTCGTTGGGTCCATCCATACTGCCTTAGTATGCGATCCGGATAAAGATGAACTGTTTGCTTGATAGATAATATCACCTGATAACGGGGTCTATCCCTCGGGTCCAAGCCGGTCCAAAGATAGATGGGCCACCACGGAAATACCCATCGAATTAACGGGCCACCATGGAAAGACAAAACCTCGTCCCAATACTTTTGCGTAATCTGACGAGAAAAGTCAATGGCCCGCCTCCTCGTCATCACCTGGTTATGACGATAGTTGCTCGCGTCGAGGGGAGGATCTATCACTGATAGCCTCTCATATAGCCAAATCTGAAAAAAGAAACAAAAACATGAGTTTTTAAGGTAAAATAGGCGTCCGCCTAAGGCCACTCGGTCGAGTGTCCTGGGACACTCGATCGGGTGGTACCCCTGAACACAAACAAGGGGCTTTTACGAGGGCACTCGATCGAGTGCCAGGGTGACTCGATCGAGTGGTACCTCTGAGAGCAGATCAGGAGTGACTCGATCGAGTGCCCACTGCAGCAGGCAATCCGCGAAAAAATCTAAAATCGAAAAGTCGAGAAATTGGAAAAATAATAAAAATCCGACATACTTGCAGCAATCGGGTGCTCCCGGTAAGACGAATTGATGAGTCCCTTTTGCGGTTGTCCAATCCTTGGATAATCTCGCCTGTGATCAGCCAAGCCGGGCTGTGTTCAGTCTCCATCAAGTCCACTACGGTCAAAAGACGGGTGTTTCCAATGCAGGATAGCAAATCCATGTGACCCTCGAAAGCATAAACATGGAGCATGCAGAAAGAAAAAGCCCTACGGATGTAAGCCGGCCTGACCCGAACATCAAAAGGATTCATAAATTTCTCAGCCAAATCGATCAGAGAAATATTATCACCCTCCATCATACGGGATACCTCGTTGTGAGAAAGCCCTAGAAATTCTCGAAGCTTCCTCCTCGGGTCATAGATCGAGTACGGTACAGCGGGACGGAGTATCGGGTTCCATCCTCCTATAGCTGCAATCTCCTCAGGTAAAGGGCAGACTTCGCCCCGAGGAAAAGCAAAGACATGATATATGTCGTCGCAGTAAGCCAAGCATGCATCCAAGAAATAACGATCAACCACCATCTGACGGAACGGGTACAGCTGAGTTATGCCCGTCCGGTTAAGGGCTACCCTATCTGTGTCCCTGAAGCGTCGGGACCATTCTTGCAGCATCACAGTTAATCTATCAATTCCCATTACTAGTTTCTCGAGAAGGATGAAAAGGTCTTCTTTTTAAGAAGGGAGTGAATTGTGATGGATTTGTGAGAAAATCAAGAGCATTAAAGGGGTATTTATAGAATTAATTCTATAGCCCTCTTTCCATATCACAAGGGTTTCCTAATCCCAATCGGAATCAAACCACAAGCCTAGTCCCAATACTAGCACAAAGTATTCATCCCGAACTTTCCTAATTTCTTTAGGAGGCAAAATTTCAAACAATTTTCAAATTTTCAAAATTTTCAAAATGTCAAAAATCATTTTCCCCAGCGCGAGTCATTTTGCTACCTACGTGTTGCATGCATTTTATGTAACTTATACAGGTACGACTCAAACAGGGACGTGCAACCCACTATATCTCCCCAGCGGAAGCCAACGGCGACATTTCACGGGATGGGCCTACATACAGGCGCACCCAGGACTTATGCGACAAGTCCAATTCCCCACGGAGTAATCGTCATCAGCTCAGGTATGACTTCGAGCTTGTGGCTGGCGAGCCCTTCACGCGAGTCTAATGGACAATAAACGACCCGACCGGAAGTCCGCCAGGTTTCAATCCTCGATTGGCCTGGTGGCTACTCCGAATTTCGCCTTGTCCAAGCCTCAGTTAGAGTGGGGGCTCTGTAGACACCCGCATTTTGACTGCCAGGTGTCTATGGTAGTTTCCTAAAAAAAAACACCCGATGATGATCGGACGCTAACGTGTTTCTACGTGCTCGGATATCGGCTCAAATCCATTAGTTGTTGGCTAAAGCACTTACGGAGTACAAATCTCACAAAACTGACCTCAAATCCAGGCCCAGCGGACCGTTCCGAGTCAAACAAGACTAATTTGGGCCAAAACCGACACCGGAAATAAAACCGACTTTTTTACGATTGGGTCAACCCTAGTCAAAGTCTTTTCCGAGACATACAAAACAGCCCCTCACAACATCAAAAGTCCAAGTCAAACACAAACTCATCAAAAACCCAAGTCGTGGCTCAAAACAGCGGACCCGCGCGACCCAGCTGGGCCACTCGATCGAGTGCCCCCTCCACTCGATCGAGTGGGCCTGCTTCTAGCCCGACTGCTGGCACAACGGGCCACTCGACCGAGTCAGCTGTTTACTCGGTCGAGTAACCCTAACCGGGGTCTTAGGCTTAGCCTATATAAACACTCTCATGCAACCTTTCAAACATCTTTGAACACCTTTGAAACCCTAGTTTCACAACTTTTTACAAACCCTACACACTTTACAACCCTAATCAAACCCTACTCTACACTAAGCAAACCCTAGCCCTAGCCTAGGAATCGAAACCCTAAACCTAGCTTTAGGAATCCAACACCCTAACCACCATAACTCAACCTCCATAAACCTCGAAACTCTCATGTTAAAGCCGCGACTACGAGTACGATCCGAGACAAGAACATGTAGGTTGAGGGTGCCAATTCTCGTTCTTCCCTTCTTCTCTTTCTCTCGTCATTTTTTTCTTCCTTTTGTTTTTTTATTTAATTAACGCATTTGTAATATCAATAGTATAATTAGTATCAAAAGACATTAAAATACTCGTCGATTTGTGTCAATTGCGAAGGATGTCAGGATATGGAAACCCGAATATACTAGTGTACTGCACACAGCGTTGTCGGTCGCTTATCCTGACACCCTAGCATTTGATTATTGAAACGGGTCAATTTCAACAATAATTCATTTATTTTCGTTTACATCGCATATTCACATCGATTTTTTCCAAAACAAGTGTTTTGTTTAATAAGGGTCGAAACCCGTTGACGCGGATCTGACATCACATAATCCCTAGGGATTCATTACGGTGTCGGAGAAGCCGAGGGAATCATGTCTTTCAATTCTAGCATAGTGTCAATCTCGTAGATTCGATACTAATTCCATAATTAGACGTCGAATCTAACGATCTAGTCATACAAATTAGCTAACGCGATTTCCATTGATGCTAAGATAATTGTCATTCGATTCATTAGAATTATGACATTATCAAACGCGGAGGAAATCTACTCATATCGCGATAGTTCGTTTAAGGCGACTTAAATCAATTGTTTCTTATTTTCACTCTAGCATTCCATATCGACCTAATGATCGAATATGGGACGCGACGAGCATCAAAATTAGAATTGAGTATAAATAATACGATATTTATATCTGATTCCACCAAAACAACAATTTACAAAAAAAAATCGAAAACAATCTCGCAATCAACAAAATTCAAGAAACGAACCTGGTTCGTACAGGTGCCACTCGACCGAGTGCCTAGGCCACTCGATCGAGTGACATCACAAAAATCAAGCAAATGCTCTTTCGACCTCCACTCGGTCGAGTCTCATAGTGACTCGATCGAGTGGCAACATACTCGACCGAGTTGGTCAATAACCCGGTCGAGTAGGGTCCATAATATGAGACAGAATGTCTCTACGACCTCCACTCGGTCGAGTCTTACAGTGACTCGGTCGAGTGGCGATGCACTTGGTCGAGTTGGTCAATAACTCGGTCGAGTAGGGCCATGAAATCCGGAGAGAACCTTTTTCAGAGGTCCACTCGGTCGAGTCCCACAATGACTCGGTCGAGTGGCCCTTTATCACGTTAAACCGTGAGTCCTAAAATAGCATTCGAGTCTCGTTAATCGTTTTTTCGTGACTTAAGTCAACACGTGTCTAATCTATCACGTGAAACATCTTTTTCAAAACCATGCATTAACTCATTTGCATCATTCTACACAATTCAATATTCGCACAAACCGTTATTATCGTTACTAACCGTTTGTTGATTCTTTGTCAATTTTGCTTGTTTATTTTATCGTACTAAAATGAACCCACATGCTAAAATTCAACTTTGACGTTAGAATTAATTGCATTAAATTGACGTAGAAACCCTTTCAATTACATTCACGTGCTTAGGGAAAATAATCTTTGCATATCATTTTCCTGTTTAACTAACGCGCGTATTCAAAAGTCATTCGATATCCTAGTAGAGGCCGCTAGTGCGGGCGGGGTTGGGTGTCCTTCGTGGGCTTCCCAACACGTACCCTCACCCCTTACTCAGAACCTCGGTTTCCAGATGCCCGAAACCGTTGGCGCACGAGAGTCATTCAATACACGATATCCGATGATGTCGGTATCGGTATCAAATGCTAAGGGACGAACCCAATAAGCTCTGACATCGGAAATGGGCCGTATTTTGTACACGGCCCACTACGACATAGAGTGGGTTCCAATGGGCCCGAACTCCCACAAAGGTCGGTGGCGACTCCACTTCGATTTAAATTTCCATTCGATCCGTTTTCATATGGAGATTCATTCGCCTCCCCAAACCCGCGCGTGGCCGCGTCGGGGTAGACCTATGTCATGTCCACAGTCCTGATATCGGTTAGGGTGGGCTTTTTAGGGCCAAAACCTGTAGTGACCACAACTAGGAACTAAGAAATGAGCTTCACCGACCTCGTTCAAGTTACACCACCACTGGAAACTTGTTTATAAATCCCCAGCGGAGTCGCCAAACTCTGGACGTCCGTTCGCACCGCCCGGCGCCCCGCGCGCGCCCGCGCGGGAGTGACCCAGTTTTCCAACGTGTGGCGGCGGCCACCCACGCGGCCCCCTCCCGGTCGGGGGCCGGTCCAATCTCGCGTACGAAGTGATGTCTCGGACCTCGATTCGGATGACGATCCGGACTTTTACTAGACGGGTGCGGGCACCCGTGTTTTCGTTTGGAATCGATCGAGTCGTGGTTTTAAATGTTTAAAGACCGATTTGTTTGGTAAGGTGACCTTTTTAGTGAACTGAATTCGTTGCCGATTTGTGGAGTCGCCACCGAGTCAATTATGGGGACTCTGAAACCGTTCAAGTCAACTTTGATCTATTGACGGCTCAAAGTTGAGTGGCACGGGACCTAAAAATAAAGACTTGTACCCTTAAGCACTCCATGCCTAGAATGACTCTCATTGCCAATGATTTCGGACATCCGGAAACCATCGATTCTGAGTAAGGGGTGAGGGAACGTATTGGGAAGCCAACATCCGATAGATGTCAACACCAATCTCGCCCGCACTATAACGGCCTCTACTAATCAATCGGTGGGCTGATAACCTAGTTCTTTTGTTGTGGCGGAAATACTGTAACATCCGTTGTTTTCACCCTATGCCTTTTGTTATGTCGGTTATGCAAGGACAAGTAAGATTTGTTGTCAAAGTAGTTGTGTTTACATTCTTTGCATGCGATTTCACGTGACAAGCAGGCCATGAAAAGATGCACGTAGGAGAGTAGAGAGTACTAATATTATAGGTATTAGCAGGTCAGTTTTAACACGATAATACGGATATTAGTCGTTCTTGTGGTATACCTTACCTGGTATTCTGCTTAAGATGCGTCGGTTCGATATAAATAGAGATGCATCGAACCAGCACCCGGACTAATACGGAACCCGACCATCACTTTGTTCAGTTTTAGCTATTTTATGTTTTGAATTCCGTGTTAGGGTATTTAGCATGCAATTATAAGGTCATAAAAGCGATAAATCATACAAAAAACTGCAAATGCGAATGTAAGTAAATCACATTGTAAGGAGTTGCACCCTCGGAGTATACACTAAACGGGACATGATGGGAGGGATTTGTCGTGGATCCCGCCAACAAATAAAAACCAACTAACCTAACTAGGGTAGCTAGGGCAAGTCGGGTCGAATCCACAGGGACAGGGTGTCGGACAAAGGTATGCTACGGTCAAGGACTATGTTCGAGACTAGCTATTCTAAGGGGGAGGCTAAGGACTAAACTAGGTCTAAAACGCGGGAAAGGAAGACGAAAAGATAACTAAAGAAGGAAGACTAGGGTTAGGTCGGGTTCATTGGGTGATGGAGTGGTCAAGGAAGAGCTAAAGTGAAGGGGTAGTCGGGTAATCTAGGTATGGTCCGGGCTCTCGCTACGTAGACCGACCTAGAGGTTCTTGATAGAACCCACCTTAGCGACACATGTGACAACCGGGGTTACTAGCATGCCATCGGGGCCTAGGTCGCATCCGAGCTCTCGCTACGTAGACCGACCTAGGGGTCGTCCTCACCGGGCTCTCGCTACGTAGTGAGGGAACCAAACCCACAAGAGAAACTATCACCCACAAGAGAAAAGGCAAGAAAAACAAGCATACACATATACATGTCATTCAAGCATTTCATCAAACATGTTCCATGCATCAAACAAAGAGGAGACCCAAAACTTCCACCAACATCTCCAACAAACCCTTAATCACCCACAATCACATCCAATCACCCTAATAACCCTAGCAAAGGTCTACTCTAACGTATCTATACTAAAACTAACACTAACAAGAGGAATCAACATAACAATCAAAACAAACATGAAGAAACTAACAAGAACTATGAACAATACATTCAACAAAGAATCAAACTTTAATGAAAGAACAAGGATTAAGAGAAAGGAAAAGAAGATTATACCATACTAGAAGATGAAAAGAAGAAGGAAACTTGCATAAATGGAAGAACCCAAAACAAACATCCAAGGTTGTCAAGCTTGAATGGAGATCTTGAAGAATTCCCAAATTACAAGCATTAATCTATGATTAACGATAATCTAAAGACTAATCTACACTAATCTATGCTAATCTATGCTAAAATAATCTAGGGTTTAAGGGGAAGTGAAGAACATAACATAGAAATACAAGTTGAGGGGTATTTATAGGGTTACAATGCAAAGGGAGATGAAACAAGCAATCACGGGCTGTAACTGGGCCATCTCGTCCGGGATGAGTTGGTCCCGGTCTGGATGAGGTGGTCCCGGTCGGGATGGACCCCTTCCCGGTCGGGAAGGCCTCAAAACAGCAGCTCCTCTTTTGTACACTTCATCCCGGACGGGTTGAGGTCATACCCGTTGGGGATGAGTCTTGTAGGCCTCCAATATGATCCTTTTGGTCCCTCCTTGCTTCACATGGACTTCTCATCTATTCTCGGGACTCGGGATCGGGTCTCGGAGGCTCGGGATTGGGTCCCAAGGTCTCGGGGTTGAATCCAAGGCATCGAGTGATCGTTCCTTCACTTCGTTGGCTCCGAAAAGTGTATGTATTGAGTCAGAATCGCTCCAATCTTCACGAATGGTCTCGGGAACCTGAAACGAACTAGAGGAAGCATAAGTAGCCCATAAATCGCTCCCAAGGAGCGATTCCACAAGGAAAATGGGACCAAAACACTATGAAATAGGCACTACAAACTACACTTATCAACTCCCCCACACTTAACCCTTACTCGCCCTCGAGTAAGCACAAACTAACTACTAAACTAGCCGAGCGGGTATTAGCGCACCCTACGCCCTTTCAACTCACGCGATAACACTTAGAGGACAAGTGATATCCGCAAGGCAAGTGGGGTCTTGCGACAAAACTGTGGATGCAACCGTACACAAAACACATAAACAACAAACATACAAACAAACAGACAAAGGGTTGCACCCAAAAGAAAAGAAATACCGCTACCCTCAAACAAGCGGTGAAAGAAGCACAGGTTTAGGACTCAAGGCAAGTGACAACGTTCCCGAGCTTGCAATACAAACCAAAATGGACCAAACCCTAATAGTATGACGACAAAGCAATAAAAACGTTGGTAACTTACCTAGGTTCCTCCTAACCTTCTAAAAACGTACCACGGGACGATCGGCAGGATGGAAAAAGGATGAACCACGGTGTTAGTCGACACTATAGGTAAGTGAGACCCCGCCCCCTTTAGCGAAGAGCCAAGAGGGTCGTCCCATGTCCGAAACCGCCTAACTAGTCCAAGTAAAAAGTGGAATTGATTGCAAAATGAGGGAAGACCGACCTTTGCCGCTATCATCCTTCCTAGGGACTCGGTCCTTTGGTAGGCTCTTCACGGCAAAAGTCGGAAAAAGGCTTATTTTTGTGGGGTTAAGATCTTTTTGTGAGACGATTTTCTTTTGGCATTTTCTCTTTTCTTTTGAATTTTTGCCTTGTTTTGCCATGCCATTCTTTTTCTTCTTTTCTATTTTCTTTTTGGCTTTTGTGCCTTTTCTTTTTCTTCATTCTTTTCTTTCTTTCATTTTCTTTCTTTTTTTTCTTTGCCCTTTTGGCTTGATTTGGCTTTTTGGCATTTCTTTGTATGACAAGAAAGGGAGAATTCAACAAATTGCAACTTATTGTGTGGATATGTGTGGGAGGTAGGTAAATGGGTAAGTCGGGGGTCGCGATCCCTCTTCAAACCCACAAAAAAGGGGAAAACTTGGACTAATCAAACAATCATAAACATGGTCACCTAAGGGACGAGACTCGGTAACCAAGGCCTTTTCACACCGTGGGTGGTCATAATGGTCAAAGGTGCAAATCCCGTAGTAAATCCCTAGTAAGCTAGGTGGACTCAAGGTAAGAAACCAACGTAATCATTGATTTAGGGTCATTCTACTAGGCTAAAGTCCAAGACTCGATTTATACCACTAGGAAGGGAAAGTAAACACTCGCACACTAGCCTCTAAACCGGGTTTTCGAAAACCATTTTACACACAAGACACAACTACAAACACAAAATAAAGACACGACAAAGAACGAAAGAAAAAGAAGCAAAAGCAACAAAACAAAACGAACACATAACCAACACAAACACCACCCCAAGCTTCCAAACAAGCCATCAAATCGACCACAAGCATTTCAAAGCTCCACCCGAGCACACCACATCACAAACCTTCTCCAAACTTCACAAGAAATAAAGAGGGAAAAGGGATAGAAGATGTTACCGGATGTCTTGAAAGCTTTCCAAAACTAACGGTGATTCAAGCAACCTATAAGGAAAAGGGAGGAAAAACACACACAACAAAACAAATATACGACACAACGACACAAAAGGAAAACACACAGAAGAAAATCTTTTTGATTTTTCTGAAAAAAATTCAAATTTTTAGGTTTTTCAAAGATTTTTTTCAAAAAACTAAGAAAATAGAACTAACTATGATAGAATATCGCTCCCCCACACTTAAGCCGAGCAATGTCCTCATGCTCGATCGTAGTGCATGGGAGCACAAAAGAAAAGAAAAGAAACTACGAAAATAAAGCTAAAAATCAAAAATAAAGTGGAGAAAATGGTAGAATGTGTCCGGCCGGGGTGTAGTCAGGTCACCATGGGCCGAGACAAGAAAAGATATGGATTGGGGAAGAAATAAAAAGAAAGAAATAAAAAGAAATGGGAGGGGAGGACTAGGTGTAATCAAGTCACCTAGCCCGGATTCCGCCCAAATCCGACTAAATCCTACAAAAAAGGGTGAAAAACTTGTAAAATTTGGATTTTGAAAAGGACTCTCGATGTAATCACATCATCGAGAGTCGGGAGCAACCAAAACCAAGGCCTCGAAGGCCACCATGACATCAAGACACAAAAGTGTACAAGGGGAAGGGAATAAACACAAAAGAAAACTAGCTATAAAAGACGGGAAAGAAAGGATAGTTGCCGTACCAATAGGTTAGCAACTCACTCGCTCCATCGTCTCATAGATCAATATAGGCACAAAACTTGTCTTCGTCATTGCTATTCCTCTTCATTCTCGATCAAACCGCATGGTGAGGTAGTAATGGTGTGAGGGGGTAGAAATTGATGTGAAAGTCGGTGTTAAGTAGATAGAAGATGAAGTGAGGGTATGAAAATGAAGTATGTGGGTGGTATGATATGAGCAAGGAAGGTAGGGAGGTTGGGTGGGGGTATAGAATGGTTGGGTGGGCTTAAATGTCGAAGAAGAGGCACCAAAAAGAAGTAGGGGACCATCCCGATCAGGATGGATGGTCCCGGTCGGGATGACACGTCCGTCCCGGTCGGGATGGCACTCCAGGAGACTCGAAATATGGCACCCTCATCCCGATTGGGACGACTCCTTCCCGGTCGGGATGACACACTCGTCCCGGTCGGGAAGCTCCCTTCCCGCCCGGGATGGGTCTTCTTGACCTCCAAAACCCCAAAAGCTTCACCAAAGCTTCAAAAACTGATTCCCATACTCACGATCCAAGCTCTATCATAAGCTATTCCTTTCTAGGAATCACCTTCATTTCACCTATCAAACAAAGCTCAAACACACATCAAATTCCCTCCCTCACATCGCTCATCAAAATACCAAATTCCAAGAATTCTACAAAACTTACAATCCTACAAACCAAAATATCCAAACAACCATAAACACAAATACAAGCACAAAAAGAAAAAGGGAAAAGATATTTACACTAAAATACTCTCTCCAACTACCCCTCCATAGCCATCAAGAGCTCGAAGGAGTAAGTCAAATGCCCTAGCAACATCTTCATTGAAGCTCACATGGCCAAGCCTAGCCACTTTCAAAAGTTTACAAGTCGGAGGTGAGAAGCGATCATCTTCATTAAGCTCGGGGTTCTCGTGATCTTCCGGGTCTTCGGAACCATCATAGCTACGACTCTTATGACCATCCGGTAGGTATAGTGGTCTAGAGTCAAGCTCGGTTTCATGATGTGGGAGATCACACCCTAGGGGTGTCGCTTCTTCTACGGGGTCGAGAGTTGAACTCTTTTCCACCGCCCGACAAGGATCCTCTTCACCAACCGTCTCACAAGACAAGGGACTAGGCATCGAGTGCGGTAGAGGAGGAGAAGGCATCAAGTTTTCTTCATTGGAGGCTTTAGGATCCTCCAATTTCCCATACAAGGCAAGTTCCAAGGCATCTACTTCTTTTTCCCAAGTATTGCGCTCCTTTTCACTCACCTTGTCTATATGGCCTAGAGGAGGTATGTCTTCACTTGGCTTTGGATTGTCTAGTGGTTCATCACGAAGAAAATCGAACAAATCCAATTTCATTACCAATACATCGGCTCCCCAAGAGTTATCTCGAGAATCATGTTCACTCCCCTCCTCATTGTTGGCCCTTGAAGCTTCAACTTCCTCCATTCTTCCCTATCTTCACCTCCCAAGCAACACTCAACAATGGTCTCTTGATCGACCTTCTCTTCTTCATTTGTAGCATCATGATTGGGTTGAATTTCTCGTGGAGGCACCCGACCTTCTTGCCCAAATGAACCTTCCTCAACATGTAGTGGAGCTCGAGTGGCCAACATCGTGATATGAGCCATGAGTGCATTGATGCGAGCATCTTGCACCTCTATTTGGGCCTTGAACTCCTCCCTAACCCCTTGTATTTGAGTCAACATCAATTGTTGACCCTTTTGCAATAACATCATCATCTCATGTTGGCTCCCTTGTGTTTGGACCAACATTGGACAAGTCTCAAAGTTAGGGATATTTGGTTGGGGGTTATGTGAGGGTGTTTGGTAGTTGTTAGGATGTGGGAACGATCCTTGACAACTTTCTTGCTAACCATAAGAAGAGGGTTCATAAGATTGTTGATGAGGTTGATATGGTTGGTAAAGTTGTGGGTTTTGGTAATTCGCCCCATAGTTGTCCCGTGATGATTGATGGTAGCTTGGACGCGCCATGTCCATAACGTTGCTTTGGTACCTAGGATGAGCTAGAAGCACTTGAGCAAACGTTAGTATCCTAGTGCTTTTGAGGCACTAGGAAGGGAGCGTAACACACAAGAAGAAAAACGGAGATACACAAGGAGAAGAGAACACAAAAATCAAGAACAAAGTCCAAAACTAAGCAAACAAAAGTCTAAACTACGCCATCCCCGGCAACGGCGCCAATTTGATGGTAGGGATTTGTCGTGGATCCCGCCAACAAATAAAAACCAACTAACCTAACTAGGGTAGCTAGGGCAAGTCGGGTCGAATCCACAGGGACGGGGTGTCGGACTAAGGTATGCTACGGTCAAGGACTATGTTCGAGACGAGCTATTCTAAGGGGGAGGCTAAGGACTAAACTAGGTCTAAAACGCGGGAAAGGAAGACGAAAAGATAACTAAAGAAGGAAGACTAGGGTTAGGTCGGGTTCATGGGGTGATGGAGTGGTCAAGGAAGAGCTAAAGTGAAGGGGTAGTCGGGTAATTTAGGTATGGTCCGGGCTCTCGCTACGTAGACCGACCTAGTGGTTCTTAATAGAACCCACCTTAGCGACACGTGTGACAACCGGGGTTACTAGCATGCCATCGGGGCCTAGGTCGCATCCGGGCTCTCGCTACGTAGACCGACCTAGGGGTCGTCCTCACCGGGCTCTCGCTACGTAGTGAGGGAACCAAACCCACAAGAGAAACTATCACCCACAAGAGAAAAGGCAAGAAAAACAAGCATACACATATACATGTCATTCAAGCATTTCATCAAACATGTTCCATGCATCAAACAAAGAGGAGACCCAAAACTTCCACCAACATCTCCAACAAACTCTTAATCACCCACAATCACATCCAATCACCCTAATAACCCTAGCAAAGGTCTACTCTAACATATCTATACTAAAACTAACACTTACAAGAGGAATCAACATAACAATCAAAACAAACATGAAGAAACTAACAAGAACTATGAACTATGAACAATACATTCTACAAAGAATCAAACTTTAATGAAAGAACAAGGATTAAGAGAAAGGAAAAGAAGATTATACCATACTAGAAGACACTACTAGAAAATATGCCAAAGAAATCATGTAAAAAGACCCTAAGACACCATTATGGAGATGATCTCCAGGTCAAAGGTGTCTTAGGGTAAGAAATCATGTGAGTAAAATGATTTCTTTGCTTATACTTTAGAAACCAATTTTAAGGGATTAATGGTTTCTTTGGTCCATGAGAAAAACACCATTTGATAGAGATAAATGGTGTCTTATCTAAACTTGATAAATCATTTAATGTACTTGAATGGTTTCTTTGATTTCCCTTGATAAACCATTTACCACACTTAAATGGTTTCTTTGCCTAGTGACTTTATAAACCACTTAATACTCTTGAATGGTCTCTTTTATTATATATATATATATATATATATATATATATATATATATATATATATATATATATAGACACACACACACACACACACTTGAATACTCATTTTTCTTAGTATCCAACATAGACACATATTTCCGTAAAATAGGTTTTTTGTATTTTATTTTCTAGAATATGTTCAAAAATTACAATGAAATATAATCCTTATAAGGTTAATATTCCCTTCAAAAATGAGCACTCTATTATTAGTTCTAATTAATCTAAGTAGTTACTACATAAATCAATTTCTTCTTCTTTTTCTTCTTCTTATCTACATCTTGGTTCTTGTGACCAAATTTAATCCATATTTCTCTAACTTCATCAATCATTCCTTGGATATACGATTTTAGGACGTCTTTAAAATACTGTCGAGAAAAAAAAGTCAGCATTAGTGGGACATATAATAGATTCAACGATCTTCAATTCGTGAGACATAATATCGACAATAGATAGACATACAAAAAACCACATAGTGAATTCAACGAATAAATATTTGTTTTACGGTGTCCTGCATTCTATCGAAAATTCACAGTAGAAAGATTTCTGAGTCATTCAAGACTAACTAATTCACAGTGTCAAGCCTAGAAATATTTTTTTACTAACTAATCTCAGTTCACACAAATCATTAAGACAGCGCAACATTTTTAGAGCCAGATCATTTACGCAAGCTCTCTTAATCTTTCTAATACGGACAAACAATGGAAACAAAAATAAAATATGATCAATCACCTGATCGAGCATATTAACTTGAAGTGTAGTGCAGTTTCTGGCGCATCGAGACGCATCCCAATCACAAATGATCTAAGTTCCGCTTTTGAGAGATGGTTGTCACCATCAAGGTCGATTGCATGAAAAATCCTGAAATAATTAGATCAAAAAATAAAGATTAACCTATACGTACTATTTGTCTTCCTCCGTGAAGCTATAGGAAACAGAAGAAATGAAACTTACTTTTCGATAACTGCGCGGTCAGGGCTCCCATCATGATTGCAGAGTCTTCCAAGATCATGCTTCTTCAAATGTTTAAGAAATCAGGTCATGACACGCTTGTGTTTCACATAGTCGAGCCTTCTTTCTTGAATCCAAGGTTTGAAGACCTGTCACAAAATTGACACCAGAAGAACAGAAGCTGCTTGCTCAAAACAGGATACACTATCAAAACTGCAACTTATTTTCAAAAACAAGAATTTGCAATTCTTTCGACCTACATATAAAAAATATCTGAATAACATATTAAAAAAAAATGAACAAAAAAGATCAAAGAAAATGAGAAAAAAAGGATTCAGACCAAAAGAAAGCACTAAACTGCATTTTGAGACTAGAAACCGATACAAAAGTTAGCAGTACTAAACCATAAAAAAAAAATCGAATATTTGGGATAACCCAACCCGGGTTTTTTTTCCTCATTCCTACGATTATTCTTTCTGTTTTAAAGAGCATGATTACCTGATATACACAATAGCTAATGAGCAGTAGAATAGAGATGATGAGCGAAATCAAGACAGAAAGGTGTCTCCCAGAAGTTGAACTAAGTGCTTGTGGCAACTGTACAACTAGAAATGGCAATACGGAAAATGCCATGATCCTTGCAGCATAGCTAGTCCATACATCAGTAGAAACGCCGGAACCTGAAGATAGAGAGAGAAACAATTCCGATCGTCTGTTAGTCTGTCTGTCCATTCACTGTTCATCTTTAGGCTTCCAGATGTCGAAAATTAATTAAAAATGATTTCTACCTCGCACGCTAAATTCTTTAGTGTCGGTCTCACCAAGTGCCATGGGACCATCCATGTTGCACGTGAGACAAAGATCGTATGAACAATTGGGGCAACTTCTGTGGTAATCTACGATAGATGTTCTGCAGTTGTTACTGCACAACACATAATCAGGCCTTGGGGAGTCATCGAATTAAGAAATAAAGGATCCTATTGGAATTTTTATTTCACCAACTGATGGACATAAATTCCAAGTAGTGGTCAGTCAAATATGCCAGGCAGAAACCAATAACTATCAGTGATTATAAATTATAATGCTACAGACAAGGCTCTCAAGAGGGCGGAGAAATATTGCCTACACACAGCCTCAGCCCATCACCGTTGTGATTTGTAGCAATAAAATAGCTATTAACTGATTTTTAAGGTGGCACTCAATGGATTCACAAGAAGAAAGTGCATTAACTAGAACATACTACAAAGAGAAATTACAGAGAGCTGAGTAATAACTATGGAAACAACACCCACAAAGCCTGTGCTCACATTATTTCCCAATTATATACCTATTTCACACTAAAAATGGCCAATAAACTTCTAAACATACACATAAAAGTCACATCACAAGTTTGAGAAGTAATCCTTTTCAGGAAATAATTAAAGATGAAGTACCGTTAATCTTGGCCTCTATGTCCTTTTCGGTCATCTGTTCCAGATTGATTTGCTTCAGAAACGGTAAAATAGCCTTCAACAGATTTTTGGAATGTTCAATTTTTTCTTCATCACCGACTTCAAAACCATCTTTCATCATATGCTGCCACAAGTCATCCAACATGTGAAGTTCATATTAAATCATTTACAAAGGAAACAAGATACCAAGTCTAAGACAAAAGAACACACTTTGATAGGCCCCTCCATCCGCAAACAAGCCTTGCAATTGTGAAGGCAATATGGGCAAGCCTCAGCAGTTTGATCGTATGTCATTCGGGGATACCTGTTCAATATAATCAGTATAAGCAGATTTAAGGACAAGTATAGTCATTGGATATGCTTCTGGAGAAAGGCAACACACTTGCACACTCAAAAATTGGAATAGAAAAGCTACAATGTCGTTTAAGAATCGTTAGCTAGAAATTATCAAGCAAGCTATGATTAAGCATAAATTACCTGATATGAATAAGCACTTGCAATATCCGAGTTAATGCCTGCTGAAATTTATCTAATGGAAGGTCAACTAGTCGAGCAAATATGGGCAAAACCCAACATATTAAGAAAAAAAATCAAAACATTAGGTTAGAATATGGAAGACGAATATACGAAATTTGAAAACCAAGCATTTGATATTTGGAACTGGAGGATAACGTTAAAAGCACCTCGTTTCTAGAAAGTGAAGATAGCATCCTGCAACAGTGCACCAAGAAGAATATAGTAAGGAAAAATGACACTTTGATATATTAATAAGCTACAATCACAAATTAACACGGCTTACACCAATAAATAATCATTGATGGATACAAAGTGATATCATCCAAATTTGGACGTAAATAAGATCAACTACTCTGTTTAATTTGACGTGTTCAGTAGACCAGATCATGTCCCACACTATGTGATTATTAGTCTAAATGATGATACAATGCACACAAGAAGTTACTCCCAGTACAGTCAATGTGTAAGTGGAGTATCCACCCTAATGTCAACCTCAACAACTCCATCCTGATCTACTGTCACTCCCAATTTCACTTTCAATTTCAACTACTATATAATCATTTCTACATTTTCACTCAAGACCCAAGAGAATAGGTGAACGCATAAGCAAGTCCTTGGATTAATAGTTAAATAATTAGTTGATTGACTCAAAATTCACTCATCATCATCAAACAAAATTAGTAAGAAACGAATGAAAGAGATGAGCACAACACAGTAATTAATTATGGAGCAATAAAGAAATGTGAATTATTAGGTAATTTCATCATCCTAACCACACACACAACATTATTTATTTGTTAATTAGGTTATCATACCAATGTAAACTATACTCCCTATATGATCCCAACTGTCAAGGAACTTACACCAAGAGAAGAACCTCAAATACAACATGAGTAAATATCAGGATCTCCAACTGCACATTGAGATTGAAGACGTGTGAAAGAGTCACGAGAAATTAAAATTATTATCGAAATTGCAGGTGAAAGTTATTGAAAGCACAGGTTGAGAATCAAGAGTCAAGAATATAATTACGTTTAAGTTAGAACTGTTTCCTCATATTGGTAGTCAAGTTCATCACAAAAGTGACAACTACTAAATTGAATGGATTTGTACAAATAAAATTTACGCTATAATGCGAAAACAGCTTTACAAATGAATGGATTTGCATCTACAGGTAACAAAAAACACCAACTTAGACCTCAAAACACACATATCTGAAGCTTTATACTGACAATTATGTATCAAATTAGGGATTGTGTTGTGTACTACAATCCAGTATCATCATCAATCAAGTATTCTCGAGCTTTATAACTATATTTTACAATCCAAGCACAGATAACATATAACTATAGCAGTACAACATCATCAGCAATCAAGTATTCTCGGGCTTTATTACTACAACTAATAATCCAAGCACGGCTAACCGATAACTACAATATCAACATCGATAAAAAATTCTTGAGATTCTAATCAAGCAGATCTTGAAATAGAGCGAATTTCAGCATACTCTTAGTAAGATTACTGATAAACCCTTTCATAAAATTGACCGTGTTGATTTTAATCAACAATATGCACAAGATGATTGAAGACAAAAATAATAATCAATCAGGAATTCAATAAACAGTTACAAATTTGGACACAATAACTTCAAAAAAGTTACGATTCTCGGGCAAAATTATATCGTGACAATTGCGCCTACATCAAACGTCAATCAAACCCTAACAAATCATGATTAAGATCGTGAAATGAACTACAAAAATCGTAAAAACTATGAATATGTAACTAAAAGAGGGTAAATCACTGACCGATGATGAAATTGAAGGATAAAAGGACAAGACGTTGCCTTGAAGGGATTGGAGATGGAAGAAGAACTAGAAATCGCAAAAATCGTACGAATAAGACGATGGAACGAAGGTTGAGATTGAGGGTGATTTGAATGGATCGAAGGAATTGAAGGTGATTAGGGTTGAAAGAGGAGTGACGGTGAATTGAGGAGAGAGAGTTAGTGATGAAGTTGGCACTTTGGTAATTTTTGGTTTGGCGACATTTTTTTTTAAAAAAAAATTTCTTACCTGAGAAATCATTTGTTTGAAATATGGTGTGTTTGGTCCTAGATCAATTAGAAATCATTTGTTTGAAAGATGGTGTCTTTATTATTAGTTTTCATGGTGTTAGAAATCATTTGTTTCAAAATGGTGTCTTTTTTACTAGATAAGAGATCATTTATTTTAGAAAATTGATTTCTTTAACCAAAGAGACCATTCATTCTACTTAGAAGGTTACTTATTAATGATTTCTTTGCCCTCTTTTCTAGTAGTGAGATGAAAAGAAGAAGGAAACTTGCATAAATGGAAGAACCCAAAACAAACATCCAAGGTTGTCAAGCTTGAATGGAGATCTTGAAGAATTCCCAAATTACAAGCATTAATCTATGATTAACGATAATCTAAAGACTAATCTACACTAATCTATGCTAATCTATGCTAAAATAATCTAGGTTTTAAGGGGAAGTGAAGAACATAACATAGGAATACAAGAGGAGGGGTATTTATAGGGTTACAATGCAAAAGGAGATGAAACAAGCAATCACGGGCTGTAATTGGGCCATCCCGTCCGGGATGAGTTGGTACCGGTCGGGATGAGGTGGTCCTGGTCGGGATGGACCCCTTCCCGTTCGGGAAGGCCTCAAAACAGAAGCTCCTCTTTTGTGCACTTCATCCCGTACGGGTTGAGGTCATACCCGTCGGGGATGAGTCTTGTAGGCCTCCAATATGATCCTTTCGGTCCCTCCTTGCTTCACATGGACTTCTCATCGATTCTCGGGTCTCGGAGGCTCGGGATTGGGTCCCAAGGTCTCGGGGTCGAATCCAAGGCATCGAGTGATCGTTCCTTCACTTCGTTGGCTCCGAAAAGTGTATGTATTGAGTCGGAATCGCTCCAACTCTTCACGAATGGTCTCGGGAACCTGAAACGAACTAGAGGAAGCATAAGTAGCCCATAAATCGCTCCCAAGGAGCGATTCCACAAGGAAAATGGGACCAAAACACTATGAAATAGGCACTACAAACTACACTTATCAGAACACGGTGCATAGATAGTTTGAGAATGGATCTCGGAATTACTCGGGTCTATTTAGTGTATTAGCGTTTGTGGTTGAAGTTGGGATGTTACGTATTTTAGTGAGTGCTTGCGGACCTAGTGTCCGCATCTAGTATTGTCGTAGTGCATATTAAAAGAAAGTACGAATATGGAAAGTTTTGTTTAGATGGCAACCTAGTGACGACTCGACTTCAACAGGTGGATCCTCCTAGCTTGACCAGTGATTTTGGCATAACTCCATTACCGTTGACCCTTCCTGCGGCTACTCCGGCAGAGCTTCGTTACTATGGACTGATTCTGCGGCTAATCCGGCAGAGCTTCGCTACTAGACTTGAGCTAGTCGAACACAGGCACCTCTGTATCGAGTGGGGTGCTCGAAGGTGAGGAGTAGCGTTGATGTCGCTTCTTTATCGGAACTACGATCGAGTGGATCGTTTTCCTCGGGTGTCAGAGTGCGAGCCCTTAGCGAGAGAAAAGAGAGGGAAGAACGAGTTGTGTAGAAGTAGGCACGAACTCGTGATTGTGTGTCGAATGAATGAGGTGAGGAGGTATTTATAGGTGTTTTCGGTCCTCATCACCCATATGGACGCCCGGGGTCAAGTGGTTCGGTCTTCAGGCTCCTGATATGAGACAGTTCAGTCTTCAGGCGCCTGAGCTGAGACTGTCGAAGTTTTGAAGATCCGATATCAAAACTTTCCAAAACGGAGAAGACGCATATCTTAGGTTATCTTGGAGGTTAAGGCTTCCCCATAACCCTAGTGTCTCAAGCGCCGGGTGGGCTTTGGATGCACGTCCTGAGGTTCGCTCGGCCCGACGCGTTGACTCGGGTTTGACTTTGCATATTTCGGGACCAATTCGGGGCCCCAGTGTCGGAATTGACTCTAATTAGTGTCGACGCGACCGTAATGACACGACTAAGCCTGCCTTGATGTTAATTTAATCTTTCCGAGTAATTATTTGATCCGTTCTATAAAAAACTATCTAAAACATTGCGAACTCGCGTCGCGTTGCAGTCCGATCGTCATCGGGTGTTTGTTGGGCACTTCTGCACCCACCAGGTCCAAGTCTGGGTGTCTACAGCAGTTTGTAACTAAAATTCTAGCTGCTAATCCACATTTAAATGGTGACGATGTTTGGAATAATCATGAGGAACAGTTTCCCGGTTGGCTTAAGGATCATGTAATTTCAGAAAATATCCGGGATGATTTGCTTAGGAGCCTAGCATTATGTCCTTTGAGGAAGGTTAGAACTTGGAACCGGTATTCGGTTAATGGTTACAATTTCCATACATTTGCCCATGGTAGCAGTAGGGCTAGATGTAATTTCGGTGTGACTGTGTCGTCACTTGATGGTGACGACTATTACGATCTACTGGAGGACATCTTCGAGTTGTGCTACACTGGAAGTGATCGTGGGTATAGAGTTGTGGTATTTAAATGCGAATGGAAGGATAACTCAGTGCATGGTACTATAGTACATGAGCGGTACAAACTAGTTGAAGTTAATCATACCAAAAAATACTCTAAGTACGATCCGTTTATACTTGCACAACAAGCACACCAAGTGTACTTTGCTCCTTATCCAACCACAAAGAACGATAGAAGTGGAAATCAATGGTGGGGTGTTTTTAAAACTAAGCCACAGGGGCACATTGACACTGACCTCTTTCAAGAGGAGGTCACTGCTAGTGGTACAACATTGTCTCCAATCGATGAGAATATTTTCGCAAGTGATGGTGATAATGAGATGGGAATGGGGGAGGATTTGGAGGATGAAGAGGATGAAGGTGGGGAGGAGAACGAAGGTGCTTTCGATGATATGGTCGAGGAGGAGGAAGACAGCGAAGTCGAAGGCATCGATGATTAGGAGGTGGATGATGAGGAGGAGGATGTAGTTGGGTCGAGTAGGCAAGTGGGAAACGACAACGACAGCGACGACGACGACGACGATTTCTAGTAGGGTATAGTTTTAATAATTTATGTTATTTGAATAGTAATAATCTATATTGCTAGTAGTTTGTAGTTGATTATGTTGTTAATTTCTAACTTTCTATCTTCGCCAGCAGATATGGTGTTAGGCAGACGATTTAGAGCAGGGAGCGGTAGCAGAAGGAGCCAGCAGGGGCAGGAAGATGAGCAGCAGAACGAGAACCAGCTGAACAAGAACCAGATGGTCACAGGGAACCAGCAGGGCACAGAGGAGCAACAACCCCCCCCCCCCCTCCCCCGACCACCATCTCAGGGGCTTAGATATTGGGAGCGTGACGGGCGCCTTATTATGAGCCCCGATAACACGTGGTAAACTTCAATCATATTAGGAACTTCATTATTGTGAGTCGGGTAATTATACTTTTACACTTCAATCTTGTTTCCCATTTTGGTGTAGTTTTCGGCACCGCAAGGTGGTGAGCGGTGTCACCAATAGTTTCTTGTCTGACTTGACGACCTACTGCACAAGTTGGACCCAGGTGCCTACATGGCAGTAGGAGAAGTGGTTCATTAATTTCAAGGTGCACAATTTTTTTGGGTTTACATTAGTGGATCCCTATTACTGTTATTTACCGATTATTAATTTAATAACGACAATCTATCTTGCAGTTGAAACACTAGTGGGTGGACAATCTCAAGGTGGCTGCAAGAGACCGGTACATGGAGTTCGCAGTGGACCGATACAGGGACAACATGTTCAAGATAGCGAATGAGGGGAAGGAGAAGAAATACCTTACAGGTTTGATTATTGATCAATTCAATTGGTGTCACAACTTGAATACAAAGTTATGTATATCTTCGCTTGCTGATCTCTTCATATGAATTCTAGGTTCCGCACTTGAACAGTTCTACAAAGTCCGCTCCGACCCCAAGTTTGCTAAGAGATCCCTAAAAGCAAAGAAAAACAAGAGGGGGGGGAGGAGATCCTGAGACGGAAGCGACGGCAACCCACTACGGTGGGTCGCTGTCGATGCACTAGCGGGCTATGGAGGTAAGTATTTCCTTTCCTTTGATTTTTATTTTGGATTCTTATTTAATGTTTTCATTAAAAACCTTAATGAGAAATCTACATGTACTGTTAACAATTAAAGAAGTAAACAGGAGAACTCCCCGTACCTGCGCAGCTGTTTCTTGACACGAAGAGCAAGGTGGACTGCATGGGTCAAAGGGGCATCATTTTGGACGGGGACCAAGAAATTTGGGTGAGGTTCTAACCTAAGGCTTCTTTACATTGTTCTTTAGATTGTGACTTTGTCAATGAATTCTCACCTAATTATCAAATCAATTTCTTTTAGGATGCATATATTGAGGCCACTTCCACGGGCGACCCCGAAGGTAGAGATCTGAACGAGGTATGGTTCAGTATTGTGGAAGGGTACCGCAAGGGAGCGGTTTACGTTACGGAGAACGCTCACACCCTTTACTGGACACCACCCAACGCTCGGAGGGGGCGTTCGACCACGACGGAGTACGTACCATCCGTCATTGTTGAGATGGGGTCGGAACTGCAAGAGGAGAGGGCGCAACGGGCTGCTATGGCTGAGAGGATGAAGGAGCAGGATGAGAGGATAAAGACGCGGGATGAGCGTATCCAGTGATAGAATTCGGTCAACTTGCAAATACTAGAGGAGCTAACCCGCCTCAGGAGCATGCAGCAGCAGAACTGCAACTCCGACACCATTCCACAACGCCGAGACCCTCGAGACCCCTTCAACGAGGGTGGTAGTGGCGCTTCCGCTAGTTTACCGTTCAGTGAGCATGTAGATTTAAAAACACAGCTTGTAGTTTAAGAATGTTGATTGAAAACAGTTTGTAACATTACTCTTAATTTAGTTTATTCAAGCCTCCCTTGTATATTTTTTTGATGAATCCAATACCTTACATTTCACCAAAAAAAATTAATTTATTCAAGTACTTTTAGTTACCTTGGTTGGCAATTATGGAAATGTGAAGCCGACATTATGTAACCGATACGGCATGGTGCTTAGAACGTATTTGTCATTACTGGGTTGTTTTTCTGTTTGCAGATTATGGCTAGAAATAAAACGAATTGAATCAACAAAATACTGGCCTAGTAGCGATAGATATTTGTCGCTAAAATGGTCAAATAGCGACAGATAACGGTCGCTAACATAGACGCCTAAGGTCCCAAGCCCCATCAGGTAATCCCCCTTAGCGACAGATATTTGTCGCTAAACTGACTCCATTAGCGAGAGATATCTGTCGCTAGCTAACTCTTTTAGCGACAGATTTCAGTCGCTAAACTTAGCGACAGATATCTGTCGCCCAGATTTTTTAGCGACAGTTATCTGTCGCCCGTCCCTTTTTAAACGACTACCAAGTTCGACTGATTTGCAGCGACTGTCATCTGTCGCGCGTCCTTTCTTTGCGACAAATGACAGTAGCTGTTATCAGTCGCCCGTCACGTATTTTTTTGTAGTGTAAGGAGCGGTTAGCTTGGTCTCAGGGCGAGTACTTGGCGCTGGGCGACGCTAGGCTAGGGGTTGAGATGGAAAGGGAGGTTGAGGCTGAGGGTGAGGGTCATGCTATGGGCACCACCGAGGATGTTGGAGAGATTCTTGAGACAGCTACTCTAGATATGCTGTCATGGATGGCTGGTAGTGAGTCTCCTACCTTCGTTTTGGAGGATTTAGGTTTGGATGACAACATCGGCGAGCTCGTGATAGCTATAGGCGTAGCTTCTAAGGGTCCTTTCTAATTTATGAACTCGGCTTGTGTTTGGATTAGATTGGTTTAGTCTTGCGTTTTGTTTTGCTCTTGAAATGTTGACTTAGATGACAAGTAATCCCTTCAAGTTCGCTTTGTTTGCAGTTTCGTCGTAGTTTAGGACGTTTTAGAATGCGTTGAGATTGCATGAGAGTACCAAAATGCTTTTTCGGGATTCTTAAAATGCGTTAATTTGAGCCGGGATTTAGATCAACTAGTACGGCGATTAAAATGTTTGACTCGAGACATGTAAAGATATAAGAAATGCTTTCTAGCTAAAGTATATCGATCGAGTGCGTGTTCAGTGTTGGGAGACAAGTGTGACTGTCTCGACATTCATGTTTAAAAAAAAGTGAGACCACTTTTGAAAAATGTTAGACCACTTTTTATATCTTAGTGACAATGTCGTATTGGGCTACAGACGCGAATTGACGATGTCATTTGGGGCTACAACACGCCTAGGTGGGGTAGTTTATCCCCCTAAAAATAAAATAAAAAAACGTCTAAGTCTGGTGGATCCGATGGACGAAATATACCGTCCGTGTGGACCCGTCACTCTTGCGCTGGCATTTTGGCTTTTAGAAAGGAGTTTAGCGACTTCAGGAGGTCGTTCCTGATGTCCGGGGTAGTCGTTTGTGAGAGAAAGGTTAAGGATTGTGGAGATGACTGTACTATAAAATAAGAAAGCTATGTGGGCTAATGTCGCTAAGCGCCTGACCAAAGATGGCGTTACCGATCCTAGTATTCGTCATTTCATCTAAACGGGCCAAGACTAACAAGACCCATATTGAAAATGTGAGTGAGGAGGAGAAGTGGGATTGGCTAGGCTCGCCTTAGGCTAAAACAGAAGTGGAAACCTGCATTCTGAAGGTTTATGGTGAGAGATCAGAAGAGGCACTTCCGAATGGCAATGGAAAAAAGAAGTTTGACTGGTAGAGCCTAGTCGTTCGGTACTATGTTGTATTAATTAATATTATGTGGTGTATTAGTACTAGTTTTTTTGTGGGGTTTGCTTGACATGTTGTCATTTTCCGAGGTAGCCGGATTTTGATGCTCGATGTAAAGGGCCTCGACAAAGTCTTGATTTAACTGGTTTTGCCTTAATGAGAAGCACATTTTTTTTGCGGTGGCTCGCAACTCGATTCCTCATTTTTCCCAGAGCGCCGTTTTGGGTTTTCTCTCCGTCCTCTGCATTTTTGTTTTGCTCTTTTTTTTTGGTTCTTTTTTTTGCTCTCTTTTTTTTACGGCTCGCAACTCGATTCTTCATTTTGCCCGGAGCGCCCTTTCAGGCTTTCATTCCATCCTCGGCTCGTTGTTTGTGCTTCGTCATTAAAATCACTCGTTAATCGGAACATAAGGGTGGTTCCGATTTGTACGTGAATCGAGTAATCGATTTTGTTATTTTCGTTGGTTGTACCCTTGGAAGGGTTGCCTACGTATCCGTGTTTGGACGGAATCAAACCATGTGCATAGTTCATAATAGATGTGAGTGATTTTGCTTTAGACTTGTTATGCCAATTATCAATGTGAGATGTTTGGAGTGTATTCACCCTAGTTAAAGAACTAAGGTGGAGTGGTTGGGTGTGACCCCTTGAAAGCGACAATTACCGAGATACCGTGTTTGATTCAGGGTGACTAGCTTGGATGGCTTTGGAATGTGGAGCTAGGTAGTAAGTGGTTTCGATAGATCAAAATCTGGAGCTTGATTTTTGTGGAGTTAGGGCTATGGGCTAAGGTTTCGTAATGTGGTTGGAAAAGGGAAGCTAAGTAAAAATTACTCAGACTTCAATCGAGTGGGATGTAAACTACATGGAATCTGATTTCCATGTCCGGCCCTTACGGTTGGAATTATCCTATTGAGCTTGAATCCTCAAAATTCCGGACTGTCTCCAAACAAGTGTCTCGGGAAGGCCTTAAGGGTTGTAATGTAGGGAGGCTAGTATTTGGGTTCTAGGTTGACTGGTCGGTTCATTTTTCTTTTTCTTTTTATTTTGCTTTTTGTTCGGACTTTGCATTTCAAGTCGAGTTGAATGCTTGGGGGTTTCATCTTGACCGTTGAGTTTGGTCTTGATCATTTAATGGGCCGGTTTAGTTTGGCCTTGGTTTCATTTTTTCTTTGGCTCCTTTTGGCATTTCGGACTTCTTTTTCTTTTTGTCAGACTAGCACCTATGGTAGGAATTGGTCGGTCTTTATTTGAGGGATATTTATTATGGGAAATGGGTTTGTCTTCCGTCTTTGATCACAAGCTAAGAGATTATCTATATTCGTCGTAGGATTCAGTAATGCTCGTTCTAAGGGTTAATTATGTGGCTTTCTATACCAAACATGGAATAGGTAAAAGAAAAGAACATGGGATCTCAGTTCTTGTAATTCCTCATTGTTTTGAGGTATGCTTGATTGTTATCGATAAATGACATAGCATCGAGTCGTAAGCAAGAAGGTACGTTATTTTAAAATCAAGTGATTGTCGAGGCGCGTTGTAAAGAAGAAAAGTTGTTTTCTTTTTATTGATAGTAACAAGCGGGCTATGTGCCCGAGATATTGTTTTCGGGGAGGTAGAGGACAGATCCCCTCGCACCTCCTGACTCGATGTAAAAACAAAAGACATTTGTTATACTATTAGGTCTAGGCCCTAAGACGAACTAGACTCTGACTCAGACATAGATTTACTCGTCTTGGCGGATGCCCGTGCGTTGTCGGGATCTTCCTCAATATTCAGGATGTCCTCCTCTATGGGGTCGAGGTGGGAACAATCGATGGTGTCATCAAAGATAGCATGAACGCTAAAGGGGTTTGTGGTATTGTTTGGTTTCTCGGGTGGAGGGAGAGAAATCGTCCCGTTTTTGATCATGTCTTGTATGACATGTTTGAGTCGAAGGCAAGATTCGGTGTCATGCCCATTGCCACGGTGGTAATGGCAATATTTATTGGCATCTTACAATTTCCCTTTTCTGACCGTGGGCGGTTCTAGGGCAGGGCTCATGGGTTTGAGCTTCCCTTGCTCGATTAGCCTTTTTAGAGTTTCGGCGTATGTGATGCCTAGTTTGGAGAATGTTCTAGGAGTGAAGTTTGTTCTTCCTCTAGTAGTTGGTTCAACTAGGTGTACTTCCTCGGTTTTGTTATTCACAGATGACCCATAAGAGCGGATTCCCGTGGATGTGGTTGGTCCTTGATAACCCTTCCCCGTTATTTTGGAGAATACTCCCTTCTTCATATATATCGTCCTCCAAACGTATTCCTAAGGTAGACAATTCTTTGAAGGTATGGATATTTTGGTACCTAAGTTGAGAAGCGTAAGTGGGCCTAAGGTTATTGACAAATTTTTCTACTAAGGTGGCTTCGTCGGGGCAGTTTACTAATTGGGTGCTGACCTTTCTCCACCTAGTCAGAAATTCGGAGAAGCCTTCCTTCTCGTTTTGGGAGAGGACCTCGAGGCTTCGGATGGTGACTTGTGTTTCGGAATTATCCGCGTATTGTTTTGCGAATTCTATGGAGGTGTCATCCTAGGTGGATATATTTTTGGGGTCGAGGGAGTAAAACCAGTATCGAGGTGTGTCGCCTAAAGAGGATGGGAATATCCTAGCGAAAAGGTTGGGTTTGACCCCCTTAATGGCCATGTAATCCTTAAAGGCCCGGATGTGGTTGAGGGGGTCCTCGGTTCCTTTGAACTTTGGTATGCCGGCTAAGGAAAAGTTTTCTGGTAGCTGGTCGTTTACCATTTCAAACTTTATGTGGTTTTCGAGATGGACATTATTGCCTTGGTTTAGGCGCATTTGGTTTTCGGGGAAATCTATGCGATTCATGGCAGACTGTAGGATGTCGTCCTGAGGTGGTGTAATGGGGTCATTAGGGGTGACTCTGGCAGGACCACCGCCTAGCGGCGCGGAGTTTAAAAGGACCTCGTTGAGGATCCAGTTATGGTGTTCATCAGGGGCCTTATCTTCCAAGTGGCCTAGACGGGAGTCAATGTTGTTTACATATGCATTCATGGTAACGATGGTGGCCTGTAGGTCTCGGATCATGTTGGCTAGGGTTTCTACGGTGTTATCCCTTGATTGTCCAGCGTCGTTCCCACAATGATTAATTGTGTCTACGCTTGAATCTTCTGACATGAATGCGGGAAAGGTGGTATTGATTAGGGCGGGTTCAACAGACGACCTAGAGACTCAAGGAATGCTCATAATCGAGCGACACGGAAATGAGACCCTTGATTTGCCTGTGCTTGCGGTCGTTGGGTTAGGGACTCGAGTGCTTTAGACTTTTGGTGTATTCGGCAAAGCGCCTAATGGACTTAAGTCTCTGGAACGAGACGATTTGACACAAATCTCGAGGGTGAAACTTTAAAGAAGAGGACTTCTCGAGATGAGACGACCCAAAATGTAAGACCCCGAATAGAGGCGATCCTAGTAACTAACACAGACAGTTAATCACACGGTTGTACGGCGTAAGGAATAGATCTCGATCCCGGCTCGGAATCAAACAGTTTGATGCTTTTGAAAACGGATGGGTTTTTAAGATAAAACCTCTTTTTGAAGGTGAGAGTTCATAAAATTAGTGCTACGATGGTGTAGTGACATCGTTGATGATGTGAAAAGGTGTAGCTACGTGCGCGTCGAGGACTCAACGATAGCAAAAGTGCAAATGGTGGTTTTACAAAAGAAGTGTGGTTCTAAAGGAATCGGTTTTGAAAATGACAATATTGTGCTTTCATCGAGACTACTATTGATTAGCTAGTTCGATATTTGTGGTGTAGACGGTGTTCTTGAGAGAACGTGGCACCTGTGACAGCGCTTTGAAGGTGACTAAATCCTTATTACAGAATTAAGGTAGTGAAAGTGTCTCTCTTTCTTTTTTATGAAAACTTTGTAAAACGGGTGACCCACGCTTGTCGTCTCCATTAACCGGCATTTCGACGATGGGGGTGATGTATTGTGAAAAGTGTTTGGAGGATATAACCGTTTTGGGTTTCCTTGACTTCATTGATTGAAGTTTTGGCTGTGGTAACGGTATGTGCGAAAAAAAAATGTTTTTTTTTTCTTTTAAAAAAAATACTCCCTCTGAGTTTCTATTATTGTCTCACTTTCCTTTTTAGTCTGAGTTTGATTTTTGTCCCACTTTCCTTTTTAGGCCATCAATGTGTGGTTCACAATTACTCTCTTATTTTTCTCTCTTCCTTCTTTTTTGAACCACTCATTTCCCCTTCCTTATTTTCCACCTCAAAAACTTTTGGGACAATAATAAGAACTTGGAGGGAGTAAGATTTAATCGTATAGGGTACCTCGATCCCATCAGTTGGGAGTTCGGTGGCGCCAACGGTCCTCGTTGTTGACGAGTTTTACTTTGGCCAAGGTGATGGCGCTCAAAAGGGTCTTTTGAAAGTAGTGAGTGTAAAAATTTGTCATGATGACGGTGTTAAACTGCTTTTGAAAATAATTTTAATTTGGCCGGAGCATCGGCGCTCAAAAGGTAGCTTTAAAAGATGATGTTCTTTTTTTCGAAAATGGAGTTGGGTGCGGTTGAATATGTTGTCGTGGTTGAATCCAGATTTTAGTGTTTTATTTGGGTCGTTCAAACACGCTACACATAACTACGAATGCGTACGTTCATGCTGGATGCAAACACGGGTAGGTTAGGGTAGGATACCGCCCACGAATAGTCTTTGCTTGGGTGACAACAGGTCACATGGAGAGATGAGTGTCGTACTCGCGGCTTAGAACCATTCGTTTGGTATATCCGCGCGATGCGCGTTAGGCGGCCGAAGCTTCAACCGAGGATCTATCCGCGTGTCCATAAGGATCTTACCGCGAAGAGGTCGATTGGTCCTAATATCAGTTAGGGTGGGTTTTTTAGGGCCAAAACCTGTAGTGACCACAACAAGGAACTAGGAAATGAGCTTCACCGACCTCGTTCGAGTTACACCACCGCTGGAAACTTGTTTCCAAATCCCCAGTGGAGTCGCCAAACTGTGGACGTCTGTCCGCACCGCCCGGCGCCCCGCGCGCGCCCGCGCAGGACCGACCTGGTTTCATCATGGCGGCCACCCTCGCGGCCCCCTCCCGGTCGAGAGTCGGTCCGATCTCGCGTTCGGGGCGACGTTTCGGACCTTGATTCGGATGACGATTCGGACTTGCACTAGACGGATGCGGGTACCCGTGTTTCCGTTGGAATCGATCGATTCGTGGTTGTAAATGTTTAAAGGCTGATATGTTTGGTAAGGCGACCTTTTTAGTGAACCGAATTCATTGCCGATTTGTGAAGTCGCCACCGAGTCAATTATGGGGACTTGGAAATCGTTCAAGTCAACTTTGATCCTTAGCCGACTCAAAGTTGAGTGGCACGGGACCTAAAGATAAAGACTTGCACCCTTAAGCACTCCATGCCCGGAATGACTCTCATTGCCAATGGTTTCGGACATCCGGAAACCGTCAATTCTGAGTAAGGGATGAGGGTACGTATTGGGAAGTCAACGTCCGCTAGATATCGACACCCAATCCCGCCCGCACGTAGCGGCCTCTACTAATCAATCGGTGGGCTGATAACTTTGTTCCTTTGTTGTGGCGGAAGTACTGTAACATCCATTGTTTTAACTCTATGTCTTTGTTATGTCGGTTGTTTAAGGACAAGTAAGCTTTGTCGTCAAAGTAGTTGTGTTTACATTATTTGCATGCGATTTCACGTGACAAGCAGGCCATGAAAAGATGCACATAGGAGAGTAGAGAGTACTAGTATTATACGTATTAAAAAATAAGTTTTAACGTGATAATACGGATATTAGTCGTTCTCGTGGTATACCTTACCTGGTATTCTGCTTAAGATGCATCGGTTCGGTATTAATAGGGATGCGTCGAACCATGTATGGTGAGCTTCGGGACTAATTCGGGACCCGACCATCGCTTTGTTCAGTTTTAGCTCGTTTACATTTTGAATTTCGTGTTAGGTGATTTAACATGCGATTATAAGGTCATAAAAGCAATAAATCATACGAAAGAGATAAATGTGAAATGTAAGTAAATCACATAGTGAGAAGTTGCACCCTCGGAATATACGCTAAATGGGACACAATGCATAGATAGTTGAGGACGGATCTCAGAACTACTCGGATCTATTTAGGGTGTTTCAGTATTTATGGTTGAAGTTGGGACGTTACGTGCTTTAGTACGTGCTATGGACCTAGTGTCCACATTTGACATTATCATAGTGCATAATAAAAGTACATAAATGTAAAGTTTTGTTTAGATGACAACCTAGAAACGGTTCGACTTCGAATGGCGGATCCTCCTAGCTCGCCTTGTGATTTCGGCAGAGTTCCGTTACCGCTTGTTAGTTCTGCGGCTAATCAGGCAGAGTTCTGTTGCTAGACTCGGAGTAGCTAGTCGAACGCAGGCATCTCGGGATCGAGTGGAGTGCTCGAAGGTGAGGAGTAGCGTCGATTCGCTTATCGGGACTACGATCGAGTGGATCTTTGGCTTTGGGTGTCGGAGTGCGAGCTCAAGCTATAAGAAACTCGTAACGAGTAAAGAGAGAAGAGAAAAGGAATTGTGTGTCAAATGAGCGAAATGAGGGGAGGTATTTATAGTTGTTCGCGCAGTTCAAATTGCCTATTCAGACGCCTGGTGTCCTGACAGGGGTTAGTCGTATCCCTAATCAAAGATACCCTAAGGTCACTAACTAATGTAGATAGCGAAGTCAGGGGTCGAACCACAAGGAGATGCAAATTCAATTATTTATCCTAAGAATTAGATTCTAGATTAAAGATCACAATTTGGTTGGTTTGGTAGAGTAGAAACTAAATAACTAAGATAAATCAATATGGGAAAAGTCTTGGGTTTCAGGTTCACTACGAATATTACTCGGGTCAGGGAGTCAACTAACAGGTCAATAATCGAACTACCTAAGGTGCAGGTCCGGTCGGTACACTACAACCTTTAGATCTAAACTTAACCTGCGGTGCCTAGCATTAAGTCAGTTTACCTGAACTATCGTGGCCTAATTAGTTCTTAACCCGGTCGGCGAAAAGTCCTAATTTGCGATACTAATTAATTGAAATATGCATCAAACAGTTAATCAGAGTTAAAACGATCTTCGGGCAATAGTTCATACGATTAGAAACAGGTCAATTGACTATAACCCTAATAATACGCGTAGATCCCCCTAAACCTTGGATGAAATCTAGCTACATATATTAAGCATAATCAAATTAACGAAATACGAATTGCAATTAAACATAACGAAGGTGAATCGAATTAATCTACGGAAAACAATAATAAATCTACACTAGAAAACGATAAAGCAATACGAAGAATAAATTAAGACAGAAATTAAAGTAGAAACTGAAATTAGAATTGAAATTAAGAATTGCAATACCGAAGAATTCCAGATCTAAGAATGAAGAGCAAGGTTCAATGTATCTTGCAAAGTAAACTAAACTAAGAAAACTCTAAAGTGTGTAAAAGAAGGTAAAAGAAAGTGTAAAGATACCTGACAATTGAGTCAGGAACTGATTTAAAGAAAAATCAGTTGGACTCGAAACAGGCCCATATTCTAAGTTGAAAAAGAATTGACGCGCGGCCCGGATTGGATGCACTCAATCGAGTGCCTGATGGCACTCTATCGAGTGACCCCCTAAAATATGGGCAGGAGCTTCACGGAGTGGCACTCGATCGAGTGTAAAAGGGGCACTCGAACGAGTAGCGCTGTAGATCACAGCATCGCGCGCTCTACTTCAAACGGATACCATTTCTTTGTTACTTGCTCAAATTAGACGTGCAATATGCCGTTGGAAAGCTAAGAGAAAGAGCTTACGCCACTAATATCACCCTAATTGAAGTTGTATAATGAAAGTTATGGACTTTTGAAGTTGGCCCTTGTGTAGGCGATCATTCTTACATCTCGTTTGATATCCTTTCCTTCTTTGATCTTTGTTTCTTCGTGTATTCCGCATCTTCTTTCTTCGATTCCGCGCTTAAATGTGAATTCTTCAATTACCGATTCCGTAATGCTCCGATCAGCTCCAAATGCATCCAAATCTACTAGATACACACTGTAGACACCCACATTTGGCCGTTAGGTGTCTATAGCAGTTTCCAAAAAACACCCGATGATGATCGGACGCAAACGTGCTTTGACATACTCGAATATGGGCTCAAAATCATTGGCATTTGGCTTGGCCTTTTTACGGAGTACAAATTTCACAAAACCAACCTCAAATTCAGGCCCAGTGGGTCGTTCCCAGTCAAATAAGACTAATTTGGATTAAAACCGGCACAAAGGGCAAAACCATCTTTTAGCGACCGAGTCAAACCCCGGTCAAAGACATTTCCGAGACGTAAATTTGCTGCGTCAGGCTGGGAATCCGGCCGGAAATCTAATACTACAAAAATCAGCTACAAAAATAATAAACAAATCCGTCCGAGATAGAGTTTGATCTCTAAAAGGAGCCTCTTTTCTCTTCCATCAAAAGACGGAATCCTATTTCTACTCAAATTACGTGCTTTTCCTATCCAAAATAGTCTTTCTTCTCACCCAAGCAAGCCTATCTCTCCTAGTTGGGATCGGGGACCTCCCCTATAAATAGATCCCTTTGCACACATTCAAAACACACAACAACATCTACAACGATACACACATCCACAGAAGCAATTTACTAACCCGAGATCACGCCGCCTTAGCCCCAAAATACGGCCACCTCTACCCGACACCCTACACACCTAAAACCACCATAACTCACCCACATCATCTCGACGCTCCCGTGCCTAAGCTACATTTTGACGAGCCTCGTTCCGAGAATACAAAGCATGTAGGTTGAGGGTGCAAAATTAAGCCCGCTTTCTCTCTTCTCTCTCTCTTCCTCTCGTTTTTTTTTCTTCTTTGAGTCGTCGGTCGTCTGTCTTCGTACGGGTCCTCATCACGTTTTTTTTCTTTCTTTCTAACATCAATATTATCACTACAATTCTTTTTTATATACAAAATAAACGTTCTTAAAACACGATACCGACTCTATAGTCAAGTATCGTACCAAAGGAACCAAATTTATCTCGTTGATGCTAAAAAATCGTCACATAAACAACATACGACGATTTTGACGCGGAGAGAGTTCATATTGTTTTAATTCGATTTTCAAAACGATTTACAAAACATCTTTTCTCAAATCACTCCGAATATTTGATATCGATTCCATAATCGAGTATCGAATATAACGAGTATCGATAATCTAAGTCAAGTATGAATCGTATCATATTTTTACGCGACTTAACAAAATTATCGATTTTCTAAAAAAAACAATTTTGAGAACAGTCCGCCACGCGAGTCGCGTGGCTACGCGAGTCGCGCACCTTCCGCGCGGGTCGCGTGGTTCCCTGAAAACCGTGAGTTTTTCGCATCATCCAAATCCCGAGAAAATATTTTTATGACTTCGGTCAACACGTGTCAAGCAAATCACGTGTCATAAACTTTTCAAAACCATGCATTACATCATATTCATATCGTTTATTCAATTTGCAAACCTTTACTAACCCGTTTGTTCTTTGTCTTTGTACTTTATTCATTGTTTGCTTTATTATACTAAAACAAACCTCGCATGCAAAAACAACTTTGACGTTAAATTTAGATGCATTAAACTGACTTAGCAACCCATTCAAATTCTCGCATGTTTAGTCAAAACAATGTTTGCATATCATTCATCGTATTACTAACGCGCGTATTACAAAATCAAACGATATCTTAGTAGAGGCCGCTAATGTGCAGGCGGGGTTGGGTGTTCTTTGTGAACTTCCCAACACGTACCCTCACCCCTTACTCAGAACCATGGTTTCCGGATGTCCGAATCCATTGGCACACGAGAGTCATTCAATACACGATATCCGATAATGTCCGAATACCCTCACCCCTGACATCCGAATGGGCCATACTTTGTGCATGGCCCACTAAGATATAGAGTGGGTTCGAACGGGCTTGAACTCCCACAAAGTTCGGTGGCGACTCCACTTCGATTTAAATTTCAATTCGACCCATCTCATATGGAGATTCATTCGTCTCCCCAAACTCGTGCGTGGCCGCGTCGGGGTGGACCTATATCTTGTCCACAATTTGGCGACTCCGCTGGGGATTAATTGATGCGTGACTTACAATCGGCATCCTCAGGGTGAGACTCGAATAGAAATAGTTTGACAAGTACAATACGCGTTTTAGTTTTACGGTTCATGCATAACCCCATCTTTTCCCGGGTCGGAACTGGTGACCAACGTCCCACTATACTATTGATGTAGTCCAAATTGGATATCAAAGGTGTTCATAGTCGATTCGTATGGGTTTCACGGCATGTTCTAAGCTCAACTCGACTTAGGAAGTCCGCCCCGATTCTCGGATAGGCTATGCACACTGGTATAGACCCTTTATAGACCGACCGAGACTTAGTGTAAAGCATACATGGCGTTGTTATAATGTTTATGTGATTATATGCTACATGGTTTTCGAGTCGTTTACAAAAAACAGTCATTTTTCAAAAATTGCATCCTTTTCCAAAAACATTCAATTTCAAAACCCGGGAAATATACCAAATTTAGGACTTATGATTTTACTCAAACTAGCCTTTTTTTAGCCGGTATGCTACCCATTTCAAAACTCATTTTCAAAACTTCAAAACCACGGCCCGATTTTCGAAAATCGGACCATCCGCCGGTTTTTCCGAATCTTCTAAAATTAGTTCCTTTGCAAAACTTTCCTCTTCGTAAGGACTTCCCGTATTTACCAGTGTCGGGTCGTGTCATGAGTCGTCGAAGGTCTTTAGCGTCAAAACTCCGTCGATCTTACATCACGGGCTTTCTCCCTATCCCAGTCCGCCTTATTTGACTAAGGCAAAAGCCCACCTACGTAGGACATACTCCTACAAAGGAGGGCCCATTTACACATTCGAGTCTAAAAGTCTGGGGAATATCTCACGTGGACCCTCCTTCGAACAGGACTCGGCCCACACGCCAAATCCTAAGGGAGGCCCACCTTGTACGAGTCACCCGTCTAGGTGTCTTTTCCGAGTCTTTCTTTTTCAGTCTTTCTTTCGCTCGGGATGTACCTTTATTCCAGGATTTGGGCTAGTTACTGATTACGCGGTACTCTTACAGACAGGCCGCCCTTCACCAAAGCCATGACGCAACAAGCCATAGACGAGTTGACAGCCGCATTGGCTAAGTTGAAGACCCAATTGACAGCAATGAGGGAAGACCAGATTGCCATCCTTACCCCTGTAAGTGTCGTGGAGCAGGCGACCCCTAGTGGTAACACCGAGACTACCGGACCGTTAGCTGAGTTGGCCAGCGCGGTCCGCAAGCTGCAAGAACAGGTCCATTTGTCGACCAATAACACCATCCATACAGAGAATGCTCGGGCTTATTCACCCCTGACCGACGAATTGCCCGCCAATCTCAACCTCACGGGCCTACCAATGTTCGATGGGACTGAAGACCCTGTACTCCATATCCGAGCCTTCAAGGAATTCATGGCGGTCAAAGGAGTGAAGTCCACCATGTTTAAGCACCTGTTTTCTTCTTCCCTCGAGAAGCATCCAAAAGCCTGGTACTACAGGCTCGATTCCAAGAAATACAAGACTTGGGACGATGTAGCAACCGAGTTTGCTCGAAATTACGCGGACAACACTGAGATCCAGACTACCATGCGTACTCTGGAGGTCATGGCCTAAGAGCCCAAGGAGGGTTTCACCAAATACCTTAAAAGGTGGAGGGCCGAAAGCGTGAAGCAGGTTGATAAGCCCAACGAAAAGGTGCTCATGGAGGCCTTCGTGAAGAATCCCCTCCCCTCTTACCGGGTCCATCTCCGGTACGCCGTCATACCCAATTTCGCCACCTTTACCAAAATGGGTACAAGAATTGAATATGATTTGAGGCTAGAGAGCCTTACTAAGGCCTCTACCAAAGGGTATCAAGGGGCCAGCTCATCCGCCAGCAAGCCCGCAACCACAGCTGCAACCCGCAGCATCTTTGACGAGGTCAATTCACTAGACACCTCATCCAAAAAGAATACTCCAACTCGGGTATTCACTGATATAGGGACCACCTACACTTATGCCTTACAAAGGCTTTCCTCCAAGGGTCTGATCCAGCCGATAGGCCCAACTCCGGAAGTCCCGGTCGAGAAATGATCTAAAAGCTATAACATTCAGGCCTATTGTCAGTATCACCGAGGTAATAGGCACGATACTGAAAAATGCTGGAAATTGAAGAATCTCATTTAGGATCTAATCGAAAGTGGGAAGATACCGCTGCCCAGCGACAAACCGAGCAGCAAGGAGAACCCCTTCAGTGCTCACGCCATTTTTACTGAAGCGGTAATCGACTGTTCTCATCTCATTTCTCCTTTCGTACCACAAATTAACGAGATATGGAATGATGATGAAGACGATGTCTACCTGGCTAAGGGGGAAGCTGTCCCCATCACCATCGAGGAAATTCGGAAGGCTAAAACCAAAGCCTTGGCCAGCACTTACATCGTCACGGGCGGCCCTTCAACCATGGAAACCGTCACTGAACCTGCCAGGACGGAACCTACCCTCGAAGAACCAAGCACTGACACGGCCCTAGTCAAGCAACTAAAAAGGGTGCGAACTGATCTTACCATATGGCAGCTTTTGGTTAGTTCTCAAGAACATCGGGCAGCACTTACTAAGTCTCTCGACCAGATCAAGGTCGACTCATTAGTTACCCCCACTGAAATGATAGCCACTATCTTTCCCCATCTTAAGGGCAAATCCAAGGAAGAAGGCCCACTCATCACCTTCTCCGAATCCGACCTCCCACAGTTCGGGGCCACCCATAACTTGGCCTTATACATCACAGTGATCTGCCGGGACAAATATCTCCCCATGACCCTGATTGATGACGGGTCCGCTGTAAACGTCCTTCCCTTAAGGAATGCTAAGGCCCTCGGCATTACCGAGGCTGACTACCTTCCGACCGCGCAAACTATTCAGGCTTTTGACGGAAGCCCAAAATCAGTTGGTGGGGCTGTTAAACTAACGATTATAACCGGCCCGATTGAGAAAGAGCTAGAGTTCCAGGAGATTGATGTCACCTCGTCCTTCAATCTGCTGCTTGGAAGGCCCTGGATACACGCGGTCAAAGTCGTATCCTCCACCCTCCACAGGAAGGTCAAGTTGCCCCTACAAGGCGGGGTCATCATTCTCGAAGCCACCCCCATAACCGTGGCAAGCTGCAACACCGCAGGCCAGACCGACCCGCGAGGATTCGACTTCGTGGGAATGATCGAGGAAGAATATCTTTTCCGACCCTACTTCACTACTAGCATCGATACGACACTACAAATCTTAGGCTACCTACCGGAGGCTACTTCGAGGCCCGACCTCCCGGCTGGCTGATAGGGCTAAAGTCGTATCACCTTAATCAAAATAATCCTAACGAACAACTAACAGGTAGCTAGCAGTAAGTAAGGGTCGAATCCACAGAGAGACGGATGAAAATTGCTAATTATCTGATGATTGATTCTAAACTATTTAAATTTTGGCTTGTTGAATTGTTATCTAAACTAATGCAATAATATAAACTAAGAGGTTCTAACAATATTAAAAGGATCTAGGATTTTCCGATTCACTATGCAATTAAATTGGGTAAAGTTAATTAATCATTCAATCAATCAATCAAAGTTATTTAGGGCAAAGACACGGCCTCTCGGATCTTATGTCAACCTTAGGATAGATTCTGACGGGCTCTCGCAACTTATCAGATTATCCTACCCACTTACTTGTAAGTCTACCCTTACCAGGCTTTCGATCTTAGGTTCGGGTTCCTAAACATTCAACTAGTTCAACGTCTCAAACTAATCAAACGATAATACAAGACAAGTAGTAAGGCAATAACATATGAATGATCAATCAAATAAGTAATTAAACTAACATCCCCAATTTAATTAACATAGATCCCCTTCAACCCTAGATAAATAAATTAGCCACTCATAATAAACGATAAAGCAATAAAGAAATTAAGCATAATAAAGAACAATATGAAAATAAGAGAATAAGAAAAGGTACCAATTAAGTAGAACTGGAAGATTAACGGTCTAAAAGTATGAGTACAAACTTGAAGAATTCTAATGCTAATAAAAAGTCTAAACTAAACTAATGAATATGAAAGTGTAAATGTGAAAGGTGTCCTTAAACCTAACCCTAAGAAGGGTATTTATACTTATTACAACGGGTCTACTTAGGAAATAGGACATAATTTAATAAAATAATCCCGTAGGATTTTAATTAAGGCAGAATACGGATTGTTCAGAAGATTAAGAAAGTCACTCTGACACGTCGTGAACCGCTCGGTACATAAACAAACCGCTCGGTACAAAAACGAACCGACCGGTTCACAAACGAACCGATCGGTTCGGTTTTCCTGCACTGCGCGACGAATTTGAAATGCTTGCTGTTTCTTCGTTACTTGTTGGATTTGGACGTGTAATATACCGTTGGAAAGCTAAGATAAAGAGCTTTCCAACGCCACAAAAATCAGCTCAATCTGAGTTGTAGAACTCAAGATATTCACGTTTGAAGTTGAGCTTTGTTTTTGCGATCGTTCTTTCTTCTCGATTTGCATTTGTTTGAGCTTTCCAACTTATTTCTTTGTCGTTTTCTTATTGTTTCTTCACTTCACGTCCTTCCTCAAGTATTCACTTAGTATCCTCTTTTATCACTTCTTTCTTGTAGATTTCATAGCTCGACTCTCGTCATTGCCCAAATATAGCTCAATCGCCTTTATTTGTTTCGTTTCCTACAAAACGTAAACAAAATACCCGGCATAACAAAGAAGAATAAAAAGTTAGAAAAACAACTCCTAGGACACATAAAACGAACCAAAATAAAGGAAAAGTTGGGGTCAAATATATATACGAAATGAGTTCATCACTGGCAAGATCATCGAGGTCCTAAGCAATGAGGAGCCAAAATTCGGTTTGGGGTATGCTATAACCCCGGAAAACGTGGTTCGGGCCGGTATTCAGAAGGCCACCAACATCCTCAAGGGTACCTACTTGGGCAGATGGTGGGGATTGCCGTGGATCCCAACCGATCAAGTAGAATCCAACTATACTTAACGGGTAGCTAGGGTAAGTCGGGTCGTATCCACGGAGATGGCTATAGGTGTCTAGACTAAGTCTACCTAAAAATGAGACTAAGTCACAAACAAACACAAAGATGATGAGAATTGACTAACTATGATGGTTGGAGGAGACGAAAGTGGACTAGCAATATGTAAAGATTTATAATGAACAAACAAGAACAACAAACAATATGTAAAGATTAAAACTTGAAAGATTAACAAAGATTAAGAGAGAAGAGATTATACCAACTAACAAGGAGATAAAAAGATGAGAACTTGCATTAATAAGAAACCCAAATAATCTCCAAGGTTGTCAACCTTGGATGAATCTTCAAGAATCTTCTTAATACAAGACTAATTAACTAGATAATCTAAGATTAACAAAAGTTTTAAAGAAAGATTAGGATAATGAGAGGAGCACTAAATCTAGGGTTTTGAATGTAGAGAGGTCTAAGATAGTCCAATGTAATGTAAGATGCTTAAACAATACAAGGGAGGAGTATTTATAAGGTTACAAGAGTGAAGGAGGAGAAAAGAAGTCACGCGGCCTACAGCAGTCCCGTCCCGGTCGGGATGGATGGTCCCGGTCGGGATGACACACCCTTCCCGGTCGGGACGGTCTCATCCCGGTCGGGACGGCCTAAACAGCAGCCCTTTGATTCGTGCACCCCTTCCCGGTCGGGAAGGCTACTCATCCCGCCCGAGAAGGGTCTTGTAGGCCTCTATTACGATCATAAGGGTCCCTCCTTGCTTCTCATGGGCTTCTCATCGATTCTCGGGGCTTGGGATCGAGTCTAAGAGGCTCGGGAATGATTCCCAAGGTCTCGGGATCAAATCCGAGGCACCGAGTGATCGTTCCTTCTCTTCGTTGGCTCCAAAAGTGTAGGAAACGAGTTCGAATCGTTCCAATTCTCCATGAATGGTCTTGGGAACCTAAAACGAACTGGAAGAAGCATAAGTAGCTCTGAAACCGCTGCAAAGAGCGATTTCAGAAGAGAAACCGGGACCAAACACAAGAAAATAGGCACTACGAACTACACTTATCAACTCCCCCACACTTAACCCTTACTCGCCCTCGAGTAAGCACGAACTAACTAATAAACTAATAAAAACTAAAATACTAGCCGAGCGGGTATTAGCGCACCCTACACCCTTTCAACTCATGCGAGACCACTTAGAGGACAAGTGCTCTCCGCAAGGCAAGTGTGGTCTTGCGACAAAACTGCGGATGCAACTGGACACGAAAACACTCAAACAAACAAACAATTGGTTGCATCAAGACAAAACAAATACCGCTTCTCTCAACAAAGCGGTGAAAAGACACCGGTTAAGGACTCAAGGCAAGTGACAACGTTCCCAAGCTAGCAATACAAACCGAAATGGACAAAACCCTAATAGTATGACAACAAAGCAATAAAAACGTTGGTAACTTACCTAGGTTCCTCCTAACCTTCTAAGAACGTACCACGGGATGATAGGCGGGATGGAAAAAGGATGAACCACGGAGTTAGTCGACACTATAGGTAAGTGAAGTCCCGCCCCCTTTAGCGTTAAGCCAAGAGGGTCGTCCCATATCCAAAATCGCTCAACTAGTCCAAGTAAAAAGGTGGGTAGTTTGCAAAATGAGGGAAGACCGATCATTACCGCTATCATCCTTCCTAGGGACTCGGTCCTTTGGTAGGTTCTTCACGGTAACGATCGGAAAAAGGCTTATTTTTGAGATGTGGGGATTCTTTTTGAGAGACGGTTTTCTTTTGGCATTTTTCTTTCTTTTGCATTTTTGCTTTTGAGTTTCAATGCCACATCTTTTTTTTCTTCTGTTGTATTTTGTTTTTCTTTTGTTGTGCCTTTTCTTTTTCTTCTTTCTTTTCTTTTCTTTCTTTTTCTCTTTTCATTTTTCTTTCTTTTTCTTGGTTTGCCCTTTTGGCTTGATTTTGTAGGCATTTCTTGCAACCAAGTAACAACTTATGAAATTTGCAACTTACTTGTGGAAATGTGTATGAAGTAGGGAAATGGGTAGGTCGGGATTCGCGATCTCCCTTCAAACCCACAAAAAGGTGGAGAACTTGGACTAATCAAACAATTTCGGACATGGTCACCTAAGAGACGGGACCCGGCAACCAAGGCCTTTTCACTCCGTGGGTGGTCAGAATGATCAAAATGCAAATCCTGAAGTAAATCCCTAGTAGACTAGGTGGACTCAAGGTAAGAAACCAACGAAATCATTGATTTAGGGTCATTCTACTAGACTAAAGTCCAAGACTCGACTCATACTACTAGAAAGGGAAAGTAAACACTTGCACACTAGCCTCAAAACCAAGTTTCTTTTTACACACTAGACACAACTACACATCACAAGACGAAGACACGACGAAAACGAAATAAAAAGAGGCAAAGGCAACAAAACAAGACAAAACAAAACAAACACATAAAGAGAACAAACACCACCCCGAATTTCCAAATAAGCAACCAATCAACCACAAATCTTCATAAAGCTCCACCCGAGCACACATCATCACAAATCTCCTCCACACTCCACAAGAGATAAAGAGAAAAAAGGGATAGAAAGGCGTTACCGGATGTCTTGAAAGCCTTCCAAAGTTAACGGTGATTAGGCGCCCTACAAGGAAAAAGGGAGGCAAACACACACAACACAACAAAAGTACGACACAACGACACAAAAAGAGAAAGACACAAAAGAAAATCTTTTTTTTGATTTTTGTGAAAAAAATTCAAATTTTTATGGTTTTTTAAGATTTTTCGAAAAACAACGAAAATAAAATTAAACTATACTAGAATATCGCTCCCCCACACTTAAACCGAGCAACGTCCTCATGCTCAATCAGTAGTGTGCGGAGGCACTAAAAAGAAAAGAAACTACGAAAATAAAACTAAAAATCAAAAAGAAAAGCGGAGAAAAGGTAGAATGTGTCCGGCCGGGGTGTAATCAAGTCACCATGGGCCGAGACGAGAAAAGATATGGATGGGGGAAGAATGAAAAGAAAATAAAAGGAAATGGGAGGGGAGGACTAGGTGTAATCAAGTCACCTAGCCCGGATTCCGCCCGAATCCGACTAAATCCTAACAAAAGAAAAAGTGAAGATACTTGCAAATTTGGATTTTGAAATGACTCTCGATGTAGTCACGTCATCGAGAGTCGGCAGCAACGACTACCAAGGCCTCGAGGGCCACCATGACACAAAAGTGTACGAGGGGAAGGGAACAAACAAAGGAAGACAAGCAATAAAAGACGGAAAAGAAAGGATAGTTGCCGTACCAATCGGTTAGCAACTCACTCGCTCCATCGTCTCAATGTTCGATATCGGCACATAGCTAGTCTTCATCATTGTTATTCCTCTTTGATCTTGATAAGCCCGCATGGTTGAAGTATTAAGCTTGCAAAGGTATAGGGAGGTGGGTTTTGATGTGAAACTCGGTGTAAAGCGAAGAGAAAATGAGGTGAATGTGTGTATATAAAGTGTAGGGGTCATATGATAGGTGCAAGGGTTGGTAGGGAGGTTGGGAGGGGGTATAAAATGGTTGGGTGGGCTCGAATGTCGAAGAGGAAGCAAGTGCATTATCCCGGCCGGGATGGATGGTCCCGGTCGGGATGGCACACCCTTCCCGGTCGGAAAGCCCCCTTCCCGGTCGGGACGACACAACAGAAAGCTCAATATTTGGCACCCTCATCCCGATCGGGATGACATCCTTCCCGGTCGGGATGGTTCATCCTTCCCGGTCGGGATGCTCTCTTCTCGGCCGGGAAGAGTCTTCTAACCCTCTATAACCCCAAAAGCTTGTCCAAAGCTTCAAAAACCGACTCCCTTGCTCACAATCCAAGCTCTATCAATAACCACACCTACCAAATATGCTCAATAAACATCCATCAAAATCCCTCCCTCGCATCGCTCATCAAACATCCAAATAACAAGAATTTCACAAAACTCAAAAGGATAAGGAAGAGATATATACAAAGATACATTCCTTTTGGAACTCCGTCAAACCAAGGATGGTGCATTCTTCAATCATTTTTTTTAACAACACTTGGCCAATTCCATCGCCATCTAGGGCACGAAGAAACAAATCGAAGGCTCTCGAGAAGTCTTCGATCAAGCTAGTAGAATACCAACCTCCACTCCAATGGGTCTTCATGATCTAACCTCGAGGTTCCCGGGGCATCCCGGTCTACTAAGTTCAATGGCTTGAACTTGTACTTGCGATCCTTTGGGATATACCCAAACGTCCATCTATCTTCATGTGGCCCCAAGGGAGGCTCAACGTTTTTCTTGCCTTGCAACTTGTCCTCAATATCATGATATGGGCATTCATCCGCCCCAAGTTCGGAATCATCATCCTCAATTCCATAGAAGTTGTTCTTCAAGATTTTACCCGACTCATCCCCTAGATCGATGTCTTTCATGGCGTGGATCATATTACAAGACTCATCATTAGTAGGCGAGGTGTTTCCTTGGAGGTCAAACACGAGCTTCTCATCGCCTAGCTCAAATGTGATTCTACCGTTCTTTACATCAATCATAGCACCGGCGGTATGTAGAAATGGGCGCCCAAGGATAATGGGAGTGATAGCATCTTCCGACATGTCAATTACAAGGAAGTCGACCGGAATGAAGAACTTCCCGATTCTTAGTGGCACATCTTCTAGCATCCCCAATGGTCGGTTGAGTGAACGATCGGCCATTTGGAGTGTAATAGAAGTACACTTGAGCTCCTTCATCCCAAGTCGCTCACAAATGGAATAGGGAATGATGCTTACACTCGCACCCAGATCACATAATGCTCTATCAATTCTCAAGTGGCCTATGGTGCATGGGATTGAGAAACTACCCGGATCCTTCAACTTGGGAAGCGTAGAACCTTGAAAGAGCTCGCTCACCTCTCATGTGAACGCTATGGTTTCTTCCTTGTCGATGGATTTCTTCCTAGCCAGGATTTCTTTCATAAATCTTCCATATGCCGGTATTTGGGTAAGTAGATCGGTAAAAGGGACACTTACATCCAATTTCTTCACAATATCTAGGAACATGTCATATTGAACATCCACCTTAGTCTTCAATTGCCGTGTTGGGAAAGGCAACTTGATATGCACCTTGTCTTGCTCATTAGGGTTGGACTTTTCAAATGACATCTTCCCTTTTCCTTTGTCTTTTCTTTGAAGTGGGGGAAGTTTGTTTTCATGGGGTTTCTCAATCTCCCACAAAACTTGTTCCTCCATTGGATTTCCCAAGCTTGAATTGTCTTGAAGTGGAGATACAACCTCTTTCATTGGTTCTTGCTCATTAGGGAGTAAGGGGGAGTCATAAGATGCACCACTCCTCAAGGTAATAGCATTCACACGTTCAAATTTCACCGTTTCACCTTGAGGAGGTAGTTGCCCCTTTTGCCTTGAAGAGCTACCTGAAGCAACTTGAGCTATTTGGGTTCCGAGCATCTTCATATGAGCATCTCTTGCCAAGTTATCTCTTTGAAGTTGAGCAATAAGTTCTTGTTGGGATCTTTGTGTCTCCAATTGACTTCTTTGCATCTCCAACATTTGCTTTTGTATATCTAAATCCCGAGGTGGAGATTGTTGGTTATGAGGAATGTTGGTGATGGCTAGAGGAATGCCATAATCATGAATAGGAGACCGACTCCTTTGCTTGCTTTCATGTTGAGTACCTTGAGATCCTTGTTTTGCTGATGGTTCCCTTGGAACCCATGAGAGTTGCCTTGATTAAGGCCTTAATTGTTACCAAGGTTGTAGTTATGGTGTCCTTGGGAGTGTTGGTTCCCTTGGAAACCACCTTGATTGAAGTTCCCTTGTTGGAACCCTTGATTGTTGTTGAAGGTACCCTGGTTATGTTGTTTGAAGTTGTTGGATGGCCTTGGGTTGCCTACATAACCTTGGTTGCTTTGATTTTTGTCCCTTAAGGGAGGTGGAACATATGGACGGTGTTGTAGAGATTGTTGTTGGGAAGCTTGTTGGGAAGCTTGAAACATGTGAGGATATGGGGCACCTTGCTTGAACGCTTGAAAGGCGTTCACTTGCTCAATACTACCTCGACAATTTAGAGGCTCGTGTCCAAATATCCCGCAAATATCGCATATCCCATAATAAGTTGTAGGAGGTACAACTCCCAAAGCATTGACTTCATGAATCGTGTATTGGTTGGAGGAACTAGTGCTTTGAACTTGATTAAGGTGGCTTTGGAGCTTCTTATCAATAGTATCCATGTGAGTTTTCAATTGGGCTCCAAGATCGGCACTTAGTTGTGTGATGGCATCAATTTCATGCCTTCCCCCTCGATTCGCCTTCCTAGGCCTAGAATATTGGGAATTGTGGACCGCCATTTCTTCAATTCTAGCCCATGTTTGATCGTCATCGACCTCGGTAAACCTTCCATTAGATCCCATGTTGAGTATGGCCCTAGAATCTTCATATAAACCATTCCAAAAATTTTGTACAAGGAACCATTGGGCCAACCCATGATGGGGACAAGAATGGATCAAGGCCTTAAACCTTTCCCACGACTCATAGAGACTTTCTTCGTCACGTTGTTGAAACCCTGTGATAGAAGCTCTTAAAAGATTAGTCTTCTCCGGTGGGTAGAATTGTTGGTAGAACGCTAGGGCTAGCTTCTTCCAAGTGTCTATACCGACAGCCGCCTTATCTAGGCCTTTGAACCATTGATTTGCCTTGCCGATCAAAGAAAAGTGAAATAATACCCACCGGATTTGGTCTTGGGTTATTCCCGTTTGTGATATGGCATTGCAATAATCTAAGAAGGTTTCCATGTGTTGATGTGGATCCTCCGTAGGCAAGCCACTAAATTGGCTCCGCTCGACCAATTGGGTGAATTGAGTCTTAGCCACAAAATTGCCGGTGTAGGTCTCCGGTAAAGCGGTGGGACCGGGCAAGACATCTTCCGTAAACGTCGAGTGCGAAGAGAACTTAGGCATTATTGGATATGCGGGAGAGGACGGTGTAGATAGTGTTGATGTAGATGTAGAAGGAGAACTAGGTTGAGAACCGTGACTAGAAGTACCAAAAGGATTGATGAAATTTCCTTCGGCCATCTCTCGAGGTATTTCCTCTAAGTCGGATCCTTGAGCTTGTTCTTGATTGGTATTGCTAGCACTTGGTTGAGAGATTCTAACCCGGTCAATCGTCCGTTGGCGAAAGGCTCTAAAGAGTCTTTCCGGCTCTGGATTGAAGAGAAAGAAATCGCCTCCCCTCCTAGGCATACACTACACACTCAAACAAACGTGAGAACACCTAGTGCTTTATGGGCACTAGGCAAGGACAATAAACAAACACAACGGGAGACAAAGAGAAATAAAGCTATGAAAACGAGAAAAACCTACAAAATATGCACAAGAGATAGAAGAAGAGCATAAGAAGGGTAACTAAGTCAAGCTATAAGCAAACTAAGTCTAAACAACGTCGTCCCCGGCAACGGCGCCAACTTGATGGTGGGGATTGCCGTGGGTCCCAACCGATCAAGTAGAATCCAACTATACCTAACGGGTAGCTAGGGTAAGTCGGGTCGTATCCACGGAGACGGCTATCGGTGTCTAGACTAAGTCTACCTAAAAACGAGGCTAAGTCACAAACAAACACAAAGATGATGAGAATTGACTAACTATGATGGTTGGAGGAGATGAAAGTGGACTAGCAATGTACTATGTATGATATGAACTAATGAAATAACTAAAGATTAACTAAGGAAGTAAACTAAAGAAGATGATCGACTAAAGGGGTAGAGGAATCAAATATGGGAAAGAGTAGGGTTAGGTCGGGTTCATAAGTGTAGTAGGATGATTGGGTAATCAAGGGTGTAGGTGCCACTTAGTTACTAAGGTCGGTTTGCTCTCTCGCGCCAAAGCCAAAGTCCGCACTCTCGTGTCAAAGACTAGACCCGAACATTTACGCTAGATACTACTCAAAACACAAGCATTCAACCACAAATTAGTCACACAATGAGAAGAGAAAGACAAGCATGAGAAGCATTGGCCACTACTACCCACACAAGCAATACAACAAACACATAGTGTGCCCAATATGTGACTAGCAACAAAGAATCACCTTTACCCACAATCAAACCCTAATCACCCATAATCCACACTTAACCCCCCTACTAACCCCACAAGGAATCTACTCACTCATTATCAAACTAATACTAACATAAATAAGAGTAATCAACATAAACATCCAAACATTCATAATGAACAAACAAGAACAACAAACAATATGTAAAGATTAAAACTTGAAAGATTAACAAAGATTAAGAGAGAAGAGATTATACCAACTAACAAGGAGATAAAAAGATGAGAACTTGCATTAATAAGAAACCCAAATAATCTCCAAGGTTGTCAAGCTTGGATGAATCTTCAAGAATCTTCTTAATACAAGACTAATTAACTAGATAATCTAAGATTAACAAAAGTTTTAAAGAAAGATTAGGATAATGAGAGGAGCACTAAATCTAGGGTTTTGAATGTAGAGAGGTCTAAGATAGTCCAATGTAATGTAAGATGCTTAAACAATACAAGGGAGGAGTATTTATAAGGTTACAAGAGTGAAGAAGGAGAAAAGAAGTCACGCGGCCTACAGCAGTCCCGTCCCGGTCAGGATGGATGGTCCCGGTCGGGATGACACACCCTTCCCGGTCGGGACGGTCTCATCCCGGTCGGGACGGCTACTCATCCCGCCCGAGAAGGGTCTTGTAGGCCTCTATTACGATCATAAGGGTCCCTCCTTGCTTCTCATGGGCTTCTCATCGATTCTCGGGGCTCGGGATCGAGTCTATGTAACAACCCGGATTTTCCAAACTTTATAAATAAGTATATAATAGGAAACAGCGGAAGACATGATACATATCCAAGTCATTACTATTCTCAACTAATTAGATTACTTTTTAATAATTATTAAAGTACTTAAATGTTACATTTAATTATAACAATTTATGAAGAAATAGAAATACATTCGAGTCCCATCTTGATCAGCTATCTTCAACTTTGCCCGTCTGAGGAATGGTCAGTCTCCCTTAATCTGACGATTATAATATTTTAAAAGAATTTCATAGAAAAACAAATCGTCAGGTGGGTAAATTATCAAAATTTTATATGAACAAAATATTAAATCAAACATAGATCAAATAACAGTACATAGATGCACAATCGATAACACATAACTTTAGAAATCGTAAGAAATGTTTTAAGTGCCGTATTATTTTAGAAAAGTTTTATCACGATATACCGGCCAATTATTGTACAAGTTCCGAATAAGTTTTGTATTTGATACTTGTACAATAATAATATACCGCCAATCACACCGATACCAGGGGGCTTACATTATTACCCCTGTTTACCGTGGTGACATAAACACGTTTAAAACAAAATTCGTCCTCTCATCTCCAGGGTCGAATGCCGGATACGTGGGGTTGTTACCCGCACCATGGACTACTCACCACCCGGCTGGTTATCCCCGCAGCCACGCTCCAATCGTCGACTCACGGAAACCCGTGTGCGATCCACCTAACACGTACGGGACTGATCAGGTCCCCACCTAAAGTATGGCCACACTCCCGCCTACTCTCGAGTCAATGTCAGCACAGCCAAAGACCCTTCGTACGCTACGGACGGTTTTATACGGTTAAGCTAAGCGCTATTCTTCCAAGTTATCTCGTACACAATAGAGACAACCTGATTTCCCGCAAAATTAGATTTCGAATAAAGTTCTAAAAATGCCCAATAAAATATACAATCTTTTGAATTATATTTAGAAAACATTATGTGTTATCCAACTCGAATTCCATAAGAGTTTCCTTTTCTTGAAATCAGATACATATATATAAATATATATTAATAACCACATAACACATAATCAAATAAAAGATCTTCTTACGGAGTTGTCCCTATTTGTAGGCTGGGATTTGGCTAACGAACTTGGTTAATAAGTCAAATGATTAATATGACCATTTAATAGGCTTTAATCGTTGGTCCTTTAATATTAGATCATTTTGGATTATCGTTGGTCAAAACTCACAATTAATAAATATTGTGATTTATAAGATAATTTTGTGATACAACTATTTAAATAACCATGATCCAATTAATCAAGATTAACAATTAGCCACTTGATAGTAGACTCACAGTTTAACAAAACACAAGTACAAATAACAACAAGGTTATGTAGCATAATAATAATAATAATAATAATAATAATAATAATAATAATACTAATAATTATTAAATAAATTGAAATAAAAAGATTAAACTTAGATTAGCCGTTTCTTTTTCTACTCACCAAATCATTAAAAGAAAACTCCCCATTTCTACAAATAGTCTACCACATCAATGCTTTCAAAAATATGATTCAAATAATCAACAAAAATCTAGCATGCAACACATAATATAATGAAATATTATTATTATTATTATTATTATTATTATTATTATTTTGCTGATTTCCCAATTGTTTGTCAAATTACCCACATGCAAACTAATTTACCTTCAAACAAACATGCAAATCAAATTTAATCTCAATCAATAGATTTTATGGAGAAATTCATCTAATAATGAAATTCTCACACAAGTTTGACGATTTACCCACCGAAATATTTTATAGAGATTTCGGTCAAGTGAATAAAATCTGGAGCATCGACTTCCTCTCCAACTTCTTGTTTTCATCTAGTAGACCGAACCACCGTTAAAAGAAAGCAAATAGTAATAAAAACAAATCAGAATCTCTTTGCACCACTATATTATGTTGAACCAAATTATTCAAGTAGAAATGGATTTTATACCCAGATCTACTCGTATGTAGACATGCATGTATCGATTATACAATGAAAAATTCATAATCGAGGTTGGAAAGTACCTTAATGAAATTAGGATAGGGATGAATAGAGATGAAATGCATGAGTAGGATGATTATATTATTATCATTATTTATAAGTATTATTGTTATTATTGCTGAGGCCCTTGTTTCGTAACAATGGACTAATGGAGGAACTCTCCAATTTTTTTAGCTTTGACTGGATTAGGAAGAGGAAGGAAGTAATAGGTAGGAAAAGGATTTAATTTAGGTTTGAATAATATAAGAGATGCAAGGGGTCCGTAAATGGGGAAGGTAATGAGCTATTTTTCGGTCTTATTTCGGTTTTTTTTTTCTTTTGTTTGTTGTACACTATCTCATACGGAGTAATAATCTAAATGTTTAAATATTTTAATAAATACGATGATCGTTTTGAGCTACAAATCTTTTAAGTACTAATAAATTCAAATCGAAATAATTTTTTTTTATATATATGGGTGGTGTAATTGGATCGATAAGAGCCAACTAATTTATTAGCTAGGTCGACTTAAGTTGTCTTAAGCTGAGCTGAAAAAGCATTATAAGCTTAATATGTTTAAATATAATATGCCCAAGAGTAAACAAAATAAATGAATAAAATTACATATTAAAATTTTATAATAAAGGGTTAAAATGAGAAAATAAAAATATGAAGTTTCTGACCATCCCACGGAAGGGGGTCCGGTAGTTTCTAAAATACAACAAAATATAATGTGAAATAGGAAAAATTTATAAAAGATTATTAAAAATACGGGGTGTTACAGTCTTACCCCCTAACAAAAAGTTTCGTCCTCGAAACTTGTAAAGTGCTAAAATATAAAGGATGATCTATGTTCCCTAATACAAACCTTACTTTCCCAAAATTCTCTGTTAAACCACATACGAGTCTAATCCATAATCAGATGGTCGTATGCTTATATCCTCAAATGTATTATTTTTCATATTATTCTATTTCCTCAAATGTATTATTATTATTATTCCTATCATCCTATATCCTCAAATGCACTATAAATATTCTGACTAGATCATGACCCACAAAATTCAAATAATAATTTAGCCTCAATATATTTCCACGTACATCCCATAAATCAGTGTCTATCTTATATAATATACGAATCTAGTTCCTTATAAGATGATGTACTATATCCTCGAGTTTATCAAGTCATTTCAACTGCCAACTTAGTCCATAAAATCCGTAGAATTATAAGACATATCTGCCTCGATACATTTTAAATAACCATCTTAACCGTATAATCGCATGATCTCCCAGCAACATTCTCATATGAACATGCACAAGACCCTCTCACTCCTAAGTTCCTCAAAATTATGTTTTCAAGCTTCCATATATTATTCCATAAAAGAGAATGTCTAATTATCAAATTAAAATTATATCTAATAAGCCCAAAATTCTCTCTTTTTATAATTCCATTAGTCCATGATGTAATATGTCTCTAATCGTCCTTATTAGTTTTCACCTCTATATACCACGATCGTCTAACAAAAACACAAGTATATATACCCTAATGACACAATTCCACATCTCATGTTTCCTATTTCCTCCAAATTAATATAATGTTTAATCCCCTAAACATTCTAGAGACCATCGATCATTTCTTTTATCATCGTTCTTCCAAGGTTAATATCAATCCATAATGAAGTTATTCTCAATACTTCAATATTTTCCTTTCAACTACCAAACTCACTCTTTTAACTTCATATTACCCAAATATGTTCTCGATCCATTCAAGGACTTATATTCAGAAAAACCTAAAATATCCTAAAATAGTGGTTTTACAAATTAATATCCATAAAACAATACCACATCTTATTACCTATTCACCTTTAGATTATTGTTCAAGTACTCCTCAAAGAATATCATTTCTCTCCATTTGAAATGTAATTATCTCACCCTCTATTATTCATCCATTAATGCCACATCTCAAATAAGGTTTCAAATGGGGTAGGAGGGTTAGAAATTCTTAAAATTTAATGTTTAGGAGAATAAAATTTCAAAGAATTATATTTAAAGGTCAAGATAGAATTGACTTTTAAATAAAGAGGATAATTAAGATAGAAAAACAAAAATGAATACATTTTAAATAAAATTTCCAATCAAAAAATAAAATTTCAAACTAAGTTAAGAGTGAATAAGACCTACTATTTAGATCAAAGGTGAAAATGATTTTAAAAATAAAACATTAAGGATTATAAAAATCAAATACTAATCAAAAGAATATTAGGCTCAAGAGACAACATAAGTTATACCGAATTTACCCTTAGAATGACATTACTGATAAGAGAAGTATGTCTTTATAAATATTGTGAGGGAATAAGTGCTCATTGGGACGAAGGAGGTTCAATTTAAGGATCTTACAACATGGAGCAAAGTAGTGGTTAGCCAATGGTTTTAGAATTTTGTCAATGGTAAAATAGGCATTTCGAATAGCTGGACTTAATATTACATCCTATATAGGAGCAAAGACAATTTGAGAGATAAGGAAAGAAGGACGATATATACTCCAATCATGAAAAGCATCTTAAGCATTAGGGGAAACGATGGGAAGTAAGGCAAATGTTGTAAGGTTGGTGTAAAGCTGACAGAAACATGATAAGTTTTAGGCTTAATTGGTATATGACTAGTTAATGAAATAAAATAATGCAGTAAGTGTTGGTTCAGATGATTAAGAGGCAAAAAGGTGATTCTAAGTCGTGGATTCATAGCATCAATGACGAGACAAGAGAAGTTTGTATTAGTAGACAATATGCATAAGAAAAGGTTTTCTAATAACCAACACGTGTGTTCGATGTAGACAAGATGTGGAAAGTCACTCACACTTATTTTTCAATGTGTTCTTATGCAAACAAAATGTGACATGAGCTAAAGCAATGGGCATAAGTTGAGTGGGGATCTCGATATATTGAAATAAAATGAAGTGCCGCAAGACAACGGAAAAGAAGCATTGACAATGCACTACTTCAGCAGTTGTAATTCACCATATACTTGGATTAAAAGAAACATCAGAATATTTACTAATATAGAAAGGTGGTGTAAAATTGATAAATCAAATAAACTTCGCTAGACTGAGAGGTAAGGGATAGAATTGAACCGGAATATGATAGGATATACGAATGTATAGTCTGGTAAGATAGGTTCCTCGTATTTCCTAAATAGATGAATAAAAGAGACATAAACTTTCTCACAAAAATGGTAGTATGGAGTAGAAACTTCAAAATTTATTATAATGAAATGAAAGAAAGAGTAATAAACTTTCTTGCAAAAATAATGGCATGAATTAGAAAGTTCTAATGAAATGAAAGTAAAGGTATCAAACTTAAGTGAATTTGGAAAGATGGAAAAAGTTCAAGTAACAAAGTGAGAATTCGAAAATACGATCGATAAGATGATGATGATGGTGTATAAAACTTTATAGCGAATTAAAAGAAACGAAGAAAACATACATATTTCCGATAATTTATTTAATACTACGACAAATTATAAGTAAGATGAAAGAATTATTAAATTAACAAAAATTTTAAATGAAACACGGTATGTGAAGATTTTCAAATTTTGTTATTAAATAAAGGTGTCTTGAATATTACGTATGTTAGTTATTTCTTATATTTAATTAATAATTTAGATACGTTATTTTATACCCTGCAACCAAAGTAACCAAGTTAGTATGGCAGGGAGTTAACCCACCAACACAGATCAAGACACACGTTATTATAACTAGGTTAAGAAAATTGCATCCCAAAATTACTACGATCTCTAAAAGTACTTGATGACGCAATGGACTTTCCTTCTTAATGGCAGCGTGATAATCCTTACTTGATTTTGACGGGTCTTCATGAGATAAATTAGTTGTATATATATGTAAATAAAAATTACTATTAAGGAATATATAATTTCTTATAACTATATAATATTTCAGACAAACATATATATCATAATATAACACATATATTGATAATACTATTAAGGACTATTTAATATGTACATAACTACATAACATACACATAAATACACATTACAATGTATGTCACATAAATCAAAAACAAGTATAAAACAAAACCTACGGGTTCCTAAAACTAGGTCGGTCCTTAGTTGTTTCTACCCTTTTACTTTTTTTTTATTCAAGTGATCTAGTTACTTTTAATCTATATATTATCCTAGAAAATAGATGACTCGATTCCGCTAGCCGAGTTAGTTGGGAGTATAAGACTCTATTTCCAACTTAGTCGGGAATTTTAAAGCTCTAGAGCAGATAAGTCATCAGACCGTGCTCTGATACCAACTGTAACAACCCGGATTTTCCAGACTTTATAAATAAGTATATAATAGGAAACAGCGGAAGACATGATACATATCCGAGTCATTACTATTCTCAACTAATTAGATTACTTTTTAATAATTATTAAAGTACTTAAATGTTACATTTAATTATAACAATTTATGAAGAAATAGAAATACATTCGAGTCCCATCTTGATCAGCTATCTTCAACTTTGCCCGTCTGAGGAATGGTCAGTCTCCCTTAATCTGACGATTATAATATTTTAAAAGAATTTCATAGAAAAACAAATCGTCAGGTGGGTAAATTATCAAAATTTTATATGAACAAAATATTAAATCAAACATAGATCAAATAACAGTACATAGATGCACAATCGATAACACATAACTTTAGAAATCGTAAGAAATGTTTTAAGTGCCGTATTATTTTAGAAAAGTTTTATCACGATATACCGGCCAATTATTGTACAAGTTCCGAATAAGTTTTGTATTTGATACTTGTACAATAATAATATACCGCCAATCACACCGATACCAGGGGGCTTACATTATTACCCATGTTTACCGTGGTGACATAAACACGTTTAAAACAAAATTCGTCCTCTCATCTCCAGGGTCGAATGCCGGATACGTGGGGTTGTTACCCGCACCATGGACTACTCACCACCCGGCTGGTTATCCCCGCAGCCACGCTCCAATCGTCGACTCACGGAAACCCGTGTGCGATCCACCTAACACGTACGGGACTGATCAGGTCCCCACCTAAAGTATGGCCACACTCCCGCCTACTCTCGAGTCAATGTCAGCACAGCCAAAGACCCTTCGTACGCTACGGACGGTTTTATACGGTTAAGCTAAGCGCTATTCTTCCAAGTTATCTCGTACACAATAGAGACAACCTGATTTCCCGCAAAATTAGATTTCGAATAAAGTTCTAAAAATGCCCAATAAAATATACAATCTTTTGAATTATATTTAGAAAACATTATGTGTTATCCAACTCGAATTCCATAAGAGTTTCCTTTTCTTGAAATCAGATACATATATATAAATATATATTAATAACCACATAACACATAATCAAATAAAAGATCTTCTTACGGAGTTGTCCCTATTTGTAGGCTGGGATTTGGCTAACGAACTTGGTTAATAAGTCAAATGATTAATATGACCATTTAATAGGCTTTAATCGTTGGTCCTTTAATATTAGATCATTTTGGATTATCGTTGGTCAAAACTCACAATTAATAAATATTGTGATTTATAAGATAATTTTGTGATACAACTATTTAAATAACCATGATCCAATTAATCAAGATTAACAATTAGCCACTTGATAGTAGACTCACAGTTTAACAAAACACAAGTACAAATAACAACAAGGTTATGTAGCATAATAATAATAATAATCATAATAATAATAATAATAATACTAATAATTATTAAATAAATTGAAATAAAAAGATTAAACTTAGATTAGCCGTTTCTTTTTCTACTCACCAAATCATTAAAAGAAAACTCCCCATTTCTACAAATAGTCTACCACATCAATGCTTTCAAAAATATGATTCAAATAATCAACAAAAATCTAGCATGCAACACATAATATAATGAAATATTATTATTATTATTATTATTATTATTATTATTATTTTGCTGATTTCCCAATTGTTTGTCAAATTACCCACATGCAAACTAATTTACCTTCAAACAAACATGCAAATCAAATTTAATCTCAATCAATAGATTTTATGGAGAAATTCATCTAATAATGAAATTCTCACACAAGTTTGACGATTTACCCACCGAAATATTTTATAGAGATTTCGGTCAAGTGAATAAAATCTGGAGCATCGACTTCCTCTCCAACTTCTTGTTTTCATCTAGTAGACCGAACCACCGTTAAAAGAAAGCAAATAGTAATAAAAACAAATCAGAATCTCTTTGCACCACTATATTATGTTGAACCAAATTATTCAAGTAGAAATGGATTTTATACCCAGATCTACTCGTATGTAGACATGCATGTATCGATTATACAATGAAAAATTCATAATCGAGGTTGGAAAGTACCTTAATGAAATTAGGATAGGGATGAATAGAGATGAAATGCATGAGTAGGATGATTATATTATTATCATTATTTATAAGTATTATTGTTATTATTGCTGAGGCCCTTGTTTCGTAACAATGGACTAATGGAGGAACTCTCCAATTTTTTTAGCTTTGACTGGATTAGGAAGAGGAAGGAAGTAATAGGTAGGAAAAGGATTTAATTTAGGTTTGAATAATACAAGAGATGCAAGGGGTCCGTAAATGGGGAAGGTAATGAGCTATTTTTCGGTCTTATTTCGGGTTTTTTTTTCTTTTGTTTGTTGTACACTATCTCATACGGAGTAATAATCTAAATGTTTAAATATTTTAATAAATACGATGATCGTTTTGAGCTACAAATCTTTTAAGTACTAATAAATTCAAATCGAAATAATTTTTTTTTATATATATGGGTGGTGTAATTGGATCGATAAGAGCCAACTAATTTATTAGCTAGGTCGACTTAAGTTGTCTTAAGCTGAGCTGAAAAAGCATTATAAGCTTAATATGTTTAAATATAATATGCCCAAGAGTAAACAAAATAAATGAATAAAATTACATATTAAAATTTTATAATAAAGGGTTAAAATGAGAAAATAAAAATATGAAGTTTCTGACCATCCCACGGAAGGGGGTCCGGTAGTTTCTAAAATACAACAAAATATAATGTGAAATAGGAAAAATTTATAAAAGATTATTAAAAATACGGGGTGTTACAGTCTTACCCCCTAACAAAAAGTTTCGTCCTCGAAACTTGTAAAGTGCTAAAATATAAAGGATGATCTATGTTCCCTAATACAAACCTTACTTTCCCAAAATTCTCTGTTAAACCACATACGAGTCTAATCCATAATCAGATGGTCGTATGCTTATATCCTCAAATGTATTATTTTTCATATTATTCTATTTCCTCAAATGTATTATTATTATTATTCCTATCATCCTATATCCTCAAATGCACTATAAATATTCTGACTAGATCATGACCCACAAAATTCAAATAATAATTTAGCCTCAATATATTTCCACGTACATCCCATAAATCAGTGTCTATCTTATATAATATACGAATCTAGTTCCTTATAAGATGATGTACTATATCCTCGAGTTTATCAAGTCATTTCAACTGCCAACTTAATCCATAAAATCCGTAGAATTATAAGACATATCTGCCTCGATACATTTTAAATAACCATCTTAACCGTATAATCGCATGATCTCCCAGCAACATTCTCATATGAACATGCACAAGACCCTCTCACTCCTAAGTTCCTCAAAATTATGTTTTCAAGCTTCCATATATTATTCCATAAAAGAGAATGTCTAATTATCAAATTAAAATTATATCTAATAAGCCCAAAATTCTCTCTTTTTATAATTCCATTAGTCCATGATGTAATATGTCTCTAATCGTCCTTATTAGTTTTCACCTCTATATACCACGATCGTCTAACAAAAACACAAGTATATATACCCTAATGACACAATTCCACATCTCATGTTTCCTATTTCCTCCAAATTAATATAATGTTTAATCCCCTAAACATTCTAGAGACCATCGATCATTTCTTTTATCATCGTTCTTCCAAGGTTAATATCAATCCATAATGAAGTTATTCTCAATACTTCAATATTTTCCTTTCAACTACCAAACTCACTCTTTTAACTTCATATTACCCAAATATGTTCTCGATCCATTCAAGGACTTATATTCAGAAAAACCTAAAATATCCTAAAATAGTGGTTTTACAAATTAATATCCATAAAACAATACCACATCTTATTACCTATTCACCTTTAGATTATTGTTCAAGTACTCCTCAAAGAATATCATTTCTCTCCATTTGAAATGTAATTATCTCACCCTCTATTATTCATCCATTAATGCCACATCTCAAATAAGGTTTCAAATGGGGTAGGAGGGTTAGAAATTCTTAAAATTTAATGTTTAGGAGAATAAAATTTCAAAGAATTATATTTAAAGGTCAAGATAGAATTGACTTTTAAATAAAGAGGATAATTAAGATAGAAAAACAAAAATGAATACATTTTAAATAAAATTTCCAATCAAAAAATAAAATTTCAAACTAAGTTAAGAGTGAATAAGACCTACTATTTAGATCAAAGGTGAAAATGATTTTAAAAATAAAACATTAAGGATTATAAAAATCAAATACTAATCAAAAGAATATTAGGCTCAAGAGACAACATAAGTTATACCGAATTTACCCTTAGAATGACATTACTGATAAGAGAAGTATGTCTTTATAAATATTGTGAGGGAATAAGTGCTCATTGGGACGAAGGAGGTTCAATTTAAGGATCTTACAACATGGAGCAAAGTAGTGGTTAGCCAATGGTTTTAGAATTTTGTCAATGGTAAAATAGGCATTTCGAATAGCTGGACTTAATATTACATCCTATATAGGAGCAAAGACAATTTGAGAGATAAGGAAAGAAGGACGATATATACTCCAATCATGAAAAGCATCTTAAGCATTAGGGGAAACGATGGGAAGTAAGGCAAATGTTGTAAGGTTGGTGTAAAGCTGACAGAAACATGATAAGTTTTAGGCTTAATTGGTATATGACTAGTTAATGAAATAAAATAATGCAGTAAGTGTTGGTTCAGATGATTAAGAGGCAAAAAGGTGATTCTAAGTCGTGGATTCATAGCATCAATGACGAGACAAGAGAAGTTTGTATTAGTAGACAATATGCATAAGAAAAGGTTTTCTAATAACCAACACGTGTGTTCGATGTAGACAAGATGTGGAAAGTCACTCACACTTATTTTTCAATGTGTTCTTATGCAAACAAAATGTGACATGAGCTAAAGCAATGGGCATAAGTTGAGTGGGGATCTCGATATATTGAAATAAAATGAAGTGCCGCAAGACAACGGAAAAGAAGCATTGACAATGCACTACTTCAGCAGTTGTAATTCACCATATACTTGGATTAAAAGAAACATCAGAATATTTACTAATATAGAAAGGTGGTGTAAAATTGATAAATCAAATAAACTTCGCTAGACTGAGAGGTAAGGGATAGAATTGAACCGGAATATGATAGGATATACGAATGTATAGTCTGGTAAGATAGGTTCCTCGTATTTCCTAAATAGATGAATAAAAGAGACATAAACTTTCTCACAAAAATGGTAGTATGGAGTAGAAACTTCAAAATTTATTATAATGAAATGAAAGAAAGAGTAATAAACTTTCTTGCAAAAATAATGGCATGAATTAGAAAGTTCTAATGAAATGAAAGTAAAGGTATCAAACTTAAGTGAATTTGGAAAGATGGAAAAAGTTCAAGTAACAAAGTGAGAATTCGAAAATACGATCGATAAGATGATGATGATGGTGTATAAAACTTTATAGCGAATTAAAAGAAACGAAGAAAACATACATATTTCCGATAATTTATTTAATACTACGACAAATTATAAGTAAGATGAAAGAATTATTAAATTAACAAAAATTTTAAATGAAACACGGTATGTGAAGATTTTCAAATTTTGTTATTAAATAAAGGTGTCTTGAATATTACGTATGTTAGTTATTTCTTATATTTAATTAATAATTTAGATACGTTATTTTATACCCTGCAACCAAAGTAACCAAGTTAGTATGGCAGGGAGTTAACCCACCAACACAGATCAAGACACACGTTATTATAACTAGGTTAAGAAAATTGCATCCCAAAATTACTACGATCTCTAAAAGTACTTGATGACGCAATGGACTTTCCTTCTTAATGGCAGCGTGATAATCCTTACTTGATTTTGACGGGTCTTCATGAGATAAATTAGTTGTATATATATGTAAATAAAAATTACTATTAAGGAATATATAATTTCTTATAACTATATAATATTTCAGACAAACATATATATCATAATATAACACATATATTGATAATACTATTAAGGACTATTTAATATGTACATAACTACATAACATACACATAAATACACATTACAATGTATGTCACATAAATCAAAAACAAGTATAAAACAAAACCTACGGGTTCCTAAAACTAGGTCGGTCCTTAGTTGTTTCTACCCTTTTACTTTTTTTTTATTCAAGTGATCTAGTTACTTTTAATCTATATATTATCCTAGAAAATAGATGACTCGATTCCGCTAGCCGAGTTAGTTGGGAGTATAAGACTCTATTTCCAACTTAGTCGGGAATTTTAAAGCTCTAGAGCAGATAAGTCATCAGACCGTGCTCTGATACCAACTGTAACAACCCGGATTTTCCAGACTTTATAAATAAGTATATAATAGGAAACAGCGGAAGACATGATACATATCCGAGTCATTACTATTCTCAACTAATTAGATTACTTTTTAATAATTATTAAAGTACTTAAATGTTACATTTAATTATAACAATTTATGAAGAAATAGAAATACATTCGAGTCCCATCTTGATCAGCTATCTTCAACTTTGCCCGTCTGAGGAATGGTCAGTCTCCCTTAATCTGACGATTATAATATTTTAAAAGAATTTCATAGAAAAACAAATCGTCAGGTGGGTAAATTATCAAAATTTTATATGAACAAAATATTAAATCAAACATAGATCAAATAACAGTACATAGATGCACAATCGATAACACATAACTTTAGAAATCGTAAGAAATGTTTTAAGTGCCGTATTATTTTAGAAAAGTTTTATCACGATATACCGGCCAATTATTGTACAAGTTCCGAATAAGTTTTGTATTTGATACTTGTACAATAATAATATACCGCCAATCACACCGATACCAGGGGGCTTACATTATTACCCATGTTTACCGTGGTGACATAAACACGTTTAAAACAAAATTCGTCCTCTCATCTCCAGGGTCGAATGCCGGATACGTGGGGTTGTTACCCGCACCATGGACTACTCACCACCCGGCTGGTTATCCCCGCAGCCACGCTCCAATCGTCGACTCACGGAAACCCGTGTGCGATCCACCTAACACGTACGGGACTGATCAGGTCCCCACCTAAAGTATGGCCACACTCCCGCCTACTCTCGAGTCAATGTCAGCACAGCCAAAGACCCTTCGTACGCTACGGACGGTTTTATACGGTTAAGCTAAGCGCTATTCTTCCAAGTTATCTCGTACACAATAGAGACAACCTGATTTCCCGCAAAATTAGATTTCGAATAAAGTTCTAAAAATGCCCAATAAAATATACAATCTTTTGAATTATATTTAGAAAACATTATGTGTTATCCAACTCGAATTCCATAAGAGTTTCCTTTTCTTGAAATCAGATACATATATATAAATATATATTAATAACCACATAACACATAATCAAATAAAAGATCTTCTTACGGAGTTGTCCCTATTTGTAGGCTGGGATTTGGCTAACGAACTTGGTTAATAAGTCAAATGATTAATATGACCATTTAATAGGCTTTAATCGTTGGTCCTTTAATATTAGATCATTTTGGATTATCGTTGGTCAAAACTCACAATTAATAAATATTGTGATTTATAAGATAATTTTGTGATACAACTATTTAAATAACCATGATCCAATTAATCAAGATTAACAATTAGCCACTTGATAGTAGACTCACAGTTTAACAAAACACAAGTACAAATAACAACAAGGTTATGTAGCATAATAATAATAATAATCATAATAATAATAATAATAATACTAATAATTATTAAATAAATTGAAATAAAAAGATTAAACTTAGATTAGCCGTTTCTTTTTCTACTCACCAAATCATTAAAAGAAAACTCCCCATTTCTACAAATAGTCTACCACATCAATGCTTTCAAAAATATGATTCAAATAATCAACAAAAATCTAGCATGCAACACATAATATAATGAAATATTATTATTATTATTATTATTATTATTATTATTTTGCTGATTTCCCAATTGTTTGTCAAATTACCCACATGCAAACTAATTTACCTTCAAACAAACATGCAAATCAAATTTAATCTCAATCAATAGATTTTATGGAGAAATTCATCTAATAATGAAATTCTCACACAAGTTTGACGATTTACCCACCGAAATATTTTATAGAGATTTCGGTCAAGTGAATAAAATCTGGAGCATCGACTTCCTCTCCAACTTCTTGTTTTCATCTAGTAGACCGAACCACCGTTAAAAGAAAGCAAATAGTAATAAAAACAAATCAGAATCTCTTTGCACCACTATATTATGTTGAACCAAATTATTCAAGTAGAAATGGATTTTATACCCAGATCTACTCGTATGTAGACATGCATGTATCGATTATACAATGAAAAATTCATAATCGAGGTTGGAAAGTACCTTAATGAAATTAGGATAGGGATGAATAGAGATGAAATGCATGAGTAGGATGATTATATTATTATCATTATTTATAAGTATTATTGTTATTATTGCTGAGGCCCTTGTTTCGTAACAATGGACTAATGGAGGAACTCTCCAATTTTTTTAGCTTTGACTGGATTAGGAAGAGGAAGGAAGTAATAGGTAGGAAAAGGATTTAATTTAGGTTTGAATAATATAAGAGATGCAAGGGGTCCGTAAATGGGGAAGGTAATGAGCTATTTTTCGGTCTTATTTCGGGTTTTTTTTTCTTTTGTTTGTTGTACACTATCTCATACGGAGTAATAATCTAAATGTTTAAATATTTTAATAAATACGATGATCGTTTTGAGCTACAAATCTTTTAAGTACTAATAAATTCAAATCGAAATAATTTTTTTTTATATATATGGGTGGTGTAATTGGATCGATAAGAGCCAACTAATTTATTAGCTAGGTCGACTTAAGTTGTCTTAAGCTGAGCTGAAAAAGCATTATAAGCTTAATATGTTTAAATATAATATGCCCAAGAGTAAACAAAATAAATGAATAAAATTACATATTAAAATTTTATAATAAAGGGTTAAAATGAGAAAATAAAAATATGAAGTTTCTGACCATCCCACGAAAGGGGGTCCGGTAGTTTCTAAAATACAACAAAATATAATGTGAAATAGGAAAAATTTATAAAAGATTATTAAAAATACGGGGTGTTACAGTCTTACCCCCTAACAAAAAGTTTCGTCCTCGAAACTTGTAAAGTGCTAAAATATAAAGGATGATCTATGTTCCCTAATACAAACCTTACTTTCCCAAAATTCTCTGTTAAACCACATACGAGTCTAATCCATAATCAGATGGTCGTATGCTTATATCCTCAAATGTATTATTTTTCATATTATTCTATTTCCTCAAATGTATTATTATTATTATTCCTATCATCCTATATCCTCAAATGCACTATAAATATTCTGACTAGATCATGACCCACAAAATTCAAATAATAATTTAGCCTCAATATATTTCCACGTACATCCCATAAATCAGTGTCTATCTTATATAATATACGAATCTAGTTCCTTATAAGATGATGTACTATATCCTCGAGTTTATCAAGTCATTTCAACTGCCAACTTAATCCATAAAATCCGTAGAATTATAAGACATATCTGCCTCGATACATTTTAAATAACCATCTTAACCGTATAATCGCATGATCTCCCAGCAACATTCTCATATGAACATGCACAAGACCCTCTCACTCCTAAGTTCCTCAAAATTATGTTTTCAAGCTTCCATATATTATTCCATAAAAGAGAATGTCTAATTATCAAATTAAAATTATATCTAATAAGCCCAAAATTCTCTCTTTTTATAATTCCATTAGTCCATGATGTAATATGTCTCTAATCGTCCTTATTAGTTTTCACCTCTATATACCACGATCGTCTAACAAAAACACAAGTATATATACCCTAATGACACAATTCCACATCTCATGTTTCCTATTTCCTCCAAATTAATATAATGTTTAATCCCCTAAACATTCTAGAGACCATCGATCATTTCTTTTATCATCGTTCTTCCAAGGTTAATATCAATCCATAATGAAGTTATTCTCAATACTTCAATATTTTCCTTTCAACTACCAAACTCACTCTTTTAACTTCATATTACCCAAATATGTTCTCGATCCATTCAAGGACTTATATTCAGAAAAACCTAAAATATCCTAAAATAGTGGTTTTACAAATTAATATCCATAAAACAATACCACATCTTATTACCTATTCACCTTTAGATTATTGTTCAAGTACTCCTCAAAGAATATCATTTCTCTCCATTTGAAATGTAATTATCTCACCCTCTATTATTCATCCATTAATGCCACATCTCAAATAAGGTTTCAAATGGGGTAGGAGGGTTAGAAATTCTTAAAATTTAATGTTTAGGAGAATAAAATTTCAAAGAATTATATTTAAAGGTCAAGATAGAATTGACTTTTAAATAAAGAGGATAATTAAGATAGAAAAACAAAAATGAATACATTTTAAATAAAATTTCCAATCAAAAAATAAAATTTCAAACTAAGTTAAGAGTGAATAAGACCTACTATTTAGATCAAAGGTGAAAATGATTTTAAAAATAAAACATTAAGGATTATAAAAATCAAATACTAATCAAAAGAATATTAGGCTCAAGAGACAACATAAGTTATACCGAATTTACCCTTAGAATGACATTACTGATAAGAGAAGTATGTCTTTATAAATATTGTGAGGGAATAAGTGCTCATTGGGACGAAGGAGGTTCAATTTAAGGATCTTACAACATGGAGCAAAGTAGTGGTTAGCCAATGGTTTTAGAATTTTGTCAATGGTAAAATAGGCATTTCGAATAGCTGGACTTAATATTACATCCTATATAGGAGCAAAGACAATTTGAGAGATAAGGAAAGAAGGACGATATATACTCCAATCATGAAAAGCATCTTAAGCATTAGGGGAAACGATGGGAAGTAAGGCAAATGTTGTAAGGTTGGTGTAAAGCTGACAGAAACATGATAAGTTTTAGGCTTAATTGGTATATGACTAGTTAATGAAATAAAATAATGCAGTAAGTGTTGGTTCAGATGATTAAGAGGCAAAAAGGTGATTCTAAGTCGTGGATTCATAGCATCAATGACGAGACAAGAGAAGTTTGTATTAGTAGACAATATGCATAAGAAAAGGTTTTCTAATAACCAACACGTGTGTTCGATGTAGACAAGATGTGGAAAGTCACTCACACTTATTTTTCAATGTGTTCTTATGCAAACAAAATGTGACATGAGCTAAAGCAATGGGCATAAGTTGAGTGGGGATCTCGATATATTGAAATAAAATGAAGTGCCGCAAGACAACGGAAAAGAAGCATTGACAATGCACTACTTCAGCAGTTGTAATTCACCATATACTTGGATTAAAAGAAACATCAGAATATTTACTAATATAGAAAGGTGGTGTAAAATTGATAAATCAAATAAACTTCGCTAGACTGAGAGGTAAGGGATAGAATTGAACCGGAATATGATAGGATATACGAATGTATAGTCTGGTAAGATAGGTTCCTCGTATTTCCTAAATAGATGAATAAAAGAGACATAAACTTTCTCACAAAAATGGTAGTATGGAGTAGAAACTTCAAAATTTATTATAATGAAATGAAAGAAAGAGTAATAAACTTTCTTGCAAAAATAATGGCATGAATTAGAAAGTTCTAATGAAATGAAAGTAAAGGTATCAAACTTAAGTGAATTTGGAAAGATGGAAAAAGTTCAAGTAACAAAGTGAGAATTCGAAAATACGATCGATAAGATGATGATGATGGTGTATAAAACTTTATAGCGAATTAAAAGAAACGAAGAAAACATACATATTTCCGATAATTTATTTAATACTACGACAAATTATAAGTAAGATGAAAGAATTATTAAATTAACAAAAATTTTAAATGAAACACGGTATGTGAAGATTTTCAAATTTTGTTATTAAATAAAGGTGTCTTGAATATTACGTATGTTAGTTATTTCTTATATTTAATTAATAATTTAGATACGTTATTTTATACCCTGCAACCAAAGTAACCAAGTTAGTATGGCAGGGAGTTAACCCACCAACACAGATCAAGACACACGTTATTATAACTAGGTTAAGAAAATTGCATCCCAAAATTACTACGATCTCTAAAAGTACTTGATGACGCAATGGACTTTCCTTCTTAATGGCAGCGTGATAATCCTTACTTGATTTTGACGGGTCTTCATGAGATAAATTAGTTGTATATATATGTAAATAAAAATTACTATTAAGGAATATATAATTTCTTATAACTATATAATATTTCAGACAAACATATATATCATAATATAACACATATATTGATAATACTATTAAGGACTATTTAATATGTACATAACTACATAACATACACATAAATACACATTACAATGTATGTCACATAAATCAAAAACAAGTATAAAACAAAACCTACGGGTTCCTAAAACTAGGTCGGTCCTTAGTTGTTTCTACCCTTTTACTTTTTTTTTATTCAAGTGATCTAGTTACTTTTAATCTATATATTATCCTAGAAAATAGATGACTCGATTCCGCTAGCCGAGTTAGTTGGGAGTATAAGACTCTATTTCCAACTTAGTCGGGAATTTTAAAGCTCTAGAGCAGATAAGTCATCAGACCGTGCTCTGATACCAACTGTAACAACCCGGATTTTCCAGACTTTATAAATAAGTATATAATAGGAAACAGCGGAAGACATGATACATATCCGAGTCATTACTATTCTCAACTAATTAGATTACTTTTTAATAATTATTAAAGTACTTAAATGTTACATTTAATTATAACAATTTATGAAGAAATAGAAATACATTCGAGTCCCATCTTGATCAGCTATCTTCAACTTTGCCCGTCTGAGGAATGGTCAGTCTCCCTTAATCTGACGATTATAATATTTTAAAAGAATTTCATAGAAAAACAAATCGTCAGGTGGGTAAATTATCAAAATTTTATATGAACAAAATATTAAATCAAACATAGATCAAATAACAGTACATAGATGCACAATCGATAACACATAACTTTAGAAATCGTAAGAAATGTTTTAAGTGCCGTATTATTTTAGAAAAGTTTTATCACGATATACCGGCCAATTATTGTACAAGTTCCGAATAAGTTTTGTATTTGATACTTGTACAATAATAATATACCGCCAATCACACCGATACCAGGGGGCTTACATTATTACCCATGTTTACCGTGGTGACATAAACACGTTTAAAACAAAATTCGTCCTCTCATCTCCAGGGTCGAATGCCGGATACGTGGGGTTGTTACCCGCACCATGGACTACTCACCACCCGGCTGGTTATCCCCGCAGCCACGCTCCAATCGTCGACTCACGGAAACCCGTGTGCGATCCACCTAACACGTACGGGACTGATCAGGTCCCCACCTAAAGTATGGCCACACTCCCGCCTACTCTCGAGTCAATGTCAGCACAGCCAAAGACCCTTCGTACGCTACGGACGGTTTTATACGGTTAAGCTAAGCGCTATTCTTCCAAGTTATCTCGTACACAATAGAGACAACCTGATTTCCCGCAAAATTAGATTTCGAATAAAGTTCTAAAAATGCCCAATAAAATATACAATCTTTTGAATTATATTTAGAAAACATTATGTGTTATCCAACTCGAATTCCATAAGAGTTTCCTTTTCTTGAAATCAGATACATATATATAAATATATATTAATAACCACATAACACATAATCAAATAAAAGATCTTCTTACGGAGTTGTCCCTATTTGTAGGCTGGGATTTGGCTAACGAACTTGGTTAATAAGTCAAATGATTAATATGACCATTTAATAGGCTTTAATCGTTGGTCCTTTAATATTAGATCATTTTGGATTATCGTTGGTCAAAACTCACAATTAATAAATATTGTGATTTATAAGATAATTTTGTGATACAACTATTTAAATAACCATGATCCAATTAATCAAGATTAACAATTAGCCACTTGATAGTAGACTCACAGTTTAACAAAACACAAGTACAAATAACAACAAGGTTATGTAGCATAATAATAATAATAATCATAATAATAATAATAATAATACTAATAATTATTAAATAAATTGAAATAAAAAGATTAAACTTAGATTAGCCGTTTCTTTTTCTACTCACCAAATCATTAAAAGAAAACTCCCCATTTCTACAAATAGTCTACCACATCAATGCTTTCAAAAATATGATTCAAATAATCAACAAAAATCTAGCATGCAACACATAATATAATGAAATATTATTATTATTATTATTATTATTATTATTATTATTTTGCTGATTTCCCAATTGTTTGTCAAATTACCCACATGCAAACTAATTTACCTTCAAACAAACATGCAAATCAAATTTAATCTCAATCAATAGATTTTATGGAGAAATTCATCTAATAATGAAATTCTCACACAAGTTTGACGATTTACCCACCGAAATATTTTATAGAGATTTCGGTCAAGTGAATAAAATCTGGAGCATCGACTTCCTCTCCAACTTCTTGTTTTCATCTAGTAGACCGAACCACCGTTAAAAGAAAGCAAATAGTAATAAAAACAAATCAGAATCTCTTTGCACCACTATATTATGTTGAACCAAATTATTCAAGTAGAAATGGATTTTATACCCAGATCTACTCGTATGTAGACATGCATGTATCGATTATACAATGAAAAATTCATAATCGAGGTTGGAAAGTACCTTAATGAAATTAGGATAGGGATGAATAGAGATGAAATGCATGAGTAGGATGATTATATTATTATCATTATTTATAAGTATTATTGTTATTATTGCTGAGGCCCTTGTTTCGTAACAATGGACTAATGGAGGAACTCTCCAATTTTTTTAGCTTTGACTGGATTAGGAAGAGGAAGGAAGTAATAGGTAGGAAAAGGATTTAATTTAGGTTTGAATAATACAAGAGATGCAAGGGGTCCGTAAATGGGGAAGGTAATGAGCTATTTTTCGGTCTTATTTCGGGTTTTTTTTTCTTTTGTTTGTTGTACACTATCTCATACGGAGTAATAATCTAAATGTTTAAATATTTTAATAAATACGATGATCGTTTTGAGCTACAAATCTTTTAAGTACTAATAAATTCAAATCGAAATAATTTTTTTTTATATATATGGGTGGTGTAATTGGATCGATAAGAGCCAACTAATTTATTAGCTAGGTCGACTTAAGTTGTCTTAAGCTGAGCTGAAAAAGCATTATAAGCTTAATATGTTTAAATATAATATGCCCAAGAGTAAACAAAATAAATGAATAAAATTACATATTAAAATTTTATAATAAAGGGTTAAAATGAGAAAATAAAAATATGAAGTTTCTGACCATCCCACGGAAGGGGGTCCGGTAGTTTCTAAAATACAACAAAATATAATGTGAAATAGGAAAAATTTATAAAAGATTATTAAAAATACGGGGTGTTACAGTCTTACCCCCTAACAAAAAGTTTCGTCCTCGAAACTTGTAAAGTGCTAAAATATAAAGGATGATCTATGTTCCCTAATACAAACCTTACTTTCCCAAAATTCTCTGTTAAACCACATACGAGTCTAATCCATAATCAGATGGTCGTATGCTTATATCCTCAAATGTATTATTTTTCATATTATTCTATTTCCTCAAATGTATTATTATTATTATTCCTATCATCCTATATCCTCAAATGCACTATAAATATTCTGACTAGATCATGACCCACAAAATTCAAATAATAATTTAGCCTCAATATATTTCCACGTACATCCCATAAATCAGTGTCTATCTTATATAATATACGAATCTAGTTCCTTATAAGATGATGTACTATATCCTCGAGTTTATCAAGTCATTTCAACTGCCAACTTAATCCATAAAATCCGTAGAATTATAAGACATATCTGCCTCGATACATTTTAAATAACCATCTTAACCGTATAATCGCATGATCTCCCAGCAACATTCTCATATGAACATGCACAAGACCCTCTCACTCCTAAGTTCCTCAAAATTATGTTTTCAAGCTTCCATATATTATTCCATAAAAGAGAATGTCTAATTATCAAATTAAAATTATATCTAATAAGCCCAAAATTCTCTCTTTTTATAATTCCATTAGTCCATGATGTAATATGTCTCTAATCGTCCTTATTAGTTTTCACCTCTATATACCACGATCGTCTAACAAAAACACAAGTATATATACCCTAATGACACAATTCCACATCTCATGTTTCCTATTTCCTCCAAATTAATATAATGTTTAATCCCCTAAACATTCTAGAGACCATCGATCATTTCTTTTATCATCGTTCTTCCAAGGTTAATATCAATCCATAATGAAGTTATTCTCAATACTTCAATATTTTCCTTTCAACTACCAAACTCACTCTTTTAACTTCATATTACCCAAATATGTTCTCGATCCATTCAAGGACTTATATTCAGAAAAACCTAAAATATCCTAAAATAGTGGTTTTACAAATTAATATCCATAAAACAATACCACATCTTATTACCTATTCACCTTTAGATTATTGTTCAAGTACTCCTCAAAGAATATCATTTCTCTCCATTTGAAATGTAATTATCTCACCCTCTATTATTCATCCATTAATGCCACATCTCAAATAAGGTTTCAAATGGGGTAGGAGGGTTAGAAATTCTTAAAATTTAATGTTTAGGAGAATAAAATTTCAAAGAATTATATTTAAAGGTCAAGATAGAATTGACTTTTAAATAAAGAGGATAATTAAGATAGAAAAACAAAAATGAATACATTTTAAATAAAATTTCCAATCAAAAAATAAAATTTCAAACTAAGTTAAGAGTGAATAAGACCTACTATTTAGATCAAAGGTGAAAATGATTTTAAAAATAAAACATTAAGGATTATAAAAATCAAATACTAATCAAAAGAATATTAGGCTCAAGAGACAACATAAGTTATACCGAATTTACCCTTAGAATGACATTACTGATAAGAGAAGTATGTCTTTATAAATATTGTGAGGGAATAAGTGCTCATTGGGACGAAGGAGGTTCAATTTAAGGATCTTACAACATGGAGCAAAGTAGTGGTTAGCCAATGGTTTTAGAATTTTGTCAATGGTAAAATAGGCATTTCGAATAGCTGGACTTAATATTACATCCTATATAGGAGCAAAGACAATTTGAGAGATAAGGAAAGAAGGACGATATATACTCCAATCATGAAAAGCATCTTAAGCATTAGGGGAAACGATGGGAAGTAAGGCAAATGTTGTAAGGTTGGTGTAAAGCTGACAGAAACATGATAAGTTTTAGGCTTAATTGGTATATGACTAGTTAATGAAATAAAATAATGCAGTAAGTGTTGGTTCAGATGATTAAGAGGCAAAAAGGTGATTCTAAGTCGTGGATTCATAGCATCAATGACGAGACAAGAGAAGTTTGTATTAGTAGACAATATGCATAAGAAAAGGTTTTCTAATAACCAACACGTGTGTTCGATGTAGACAAGATGTGGAAAGTCACTCACACTTATTTTTCAATGTGTTCTTATGCAAACAAAATGTGACATGAGCTAAAGCAATGGGCATAAGTTGAGTGGGGATCTCGATATATTGAAATAAAATGAAGTGCCGCAAGACAACGGAAAAGAAGCATTGACAATGCACTACTTCAGCAGTTGTAATTCACCATATACTTGGATTAAAAGAAACATCAGAATATTTACTAATATAGAAAGGTGGTGTAAAATTGATAAATCAAATAAACTTCGCTAGACTGAGAGGTAAGGGATAGAATTGAACCGGAATATGATAGGATATACGAATGTATAGTCTGGTAAGATAGGTTCCTCGTATTTCCTAAATAGATGAATAAAAGAGACATAAACTTTCTCACAAAAATGGTAGTATGGAGTAGAAACTTCAAAATTTATTATAATGAAATGAAAGAAAGAGTAATAAACTTTCTTGCAAAAATAATGGCATGAATTAGAAAGTTCTAATGAAATGAAAGTAAAGGTATCAAACTTAAGTGAATTTGGAAAGATGGAAAAAGTTCAAGTAACAAAGTGAGAATTCGAAAATACGATCGATAAGATGATGATGATGGTGTATAAAACTTTATAGCGAATTAAAAGAAACGAAGAAAACATACATATTTCCGATAATTTATTTAATACTACGACAAATTATAAGTAAGATGAAAGAATTATTAAATTAACAAAAATTTTAAATGAAACACGGTATGTGAAGATTTTCAAATTTTGTTATTAAATAAAGGTGTCTTGAATATTACGTATGTTAGTTATTTCTTATATTTAATTAATAATTTAGATACGTTATTTTATACCCTGCAACCAAAGTAACCAAGTTAGTATGGCAGGGAGTTAACCCACCAACACAGATCAAGACACACGTTATTATAACTAGGTTAAGAAAATTGCATCCCAAAATTACTACGATCTCTAAAAGTACTTGATGACGCAATGGACTTTCCTTCTTAATGGCAGCGTGATAATCCTTACTTGATTTTGACGGGTCTTCATGAGATAAATTAGTTGTATATATATGTAAATAAAAATTACTATTAAGGAATATATAATTTCTTATAACTATATAATATTTCAGACAAACATATATATCATAATATAACACATATATTGATAATACTATTAAGGACTATTTAATATGTACATAACTACATAACATACACATAAATACACATTACAATGTATGTCACATAAATCAAAAACAAGTATAAAACAAAACCTACGGGTTCCTAAAACTAGGTCGGTCCTTAGTTGTTTCTACCCTTTTACTTTTTTTTTATTCAAGTGATCTAGTTACTTTTAATCTATATATTATCCTAGAAAATAGATGACTCGATTCCGCTAGCCGAGTTAGTTGGGAGTATAAGACTCTATTTCCAACTTAGTCGGGAATTTTAAAGCTCTAGAGCAGATAAGTCATCAGACCGTGCTCTGATACCAACTGTAACAACCCGGATTTTCCAGACTTTATAAATAAGTATATAATAGGAAACAGCGGAAGACATGATACATATCCGAGTCATTACTATTCTCAACTAATTAGATTACTTTTTAATAATTATTAAAGTACTTAAATGTTACATTTAATTATAACAATTTATGAAGAAATAGAAATACATTCGAGTCCCATCTTGATCAGCTATCTTCAACTTTGCCCGTCTGAGGAATGGTCAGTCTCCCTTAATCTGACGATTATAATATTTTAAAAGAATTTCATAGAAAAACAAATCGTCAGGTGGGTAAATTATCAAAATTTTATATGAACAAAATATTAAATCAAACATAGATCAAATAACAGTACATAGATGCACAATCGATAACACATAACTTTAGAAATCGTAAGAAATGTTTTAAGTGCCGTATTATTTTAGAAAAGTTTTATCACGATATACCGGCCAATTATTGTACAAGTTCCGAATAAGTTTTGTATTTGATACTTGTACAATAATAATATACCGCCAATCACACCGATACCAGGGGGCTTACATTATTACCCATGTTTACCGTGGTGACATAAACACGTTTAAAACAAAATTCGTCCTCTCATCTCCAGGGTCGAATGCCGGATACGTGGGGTTGTTACCCGCACCATGGACTACTCACCACCCGGCTGGTTATCCCCGCAGCCACGCTCCAATCGTCGACTCACGGAAACCCGTGTGCGATCCACCTAACACGTACGGGACTGATCAGGTCCCCACCTAAAGTATGGCCACACTCCCGCCTACTCTCGAGTCACTGTCAGCACAGCCAAAGACCCTTCGTACGCTACGGACGGTTTTATACGGTTAAGCTAAGCGCTATTCTTCCAAGTTATCTCGTACACAATAGAGACAACCTGATTTCCCGCAAAATTAGATTTCGAATAAAGTTCTAAAAATGCCCAATAAAATATACAATCTTTTGAATTATATTTAGAAAACATTATGTGTTATCCAACTCGAATTCCATAAGAGTTTCCTTTTCTTGAAATCAGATACATATATATAAATATATATTAATAACCACATAACACATAATCAAATAAAAGATCTTCTTACGGAGTTGTCCCTATTTGTAGGCTGGGATTTGGCTAACGAACTTGGTTAATAAGTCAAATGATTAATATGACCATTTAATAGGCTTTAATCGTTGGTCCTTTAATATTAGATCATTTTGGATTATCGTTGGTCAAAACTCACAATTAATAAATATTGTGATTTATAAGATAATTTTGTGATACAACTATTTAAATAACCATGATCCAATTAATCAAGATTAACAATTAGCCACTTGATAGTAGACTCACAGTTTAACAAAACACAAGTACAAATAACAACAAGGTTATGTAGCATAATAATAATAATAATCATAATAATAATAATAATAATACTAATAATTATTAAATAAATTGAAATAAAAAGATTAAACTTAGATTAGCCGTTTCTTTTTCTACTCACCAAATCATTAAAAGAAAACTCCCCATTTCTACAAATAGTCTACCACATCAATGCTTTCAAAAATATGATTCAAATAATCAACAAAAATCTAGCATGCAACACATAATATAATGAAATATTATTATTATTATTATTATTATTATTATTATTATTTTGCTGATTTCCCAATTGTTTGTCAAATTACCCACATGCAAACTAATTTACCTTCAAACAAACATGCAAATCAAATTTAATCTCAATCAATAGATTTTATGGAGAAATTCATCTAATAATGAAATTCTCACACAAGTTTGACGATTTACCCACCGAAATATTTTATAGAGATTTCGGTCAAGTGAATAAAATCTGGAGCATCGACTTCCTCTCCAACTTCTTGTTTTCATCTAGTAGACCGAACCACCGTTAAAAGAAAGCAAATAGTAATAAAAACAAATCAGAATCTCTTTGCACCACTATATTATGTTGAACCAAATTATTCAAGTAGAAATGGATTTTATACCCAGATCTACTCGTATGTAGACATGCATGTATCGATTATACAATGAAAAATTCATAATCGAGGTTGGAAAGTACCTTAATGAAATTAGGATAGGGATGAATAGAGATGAAATGCATGAGTAGGATGATTATATTATTATCATTATTTATAAGTATTATTGTTATTATTGCTGAGGCCCTTGTTTCGTAACAATGGACTAATGGAGGAACTCTCCAATTTTTTTAGCTTTGACTGGATTAGGAAGAGGAAGGAAGTAATAGGTAGGAAAAGGATTTAATTTAGGTTTGAATAATATAAGAGATGCAAGGGGTCCGTAAATGGGGAAGGTAATGAGCTATTTTTCGGTCTTATTTCGGGTTTTTTTTTCTTTTGTTTGTTGTACACTATCTCATACGGAGTAATAATCTAAATGTTTAAATATTTTAATAAATACGATGATCGTTTTGAGCTACAAATCTTTTAAGTACTAATAAATTCAAATCGAAATAATTTTTTTTTATATATATGGGTGGTGTAATTGGATCGATAAGAGCCAACTAATTTATTAGCTAGGTCGACTTAAGTTGTCTTAAGCTGAGCTGAAAAAGCATTATAAGCTTAATATGTTTAAATATAATATGCCCAAGAGTAAACAAAATAAATGAATAAAATTACATATTAAAATTTTATAATAAAGGGTTAAAATGAGAAAATAAAAATATGAAGTTTCTGACCATCCCACGAAAGGGGGTCCGGTAGTTTCTAAAATACAACAAAATATAATGTGAAATAGGAAAAATTTATAAAAGATTATTAAAAATACGGGGTGTTACAGTCTTACCCCCTAACAAAAAGTTTCGTCCTCGAAACTTGTAAAGTGCTAAAATATAAAGGATGATCTATGTTCCCTAATACAAACCTTACTTTCCCAAAATTCTCTGTTAAACCACATACGAGTCTAATCCATAATCAGATGGTCGTATGCTTATATCCTCAAATGTATTATTTTTCATATTATTCTATTTCCTCAAATGTATTATTATTATTATTCCTATCATCCTATATCCTCAAATGCACTATAAATATTCTGACTAGATCATGACCCACAAAATTCAAATAATAATTTAGCCTCAATATATTTCCACGTACATCCCATAAATCAGTGTCTATCTTATATAATATACGAATCTAGTTCCTTATAAGATGATGTACTATATCCTCGAGTTTATCAAGTCATTTCAACTGCCAACTTAATCCATAAAATCCGTAGAATTATAAGACATATCTGCCTCGATACATTTTAAATAACCATCTTAACCGTATAATCGCATGATCTCCCAGCAACATTCTCATATGAACATGCACAAGACCCTCTCACTCCTAAGTTCCTCAAAATTATGTTTTCAAGCTTCCATATATTATTCCATAAAAGAGAATGTCTAATTATCAAATTAAAATTATATCTAATAAGCCCAAAATTCTCTCTTTTTATAATTCCATTAGTCCATGATGTAATATGTCTCTAATCGTCCTTATTAGTTTTCACCTCTATATACCACGATCGTCTAACAAAAACACAAGTATATATACCCTAATGACACAATTCCACATCTCATGTTTCCTATTTCCTCCAAATTAATATAATGTTTAATCCCCTAAACATTCTAGAGACCATCGATCATTTCTTTTATCATCGTTCTTCCAAGGTTAATATCAATCCATAATGAAGTTATTCTCAATACTTCAATATTTTCCTTTCAACTACCAAACTCACTCTTTTAACTTCATATTACCCAAATATGTTCTCGATCCATTCAAGGACTTATATTCAGAAAAACCTAAAATATCCTAAAATAGTGGTTTTACAAATTAATATCCATAAAACAATACCACATCTTATTACCTATTCACCTTTAGATTATTGTTCAAGTACTCCTCAAAGAATATCATTTCTCTCCATTTGAAATGTAATTATCTCACCCTCTATTATTCATCCATTAATGCCACATCTCAAATAAGGTTTCAAATGGGGTAGGAGGGTTAGAAATTCTTAAAATTTAATGTTTAGGAGAATAAAATTTCAAAGAATTATATTTAAAGGTCAAGATAGAATTGACTTTTAAATAAAGAGGATAATTAAGATAGAAAAACAAAAATGAATACATTTTAAATAAAATTTCCAATCAAAAAATAAAATTTCAAACTAAGTTAAGAGTGAATAAGACCTACTATTTAGATCAAAGGTGAAAATGATTTTAAAAATAAAACATTAAGGATTATAAAAATCAAATACTAATCAAAAGAATATTAGGCTCAAGAGACAACATAAGTTATACCGAATTTACCCTTAGAATGACATTACTGATAAGAGAAGTATGTCTTTATAAATATTGTGAGGGAATAAGTGCTCATTGGGACGAAGGAGGTTCAATTTAAGGATCTTACAACATGGAGCAAAGTAGTGGTTAGCCAATGGTTTTAGAATTTTGTCAATGGTAAAATAGGCATTTCGAATAGCTGGACTTAATATTACATCCTATATAGGAGCAAAGACAATTTGAGAGATAAGGAAAGAAGGACGATATATACTCCAATCATGAAAAGCATCTTAAGCATTAGGGGAAACGATGGGAAGTAAGGCAAATGTTGTAAGGTTGGTGTAAAGCTGACAGAAACATGATAAGTTTTAGGCTTAATTGGTATATGACTAGTTAATGAAATAAAATAATGCAGTAAGTGTTGGTTCAGATGATTAAGAGGCAAAAAGGTGATTCTAAGTCGTGGATTCATAGCATCAATGACGAGACAAGAGAAGTTTGTATTAGTAGACAATATGCATAAGAAAAGGTTTTCTAATAACCAACACGTGTGTTCGATGTAGACAAGATGTGGAAAGTCACTCACACTTATTTTTCAATGTGTTCTTATGCAAACAAAATGTGACATGAGCTAAAGCAATGGGCATAAGTTGAGTGGGGATCTCGATATATTGAAATAAAATGAAGTGCCGCAAGACAACGGAAAAGAAGCATTGACAATGCACTACTTCAGCAGTTGTAATTCACCATATACTTGGATTAAAAGAAACATCAGAATATTTACTAATATAGAAAGGTGGTGTAAAATTGATAAATCAAATAAACTTCGCTAGACTGAGAGGTAAGGGATAGAATTGAACCGGAATATGATAGGATATACGAATGTATAGTCTGGTAAGATAGGTTCCTCGTATTTCCTAAATAGATGAATAAAAGAGACATAAACTTTCTCACAAAAATGGTAGTATGGAGTAGAAACTTCAAAATTTATTATAATGAAATGAAAGAAAGAGTAATAAACTTTCTTGCAAAAATAATGGCATGAATTAGAAAGTTCTAATGAAATGAAAGTAAAGGTATCAAACTTAAGTGAATTTGGAAAGATGGAAAAAGTTCAAGTAACAAAGTGAGAATTCGAAAATACGATCGATAAGATGATGATGATGGTGTATAAAACTTTATAGCGAATTAAAAGAAACGAAGAAAACATACATATTTCCGATAATTTATTTAATACTACGACAAATTATAAGTAAGATGAAAGAATTATTAAATTAACAAAAATTTTAAATGAAACACGGTATGTGAAGATTTTCAAATTTTGTTATTAAATAAAGGTGTCTTGAATATTACGTATGTTAGTTATTTCTTATATTTAATTAATAATTTAGATACGTTATTTTATACCCTGCAACCAAAGTAACCAAGTTAGTATGGCAGGGAGTTAACCCACCAACACAGATCAAGACACACGTTATTATAACTAGGTTAAGAAAATTGCATCCCAAAATTACTACGATCTCTAAAAGTACTTGATGACGCAATGGACTTTCCTTCTTAATGGCAGCGTGATAATCCTTACTTGATTTTGACGGGTCTTCATGAGATAAATTAGTTGTATATATATGTAAATAAAAATTACTATTAAGGAATATATAATTTCTTATAACTATATAATATTTCAGACAAACATATATATCATAATATAACACATATATTGATAATACTATTAAGGACTATTTAATATGTACATAACTACATAACATACACATAAATACACATTACAATGTATGTCACATAAATCAAAAACAAGTATAAAACAAAACCTACGGGTTCCTAAAACTAGGTCGGTCCTTAGTTGTTTCTACCCTTTTACTTTTTTTTTATTCAAGTGATCTAGTTACTTTTAATCTATATATTATCCTAGAAAATAGATGACTCGATTCCGCTAGCCGAGTTAGTTGGGAGTATAAGACTCTATTTCCAACTTAGTCGGGAATTTTAAAGCTCTAGAGCAGATAAGTCATCAGACCGTGCTCTGATACCAACTGTAACAACCCGGATTTTCCAGACTTTATAAATAAGTATATAATAGGAAACAGCGGAAGACATGATACATATCCGAGTCATTACTATTCTCAACTAATTAGATTACTTTTTAATAATTATTAAAGTACTTAAATGTTACATTTAATTATAACAATTTATGAAGAAATAGAAATACATTCGAGTCCCATCTTGATCAGCTATCTTCAACTTTGCCCGTCTGAGGAATGGTCAGTCTCCCTTAATCTGACGATTATAATATTTTAAAAGAATTTCATAGAAAAACAAATCGTCAGGTGGGTAAATTATCAAAATTTTATATGAACAAAATATTAAATCAAACATAGATCAAATAACAGTACATAGATGCACAATCGATAACACATAACTTTAGAAATCATAAGAAATGTTTTAAGTGCCGTATTATTTTAGAAAAGTTTTATCACGATATACCGGCCAATTATTGTACAAGTTCCGAATAAGTTTTGTATTTGATACTTGTACAATAATAATATACCGCCAATCACACCGATACCAGGGGGCTTACATTATTACCCATGTTTACCGTGGTGACATAAACACGTTTAAAACAAAATTCGTCCTCTCATCTCCAGGGTCGAATGCCGGATACGTGGGGTTGTTACCCGCACCATGGACTACTCACCACCCGGCTGGTTATCCCCGCAGCCACGCTCCAATCGTCGACTCACGGAAACCCGTGTGCGATCCACCTAACACGTACGGGACTGATCAGGTCCCCACCTAAAGTATGGCCACACTCCCGCCTACTCTCGAGTCAATGTCAGCACAGCCAAAGACCCTTCGTACGCTACGGACGGTTTTATACGGTTAAGCTAAGCGCTATTCTTCCAAGTTATCTCGTACACAATAGAGACAACCTGATTTCCCGCAAAATTAGATTTCGAATAAAGTTCTAAAAATGCCCAATAAAATATACAATCTTTTGAATTATATTTAGAAAACATTATGTGTTATCCAACTCGAATTCCATAAGAGTTTCCTTTTCTTGAAATCAGATACATATATATAAATATATATTAATAACCACATAACACATAATCAAATAAAAGATCTTCTTACGGAGTTGTCCCTATTTGTAGGCTGGGATTTGGCTAACGAACTTGGTTAATAAGTCAAATGATTAATATGACCATTTAATAGGCTTTAATCGTTGGTCCTTTAATATTAGATCATTTTGGATTATCGTTGGTCAAAACTCACAATTAATAAATATTGTGATTTATAAGATAATTTTGTGATACAACTATTTAAATAACCATGATCCAATTAATCAAGATTAACAATTAGCCACTTGATAGTAGACTCACAGTTTAACAAAACACAAGTACAAATAACAACAAGGTTATGTAGCATAATAATAATAATAATCATAATAATAATAATAATACTAATAATTATTAAATAAATTGAAATAAAAAGATTAAACTTAGATTAGCCGTTTCTTTTTCTACTCACCAAATCATTAAAAGAAAACTCCCCATTTCTACAAATAGTCTACCACATCAATGCTTTCAAAAATATGATTCAAATAATCAACAAAATCTAGCATGCAACACATAATATAATGAAATATTATTATTATTATTATTATTATTATTATTATTATTATTATTATTATTTTGCTGATTTCCCAATGGTTTGTCAAATTACCCACTTGCAAACTAATTTACCTTCAAACAAACATGCAAATCAAATTTATTCTCAATCAATAGATTTTATGGAGAAATTCATCTAATAATGAAATTCTCACACAAGTTTGACGATTTACCCACCTTAATATTTTATAGAGATTTCGGCCAAGTGAATAAAATCTGGAGCATCGACTTCCTCTCCAACTTTTTCTTTTTCATCTAGTAGACCGAACCACCGTTAAAAGAAAGCAAATAGTAATAAAAAACAAATCAGAATCTCTTTGCACCACTATATTATGTTGAACCAAATTATTCAAGTAGAAATGGATTTTATACCAAGATCTACTCGTATGTAGACATGCATGTATTGATTATACAATGAAAAATTCATAATCGAGGTTGGAAAGTACCTTAATGAAATTAGGATAGGGATGAATAGAGATGAAATGCATGAGTAGGATGATTATATTATTATCATTATTTATAAGTATTATTGTTATTATTACTGAGGCCCTTGTTTCGTAACAATGGACTAATGGAGGAACTCTCTCCAATTTTTTTAGCTTTGACTGGATTAGGAAGAGGAAGGGAGTAATAGGTAGGAAAAGGATTTAATTTAGGTTTGAATAATATAAGAGATGCAAGGGGTCCGTAAATTGGGAAGGTAATGAGCTATTTTTCGGTCTTATTTCGGTTTTTTTTTCTTTTGTTTGTGGTACACTATCTCATACGGAGTAATAATCTAAGTGTTTAAATATTTTAATAAATACGATGATCGTTTTGAGCTACAAATCTTTTAAGTACTAATAAATTCAAATCGAAATAATTTTTTTTTTATATATATGGGTGGTGTAATTGGATCGATAAGAGCCAACTAATTTATTAGCTAGGTCGACTTAAGTTGTCTTAAGCTGAGCTGAAAAAGCATTATAAGCTTAATATGTTTAAATATAATATGCCCAAGAGTAAACAAAATAAATGAATAAAATTACATATTAAAATTTTATAATAAAGGGTTAAAATGAGAAAATAAAAATATGAAGTTTCTGACCATCCCACGGAAGGGAGTCCGGTAGTTTCTAAAATACAACAAAATATAATGTGAAATAGGAAAAATTTATAAAAGATTATTAAAAATACGGGGTGTTACATTCTAAGGGGCTCGGGAATGATTCCCAAGGTCTCGGGATCGAATTCGAGGCACCGAGTGATCGTTCCTTCTCTTCGTTGGCTCCAAAAGTGTAGGAAACGAGTCGGAATCGTTCCAATTCTCCATGAATGGTCTTGGGAACCTAAAACGAACTAGAAGAAGCATAAGTAGCTCAGAAACCGCTCCAAAGAGCGATTTCACAAGAGAAATCGGGACCAAACACAAGAAAATAGGCACTACGAACTACACTTATCATGGGCCCTTACAGTCCAAGACTGACTGATTACTTTGTCACTCCAGTGTTCGGGGCAGTTCAAGTGGGCCTCTACCAGCCCACTATCACATATCGGGAATGAAACTGTATCCCTGACGACATATTTGCCATCGTTCAAGCTGAATCCAAAGAGGGCACTGGTGGTACTGAACCCATGTTGGGGCTCTTATTCGGGGAAGACAAGGCCATCCCCTCCCCTAAAGAAGAATTGGTCAACTTAATCCTCCACAGCAACAGTTCGATCCAACCAAGCTGATCTCTGAAGTCGGTGCTGACACCGGGAAAAGGGCATGGAAGAAGACTATCAATTGGACCGATAGCCAAGGTCGAGTCTACAAGCTGACTACCGGTGAAGGAGATATGCCGTATACCAGGTCCGAGTCCTAGTCTGAGTCAGAGTCGGAGTCGGAGTCTGAGTCCAAGTCTTGAGGGTCCAGTACTAGAATTGAGTCTGTAACCCCTCTCCCTTTAATAGCACCCACTGGAGCCTCGGGGTCTGTCCCGGGAGCTCTCCATATCCCGCCACTGACCAAGGATCAGATGGCCGCTCTCTTCGAGCTCTTTTCCAAATTTACTATCAATAATAAAGAAATTCGTTCCGCTTACGACTTGTCTTATTTTCAAAATTCTTTCAAAAAATTTATATGCAATGACATTGAGAAACCCGACGAACAGGTACCTCTACCTCCGCATCTAATCGAGCAGCTCGAACAAGGGGAGTCCCGAGATCCGGTAATTGAAGAAACCGAGTCCATTAACGTGGGAACCACTTTAGAGCCTCAGATGCTTAAGTTGGGTTTATCTTTAGATCCTGAGGAGAGAACACAATTCGCGGATCTCTTCCAAGAATTCAAGGATGTCTTTGCATGGTCCTATAAAGACATGTCAGGGATAGATCGGGAGATAGCTGAACACCGTATACCCATCAAAGACGGGAGTAAGCCGGTAAAACATAAGCTCCGAAGAATGAGGCCCGAATGGTCTCTCAAAGTCAAAGAAGAAGTCGACAAGCAATTCAAAGCGGGCTTTATACAAGTGTCTGAATATCCAGACTGGGTTGCAAACATCGTGCCGGTACCCAAGAAGGACGGCAAGGTGTGGGTATGTGTAGACTTCTGGGACCTTAATAAGGCTAGCTCAAAAGACGATTTTCCGTTACCTTACTGGTGGATAACACGGCCGATCATGCCCTTCTATCATTCATGGACGGGTACGCCGGATACAATCAGATCAAAATGGCAGAAGAAGACATGAGTAAGATCACCTTCATCACACCTTGGGGTACTTATTGTTACACCGTTATGTCATTTGGGCTCATCAATGCCGGGGCCACTTATCAAAGAACCGCCACGACTCTATTACATGATATGATGCATAAGGAAGTGGAGGTTTATGTGGACGACGTGATCGTCAAATCCAAAGACCGAAACGGGCACATTGCGGCCCTAAGAAAGTTCTTTACCCGACTACGCAAATACAACATGAGGTTGAACCCTCAAAAATGCAGTTTTGGGGTAACATCAGGCAAATTACTGGGCCATATCTTTAGCCAACGCGGCATCGAGGTCGACCCAGCTAAACTCAAGGCCATTACCGAGATGCAGCCACCCAAAACCGAAAAGGAAATAAGGGGGTTTCTTGGGAAAGTCCAGTACATCAGCCGGTTTATTTCAAAGCTAACCATGGTATGTGAACCCATTTTCAAGAAACTGAAGATAGGAGAACGAACATTGTGGGACGACAAATGTCAAACGGCTTTCGATAAAATCAAGGAGATTCTGCCCGCACCGTCGGTATTAATGCCTCCTCAACCCGGTTTGCCTTTGTCGTTATATCTAACAACAACTGAGATAGCCATGGGGGCTTTGCTGGCCCAGACAATTGATTCAGAAGAACGGGCTATTTACCACATCAGTAAAAAGTTCCTAGAATACGAGTGCAAGTATACAATGCTCGAGAAAATGTGCCTAGCTCTGGTTTGGGCTACTAAAAAGCTCCGACATTACATGCTCAGTCACGAGGGACACGTATTATCCAAAATGGATCCTATCAAGTACCTATTCGAAAAGCCCATCCTTAACGGCAGGATATCCAGATGGACTTTAATGTTAGCACAGTTCGATCTCAAATTCGTACCATTAAAAGCCATCAAAGGTCGGGTAGTAGCTGAATTCCCCGCCGATAGTCCCGTATCTAAAGAAGGGTACACCGATACTTGGGCCTTTCCAGATGAAGACATATTCCATACTGACACCAAGACATGGGATTTGTATTTTGATGGTGTGGACATGACATAGGTCCACCCCGACGCGGCCACGCGCGGGTTTGGGGAGGCGAATGAATCTCCATATGAGAATGGATCGAATTGAAATTTAAATCTAAGTGGAGTCGTCACCGAACTTTGTGGGAGTTCGGGCCCGTTCGAACCCACTCTATGTCGTAGTGGGCCGCATACAAAATACGGCCCGTTTCCGATGTCAGAGTTTATTGGGCTCGTCCATTTGAATTGCGATACCGATACCGTCACTACCGGTTATCGTGTATTGAATGACTCTCGTGCGCCAACGGTTTCGGGCATCCGGAAACCGATGTTCTGAGTAAGGGGTGAGGGTACGTGTTGGGAAGCCCACTAAGGACACCCAACCCCGCCCGCACATTAGCGGCCTCTACTAGGATATCGAATGACTTTCTAATACACGAGTTAGTTGAACGGGAAAATGATATGCAAACATTATTGTCCCTAAACATGCATGAAATTGAAAGGTTTTCTACGTCGATTTAATGCAACTAATTCTAACGTCAAAGTTAAATTTAGCATGCGAAGGTTCATTTTAGTACGATAAAATAAACAAAAAGCGAATCGACAAAAGAACAAACGGTTAGTAACGGTGTAACGATAATAACGGTTTGTAGAATGATGCAATATGGAATGAAGTAAAATAATGTAAATAAGATCTATCATGATTTTGAAAAGTGATGTTTCACGTGATTGATTAGACACGTGTCGACTTGAGTCGTAAAAAAACGTTGATGAGACTAGAAAAGGGATGTGAGACTCACGGTATTGTCGTGATAAAGGGCCACTCGATCGAGTCATTGAGGGACTCGACCGAGTGGACCTCTGAAAAGGCTTTTGTCCCGTATTTTAGACCCTACTCGATCAAGTTATTGACGAACTCGACCGAGTACGATTCCACTCGACCGAGTCACTGTGAGACTCGACCGAGTGGAGGTCGAAAAGGCATTCTGTCTCGTTTTTGGGGTGCCACTCGATCGAGTGCCCCCTGTACGAACCAGAGTTCGTTTTGCAACTCATTATCGGTTTCGAAATTGCTTTTGATTTTGATAATTCGATGACCTTGTCGAATCGGGCATAAATATTGATTAATTTGTGCTTGATTCGTGTGTATGATACTCGTCATCGGATATTAGAGCGGAATATAAAAGTTGCTATAAGTCGTTTTAAGTTAAATAGCATGATATAAATTTTCTCCGCGTTTATTGATGTCGTAATTAATTCAATCGAATTAGAAGACATCTATATTAGCATCAACGAAAATTGTATATTCTTGTATATTCGGGTTTCCTTATTCCGACATCCTTCGCACTCGACACAAATCCACAAGTATTTTAATGCTTTTTAATACTAGTGATATTAGCAATATTATGACGCGATAATGACGATAAAAAAGTAAAAAAAAAAAAAAAAAAAAAAAAAAAAAACGACCGCTACGACGACGAACGACGCGAGAAAGAAGGAGAAGAGAGAAAAGATGGGATTTGGCACCCTCAACCTACATATTTCTTATGCTCGGATGGAACTCGTAGTTATGGCTTGCACGGCAGTATCGAGATGTACGTTAAGTTGTGGTGGTTAAGGTTTGGATTCCTAAACGCTAGGGTTAGGGTTTGGATGTATGTAGATTAGTATCGAATAGGGTTGAATTACGGTTTTCAAAAGTTGTGTAAAGGTGAGTGCATGGGTGTGTTTATATAGGCTAGGCTATGCACACCCGGCTAGGGTTACTCGACCGAGTAGCCCCTTGACTCGGTCGAGTGGCCCAAGCGTCAGCAGCCGGGCTCGAATAAGGGCCCACTCGATCGAGTGGGCTGAGCACTCGATTGAGTGGGTCAGCTGGATCGCTCGGGTCCAATGTTTTGGAACTCGATATGGGTTTTGTATTTGGGCTGAGTTTTCGATGTTTATGTGGCTTTTTTTGTGTGTCTCGGAAACGGCTTTGACCGGGGTTGACCCAATCGCTAAAAAGTCAGTTTTATTTCCGGTGTCGGTTTTGACCCAAATTAGTCTTGTTTGACTGGAAACGACCCACTGGGCCTGGATTCGAGGTCAGTTTTGTGAGATTTGTACTCCATAAGTGCTTAAGCCAAAAACCAATGGTTTTGAGCCCACATCCGAGCGCGTAGAAACACGTTAGCGTCCGATCATCATCGGGTGTTTTTTGGAAACTGCTATAGACACCTGGCAGTCAAAATGCGGGTGTCTACAGAGCCCCCACTCTGACTGAGGCTTGGACAAGGCGAAAGCCAGAGTAGCTACCAGGCCAATCGTGGATTGAAACCTGGCAGACTTCTGTTCGGGTCGTTTATAGTCCATTAGACTCGCGTGAAGGGCCCGCCAGCCATAAGATAGAAATCATACCTGAGCTGATAATAATACCTCCGTGGGGAATCGGACTTGTCGCATAAGTCCTGGGTGTGCCCGCATGTGAGCCCATCCCGTACCATTCCGGAAAAATGCCGCCTTGGGCTTTCCGCTGGGGAGATATAGTGGGTTGCATGTCCCTGCTTGAGTCGTACCTGTATAAGTTACGTAGAATTTTGCATGTAACACGTAGGTAGAAAATATGACTCGCGCTGGGGAAAATGATTTTTTGAATTTTGAAATTTTTGAAATTTTGAAATTTGGAATTTTTGAAAATTTTGACTCCAAAGAAATTTAGGAAAGTTCGGGATGACTAATTCTCGGGTTAAGATTAGGGAATCTCGAGGCGAGGCCTGTATGTTGATTTCCTGTCAGAATTAGGAAACTTTTCACGGAAAAGTGATATGGAAAGAGGATTGTAAGGTTGATGCTATATATAGCCCTCTCTTGTCTTTGATTTTCCTCACAAACTTCTCATAATTCATCCCTCCTCAAAAGAAAGTCTCTTTATTCCCTTTAAGAATTTTAGCCATGGGAATCGATCGATTGACCGTGATGTTGCAAGAATGGTCCCGACGCTTTAGGGACACAGATAAGGTGGCTCTCATTCAGACGGGTATTACTCAGTTGTACCCATTCCGTCAGATGCAGGTCGATCGTTATTTCCTTGATGCCTGCTTGTCTTACTGGGACGACATATATCATGTCTTTGCCTTTCCCCGGGGAGAAGTTTGTCCCTTACCCGAGGAGATTGCTGCTGTGGGAGGATGGAACCCGATACTCCGACCTGCCATACCCTATTCGGTCTATGACCCAAGGAGAAAGCTACGGGAATTTTTAGGACTTTCCCACAATGAAGTATCCCGCATGATGGAGGATGGCAATATTTCTCTGATCGACTTGGCTGAGAAATTTATGAATCCTCACGATGTCCGGGTCAGACCGGCTCACAGTCGTAGGGCTTTTTCCTTCTGTATGCTCCATGTTTATGCTTTTGAAGGTCACATGGATTTATTGTCATGCATGGGTAATGCCCGCCTCTTGACCGTGGTTGATCTGATGAAGACGGAGCACAGTCCGGTTTGGCTTATCACCGGCAAAATTATCCAAGGCCTAGACAACCGCAAGAGGGATTCGTCGGCCCGCTTGACCGGGAGTACCCGTTTGTTGCAAGTATGTCGGATTTTTCCTGATTTTTATTTTCTTTTATTTTATTGATTTTTCCCGCGGTTTTCTCTGCTGCAGGGGGCACTCGATCGAGTCACCCTGGCACTCGATCAAGTGTCCTCGTAAAAAGCCCCCTGTTTGCTTTCAGGGATGCCACTCGATCGAGTAACCCTCAGGCACTCGGTCGAGTGCCCCTAGGCAGACGCCTGTTTCGTCTCGGGAACTCATATTTTTGCCTTCTTTTTCATATTTGGCTATACGAGAGGCTATCAGTGATAGATCCTCCTCTTGACATGAGCAATAACCGTCATAATCAGGTGATGACGAGGAGACGGGCCATTGATTTTTCTCGCCAGATTACCCAGAAGTATTGGGATGAGGTGTTATCATTCCATGGTGGTCCATTGATTCGATGGGTAGTGCCGTGGTGGCCCATCTATGTTTGGACTGGCTTGGACCCGAGGGACAGAGCTCGTTATCAAGTAATTTTGTCTTTCGAGCAGACGATCCATCTTTATCCCGACCGCATACTAAGGCAGTATGGTTGGACCCAGAGAATCCCGGAGATTGAAGCAGTTGTGAGTGACCCTACCCAACTGACTGATGTGATGTGCGATACCTGGATGCAAAGATGGTATACCCGACATACTTGGCCTATTCCCACATCTCGTCACTCCATCTGGGTTTCAGACTCTTATGTGAAGTAGACCAAAGCAGGCGATGCCAAAGCCCGAGCTGCTCTGAAGGTCGATGAAGCTTTCGATCTGTTGCGAAGGGAGCAGGTTAAAGATAATAGGGGCTTCTCCGACAAAGGTGACACTCCAGCTACTCTGGTCCGTCTAATGTCATGTCAGAGAAAAAAGACTAAGACTCAAGATGAAGGATTTAGTGCTAGAGGTGCACGGGGGAAAGTGAGCCCCTAGACTGACTTGGAAAGGAGACTGGGCCCAAAACTAGCAGTGCAGGACCGACTTGGCCCACGAGATAGACTACCCGAGCACGTGCGGGCTCGACTTGGGCCGAAGACGATAGCAGAAGACCCGCTGTCGAAGAAACGGGTTCGAGCTAACGAGGTTCCCCTCATGATTTGGGAACGCTCGCCCCCGCCCCGGTGACCTCAGGCTCCACGCGACCCAAAGGACAAAGGAAAGGGCAAAATGCACGAATATTAGTCTCCTTTGTTTTATTATTTGAGTATTATTATTATTTTTTTGGTGTGATTTGCTTGTGTGTGTGCCATTTTTGGCGTTTTCTTTTTTTTTGTGAAATTTGAATTTCCCGAGTTTATCGGTTTTTTTAATAAAAGATATATTAGTGAATACCGTTCCCGTCTTTTCGTTTATTGCAGTGGTTGTACCCTTTTGAGGGATTGCCTACGTATCCACAATTAGCGGAATCAAACCAAACGTAGTTCAAACATGGAGTTTTTTTTTTGCAATTTTTGAAATACATCAAGACTATTAGTTCGAGATGTGCGACAGTAGAATAATTAATTCTAACTTATTGACTTGTCTATAATTTTGAAAATTTATAAAAAGACAAATTTTTATAAATTTTTTGCAAATGACATTGAGATAGGGTTTAGGGGTAGTAGCGCTTCAACTGGTCCAAGTTGGTCGGGTTGACGAACTCGTTCCCGTCCAAGTCTGTTAGCATCACTGCTCCTCCTGATAGGACCTTCTTGACTAAATATGGCCCCGCCCAATTGGGTTTGAATTTTCCTCTTGGGTCAACCGGTAGTAAGTCACGAACCGATTTTAGGACCAGATCCCCTTCTTTCATGTTTCTGGGCCTAACTCTTTTGTTGAAAACCCGTTGTATCCTCTTTTGATATATTTGGATATTGTTGAGGGCCCGGGATCGCCGTTCGTCTAAAAGGACTAGCGAATCGTATCGGGCTTGCACCCAATCTGCTTCCGGTACTTGGCTTTCAAGTAAAATTCTGAGGGATGACACTTCTAGCTCGCGGTTGGACCGCCTCCGTTCCATATGTCAGATAATATGGAGTTGCTCCGGTTGCGGTGCGAATTGAAGTCCGATACCCCCAGACAGCAAAGGGTATTTTGTCGAGCCAGTCCCGGTAATTCTCAGCCATCTTTTTAAGTATGGTGACAATTGTCTTATTGGCCGCTTCTACCGCTCCATTTGTTTGGGGTCGGTAGGGTGAAGATGTATGCCTTTGAATTTTGTATTTTGATAGCAACGTAGCAGTTTCAGCTTGAAAATGGGTCCCATGATCACTGATAAACTCGTGTGGGATCCTGTACCGGCATATGATCTTGTTCTGGATAAATTTGGCCACGTGCTTGGCGTTCAAGACACGGTATGACTCGGCTTCGACCCATTTGGTGAAGTAGTCGATGGCCACCAGAATGAAGCAATGACCTCCCGTCCCGGAAGGGTGCACCTTTCCAATTATGTAAATACCCCATGTCGAAAATGGCCATGGTGATGTCATGGTATATAATAGGGAAGATGGCATATGTTGTACATTAGCAAAGATCTGACAATTATGGCAGTGTTTGACATATAGTTGACACTCTGTTTCCATGGTGTTCCAATAATACCCGAGCCTCATGATTTTTCGGGCTAGCATATGCGCGTTCATATGCGGGCCATTTTCACCATCGTGTACCTCGGCCATAACCTTTTCGGCCTGTATTTTGTCGATACACAGGAGGAGAGCCCCCTGTGCCGTCTTTTTGTATATATTCCCGTCGTCCGTACGAACGAATTGGGTAGCCAATCTTCGTAAGGCCTTCTTCGCCCGGTTTTCAGTTCCCGGGGGATATTCTCCCAATGCCAAGTAGGTTAGGACGGCCTGATACCAAGGTTCTGGATCAGTTATCTTGATATCTTGGATGGCGTGGATATAGGCCGGCTCGGACCGTCTTTCAACGCAGATTGGCATGCTAGTTAGATGCTCCGGGATATTTAGCGGGGATGCTAATTTGGAAAGTGCATCTGCAAATTGATTCTCCTCTCGGGGTAGGTAGATATATTCCACCTTCTGGAATTGTTTCTCTAGGACCCTTACTCGTGCTTGGTAAGCCACAAGATTAGCGTTCCGGGTTTTCCATTTTTGGAGTGCTTGGTTGATGACCAGTGATGAGCCACCGTGGATCCGGAGGTTTGTTACCCCTAAGGCGGCAGCGGCTTGCAACCCGTGAATGCATACTTCATATTCGGCTGCGTTGTTGGTCACGTCAAAGTCCAACTTGATGGATAAAGGGGTGTGCTCCCCTTGTGGTGAGATTAACAGAATTCCGACCCCAAATCCTCGAAAGTTGGATGCTCCATCAAAATACCAATCCCATGTCTCGGTGTCGGTATGGAATATGTCTTCATCAGAAAAGGCCCAAGTATCGGTGTGTCCTTCTTCAGATATCGGACTGTCGGCAAGGAATTCTGCCACTACCCGACCTTTGATGGATTTTAATGGCACAAATTTGAGGTCAAACTCAGATAACATTAAAGTACATCTGGACATCCTGCCATTGAGGATGGGCTTCTCGAACAGGTACTTGATAGGATCCATTTTGGATAACACATGTACCTCGTGGCTAAGCATGTAGTGTCGGAGCTTTTTAGTGGCCCAAACCAAAGCTAGGCACGTTTTCTCGAGCATTGTATACTTGCATTCGTATTCTAAGAACTTTTTACTGATGTAGTAAATAGCCCGTTCTTCTGAATTGACTGTCTGGGCCAGCATAGCCCCCATGGCTGTCTCGGTTGTTGTTAGGTATAACCACAAAGGCAAACCGGGATGAGGTGGCATTAATACTGGCGGTGCAAACAGGATCTCCTTGATTTTATCGAAAGCCGCTTGACATTTATCGTCCCATAGTACCCGTTCTCCGATCTTCAGTTTTTTGAAAATGGGCTCACATACCATGGTTAGTTTTGAAATGAATCGGCTGATATATTGGACTTTCCCGAGAAACCCCCTTATTTCTTTTTCGGTCTTGGGTGGTTGCATCTCGGTTATGGCTTTGATTTTAGCTTGGTCGACCTCGATGTCGTGTAGCCTAACGATATGGCCCAGTAATTTGCCTGATGTTGCCCCGAAACTGCATTTTTGAGGGTTTAGCCTCATGTTTTACTTGCGTAGTCGGGTAAAGAATTTTCTTAGGGCTGCAATGTGCCCTCTTTGATCTTCGGACTTGACAATCATGTCGTCCACATAGACCTCCACTTCTTTGTGCATCATATCATGTAATAGAGTTGTGGCGGTCCGCTGATAAGTGGCCCCGGCGTTAATAAGCCCAAATGGCATAACGGTGTAACAGTAAGTACCCCAAGGTGTAATGAAGGTGGTCTTACTCATATCCTCCTCTGCTATTTTGATCTGATTGTATCCGGCATACCCGTCCATGAATGATAGAAGAGCATGATCGGCCGTGTTATCCACTAGTATGTCGATGTATGGTAACGGAAAATCATCTTTTAGGCTGGCCTTATTAAGGTCCCGGAAATCTACACATACCCGCACCTTGCCGTCCTTCTTGGGTACCGGCACGATGTTCGCGACCCAGTCTGGATTTTCAGACACTTGTATAAAGCCCGCTTTGAATTGCTTGTCGACTTCTTCTTTGACTTTAAGAGACCATTCGGGCCTCATTCTTCGGAGTTTCTGTTTTACCGGTTTGCACCCATCTTTGATGGGTATTCGGTGTTCATCTATTTCCCGATCTATCCCCGGCATGTCCTTGTAGGACCATGCGAAAACGTCCTTGAATTCCTGGAGGAGGTCTGTAAATTGTTTTCTCTCCCCGGGATCTAAGGATAGGCCCAACTTAAGCATCTAGGGCTCTAAAGTGGTTCCCACATTGATGGACTCGGTTTCTTCGATTACCGGATCTCGGGACTCCCTTTGTTCGAGCTGCTCGATCAGATGCGGAGGTAGAGGTACCTGTTCGTTGGTTTTCTCAATGTCATTGCATATAACACTTTTGAAATTGAAAGAACTTTGGAAATAAGACAAGTCGTAAGCAGAACGATTTTCGTTATTATCATTAATGGTAAATTTTGAGAAAAGTTCGAATAGAGCGTCCATCTGCACCAGACCCTCTAGCACTTGGACTCAGACTCCGACTCAGATTCTGACTCTGACTCGGACTCGGTATCCGGCATGTCTCCCTCGCCGGTGGTTAACTTGTAGGTCCGTCCTTGGCTGTCGGTCCATTTGATGGTTTTCCTCCAGGCCCTTTTCCCGGTGTCTGCACCGACTTCGGAGATTATCTTGGTTGGGTCAAACCGATCGCTGCGGAGGATCAGGTTGACCAAATCATCCTTTCGAGCAGGGACGGCCTTGTCTTCTCCAAATAGGAGCCCCAGCATGGGCTCGGAGTTGTTTTCCCCCTCCTTAGACTCGGCTTGAACAAGGGTAAATATATCATTGGGGATGAAATTGCATTCCCGAGCCATTTTGGTCTCGGGATATGTGATGGTGGGTTGGTAGAGGCCTACTTTAATGGCTCTGAATACAGGAGTGACGAAGTAGTCAGTTAACTTCGGGCTATAAGGGCCTAAGTAAGTGCCCTTGATGAGATTGGTGGCCTTGTGAATACCGGTCCGGACCACGTTTTTCGGGGTTATATCATACCCCAATCCGAACTGTGATTCGCCATCGTTCAGGACCTCGATAATCTTCCCATCTGGAAGATATGGCCTCGATGTAGCCCCCGGTAAGTAGCCCAAGTTTTGTAGCATCGTGTCGATGCTAGTGGTGAAGTAAGGCCTGAAGAGGTATTCCTCCTCGATCATGCCCACGAAATCAAATCCTCGTGGGTCGGCCCGGCCTGTAGTATTGCAGCTTGCTACGGTAATGGGGGTCGCCTCTAGTATGATGACACCGTCTTGAAGTGGCATCTTGACCTTCCTATGTAGGGGAGAGGATATGGCCTTGACCGCGTGGATCCACGGCCTTCCGAGTAGCAAGTTGAAGGATGAGGTGACATCAATCACCTGGAACTCCAGTTCTTTTTCGATTGGGCCCGTTATGATTGTCAATTTAACGGCCACGGCTACTGGTTTTGGGCTTCCGTCAAAAGCCTGGATAGTTTGCACCGTCGGGAGATAGTCGGCATCTGTGATGCCGAGGGCCCTAGCGGTCCTTAGGGGTAGGACATTCACGACAGATCCGTCGTCAATCAGGGTCATCGGGAGGTACTTCCCTCGGCAAATGACCGTAATGTATAGGGCCGAATTATGGGCGGCCCCAAATGGCGGTAGATCGGACTTAGAGAAGGTTATGAGTGGGCCCTCCTTCGACTTGCCCTTGAGATAGGGCATGATAGTGGCTACCATTTCAGCGGGGGTAACCTGAGAGTCGACCTTGATTTCATCGAAAGCCTTAGTCAGTGCCTCTCGATGTGCTTGCGAGCCAACCAGTAGTTGCCATATGGTTAGGTCAGCTCGAACCCTCTTCAATTGTTGGACCATAGCCGTGTCACTGCTTGGTTCTTCGAGGGTGGATTTCGTCCTGGCAGGTTCAGTGACGGTTGTGGAAGTAGAGCGCCCAGCTGTGGCGAGGTGGTTAGTGGCTAAGGCTTTGGACTTAGCTTTTTGGACCTCTTCACTTGTGATGGGGACAGTTTCCCCTTTGGCCAGGTAAACGTCGTCCTCATCATCGAACCATATCCCGTTAATTTGTGGGATATAAGGGGAAATGAGGTGAGAACAGTCGATTACCTCTCCCATGAATATAGCATGGGTACTGAACGGGTTTTCTTTGTTGCTCGGCTTGTCCCCAGGCAACGGTATTTTCCCGCTTTCAATCAGATCTTGGATCAGATGCTTCAGCTTCCAACATTTTTTTGTGTCATGGCCATTACCTCGGTGATACTGGCAATAGGCTTGGACATTGTAGCTCTTGGGCCTTTTCTCCACTGGAAGTTTGGGAGTCGGGCCTATTGGTTGGATAAGGCCTTTGGAAGATAGCCTTTGTAAAGCGTAGGTATAGGTAGTCCCTATATCCGTGAATACCCGAGTTGGTGTATTCTTTTGGGATGAGGTGTCAAGCAGATTTACCTCGTCGAAGATGCTGCGAGTTGCAGCTGCAGATGTGGGCTTGCTCACAGATGAACTGACCCCTTGATAGCCTTTGGTAGAGGCCTTATTCAGGCTCTCTAACCGTAAGCCGTCCTCGATTCTTGTACCCATTTCAGTTAGGGTAGCAAAATTGGGGATGACAGCGTACCGGAGATGGACCCGGTAGGATGGGAGGAGGTTCTTGACAAAGGCCTCCACTAGCACTTTTTCGCTAGGCTTATCAACCAGCTTCACACTCTCGGCCCGCCATCTTTGGAGATATTTTGTGAACCCTTCTTTGGGCTCTTGGGCCATTACTTCCAGAGTACGCATTGTAGTCTGGATCTCGGTATTGTCAGCATAATTCCGAGCAAATTCAGTTGCCACATCATCCCAAGTCTTATATTTTTTGGAATCGAGCCTGTAATACCAGGCCTTGGGATCCTTTTCAAGGGAGGAAGGGAATAAGTGCGTAAACATGGTGGACTTCACCCCTTTTACCGCCATAAAATCTTTGAAAGCCCGGATGTGGTGGACCGGGTCTTCGGTACCCTCAAACATTGGAATTCCCGTGAGGTTGAGGTTAGCAGGTAGCTCGTCATTTAAAGGCGAATAAGAACGAGCAATTTCAGTGTGGATTGAGTTGTTCGTTGACAGGTGAACCTGTTCTTCGAGCCTGCGAACAGCGCTGATTAGTTCAGCTATGGGCCAGTGGGCTCATATCCAATAGGAGGAGTCCCCTTCTCCATGGCGCTCACACGAGTGGCGAGTGTTGTTTGGTCAGTCTGGATGGCAGTCAATTGGGTTTCGATCTTGGCTAGTGCGTCCTTCAGTTCGTCCATCTTGCGTTGATATCTGGTCTCGGGTGGCCTGTCTGTAAGAACACCGCGTGATCAGAAACTAGCCCGAATCCCGGAATAGAAAGTACATCCCGAACAAGACTGAAAAGGGAAATGACTCGGAAAAGACACCTAGACGGGTGACTTGTGAAAAGTGGGCCTTCTTTAGGATTCGGCGGGTGGGCCTAGTCCTGTTCGAAAGAAGGTCCACGTGAGACATCCCCAGACTTTTAGACTCGATTGTGTAAACGAGCCCTCCTTTGTAGGAGTATGTCCTACGTAGGTGGGCCTTGCCTTACTCTAATAAGGCGGACTGGGATGGGGAAGAAACCCATGATGTAAGATCGACAGAGTTTTGACGCTAAAGAATTCGACAACTTATGACATGACCCGACACTGCTAAATACGGGAAGTCCTAAGAAGAGGAAGGTTTTGAAAATGGATTGTTTTTGGAAAAGAAGGTGGAGGGTCCCGACTTTTCGAGAAAAATCGGAAAACATATCGGGCTGCGGTTTTGAAAGTTCGAAAATATTTTCGAGTTTTGAAACGGGCAGAATACCGGCTAGAAATAGACTATTTTGAGTAAAATCATAAGTCCTAAATTCGGTATACGTCCCGGGTTTCGAAATTGAATATCTTGAAAAAGATGTATTTTCTGAAAAAGTTGACGGTTTTTGAAAACGACACAGAAACCGAGTAGCATGTAGTCAGGCAAGCATTATAACGACGCCATGTATGCTTTACACTAAGTCTCGGTCGGTCTATAAAGGGTATATACCAGTGCACATAGTCTAGACGTTGATCAGGACGGACTTTCTAAGTCGACTTGAGCTTAGAACATGCCGCGAAACCCACTCGAATCGACTATGGACACCTTTGACATATCCATATTGGAGTACATCACAGTATAGTGGGACGTCGGTCGCGAGTACCGGCCCGGGAAAATATAGGGTTATGCATGAACCGTAAAACTAAAACGCGCATTGTACTAGTCAAACGATTTCTATTCGAGTCTCACCCTGAGGATGCCGATGGTAATTCACGCATCAGTTAATCCCCAGCGGAGTCACCAAATTGTGGACATGACATAGGTCCACCCCGACGCGGCCACGCGCGGGTTTGGGGAGGCGAATGAATCTCCATATGAGAATGGATTGAATTGAAATTTAAATCTAAGTGGAGTCGTCACCGAACTTTGTGGGAGTTCGGGCCAGTTCGAACCCACTCTATGTCGTAGTGGGCCGCATACAAAATACGGCTCGTTTCCGATGTCAGAGTTTATTGGGCTCGTCCATTTGCATTGCGATACCGATACCATCACTACCGGTTATCGTGTATTGAATGACTCTAGTGCGCCAACGGTTTCGGGCATCCGGAAACCGAGGTTCTGAGTAAGGGGTGAGGGTACGTGTTGGGAAGCCCACTAAGGACACCCAACCCCGCCCGCACATTAGCGGTCTCTACTAGGATATCGAATGACTTTCTAATACACGCCTTAGTTGAACGGGAAAATGATATGCAAACATTATTTTTCCTAAACATGCATGAAATTGAAAGGGTTTCTACGTCGATTTAATGCAACTAATTCTAACGTCAAAGTTAAATTTAGCATGCGAAGGTTCATTTTAGTACGATAAAATAAACAAAAAGCGAATCGACAAAAGAACAAACGGTTAGTAACGGTGTAACGATAATAACGGTTTGTAGAATGATGCAATATGGAACGAAGTGAAATAAAGTAAATAAGATCTATCATGATTTTAAAAAGTGATGTTTCACGTGATTGATTAGACACGTGTCGACTTGAGTCGTAAAAAAAAGTTGATGAGACTAGAAAAGGGATGTGAGACTCACGGTATTGTCGTGATAAAGGGCCACTCGATCGAGTCATTGAGGGACTCGACCGAGTGGACCTCTGAAAAGGCTTTTGTCCCGTATTTTAGACCCTACTCGATCGAGTTATTGAAGAACTCGACCGAGTACGCTGCCACTCGACCGAGTCACTGTGAGACTCGACCGAGTGGAGGTCGAAAAGGCATTCTGTCTCGTTTTTGGGGTGCCACTCGATCGAGTGCCCCTTGTACGAATGATAAGTGTAGTTTGTAGTGCCTAATTTGTTGTGTTTTGGTCCCATTTTCCTTGTGGAATCGCTCCTTGGGAGCGGTTTATGGGTTACTTACGCTTCCTTTAGTTCGTTTTAGGTTCCCGAGACCATTCATGAAGAGTTGGAGCGATTCCGACTCAATACATACACTTTTCAGAGCCAACGAAGCGAAGGAACGATCACTCGATGCCTTGGATTCGACCCCGAGACCTTGGTACCCGATCCCGAGCCTCTTAGACTCGATCCCGAGCCCCGAGAATCGATGAGATACCCATGAGAAGCAAGGAGGGACCTTAAAGATCATATTGGAGGCCTACAAAACCCATCCCCGTCGGGAAGGACCTCATCCCGTCCGGGATGAGGTGCACAAAAAGCGATGGTTCTGTTTTGGGTCCATCTCGGGCGGGATCAATCCGTCCCGGTCGGGACCACTCCGTCCCGGACGGACCATCTCGTCCCGGACGGGATGGCTCAGATACAGACCCGCGTCACTTGTTTCATCTCCTTACTCATTGTAACCCTATATATGCTTTTTAATACTAGTGATATTAGCAATATTATGACGCGATAATGACGATAAAAAAGTTTAAAAAAAAAAAACGACAGCTACGACGACGAACGACGCGAGAAAGAAGGAGAAGAGAGAAAAGATGGGATTTGGCAGCCTCAACCTACATGTTTCTTATGCTCGGACGGAACTCGTAGTTGTGGCTTGCACGGGAGTATCGAGATGTAGGTTAAGTTGTGGTGGTTAGGGTTTGGATTCCTAAACGCTAGGGTTAGGGTTTAGATGTATGTAGATTAGTATCGAATAGGGTTGAATTAGGGTTTTCAAAAGTTGTGTAAAGGTGAGTGCATGGGTGTGTTTATATAGGCTAGGCTATGCACACTCGGCTAGGGTTACTCGACCAGGTAGCCCCTTGACTCGGTCGAGTGGCCCAAGCGTCAGCAGCCGGGCTCGAATAAGGGTCCACTCGATCGAGTTGGCTGAGCACTCGATCGAGTGGGTCAGCTGGATCGCGCGGGTCCAATGTTTTGGACCTCGAGATGGGTTTTGTATTTGGGCTGAGATTTTGATGTTTATGTGGCTGTATTTTGTGTGTCTCGGAAACGGCTTTGACCGGGGTTGACCCAATCGCTAAAAGTCGGTTTTATTTCCGGTGTCGGTTTTGACCCAAATTAGTCTTGTTTGACTGGAAACGTCCCACTGGGCCTGGATTCGAGGTCATTTTTGTGAGATTTGTACTCCATAAGTGCTTAAGCCAACAACCAATGGTTTTGAGCCCACATCCGAGCGCGTAGAAACACGTCCGATCATCATCGGGTGATTTTTGGAAACTGCTATAGACACCTGGCAGTCAAAATGCGGGAGTCTACAGATGGGGCGTCCAACTTCCGAGGATTCGGAGTCGGGATTTTATTAATTTCACCGAAAGGAGAGCACACACCGTTATCCATTAAATTGAACTTTGATGTGACTAACAACGCAGCCGAGTATGAAGCATGCATTCACGGGTTGCAAGCCGCCGCCGATTTAGGAGTAACAAACCTCTGGGTCCACGGTGACTCATCTCTAGTCATAAATCAAGCTCTCCAAAAATGGAAAACTTGGAACGCCAATCTCGTGGCTTACCAAGCGCGAGTAAGGGTTCTCGAAAAGAAATTCCAAAAGGTAGAATATATCTATCTTCCCAGGGAGGAAAATCAATTTGCAGATGCACTCTCCAAATTAGCATCCTTACTAAGCATCCCGGAGCACCTAACCAGCATGTCGATCTGCGTTGAAAGGCGATCCGAGCCGGCCTATATCCACGCCATCCAGGACATCGAGATAACTGACCCAGAACTTTGGTGTCAAGATGTCCTAACTTACTTGGCATCGGGAGAGTATCCCCCGGGAACTGAAAACCGGGCCAAGAAAGCCTTGCGAAGATTGGCAACCCAATTCGTTCGTACGGATGACGGTTATGTCTCCTCCTATGTATCGATAAAGCACAGGCCGAGAAGGTTATGTCCGAGGTGCACGATGGTGAAAATGGGCCGCATATGAACGCCAATATGCTAGCCCAAAAAATCATGAGGCTCGGGTACTATTGGAACACCAAGGAGACTGACTGTCAGTCATATGTTAAACATTGTCATAACTGTCAGATTTTTGCCAATATACAACATATGTTGTCTTCCCTATTATATACCATGACATCACCATGGCCATTTTCAACATGGGGTATTGATATAATCGGAAAGGTAAATCCTTCCGGGACGGGAGGTCATTGTTTCATCTTGGTGGCTATCGACTATTTCACCAAATGGGTCGAAACCGAGTCATACCGGATCTTGAACGCCAAGCATGTTGCTAAATTTATCCAAAACAAGATTATTTGCCGATATGGGATCCCGCACGAGTTCATCAGTGATCACGGGACCCATTTCCATGCTGAAATCGCTATTTTGCTGGAAAAGTATAAAATTCAAAGGCATACATCTTCGCCTTACCGTCCCCAAACAAATGGAGCGGTAGAGGCAGGCAATAAAACAATTGTCACCATACTTAAAAAGATGGCTGAGAATTACCGGGATTGGCCCGACAAAATACCCTTTGCCCTATGGGGATACCGGACGTCAATTCGCACCGCAACCGGAGCAACTCCATACTATTTAACATATGGAATGGAGGCAGTCCAACCAATCGAGCTAGAAGTGCCATCCCTCAGGATCTTGCTTGAAAGCCAAGTGCCGGAAGCAGATTGGGTACAAGCCCGATATGATTCGCTTGTTCTTTTGGACGAACGGCGGTCCCGGGCCCTCAACAATATCCAAATATATCAAAAGAGGATACAACGGGCTTTCAACAAAAGGATTAGGCCCAGAAATATCAAAGAAGGGGATCTAGTTCTAAAATCGGTCCGTGCATTACTATCGGTCGACCCAAGAGGAAAATTCAAACCCAATTGGGCTGGGTCGTATTTAGTAAAGAAGGTCTTATCAGGAGGAGCGGTGATGCTGACAGACTTGGACGGGAATGAATTCGTCAACCCGACCAACTTGGACCAGTTGAAGCGCTACTACCCATAAACTCTATGTCAATGTCATTTGTAAAAGTTTATAAAAAATTGTTTTTTTATATAAGCTTTCAAAATTATAAGCAAGTCAATAAGGTAGGATTACTTATCCTAGTGTCGCACATCTCGAACTAATAGTCTTGGTGTATTTCAAAAATTGCAAAAAATCTATGTTTGAACTACGTTTGGTTTGATTCTGCTATTTGTGGATACGTAGGCAATTCCTCAAAAGGGTACAACCACTGCAATAACGAAAAGATAGAAAGGGTATTCACTAATATGTCTTTTATTAAAAAAACCGATAAACTCGGGAATTTCAAAATTACATCACACAAAAAAAAACACAAAAAAAGCACACCACAAAAAATAATAGTAGTACTTAGATAATAAAGCTAAGGAGAAGACTAGCACTTAGGGCATTTTACCCTTTCCCTTATCCTTTGGGTCACGTGGAGCCCGAGGTCGACGGGGCGGGGGCGAACGTTCCCGGATCACTAAGGGCACTTCCTTTGCTCGAACCCGTTTCTTCGACTATGGCTCTTCTGCCGTTGTGACCGGTCCAAGTCGAGCCCGTACATGTTCGGGTAGCCTGTCTCGAGGACCAAGTCGGTCCTGAACCTTCAGTTTTGGGCCAAGTCTGTCTGGAGACTCACTCTCCCCAGTGCACTTTTAATACTAGACCCTTCAGCTTGAGTCCTAGTTTTTCCTTCCTGACCTGACATCAGTTGGACCAGTGTAGCCGGGGTCTCGCCCTCATCAAAGAAGCCCCTATTGTCTTTAGCCTGCTCTCGTCGGAGTAGGTCAAAAGACTCGTCAACTTTTAGGGCAGCTCGGGCTTCAGCAGATTCCGCCTTTGTCCATCTCACGTAAGAATCTGACACCCAAATCGAATGGAGAGACTTGGGAGTAGACCAGGTGGCTCGGGTGTACCATCGTTGCATCCAGGTATCACACATCACGTCCGTCAGTTGGGTAGATTCACTCACAACCGCCTCGAGTTCCGGGATTCTCTGAGACCAACCATACTGCCTAAGTATACGGTAGGGATAAAGTTGAATAGTCTGCCTAAAGGATAAGATCACCTGATACCGTGCCCTATCTCTCGATTCCAAGCCAGTTCGAACGTAAATGGGCCACCAAGCCACTATCCACCGGATCAACGGGCCATTATGGAAAGACAGCACTTCGTCCCAATATTTCTAGGTATTATGGCGAGAAAAGTCAATGGTCCGTCTCCTGGTCATCACTGGTTGGGTCGATAACGACTTAGGTCAAGGGGAGGATCTATGATCGATAGCCGCTCGAATAACCAAAGCTGAAAAAAATAAAAATAAAAATAGATCAAAAAAATCGATCAAAAAAAATCAAAAAAAAAATTGAGAAATTGAGAAATCGAAAAATCAGAAAAGTCTGAAGCAATATACCTGCAGTAAACGGGTACTCTCGGTCAAACGAACCGACGAATCCCTCTTACGATTGTCCAGGCCTTGGATAATCTCCCTTGTAATTAGCCATGCCGGGCTATGCTCCGTCTCCATCAGATCAACCACGGTAAAAAGTCGAACGTGGTCCATGCAAGATAGCAACCATGTGACCTTCGAAAGCATAAACATGGAGCATACAAAAAGCAAAGGCCCTACGGCTATGGACCGGCCTGACCCGGACATCGTGTGGATTCATGAACTTTTCAGCCAAATCAATCAAAGAAATGGTATCCCCCTCCGTCATACGGGATACCTCCATGTGAGAAAGTCCTAAAAATTCCCGTAATTTCCTCCTAGGGTCGTGAACTAAAAACGGGATAGCAGGACGAAGTATGGGATTCCATCCTCCTATGGCAGCAATCTCCTCAGGGATAGGGCAAATCTCGCCTCGGGGAAGAGCAAAAACATGATAAGTGTCATCCCAGTATGACAAACAAGCGTCGAGAAAGTGACGGTCCACTTGCATCTGGCGGATCGTAAACAATTGAGTAATACCGTTCTGGTTCGGAATTATTTTATCGGCATCTCTATAGCATCGGGACCAATCTTGCAGCATTCGGGTTAAACGGTCGATTCCCATGGCTAGATTTTTCTAAAAAAATATATAAAGGATTGTCGGGGCTTGTTTCTCTTTAGAAGGGAAGGGTTTGATAAGAATTATGAAAAATTAAAAGCCAAGGATGGGTATTTATAGCACTAAACCCGGATAGCCCTCCTATCTTTAGGATTCCTAATCCTCAGAGATTTAGCATACAGGCCCCATCTTAATTCTTTGGCTAGTATGGGAATAGTCCATCCTGAGCATTCCTACTCCTTTTCAGATTCAAAATTCTCAAGTTTTCAAAAAATTTCAAAAAAATCCAAAGTCTTTTTCAAAAATTTCTATTCCCCAGCACGAGTCATTTTACCTAAAATGTTACATGCAAAGTTTCGCATAATTATATACAGGCACGACTCAAGTAGGGACATAAACTCACTCCCCAGCGGAAAACCTTAGGCGACATTTTCCCTGGAATAGCATGGGATGGGTCCATATATAGGCGCACTCAGGACTTATACGACAAGTCCGAATCCCCACGGATTATCATTAGCTCAGGTATGTTTCTAACCTATGGCTGGCGAGCCCTTCACGCGAGTCTAATGGACTATAAACGACCCGACCCGGAAGTCTGCCAGGTCTTAATCTTCGATTGGCCTGGTAGCTACTCTGACTTTCGCCCTGTCCAAGCCTCAGTCAAAGTGGGGGCTCTGTAGACACCCACATTTGGCCGTTAGGTGTCTATAGCAGTTTCCAAAAAAGACCCGATGATGATCGGACGCAAACGTGCTTTGACATACTCGAATATGGGCTCAAAATCATTGGCATTTGACTTGAGCTTTTTTACGGAGTACAAATTTCACAAAACCAACCTCAAATTCAGGCCCAGTGGGTCGTTCCCAGTCAAATAAGACTAATTTGGATTAAAACCGGCACCAAGTGCAAAACCGTCTTTTAGCGACCAAGTCAAACCCCGGTCAAAGACATTTCTGAGACGTAAATTTGCTGCGTCACGATGGGAATCCGGCCGGAAATCTAATACTACAAAAATCAGCTACAAAAGTAATAAACAAATCCGTCCGAGATAGAGTTTGATCTCTAAAAGGAGCCTCTTTTCTCTTCCATCAAAAGACAGAATCCTATTTCTACTCAAATTACGTGCTTTTCCTATCCAAAATAGTCTTTCTTCTTGCCCAAGCAAGACTATTTCTCCTAGTCGGGATCGGGGACCTCCCCTATAAATAGATCCCTTTGCACACATTCAAAACACACAACAACATCTACAACGATACACACATCTACAGAAGCAATCTTCGAATCACACACATACAATCTAGCAACTCGAGATCACGCCGCCTTAGCCCCGAAATCCGGCCACCTCTACCCGACACCCTACACACTTAAAACCACCATAACTCACCCACATCATCTCGACGCTCCCGTGCCTAAGCCACATTCCGACGAGCCTCGTTCCGAGAATACAAAGCATGTAGGTTGAGGGTGCAAAATTAAGCCCGCTTTCTCTCTTCTCTCTCTCTTCCTCTCGTTTTTTTTTCTTCTTTGAGTCGTCGGTCGTCTGTCTTCGTACGGGTCCTCATCACGTTTTTTTTTTCTTTCTAATATCGATATTATCACTACAATTCTTTTTTATATACAAAATCAACGTTCTTAAAACACGATACCGACTCTATAGTCAACTCAAGTATCGTACCAAAGGAACCAAATTTATCTCGTTGATGCTAAAAAATCGTCACATAAACAACATACGACGATTTCGACGCGGAGAGAGTTCATATTGTTTTAATTCGATTTTCAAAACGATTTTCAAAACGATTTACAAAACATCTTTTCTCAAATCACTCGGAATATTTGATATCGATTCCATAATCGAGTATCGAATATAACGAGTATCGACAATCTAAGTCGAGTATGAATCGTATCATATTTTTACGTGACTTAACAAAATTATCGATTTTCTAAAAAAAACAATTTTGAGAACAGTCCGCCACGCGAGTCGCATGAGCCTCATGCGAGTCGCGTGGCTACGCGAGTAGCGCACCTTCCGCGCGGGTCGCGTGGTTCCCTGAAAACCGTGAGTTTTTCGCATCATCCAAATCCCGATAAAATATTTTTATGACTTCGGTCAACACGTGTCAAGCCAATCACGTGTCATAAACTTTTCAAAACCATGCATTACATCATATTCACATCGTTTATTTAATTTGCAAACCTTTACTAACCCGTTTGTTCTTTGTCTTTGTACTTTATTCATTGTTTGCTTTATTATACTAAAACGAACCTTGCATGCAAAAACAACTTTGACGTTAAATTTAGATGCATTAAACCGACTTAGCAACCCATTCAAATTCTCGCGTGTTTAGTCAAAACAATGTTTGCATATCATTCATCGTATTACTAACGCGCGTATTTCAAAATCAAACGATATCTTAGTAGAGGCAGCTAATGTGCGGGCGGGGTTCGTTGGGTGTTCTTTGTGAACTTCCCAACACGTACCCTCACCCCTTACTCAGAACCATAGTTTCCGGATGTCCGAATCCATTGGCACACGAGAGTCATTCAATATACGATATCTGATCATGTCGGTATCGGTATCAAATGCTAAGGGACGAACCCAATAAACTCTGACATCCGAATGGGCCATACTTTGTGCATGGCCCACTAAGATATAGAGTGGGTTCGAACGGGCCCGAACTCCCACAAAGTTCGGTGGCGACTCCACTTCGATTTAAATTTCAATTCGACCCATCTCATATGGAGATTCATTCGCCTCCCAAACCCGCACGTGGCCGCGTCGGGGTGGACCTATGTCATGTCCACACACACAAATACGGAAGTATCGACATTCAAAGTATATTGCATCATTATTAATGAGTTAAGCACAAAAATCGAGACTAAACTAATAATTAAGGGGATGAAAATATGTATATAAATAACGCTTATCATGTCCAGTGACTTAGAACTCAGACGCCTGGTGTGAGGCAGTTCAGTTTAGGGAAGCCCGGTGTGGGGCGTTTGACTTTTTGAAGATCCGATTTCGAAACTTTCCAAAATGGAGAATATGTGTATCTTGCGTTATCGTGGGGATTAAGCTTCCCCGTAACTCTAACGCGTCGAGCGCCGGGTGGGCTTCTGGTGCGAGTCCCGAGGTTTACTTGGCCCGATGCGTTGACTCGGGTTTGACTTTGCGTATTTCGGGACCGATTCGGGGTCCCGGTGTCGGAATTAACTCTAATTAGTGTCGATGCGACCGTAATCACACGACTAAGGCTGTCTTGATGTTGAATTAATTTTTCCGAGTAATTATTTGAACCGTTCTATAGAAAAACTATCTAAAACATCGCAGTCTCGCGTCGCGTTGCAGACTGATCGTCATCAGGTGTTTGTCGGGCACTCCTACAGTCATCAGGTCCAAATCTGGGTGTCTACACACAACAAAACACTCTCTACAATTCATAGGAATTGCCTCATTTCCATTTTTGCTCTATTCATATAATTGCCCCATTTCTAATTTGGTCGTGCATTATGTGTGGCTTGAATTCATTGTTAGGATGGTGAGACCCACCACTCACTCATACTCATTTTCACTCCTTAATATTCCTGCAAAAGTAAATGGGACAATTCCTATGAATTGGAGGGAGTACTACTTTCTAACCTCTTTTTTTAAGCATCGTTGTTATAGTCGATTTTTTTGATTATTTAAGCATCATTGTTATATCCAATACCACTTTAAAACGTCCCTAAAACCGATTTGACATTGTTATTAACGTCAAATTTTTAAATCGATAGATTTTGATATCAACGATAAACCGATTTCTCAAAAGTTATTTTCGTGTCGTTATTATAACCGATTCGTCAAAATAATGAAACGTTGGATTCCAACACGATAAGAATATCGTTTATCCGCCTTTTTCTAGCGCCCTTGTTATAGTCAAAACTATAAAACAATAGACCTTTATGTAGTAATAATACGATAAAAGCATTTAAAAAAAATCAAAACCAGTCTTGATAGTGTCCCTTCCACTGGACCATCAATTTAATGAACTTTTGGTGAAAGCAACTTTCTTCTTTTGGAAAATCTTTTTTTCTATATCTTGACTTTATGCCGTTACTATCACCAATTTTCCAATTCACGACTCTTGTTTCTTTCTGTCGGTTTTGTTGTTAACTTGGAATGAAGTGTTGACTTGAGTAGGTTGGATTTTTTTAAAAATTGATATTGTTTTTCATTATTAACTTATGATTTTAGTTACTTTAGTTCTAACAATTAGTTAACAGTAATTCTTATGGATTTGCATCACGTCTAAAAAGCATGGAGGGATATTCCCGAGTAGTGCACATAAAATTCCAATGACGCCAAGTAAATCCCCAACGACGTACAACTCCCCTATTTTTCCAACCCATATACAAGATGGACCAGCACTTGAGAAATATTATACCAAGTGACTCTCAAGGAGATGTATGCCAACATAGAGATGTTCCACTAGCAAAAAGAAGCACGTACCACCAAATACCAATCTAAAAGCAAAACGAAGGCATATCAATATGCACGAGCAACACCAGAAGCATATATAATAATACTCAAGGACAGACAAAATTTCTTTACAATTTGGCCACAGGTCAAACGCCGAATATTAAGCCCTAATTTTTAACAAATTGCTAATTGGCTTCGGTTGTCACAGACCTGAGTGACGTGACTACAGCTAAATCTTTCTCTGGGGACAAGAGATACATGTACGGCGATTAGATTACAGTATAGATAATCATGAATGGTTGGTTGGTTATAGAGCAAAAAGAAACTATGACCTACATAACTATATACGGAGTACAACATTAGAGATACGCCTTTTCTTCAGTATTTGTAATATGTGACTCAGAAATAGTATTTTGATGTCAAGAAGAAGCTTCTCTCTTCTCAGTCTTTTGTACAACCCGGTGGATCTGCGGAGCAAATAGAACATGTTAATACTATTGTAAATACAAGGCAAAATAATCTGAAAGATGAATACCTTCCACTGTGTAAACACTAACCGCATTTCTAGGAGTCGCCATCGGTACAATGCTCATCTTGGCCGCCAATAATCTGGAGCTGCAACAACAAAGCTCTTCAATTTTCTGGCTTGTAAAAGAAATATCAAAAAGAAAAGAAAAAAAGAAAACAGATTTTCTTGGACTAAAGAGCTTGGATGTAAGAAAGTAAAAGAAAAACCAACAGAAAATTGGTGTGAAACAACCAGCAGTCAGCGCCATCACTAACCTCTCACACCCGCTGAAACACCATCAGAAGGCGGTCCACAAGGAATGTGATTCTGATGATGTACAGGATGTGGCGGGTAAACCCACCCATGGTTTTGTTGTCTCATTGCTTCACAAGATGGACCAGCACATGAAGGCTGATACGCGTAGTGATTCTCAGGATGGATAGAACCTTGACCTGGGAAAAATAATTAGTCAGTCAACAAGAAACAAAGAGCAAGGACTGACCACTTACACTGAAGTGTTATTGTTTAAACATTTTAGTCTCACATGAAAGAGAGTATCAAAACTCAAAGCAAGAGGTCTTACAGGGAAACGGAGGCCTAGAGTACCCCCAATTTTCTGTCACCTCCGGTCTTGGTGCACCCCAATTTTCTGATAACTCCTGTCTTGGCGGTCCCCAGTTCTCAGTCAACTCTGGCCTTGATGGTCGGGCATGATCTTGATCACCATACAAATGGCCATCTGAACTCCGGTCAAAGCGGTTTCTACTAGCATACGAAGATGGCGGTGGAGCTTCCCTTCGAGATCGATATTGTGGATCAGCCGAATGGTAGGGGAAATGATTGGATGGAGACAGATATGATGGTCTGGGATTATAAGCCTTATTACCATACACATTTGAATCGGCTGGCTGAATACTATTTCCAGATGCTACCGGATTATGCATCACAGGATAAGAATTATAAGAACTGGTTGTTGACACAGGCATCTGCGAAGGATGGTGGACTCCTGGAGCAGATGGCCGTGATGGCGTAGCTTCCTGCATGCCCTGCATGAAAGTAGGCAAAAGAGGCGAATTATTAACATAAGCCCGAACTCTGCTGGAAACAAGAAACAAATAATGGAATAGTAATCAAAGTCCTGTCATACATTTCTAGCCATAGGAAGATGTGGATCAGTATCAACATAAGGCATGGCAGTTGGATGAGGTGCAAGTGAGTGAGGTGGGGGGGGAGGTGGAGGCGGAAATGGAGGTGGCGGAGGTGGTGGCCGTGGTGGATATGATAGTGGTGATGTTGGCAAAGGAGGTGGTGGAGGCGGCACATCGAGAGGTAAAGGAGGACCAAATGAAGTAAACTGGTTTTGGCTGTGATGCACATTAGCAATGGCAATAGAGGTGGTATCATGTTCAGTCAGACAGGAGGGAGCAACATCTTCCATTTCAAGCTCTCCGTCAACATCTTCCAAAATATGCCTATGCTTTTCTGGTACAGGCAATGTAGTCGTCTCAAGAGTTTCAGGAAATTTAGAGTCATGCTCTGGTGTAACAGCTTCAAAGCCCCCATCATCTGAATCACTCTCTTCTTTCTTTTCTTCTTCTTCTTCGTCTTCTTTTTCTTCTTCTTCCTCTTCCTTCTTTTCTTTTTCTTCGTCGTCTTCTTCTTCGTCTTCTTCTTTCAGCATACGGAGCATGCAGAATCCAGAAAGCTCCATACTTGAATTGCTGATAAAAAGGAAACAGAGATAATGTAAACCAGTCGCCTTATAGTTAACAAAAAGGAACAAAGAAGCATGGTCAAGTAGTCAGGACTGGGGCAAACATAAACAGTACACCACAAACCACACCTCTAGCTATTTAAGGTATTATACCTTCATAAAAATGTAGCTGCCATAAAGAAACCCTTACTGATCTAATAATTTAATTTACATAAGTTCCAAACAGCACAACCTGATCACCTAAGTTCATGCAAGTTCCATGAATAATACATAAATTAAGACTACAATCAGGAGAAAGGTAGCTGGACTATAACCTGGACTATAACAGATAGGGTGCACTTTAAAATCATCGACACTTATGAGCCAATGAGGTCAGCACAAACACACATCCTACAATACACTCCTCTGTACCTAAAGTTTTCAGATCCCCTCACTCTTGAGTCTTGAGAAATAAGTGTACTATACTTCAATCGTGAATTCAAGATAACAATAAATCAAGTACATGAACAAGAGTTGCGCCTAAATTTAGTGGAAAATCTTGCATCCCTCTCCTTTCACTCAACTACTCCTTAGTTGCACCTAAAACTCACCAATCGTGACAAATACACCTTTTTCATTATCTTTATTACAAGAAATACCAAAAAAATACAATGGACTACAATGATACCATCACTACTATGATCACAATTAAATCACACTGCACATCAAGACTTCATGATGACATTTTAGATGCATTTACGTACAGACGAAAGGAAGGCGTAACCTAGCAAAGCAAAAGGCCACCAAAACAAACACACAATATTGATAGAGGTCCCACTCAATATACATTGAAGTTGAGGAACAAAATCAACCAAAGTGTACGTTAAGTATATTAGGTCATTAAATGATTAAATGATCATAGAAATTTATGCAGAAGACAGGTAAATACCAAGATTTGGGTAATCATAAATTAAGAGAACACATTAGACTGCGAGCAGATTAAGTAAATATAACAAACACAATGAGGTAAAGAGAAAAAAGAACTCAGCCAAATGACTTCAGGTTGTGCCTAATAGGATATTTTACCCCATGCAGAACTTCCATAGGTTCATACCCTGCAAAGAAGTGGATCCCCACTTGTATATAGAGGTATTTCCCACAAAAATTAAGCAACCCAAATGAGATTTGTTAATCACACAATATTATGAGTGCTTTTAATCAAGTAATGTAAAAGATACAGAACTCCGGATGACAATGTCCCTAACCAGAGTAACCACCATTCCTATATACTCCTAGTATATACATAAGAAGTGATGATGTTGAAGAAACAATTATGCGTTCATATTGTCTTGATGTGTATAAAAGGTCAACAACCGAAGACATAATGTATATTATCAATTGATAAATCTCACTCCAAAAGGTTCACAGTATAAAAGAAACATGAGAGAAAACTGGTCTACACTTGATTATCCACATATACTTACATAATGCACTTTGCACACAAACGACACGAAACTTACTCAGACATTCATGTGGGGATTGAACATATTATGTTGTAAGTGAACATGTAATCTACCATTTGGAGATCTATCAGAATTATTAATTAAATTTAAAATAAAGAAAGAAATATTAAGATTGGCATTTTTACGGCACCATTTCACTTTCTATAAATCTGCACAGTGCACCCATGGGAATACCATGCAAAACATTTGTCACTTTTTGTATCATTTCACAAAGACACGCATCATTAGTGTATGACTACTAAACATCAATATAATGGATTTCTTGTATTACATATTTTAGAGGTAACCTGTTCTATAGGAGATAATTGTCTTTAGACCTTAAAAAACTAAAAAAAATCTCGTAAGGACACGTAGTCACTGAGCTTGTTTTTCTTGTCTTGTTCGAACATTTCTTTAGTGTTTGCACTTTTCATGCATAAGAACCCAACCACTGAATCCTTACCCTTTTCAACACTTATCTCATCTCTCATTCGTCACATCCCGCCCCTTTCCTGCCACCACCTTTGACACCGCTTAATTGACTCCCAACCCCAAACACACTCCGGTACTCCACCGCTAAACCCTTTCACATATCTAGTCATCCGTTTCTCAAGCAAATCTATAACTAAATGACAAACCCTTTCAAATATCTACGCCATCTGTTTCTCAAGCAAATCTAAAACTAAATGACAAACTATGTGTCTAGTAACAGATGATTTTTTTTATTGGGAAGGGTTAAACAAGGGGCGGTGGTAAGTCATGCAAGAGTGGCCAGCGTGATGGTGACATCATTGGGGTTGCTGCGTCAGTGGCAACAAAGTGCGACAAGTGATACTGATGAAGGTCGTGGCTGTGGGAAGGAAAAAGAATGAAGGTGGTATGAGTAAACAAAAAAAAATACCCCAGTGCCTCAAGGCAAAATACGAGGTAGGGGAGGTCTTATAACATGGTCGTAGCCTTGTGTTAAGAGCACAATGAAACTGTTTCCAAATCACCAAGATGAAGATTACATCGACGAGTGCATCAAATGACTGTTACTTTATAAAAAAAAGGTGGTATGAGTAAATACAAAAAAAATTGATAGATTAAGCTGAATGTGGTATAATTGTAAGCTGGAATTGTTAAAGACCTTGTCGTCGTAGAATTACAAAATTCATAATGACAGATCTAATATAAACTAGCAAGGCCTCAAATTTCATTAGAGCTGAGGAGTAGCAAGGATGAGAAATTTACAAATCAAAAATTACCTTCCATACTCATCAACAACCATGCCCTCCATGTCACGTAAAGGATCATCAAAAGATCTCTCTGTCCTAGACATACGACCAGAGAAACCACTATTTGAACAGCTTAGTGATTCTAGCTCCTGAATATGATGACGAATAATAGACTCTGGAAGAATCCTCTTATCTAGCCACAACCTTAGGACCTGGCAAATACAACAATTGTAAACCCACTTGATTAAGTGATGTGAATGAAAGTAGCACATATAACTGGACAAAAGTAGTTCAGATTTCAGGGTCCACCGCAAGGGAGAAAAGATTGTTGTTCACTTACCTTCAGGCATTGCTTCCGATTATCTCTAGCAGCTTGTCCAGCAGGGGCAGCAGCTGATAACATGCGTGCAAGTGTATCCTTCACAGCTGAGAAGTATGAACCACCGACTTCACCTAGATATTTGAATTCCAGATGAAAGAACGAGAATAGTTATAGCAAATACAGGAACAAAGCCAGGACAAATTCTGAAACAGTACTGGTTCCCTCTCCCCCAACCCCGTTGTGACAGATTGAGACATTTGATAATCATTGTGGGAATTTATACCTTTCAGACTTCTGGAGCTTTGTGCAATTGAATCCACAAGAAAAAATAGATCAATCCGCCTGTGCATACTTGGTTCTTTCTCCAAATAAAGAACAAGAAGTTCTACGGCCTATACACAAAAAATTGGATTCATTCAAAATGATCTACATATTGGAATTCTTTCTACAACAGTAGGTGAACTTCAACTCTCAACATGCCAAGCATCTCACTGCATTTTCTGTCAAAGTTTCCCTAACATGAGAATGAACTACATGACCACCTAAGAGGTTATATAGGCAGAGAAAGAAGTGACGAAGTAATAAATCCAACGAAACCATAACCATGGTCCATACCTAATGAAGCGTAGGATAGAGGAACTCCAAGAATTAAAAAATTCTAGAGCTTACCACAATAGTTTAATAAACTACATATATATATATATATTAAAAACAAATTGAAAAATAAACAAATACCCACTCACAAAAAATATAAGTAATACGGAGTATATTATACCAAAAACCAGCATGCCTAATCACAAGCCCGTTAATTATACCTCAGCTGCAACGCCAAACTTTACACAGTCAACTGCAATTCGGGTTGCCCGGCCAATGCTCTCTTTTGTTCGAGATAATGATTCAAGAGTCAGCTCTAGAGATGCAAGGGTGGCCTTCACTTCTGCAAGATTAGTTCTTTCAGAAGATCTATTCGGATGACAAATAACAGGATCTAAACACTTGTCTTCGCTAACGTCTGAAAGTATACTACGAGGTAGCTTAACATCAACAGCAATATCCATTATATGTGGAGGGTGACAGTTGTTATTTGAAGCAGCTGTCAGGTCATTTGGGTGAGAAACATGTTTGTGCACAGCTACTTCAGCAACAGACACCATTAAACCATTTTGAACATGCGAAGGGCAGCCAGAGATTGAAGTGCCATAACATGTTCTCTCTGTTGAAGAATCATTCAGAGGAGATGCCAAAGCTTCCGCAGAGGATGCACTGTGCTTGACTTCTTCTCTTGCCTCCTTAGCTATACCTCTGTGTTGAAGACCCAATAACATACATATTAGACAAACAGGCCTCATAAAAAAGTTCCCTCCTATGGCGTACAGAAAGGTACACAAAAACCAGCAGTGACAACAAGAAAAATTAGCACAATTCAGAAATACATAGTGCCCCACAAGTTCATTTTCAAATTGTCATGTCTTGAACCATATGAATATGAAAAGAGCGTATTCAATTTATTAATTTGATTATCACTACTAAGTCATTCCCAATTGTTTTTGGACCAGAGTTTTGGCCTTTTGGGCCAAAGGATGTGGTATCGGTCTAGCTTGAAAATGGAATTAGGGTGTCAGCCCACGTAGTCATATGTGCAGAACTGCAGATTGCTTGAATAATAGAAAAGGAGATTTGTAACAGCACAATATGCACTTTCAAAATTGAAATAATTAAGCAAGGAAACCCAGGAAAGCAGTGGACAAGAGGAGTACAGGTACTAGTTTAAAAAAAACTCTAAGGCTTAGTTTTTTAATTTGATATAGCAATTAGCAAGTAGAAGTAACAAAGTGGTACTGTGTTTGAAAAGTTAAATACTTCATTTTTTTTATATCTTCCCATCTTAATATAATTCTCCACCTATATACCGAGGGGATGGGAAGATATAAACAAAAATGGAGGAAGTATGATAGATTATAAGTCAGTTACAGCAAATCTGCAGTCCCTCTATCCCACTTCTATCTTCCCATTTTATAATCAAAGTATCGTCATGATATAGGATAAGGGAGTAGAGTACCATAGTAGCAAAACTTACAAGAAACTGGCATTGATGGATTCCTCCACCAAAGCACTAGGGACATCATTAGCTGGACCACAAAGAATCATTGTCCTATCATCAAAACAACCATCATTTACAGTAGCCTTTGAAGATATCGGGTCTTTGCCTCTCACAGAATGCAACTCACCCAGAGACAGGTTATTTTCCACCGAAAGATCAACTATATCATCTTTTTCTGCCTTGTGAAATTCCTCCGGAGGTGGCACAATTGGTTCAGTGACCAACGATTCCAACATGGGCATCGACTCAGCTACATTGGTCAAAGTGTCCTGTAAGGCCATGACCTGAGGAGCATCATGAGATATACCAAAGGTGTCTGAGACACAGTGATCTCCACTGTCTATACTAACAGCCATCTCCGCAACATTATTTTCAATACAAGTCATCATGTCCTTGTTAGATGAACCTGACATATCCATATCTCCAGAAGCCTTACTAACCACATTAGATGTGGATGGGCTACACATTTTAGTAGAAGGGTTGCACGTGTTAGAAGCTTCTAGTAGTGAAGCACTATTACAATTTGATAGATCATTTCGCGCCTCCAATTTATTACATGGTTCATCATCTACAACCACGTTGGAGCCAGTCTCTATGGAAGGGAGATGACAATCTTTATTAACCGTTATTGGGCAGGAATCTTCTGCCCCTGGTGTTTTAGTCTCTTCAGCAGCATTAGCTGACATAGCCTCCAAAGCTCTATGAAGACGCTTTGATGGGGGCAAAGCAGATTCGCAGTCAAATGTACAGCCAAATGGTTGACTTGTCATCGCTTTTGATGTTTGAGGCTTTAACTCTGATGCCTGCGCACCAATGTCATAAGGTGAACATGCCATGACCTCTGGGCAAGTATTATGAGGAGGTTTATTCTCTGGCTCCTGACTGCACTCACCTATAGGTGAACGAACAATCAATTCATGTGACATTAACACACTGTCTTTAAGTTGAATATCATTACATGTCACGGTAGGATCCTCATCCCTTGCTACACAAATTAACGCAGAGTCTGAAGAAGTTTCTTCACTCCTTCCAAGAAAATCAAGCTGCTGGTTCTCCTCAGAAAGCAATTTACCCATCCGAACCCTAGCACGCTTAACCAAAGGAAGGTGTTCATCCCCTTCATTTTTAGGCGGATTATCAGACATATGCACACATGACAAAGGCAGAGGTAATATATTTTGCAAACTCCCTATGTCACTTTTAACTAAACTATCAGATCTTGAGGTAGAGCCTAAGCCATCACTTTGGACTCTTTTCCTTCCTGGGTTCCTTTTCTTCCTTACAACAGAAGCCTTTGTTCTGAAATCGCTTGTACTCACCTCATGGTCGCCTTCACAACTACCATTGATCTCTAATAGTTCACATTTACTTTCAGATTCAATAGCAATATCCTCATTATAGCTGACGCCCTCAGAGTCTGCCGTAGCAACTCCAGAACCATTATCCTCAAGCGTTCCATTTGAGTTACACACTGGTGAATCGCCAACAGCATTGGGAACAGAACTCTCAGGCGATCGTTTGCTTCTCTTAGCTTTTCGCAGTGGACCATCAAGAAATCCATTTATGCTACTAACATGAGAATATTTGCCACCATTACAATTTGAGGCATCATTCTGCATTCCATGTGAATCAAACTTCGATGTACCCCTTGACCTTTGAACTGATCCAATCGTTTGAATGGTACACCGCTGTGGCTGAAAGCTTCTGGCCTTTTTCCTTAAAATATAGGTATTTGGTATGGGCAAGATGGATTCAGCAGCGGTATCAGCTGGCTCTTCCGAAGCCCTCCTTTGATGCAGGGACTCGACTTCTGTGAGAATCCCAACGTCTTGCACAGCTAGACTCGGTTCATCTTTTGGTATAGGAGAATTCGAAGACCTCAGCCTGCAATCACGTATCACATCAAGCTCCGTAGGATTAGTTGCTCCTACGTCACCAGTAACATTTTCATCAGGGACGTCACCAGAGCTTATTAGATGCTTCTCCTTTAACTTATCATAACAATCAACAATCTCCTGCACAGCACGAACAAAATCAGCACCCCTTCCCTTACGTTTGCCCAAAAGAGAAACTTTTTTCTCTTCAGTGAATTCTTCAACATCAGCAGGATTGCAGAAGCCTCTGCAGGTAACGAAGAACATATCTATTAATAATTTATCACTAAAGACACTAGCCTCGGGAACAGTATCAACATTAGAGCTTAATCCCTACTATACTGCAAAAATCAAAAACACATCTTCACTATAATTGCTTCTTTACTTGAAAATGCAGTACCACAAAACTACATAGAAAGTAAAACAGAATAAATAAACATTAAAAAAAATACTAATTGATCATATGCATCTAAACAGGATCTACAGAAGCAAACTCTTCATTATCTCTCTACGGTGGACATGTTAAAATCAAGACATAGAACATTGGTTTGGACTTGGGACACTTGATATTACACATCAAATCAAAAGCACAAAAATGAAAAGTGTCTGAACTCTGAACAGAATCCCCACTGGCATAGTTGAATTCTTACGAATGCTGATAACTGCATATTAGAAGTATTAAAAAATAACCGAAGGAAGAATTCTTTGGTGACAAGTGATAATGATTAATAGCAAAGATGGAATGATGGTAATAGACAGGGACAAATCCATGTCAGAGTATAACTGTACGTTACATCCACTGGTGATCTTAACCCTAAAGTACAAGGTTCAAGAGCTGGCTACTAAGGTAAACCAGATGACCAAGCAACTTACAATACATGTGACTATGTGAGTATGACTGCAAACACGTTGCACAAGGGAGGCTAAATGGAAAGCATGACAACTCCTATAAGGCATGAGCAAGATCCATGTAAGAGATATAACTACTCCAATTACACAGCTAACAAAAAACACACCACATTCTTAGTTTAAAAAGGCGCGCCTTGAAGCAGCACAAGCTAAAACACTTCAGTGCATTTTTGGTACGCCTTTTTCACAAGGCTTACGTAAGAAGACTCATCAGTTAGCATTTTTTTCAGCAAGGTCGTCAATTATTTCATTTACCTTTCTTCTTCTTCTTCTCATTATTATCATCATTAGAGTAAATTAAAAATTACTCCCTTTTAAAATACCATTTTTAAAAATTTACTCCCTTTTAAAAATTTTGTTAAAAATTACTCCCAAAATCTATTAGAAGTTCAAAATTTGCTCCCAAATGTATTTTTAGGACGAAAATGTTCTTGGCTGGAGGGTAGGGTGAAGTAATATGGCATAAAATAGTTGGGGGCATTTCCGTACAAATATTAAATTTTGGAGCAATTTTTGAACTTTTGATAGATTTTGGGGGTTATTTTTAACAAAAAAATTAAAAGGGAGTAAATTTTAAAATAGATATTTTAAAAGGGAGTAGTTTTTAATTTACTCTTATTATTATTATTATCAACTATTACTCTTTACATGTGTGTCAACCTCAAAACTCGAAAAGGTTCTTGCCCAAAATTTTATATGGGAAATACAAATTTGCTACTTAAAATAGGGTCTCTCACGTTCAAAAGGCGGGCACCTTTGCCTTGCGCCTTGTCACCTTGGTCCATTAGCACCTCAGCGCGTCTTGCGACTCTGAGTCCACAATAGATAGTGAAAAGGATTTCGGATAGAAAAGAGTGCAAGTGACAGTAATTATCAGTTATAGAGATACAAACAATGGTAAATTACAATGTGTAATGTAAGTTACAACATAGAAGTTAATCATGTCAAGGCTGGAAAAGTTTTTGGTCGGTGGACTCCTTCCCAGTTGGGAGGAAAATTGTGAAAATAGCTCTCTCACAAGTAATTTGCGAATGTGCTCAGAAAAACACATAATCAGATTAGAAAAACATCCCAAAACGTGCAAATGATGGATAATTTTCCAGAAAACCAAGTAAAGATGAAAGGGGTTCAATCAGAACTAGCCTATCAAAAGACAAGGGTTTGTTCGGGTATAGAAATAGGAGGGCGGGAAGAATGGAGCATGCCAATTTCCCTTTCATCTCCGTCCATCCAACTTACTATCCAACCCTGAGCAATCATGATTTTGACGAATATGAGGATGATATGTCATCTATACCAAGGACATTAAAGAAACTTAGCTATGGAAATATACACAAAACGGAAAAATAGAAAAAAAAAAAAAAAAAAAAAAAAAAAAAAAAAAGGAGATTGGACATTTAAAATATATGTCTACGAAATCCAAATCCACACGGGTGATTGTTAACAAAATAAAATGTTTTCTAGTTCAACTACTAACAAGCTAAATATAATTGGGCTAAAAATAAATTTACAGCATGCCCATAAAGCCATAAAGGAATTTCAGAAGCTTCAGACTTATTGTATTATCATATATCCATATTGATCCGCACGGTAAAAAATTTTAGCACTCACTTGCTCAACTATCTTTAGAAATCCTACATCCAGATTCCAATGTTAATAATATAGATGCGGAGTAGTTAATCAGAAGCATGGTGGTAAAATGTATTAAGAGTAAAGTCAACAAGATTTCTGAAATTCACTTAGGCACACTGCATTAATTCTGGGATTCTGAAACCGAAGACTAGAATATATCCATGTCAAATGATGAAAAAGTATGAAGGTGTGTGCCAGTGTGTCAATATATTGCACCAAAGCCACAAAGATCAGAAGCTGAAGCAGGTACTTCAAATTTAATTTGGATTAATTATTGGGATCCCGAGACAGGGAGAAATTAATTAAGCGTACTTTTATTACTCCTAGTATATTAATGTAACAAAAGACGAGGAGAAAATAGTGAAACAGTGGATTGTTAACCTACAGAAATCCAATAAGAAATGTAATAGAGAGAATCGGTTAAACTAATTAGGAGTGTCATAACAAATTTCCTAATATCAATCCACCTCCAACCCAACTTGTTGGTCCTTATCTATGTGCACGAGTCCTTAGTAATCAAAGTTCACATGTTGTACCAAAGGAGAAAATAGAGAAACACGAGACTGTTAAACTAAAGCATGTCAATAGGAGAACTAACAGAAACAAGTAGCTAAACAAAAAAAAGTGTATCCCAAACAAAGCCCACAAAATTAAATTACCTCCAACCCTAGTTGTTGGTCCTTATCCATATGCAAATATACTTAGTTATCAAATTTCGCATGTTGTACCAAAGGTTAAATTGATTCCCAACAAAAACCAAAGTCCAATCACCCAGTTATGGTTCTCTTGTGCAATCATGATCTTAAAGAAAACTTTGACCACGTGTCTTGGAATTTCCTGAGCTCTTCCTTTTTCTTATTATATCCTACTCTAAATCACGAAATCAACAAGTAAACCTGGAATCTTAACTATGTGAATATGTGATTAGGGCTAATCTGAAGTAATGTTTTGGCTGCTTAAGATTAAGCATGAAAAGTGATTATTCCACCCGATGGACAATTGAAGATGAGGTACTTTGAACCATGGAAGAATGTCTGAAGTTTAATTTGGTGCATATTCAAGTTTTGTCAAGGGAGCTGACAGTTATCATGAAGTTGGCCGCTGGAGATCAATGACCTCTGGTTAGAAACAACATGGTCCATTGTGAGCGTTCTTAATTAGATGGAACTGGAAAACTCTTTGCAAAGACAAGTAGAAAAACGTTACATAGGTAGTATCCAGATCCTCTTATAACCAGATAAGATTGTATGAGACTTAACATTTGTTAGAAATTGATGAACATGCCCTATTCCACAAACTTTTCAGAAGTATTTTTTACCCTGGCAACATAAATTTCAAGAATCGTGACAATTTGCTACCTATGGGGCCATACATAACAGCACAAGTTCCAATTACCATTTCATTTCACCTGATAGACAATTCTCACATAAACTACTAATAGTGCCTCCCTCTAGAAAAAATTGACCACTCTTTAGTATTGGTTTGAACTAAGATGATTGACCACATCTCTTCGCTAACATTCAAAATTGAAACAATCTTAATCAAAAGACGCTATTTGAGAGGGTTCAAAAACGAATAAAACAATCAAGATCAAATAGAAAGACATGTTCCTGTATTGTTACAAAAAAGAAGCCCAATTAGAAAGTAAGCAATAGGATAGCGTAGCAAAATACTGATGGAAAATCGGTTGAGATGGTTTTCCCATGTGAAACGAAGGCAAACTGATGCCCCCTAAACAAGGACCTCAATATTTGGGAATGAATAAGCTCGTGACAAGTACGGGAAGATCTAAGACAACATGGAAAAAGGTTATTCAAAACAATGCAAGGTCCATTGCTTCCTCGACTGAAGAACTATAAAAATAAAATAATAGTGTCAATGAAGAAAAGAATAAGAAATAGCCGCGTTCACTTTTTTATTACTATTGTCTTCGCTATTTTTAAGGCACTTTTTAGTTTTATCAAACAAACTTGCTTTAATTTTTCTTCTTGTTATCATTCTTGATATTTGAGTGACTTCCTTTATGAGCTTATTTCTTTTTTTTCATTTTAATTAGCCAACAACGTCATCATTACCCTAATGCCTCCAGAATTCTTCTAAATTTAACTATGAGGGGGTCAAGTGTAAGGAACACTAACCATGTATTAGCAACACAATGAGGTTTCCGAACAAGCCAAAATGGAAAATGTTTAGAGAACTACATCAGTCATTGCTGCTACTTCAAAATAAAGAAGCACAGCTAGTTAATTGAGTCATCCTAAGACCAACGCTCTAATGTTGTTGTTAGGATGGAATAAGATAGTATCGTCTGTCTCATTGAGTCATTCTGAGATAAGTGTCATGTCCGATTAGAAAATCCTAACCAAAAGCATTGACCATGAAGTGAGAAAAAACTCACATTTGTTGTGTTCCGAAGAAATGAACAAGTACTTTCTTCCAATCAGTCGGATAACCCCATTTTTCTGGTTCGCTTACCTAAATTCAAGAAGGAAAACAAGGGGGTAAAGAACGAGTGAGCTTAGTATATCATAGAAGAAACCAATAGGACAGAAGAAAAGAGAGCTATGGCAAACAAAAGATTAGGCAAATAAAAGAAAACAGTGAAAACTAAGTACAAGAACACCCTACTAAGCATATGATGACCTTGACATGAGGAGTGAAGAGTCCATGAAGAATATAAGGGACTAAGGCGGTGAATCCATAATCTCATCATCTATAATAACCCATTAAAGAACAACATAAAGTCGCACCAAATGGCAACATATATTGAAAGGTAATACAAATAACACTCATACCAGATAGCAATTTCTTCTAAAAGCATCTCCATGAGTATGATGAAAATGGAAAAATAATCGGGTGGGGATGGGGGGTTACGTACAACAAAGTGTGCAAGTGTCATATCAATGTCCGTGTGTCCAAGGCATGGGTAGAAAGTGTCCCATTCAAAACTTTGAAGCCATTTTTCGTCTTATATACCCTTCTATATTGCTATTTGCAAAACCTCTATTAACTAACAAACTAATACACACAACTCTTGGCTGTGACGAAGGCATAGCAACAATTCTCGTCTACTACAATAGAATATGCTTGAATCAATAAACAATTTGATAGTGGTAGAGTAAATCCAGTAACAGATCTTATAAGGCCAAAAGAAATATACTCTTTCAGAATTCTAGCCACAAAAAACTTGAAATTTACCCCTGAATACTCAAACCATATGCACTTGACACTCCCTATTTTACTAGATTACTCGGACAAATGTACATAAACAGCACTTCACAGACAAAGCCGATACCAAAGATGGTTATCACACGAGTACTGCAGCAGATCCACATACAAACAAATAGCACAAAACATTCAAAACAGACCCTATAAAACAACAACACGACAGTAAATTTAGGCAAGACACATACTCTCTCCAGGCCAATCATAAAGAACAGAGAGAGAGAGTAGAACACACCGTAGCAGGCCAAGCTGGAAAACCTTTGACCTTGGCAAGAACAAGATCGCCGACTTTCCACTGCCGGCGAGCGGCGGCAGCGGCAGCTTTACTGACACCCTTCCTTCGGCTCGACCCCATCACCCCCGCCCCTCGCTTAGTACGCTTATTCGGGAGGGGAAAAAGAATCGGCAAGAAAACAAGGAACACAAACCCTAAATCGCCGAAAAATAGCAATTGAAACCTAGAAACATGGAGAAAAAACTGGAAACCCCTGATTGGACAACACCGGCGGCGGAGTCAAGAAATTCTGTAGGGTTTGAAATCGAAATCACAAACATTGAACTAGGGAAATCGTAAATCAATAGGAGGGGGAGGGGGGGGAGGGGGAGGAGAGAGACAGAGTGAAATTTGAAATTGAGGGTTGGAAGTGAGATAACCCTAAAAGAGGAGAGAGAAAGGGCGGAGAGGAGAGGAGAGGAGAGGGTGAAAGGGAGGGAGGGGAATGCTAACGTGCGCTCGAGGGGTGGAGTGGGGTTGTATGTAACATTATTATTTTATTCGGCGAAATAGTATTAGCAGTAGTAGAAGATAATATGGGAGGAGTTATGGACTTTGTGTCTTAACTTATGCACTCGGTTTGCTTCACTGGGTTAGAGCTTGGATAGTTTTTGTCTGCTTTTGTAAAATGTGTAGATACAAATTAGGTGAGAGAAGAGAAAACTGATTACGTGTCTCCCCAAAATCTTCTAGCTTTCCTCATCATCTTCATTATTTTCTAATTACTTAATTAAAAAAATGGAATACAGATTAAGTCGTAAAAATATTAAAAATGACAAATTCTTGTTTTCTAAAGAAAAGTTAATAATTTGATTGTTTCATCATTTTATCCAATTTCGTCGTAATGATAATCAATCAAATTAATATGAATAATTAGATAATTTAGTATTAAGAACTTTTTTTTTGGTAAAAATGTAAATATATATATTGAAATCTCAAAAGCACCAAATACAATCAATTTCTTACACACATTCACGCCCTACCATTCTCTATTCCATATAGTATGTGTTTTGGTAAAAATTTACCGGATCTACGATTTCAGTTGCGGGTTAAAGCGATCGTCCTATAACTACGGGTTGGCGAAGCGATATCGAATCTAGTAAACAAAGAACAACGAAAGAAATGAACGACACACAAAGTTTTGGTGACGCGGAAACCCGATGTGGGAAAAACCGCGGGAGGAGTCGGAATCCCACCAAGATTCTACTATGAACGGGAAAGAATGAAGAAAGGAATACAAATACAAGTAATTTTGATATAGTAGTGACTATGATTGATTGTGAGTATTTTATCGTGATGTATGTTTGGGTGTCTTTGGATGATCCATTTGCTTCTTCCTCCCTCTCCTTTTATATTGCTATTAGCTGTTACCCTCTTTATTCCCCAGAATCTTGGCATTTAATCCTCTTTATTGCTTGATATCTTGGTCTTTAATCTTCCTCTAGCCGTTGCATTCTCCTCCTTTCTCTCCTGGTCTGCAGGAGCGTTCCCCCCAATGTAGTGATTCCCTCTTTGACCCTTTCTCTTTTGTTTGTGTGGGCTGAGGGTGTTATAGCTAGACTATGTTTGCTGGGCTTATTTGGTTGTGCGGCCCATTGCTTCACTTAGTACATGCCTTGTCCGGCCCATCATCGTATATTATTCCGGATTTTGGTTGACTTGACGACTTTTGATTATTTTGACTTCCGTCTTTGACCTTCCGACCTTTGACCTTTGACCCTCGACATTTTGACCTTTGACTTCTGACTTTTTGACCGTCCACTCGTAGTATGCCACGTTGTATTCCGAAGGTGCAAGTTTTTGGCCCGAACAAATGCCCCCAAATTTCCGACTAAGCTCACCTTAGGCGGGAATTTTCGTTTGCTTCAGTTGTAGGCAGTTGGTTCTGCTCCTGCTGGCCTTGCTGGTTCTGGGAGAAGGCGTAACTCGTCCCCTTTTCCAGAAATTACTCCTGCAGAAAGTAGACCCTGGTGGCAGATCTTTCTGAGTCTTACTCTTATTCTGCCCCCAGATCCGCTGATGATGTTTCTGCTGGAGTGGTGCTCAAATTTTCTGAAGACTTCGGTACATCCAAGTCTGCAGAGGACATGGCTCTTCTGGACAAGATGCTACGTCCTGGTCCCAGGTCTGTGCTAGAGAACAGTTCTCTGGAGGAGTTGGATTTGGTTCGTGGATTGCTGGCGGAGGAATCTGGCAAAAAGCTTAGTGCAGATCTGGTGGAGGCAAGGAGTGAGCTTGCCTAGGCCCTGGATGCCAATTTTTCCCTGTAGGGGAAGAATGCTGAGATGAAGAAGACTCTGAGGATGCTCTTAGAATATCTTGGTGGAGAAGCACAAAGATTGGGACCAGGTTGTAGAGAAGAAGCGACTGTATGAGGGATTTCCTGTGGCGCCTATCTCGGATGTTCTCTCTGACGTGGAGGCGGAGGATCTGGAGGAGTCTATTGGTTCTTCTATTGCTGACCAGGAGGATGATGGGCAAGAGAGTGTGGACCAGGAGGATGTTGCTGATGATCCTGGGAGAGGTTCTGTTGCTGTTCATCAGAGACCCAGGTTCCGGCAGGAGGATCTACTACAGTTCCACCTCCACCAGAGGAGAATGTCCAGGCTGTGGACCAAGTTCTGCTGGAGCGATGTTACTCCTCTTTTGTTGTACTCTGTTTTCGGCTTGTGAACCCTGCGTGGTGTAAACTTCTGATTTGTTGCTGTTTGCAAGAAATTTTTCTGTAATGACTTTGACTTTGCCTTTGCTCAGGGGAGCGAAGTGTGTTAGTATTTTGTGGCACTTCGTGCCTTAACTTTCGTTGTGTGAAATCGAAGTAGCTTTCGTAATGTCATTTTTTCGATGTGCGGCTGTATGTTATGCCTGAATTCGATTGTAATCGTTTGTTGTAGTTTTGTCTTACTACCTTCTATTGTATGCATGCCTTATGTTTGTATGGTCGACTTTTGATATAGTGGTGGCCTGGGATTTTGTTTGCCCACTCAGTCGGAGGTGCCACGCTTTGCGTAGGTGCTAAGTGGCGAGGGAGACTGTAATGTCCCGGTTGTAGGCACTTAGTCACAAGACGCACGCCTTCTGTAGAAATTATACACTCCACCAGATTAGTTACCAGCTTCCCGATTTTGAAAAAATTGACGACACTTGTCGAAAATGGGAGATGCGATATTTCGAAAACATATGAAAAAAGAAAATCAAATTTTGATGACATACGCAAAAAGAAAATCGAACTTTGATGACATATGTAAAAAAGAAAAATCAAACTTTGATGACATAAAGAAAATCAAACTTCGAAGATATAAAAGGCGAAAGTAAAATTTTGAAAGCATACTTGAAGATAGAGTATCTGACTTTGATGACACAAAGAAAATCAAATTTTGACAGCATACTTGAAGATAAAATGTCTGGTTTTAAATTTTGTAAGAAAGAAAGAAAGACAAACGAAGATTTTGATGGAAAAGAAAGAAAGAAAGACGAAAGAAAATTACGATGGAAAAGAAATAAAGAAAGACGAAAGAAAATTACGATGGAGAAGAAATAAAGAAAGACAAAAGAAAATTACGATGGAAAAGAAAGAAAAAAAGATGAAAGAAAGTTATGATGAAAAACACATGTTTGAAATGTTGGGTAAGATTAAACCTGAGATCCGGTGGAGGTGCATCTGACAAAATATATGCCATGTTTCTGGCAGCAGTGGCCCATGTTTCTGGCGGCAGTGGCCTATGTTTCTGGCGACTTTGGCCTGTTTTAGAAGTATTTTTTCAAGTGTATGATGTTTCATGGTTTTTGGATGATTTTTCTCTCCATGGTCGTAAGTCGGTAGGCTCCGTTCCCTAGGGGTGAGCAAAACCGGATATCCGATCTGATTTTGTAAACCGTATCGGATATCCGATTTTAAAAATTGAATAATTTCCGATCCGTAACCGATCCAGTTTTTTTCGGATATCCGGTTTCCGGATATCCGGTTTTTTCGGATATCCAGATTTCGGATATCCGGTATCCGGTTTTTTATTTTTCATCTATTTTTCTTTTTTTGTAAACATTTTTTCATTTTTAATTAAGAGTAGTTAATTGATTTTTAAGCAACGTTACGTTTTATATAAATTGTTATAATAAAAATACATAAAACAATTCTCAAAAAAATGGTATATATGTCTTACGGTACCATTATTCTAACAAAATATTACGTTTCATTACATAATATCATAAATTCACTAATAGTTTTGTTTTTTTATCTTAGAGAATAATTAGTGAGGTTTGAATTCTTTAATGTATAATGCATATTAGGATTATATTTTTCCTATTGTTTTTAAAAAACCGGATCGGAAACCGGATATCCGGTTTCAATTTTGCCCGATACGTATCCGCTACGGTTTTAAGGAAAATTGTATCGTATATCCGGTTATTCGTATAAGATATCCGGAAATTCATATAATTGAAAGCGTATACCGTATCGTATACATATAATAAAACTGTGTCGTATATTTTTGCTCACCCCTACCGTTCCCAACCACCTTCTTCGCTTGGTAGGATCCTTCCCAGTTGTAGGGGAACTTCTCTGCCTGCTGATTTCTGGTGTTCTGGAAGACTTTCGAATGAACTAGGTCTCCTTCCTGCAGGATTCTGATTTTGACATTCTCGTTGTAGCTTCTGGAGACTGTCTGCCTGTAGGAGCCCATTCTGATTTGAGCGTCAGTTCTGAGTTCGTCTATGGTGTCCAGACTGTTTGTCATCTCCACCTGATTTCTGTCTTCTGTTATACAGCCGGTGAATGTCTTGTAGCCACTTTTAGGCGTAGTTCTGTCAGACCATAGCACCAAGGGGAGTTCTTCTGCCCATCTGCCTCCTGCCTCCTCCAGCCTTCTTTTCAGGTTGTCTGTCACAATTTTGTTACTAGACTCTGCCTGTCCATTAGATTGAGGATTTCTGGAGGTAGACTTGCTTAGTGTGATATTCCACCTGGCGCAGTACGCCTCCATCTTATTGCCAATAAACTGGGATCCGTTGTCGCAGATGATTTCTGGAGGAATGCCAAACCTGCAGATAATGTTACGTTTTATGAAGGACATAACTCGTTTCTCAGTTACCTATGGGAATGCCTCCGCTTTTATCCACTTGGAGAAGTAATCCATCATGGCCAACATAAAGACTTTGTTTCTTGGGGCTCTGGGTAGCTTGCCGACAATGTTCATCTCCCATTTCATAAAAGGCGAAGGAGAAATTACTGGATATAGAGGCTCTGCAGGCTGGTGGTTGACTGGTGCGTGCCTCTGGCAGGCGTCACATTTCTTGACGTACTCAACAGCATCTCTGCACATTGTTGCTCAGAAGTAGCCTTGGCGAAGTGCCTTGTTGGATAGGCCTCCTCTGCCCCCTGCATGATTTCCACATTCACTATTGTGGAAGTCATGCAAAACAGTTTCTGCCTCCTCCTGACCCAGACACCTTAAGTATGGTCCAGTAGTCGATCTCCTGAACAGGACGCCATCAATGAGGGTGTACTTTGATGCCTTCATTTTAAAACTCTTGATTTCCTTCTTGTCTGCTGGCAGGATGTCGTCCTGTAGCCATTCCTGGTAGGGCTTCCTCCAGTCTGAGATTTCCCTTTGGTCTGTGGTGGTACTAAATACTCCTGCCTTTTGCAGCCACCAGGTCCTGTCTTTGCCTCCTCCAGATGCTTCTTGATTTTTCTGGATTGCTGGCTCCAGGACGTGGACGATGGGTATGGTGGAGACTGCTTCAAACTTGAATGTTGCCCCCAGGGCGTCTGCTTATGCATTCTGGTTCCTTGGGATCTGGCTGACTGAAAAGGCTATTCGCCCTTGTCCTCCTCCAGGATGTGGATGTCTTTCTCCGCCTGGGACTGTAGTGCTGGGCTGCAGTCGGATACGAAGTCTGCTAGCGCCTGGGACTTGATTGCTGCTCTGGGGACGAAATTCAGGTCGAAGCCACTCAGGTGCATGGACCACTTAGCCATTCTCCCTGACAACTCAGGTTTTCTCATAATATTCTTTAGAGGATAGTTTGTTATTACCGAAATAGCATGTGATTCAAAATAAGGTCATAGTCTACAGGATGCTGTAACAAGTGCCAGTATGAGGTTTTCAAGGGATGTGTACCTGGCCTCTGCAGGAAGCAGAGACTTACTGACATAATATACTGGGTGTTGTGCTCCTTCATGCTCACGTACTAATACCGCTGTGGACATGACATAGGTCCACCCCGACGCGGCCACGCGCGGGTTTGGGGAGGCGAATGAATCTCCATATGAAATGGATTGAATTTAAATTTAAATCGAAGTGGAGTCGCCACCGAACTTTGTGGGAGTTCGGGCCCGTTAAGACCCACTCTATGTCGTAGTGGGCCGTGTACAAAATACGGCCCATTTTCGATGTCAGAGTTTATTGGGCTCGTCCCTTTGCATTTGATACCGATACCAACATTATCGGATACCGTGTATTGAATGACTCTCGTGCGCCAACGGTTTCGGACATCCGTAAACCGAGGTTCTGAGTAAGGGGTGAGGGTACGTGTTGGGAAGCCCACTAAGGACACCCAACCCCGCCCGCACTTAGCGGCCTCTACTAAGACATCGTTTGACTTTCTAATATGCGCGTTAGTAATCCGGTAAAATGATATGCAAACAACATTTTACGAGATATACATATCGAATGGGTTTCTACGTCATTTTAATGCATCTTGATTCACGTCAAAGTGATTTAGCATGCGATGTTCATTTAAGGCAATAAATGGCAAACATCGAAAATAGAAAACTCGTAAATAAATTACAAATTACACGGGCGGAATACAACCCGGAATTCACAATACAACGAGCGATAATATAATAATCGAATTAGAAAACGGTAAATATTAACTATAAACGGACCCGTAAATAGTAAATATAAGCTAGACCGTAAATTGAGTAAATGAACAAACTTCGATTAAATACACATTATATTGTGCATTAAACGGAGGACGGAGACTTTAATACGCGTTCGCGTATGGGACCGAAGCGTGGTGCTAGCTCGATCCCAGGTCTCGATGCCTTGTCCCGACTTATCATATTGAAAGATTGGTGTCTAGACTAGTCATGCGTCGGATACGACTAAGGAGTCGTCGACACAAAACTAGTCGAATAAGACATTAGTCAAAGTCGTGAAAGTAATAAAATAGAATAAAATGCATGAATTTTGAATAAGGAATCACGTGATTGACTTTACACGTGATGACTTAAAGTCATAAAAAGAAATTGATTAGGCTTACGATATTTAGAAGGCTCACGGTTTAGGCATGATACAAGACACTCGATCGAGTCATGGGGGAGACTCGATCGAGTGCCCCTCGTGGAGGCCTTCTGCCTGTTATTTGAGGTGTCACTCGATCGAGTGAGCCAAGGCATTATCGAGTACCCTCTGTTCGAGGTGCTACTCGATTCGGAAAAGGTAACAATTTCGATTTATTGATTTCGAAATCGACATGTAATTACACTAAATAAAAATATTGTCTAATTTATATTAGTGTAAATTTCGATGGCTCGTCCTACTCAACATTCGGTTATATAACCGTTATCTAGTAGTTAAAGCGAATTTGTAAAATCGAGTTTGATCGGACTAGAACGAATATCGATTCCCTCCGCGTCATAATGTCGTAATCAATCCTTTCGGATCGTGTGACAATTAATTCGGCGTCAACGGGTTTCGTCCTAATCCGATTTGTCGATGATTCTTTTAGAATGATATTTTAAAAGAAATATGGTCGGACATATTTAACGACGAATCTCCATGATCTATTACGCCCTTAAGTGTTTAGGGCGGCGCACCTCGAAGGGCGCCACCTCCAATACGACTTGTAAAGGGATTAAATAGACTTTAGGCGGAATTCGTAATTAAACATATTCGACCCGAAAATTCGACCGTCGTCGCAAACTTAGGTCCTCGGCATTTTAACATCGTAATTTGGCCTTTTAGGCCTACGATCATTAATTTAGCCTCAACAGACGTTGCTCGGATCGTTTTGAAAATAGTTTTTTATGATAAATATACGCGGTATTATATAAGACGGAATATAAATAACGATTAGTTAAATGTTAGATTGTTAGATTGGTTAGTATGCGAATAATAAAAATGTTAGATGTTAGTTGACATAAAATAAAATGTTAGTATACATAAAATTAAAAGTTAGTAACGGAATTAAAATGTTAGTGTTAGTACAATTAATATAAATAATATGTATATATATTAAAGAGACGAAAAAAGGAAAAAGAAAGAAAAGAATGTCGGGATTTGAATGTTACACCCTCAACCTACGTGCTTTTGCTTCTCGAAATAGGGCTCGTCAAATGGTGGCAAAGTCACGGGAGCGTCGAGATACGTAGGGGAGTTATGGTGTGTATGTGGTTTTGTAGAGATGGATTTTAACGAGTTTTGCTCTCGGTCTTTGACGAGTTTTGATCTCGGGATTTTGAATATGTATGTATGTGTGTGACTTTGAAGCCAAGTTCAAAGGGATGTATTGTGTAGAATTGTAAATGTGATGGGTGAAAAGAAGTTTTGAAGGTGGTAACACTACAAGAAAAACTGTTCCGGGCATCCACCTGGTTGGCGTCCTTGGCATATGGACACCGACATGGCGTCGGAAAAATCATACGGGCGTCTACAGTCGGACGTCAAAATTGGCGTCCGATTGCATTTTGGAAGGACAAAATCCAGGCCGCCAGGCGTCCACAGGCGGACGCCATTTGGGGTAATTGGCGTCCACTGGCGGACGCCATTTGGGGTAAAACGGGCGTCCACCCATGGCGTCCGACAGTGGACGCCCGGCGAGATCATATTGCCGACAAATAGTCGCGCACTCCCCTCTCCCCCATCACTCTCTAAAAAAAAACTACTCTCTAACTCTCTTCCTCTCCTCGCCGCGCCATTCCTCTTCCTCTCCTCAATTTTTTCCTAATCTTTGGTATGTTTCTTACCTACTTAGTTGTTATTCATTATATTTAGTTCTTGTTTTCTATTGTTATCGTTATTTATTGATAGTTTGCTAGTAAATATTGTTTAGGTCCAAATTTAGATTAGGTTGATTTGTTTAGGCCAAATTCGATTAGGTTGATTAGTTTAACCCAAATTCAATTAGGTTGATTAGTTTTGCCCATCACAATTTTGATTAGGGTTTGATCAATTTGGTTGAATTGAGCTACAATGACCTCTAGGGCATTGCGTGAGTTTTTGTGTCACTTAGGACGGACCAAAAGGTGTCGTAATAATGCCGGATTTTCCCGAAACCACTTCTATCTTGATCGGGGTTGTAATTAGGTGTTAGCGGTGCTTTCGGAGTTTTGATATCTGTATCCGAAAATTTGACCTTATTTGACCTGTTTTAGCTGTTTTTGTCGGACCTAGGCCATGAATTTTTGTGTTTCGTTTGGTTATTTTGGGATTAAATTGATGAATGAGTTAGGGTTTTCGTAAATTGCGATGAAATTGTGATTACATTTGTGATTAAAATCAGTGACTGATTTTTGTAAGGTCAATTGTAGAGTAATAAGACATTTGGGTTTACTTCGACGTATTAGGGATTAAATTGAGGAAACTTAGTTAGAGAAATTAAGTTTAAGTTAAATGGTGATTAAATTTTCGTTTAGTATGTTACAAATGAAGTTAGGAAAATTTAACTTTAATTTGTTATATATATTTTTTGAACATAGAAAATGAAGAGAATTGAACGGAAATGGATGTATAAGGGAAGACTTGATAAGAAGAGATGTCCCACCGTCGAATTTCTGAGGGGTGTTGAATCATTTGTCGAGGTGGCTAAAAAGTCAGTAGATTATGCATCGAGGGGGGAGGTTAGGTGTCCGTGTACTAAATGCAAGAACATAAAATTTCTTGAGATCCTTGTAGTTAAGGAACATGTCATCTATAGTGGTTTTTTACCCAAATACTATAATTGGATTTGTCATGGTGAGCCATCTCAGTGCGAGGAACCCGAAAACCATCAAAATGAGGGGGGATTGAGCCAAAAAAAAATAGGTTTGTTTTGAGTCAAATCGTAAGTCTAATTTTCGGCAGCATTTCGATTTTTTGAAAATTGAATATTTTGAAAAGATGGGTCCCGAAATGAACGGTATTTCGAGTTTTTCAAAATTTGGTATTTTTGGAAAGATGCATTTTTTGGAATGACGATTTTTTGAAAACGACACATAAACCAAGCAGCACATAGTCACGCAAGCATAATAGCGACGCCATGTATGCTCTACACTAAGTCTCAGTCGGTCTAAATGGGGTCTATACCAGTGCACATAGCCTATCCGAGAATCGGGACGGACTTCCTAAGTCGAGTTGAGCGTAGAACATGCCGCGAAACCAATACGAATCGACTATGAACACCTTTGACATATCCATATTGGAGTATATCACGGTATAGTGGGACGTCGGTCACCAGTACCGGCCCGGGAAAAGATAGGGTTATGCATGAACCGTAAAACTAAAACGCGTATTGTATTAGTCAAACGATTTCTATTCGAGTCTCACCCTGAGGATGCCGATGGTAAGTCACGCATCAGTTAGTCCCCAGCGGAGTCGCCAAATTTTGGACGACATAGGTCCACCCCGACGCGGCCACGCGCAGCTTTGGGGAGGCGAATGAATCTCCATATGAGATGGATCGAATTGAAATTTAAATCGAAGTGGAGTCGCCACCGAACTTTGTGGGAGTTCGGGCCCGTTCGAACCCACTCTATGTCGTAGTGGGCCGTGTACAAAATACGGTCCATTTCCGATGTAAGAGTTTATTGGGCTCGTCCCTTGGCATTTGATACCGATACCGACATTATCGGATACCGTGTATTGAATGACTCTCGTGCGCCAACAGTTTCAGGCATCCGGAAACCGAGGTTTTGAGTAAGGGGTGAGGGTACGTGTTGGGAAGCCCACTAAGGACACCCAACCCCGCCCGCACTTAGCGGCCTCTACTAAGACATCGTTTGACTTTCTAATATGCGCGTTAGTAATCCGGTAAAATGATATGCAAACAACATTTTACGAGATATAAATATCGAATGGGTTGCTACATCATTTTAATGCATCTTGATTCACGTCAAAGTGATTTAGCATGCGATGTTCATTTAAGGCAATAAATGGCAAACATCGAAAATAGAAAACTCGTAAATAAATTACAAATTACACGGGCGGAATACAACCCGAAATTCATAATACAACGAGCGATAATATAATAATCGAATTAGAAAATGGTAAATATTAACGATAAACGGACCCGTAAATAGTAAATATAAGCTAGACCGTAAATTGAGTAAATGGACGAACTTCGATTAAATACACATTATATTGTGCATTAAACGGAGAACGGAGACTTTAATACACGTTCGCGTAGGGACCGAAGCGTGGTGCTAGCTCGATCCCGGGTCTCGATGCCTTGTCCCGACTTATCATATTGAAAGATTGGTGTATTCTCTTTTGAGGTTGATTTTGATGATTTAGGACGGAGATCTAAGGTTGCTGATTTAGGGCGAAAACTGGTTGACGGAGATCTAAGGTTGCTTATTTAGGGCAAAAACTGGTTGATTTTCGGGGGGGGGGGGGGGGGGGGGGGGTGGTTTTTGTGGTGGGAGAAAGAACGCCGGTGATAGGGTTGTGAGGACAAAGGCGATTCTGTGATGACGATGGCTTCTGTGATGAAAGGGTTGGTGAAGGGTTGATATGTGTTGGTATGTACTTGATTAATACGGATACGGCTCAGTGGTGGTATGAAAAATAAATAGAATAGGATAATAGATAACGTCATCGAAAAACCCATAACGTCATCGAAAAACCCATAGCTATAGTTAAGAAAGAAATACTAGAAAAACACTATCATGAAATCAGTTGTCTATAGTAGGATAATAGACAACTGAGTTTAAGAAAAACAGTTGTATAGTATATAGATAGACAACTGTGTTTATAAATCTCAGTTGTCTATTAAATTATAAAGACATCTGTTTTTATAAAAAACAGATGTATATATAATATACATCAGTTGTTAACAATATTAGATGTCTATTAGGAGTGGTCTATTTGATGTTTTATAGTAGTGTGTCTAGACTAGTCATGCGTCGGATACGACTAAGGAGTCGTCGACACAAAACTAGTTGTATAAGACATTAGTCAAAGTCGTGAAAGTAATAAAATAGAATAAAATGCATGAATTTTGAATAAGGGATCACGTGATTTACTTTACACGTGATGACTTAAAGTCGTAAAAAGAAATTGATTAGGCTTACGATATTTAGAAGGCTCACGGTTTAGGCATGATACAAGACACTCGATCGAGTCATGGAGGAGACTCGATCGAGTGCCCCTCGTGGAGGCCTTCTGCCTGTTATTTGAGGTGTCACTCGATCGAGTGAGCTAAGGCACTATCGAGTACCCTCTGTTCGAGGTGCTACTCGATTCGGAAAAGGTAACAATTCCGATTTATTGATTTCGAAATCGACATGTAATTACACTAAATATAAATATTGTCTAATTTATATTAGTGTAAATTTCGATGGCTCGTCCTACTCAACATTCGGTTATAGAACCGTTATCTAGTAGTTAAAGCGAATTTGTAAAATCGAGTTTGATCGGACTAGAACGAATATTGATTCCCTCCACGTCATAATGTCGTAATCAATCCTTTCGGATCGTGTGACAATTAATTCGGCGTCAACAGGTTTCGTCCTAATCCGATTTGTCGATGATTCTTTTAGAATGATATTTTAAAAGAAATATGGTCGGACATATTTAACGAAGAATCTCCACGATCTATTACGCCTTTAAGTGTTTAGGGCGGCGCACCTCGAAGGGCGCCACCTCCAATACGACTTGTAAAGGGATTAAATAGACTTTAGGCGGAATTCGTAATTAAACATATTCGACCCGAAAATTCGACCGTCG